>JAPVLO010000444.1:407500-1081500 GCA_027257055.1 Cephalopachus bancanus | reverse complement strand
TAAAGAAAAAATTAAGTTAAAATGAAGATACTAGGGTGGGCTTTAATCCAACACTACTAGACTACTGTGTAAGCATTTTAGTATATATTATTTATATATTATTTCTGGGATTATATATAAATAAAGCATGCTGTCTTTTACATTCCAAGGAATATACATTTTAGCTTAATTTAACTAAATTTGCAAGACACTTTCTATGTACAGGCACTATAAGGACACCAGAAATACTAAGACCGTAAGGCCTAGCTCCTGTAAATGGACATTTTCTCCTTATGTGTTAATTGCTCTTTCTCTGTACATATCTGTGTCCAAATCTCCATTAAGAATATAAAAGATAGCATGCTTTATTTTTATTTATAATCACAGAAAAAATATATCTTAAAATGCTTATATAGTAGTCCAGTAGTCACCTCAGTCTGAAAATATAAAATAAAAATTTTAGAAATAAACAGTTTGTAAGTTTTAAATTGCATGCTGTTCTGAGTAGTGTGATGAAATCTAGCTCCATTCCACTCCATCCAGACTGTGATTTGAATCATCCCTGTGTCTCAGGGATCCACACTGTAGACACCACCTGCCCTTAGTCACTTAGTAGCCATCTTGTTTATTATATCAACAGTCACCTTTTTGCAGTGCTTGCATTCAAATGACCATTATTTTGTTCAATAATGACCCCAAAACACAAGAGTAGTAATAATGGAAAAAAAAAAGTTCTCAACTTAATAAGGAAAGAAAAATCATATGCTGAGGTTGCTTATATCATTGGTTATATCTTATAAGCAATGAAATTGTGAAAAGAAAAAGTTATTATTTCAGTAGTTTTACCATCACACCTCAAGCTGCAAAAGTTATGGCCACAGTGCATGATAAGTGCTTAGATAAGATGAAAAGCCATTAAATTTGTGAATGGAAAACATAAATAGAAACATGTACCAACTGAAGACAATCGGGTTCAATAATATTCCCAGTCTCAGGTATCCACTGGGGATCTTGGAGCATTTTCCTTGAAGGTAAGAGGGGACTACTATATTTATAAAGTTTATTATCTAAGTTCCTCTTAGCAGCAAGTTTAGGCAACAGATATTGTAAACATACAATTTGATATGATAGGTTATGATAAGATGAATTTTAAAAAGATGAGTTGATATCATAGCCATAAAGACTGTATGTGTATTTATCCATTTCTTTTCATGGCAGAGGAAGAAAGAATTACAGAATGATAAAGTAGTATTTTCATTGTTAGCATGTCCCTAGACACTTTTAATAAGATTCCAAAGCAACAAGAGGCTTGATGCTATTAAAGACATGCAGCATAATATCACAGTGGAATTGTTCATTAGCTAGAGTGCTTAGAGACCATGTAGCTTTCTGAAGGGTCATATACAATAACTTTGATCTCAAAATTTATTACCAGAAAGTCCTTGATCATAGTAATACCATGGATTTTTGTCTGTGTTTCACTGTAATCATGATGGATTTTCTTAAGATGTACACCTTTCATGTTCAGGTACAAATAGCCTAAGATAAGATAAATGGTTGACACTAAATTGGAATTTTTTCCCATACATGGGAAAACAATTTTAAGACAGACAAGCAATCACATCAACATTCACAGGAGAGTAACTTTTTCAAGAAACCAGCATAAAGCAAATTATTGAAAATCTGGTGCAGTGACAAATTTTTATGGGAGAATTAGAAAGTAGCTGCCTCAGCCTGTCTCTTGACTTTAAAATTGCACTGCTACACTTTCAAATGCATTTTGAAAGTTTGAATGATATAGGGAAGGCATGAACTGTAGGTGAGAAGCAAGAACACTAGAAATGCTTGTGTCTGGCTCTGAAACACTCATTTAATGTATGATCTCTATTTACAACAAAGGTGCCCGTGAATTGTTGGATTCTTAATAATTCCATCAGATCACTGAACTAATTAAAACCAAGAAAACAAAAAAAAATTTTTAATTTTAAAAATGTGGGGTACAATTCAGTGTTAGGTATACAAACGGTCATAGTACATGTAAAGTTTGGGTCTCACTTTTGTCCCCACTTCACCTGGTTTGAGATCAGGTACGCTTATTGATGAAACATGGCCCTCTACTCCCAGCAGTTTCCCACTACTGCCAATCCCTTTCTTTTAGTATTATGATAATTGTTCAGGGTCCACTTATGAGTGAGACTATGTGGTACTCACTTCCTTGTTTCTGTGATAGACCACTCAGTATTATAGACTCTAAATCCATCCAAGTTGCTGCAAAGTTCATGATTTTGTCCAAAACAACTTTTGAGGTGAGTTTCCTCCTAATCTTGATTCAAAAATAAATATGGAGAGAATAAATAAGGTTACTTTAGAAATGGAAGTTGTAGGAATTTTCATATGATCATGGGATTTTGTCTTTAGAAGACACCTTAAAAGACAGTTTAGACCCTTCCTTTCATCTAATGGTCAAACAAACCATGTGAGATCAGTGGTTCTTAAACTTAAATGTATATCAGAATCAGCTGGAAGTCTTGTTAAATACACATTTCTGAGGCCCATCCCCAAGATTTCTAATCCATTAAGTCTGGAGTGGAACTGGAGAATTTGCATTGCTAACAAGGTACCAGATGACATAATTTTGGTCTGGGATCACACTTGGAGAACCTCTGTGCTAGATCACAATTTTAGTCTTTGTTTGATCATATTTACTAACTCAGTTCAACCAGTGATTATCAAGTGTCTGCTCTCTGACTGGAATTCATACTGGAGGTACTCTACACACAGGTATATTTAATCTTATAATACAGATAATTTTTCTAATGATAAATGTAGTAGAGATCTATAGCTATAGAGAAATGTAGACACTTCTATCATATCTGATATTTTAATTACTATTAAAAAGAATGAAGAAATGTACATTTTCTTGATTATGATGTTTATATAATGTTATGATGGTCAGTGCATTTTTTAATTTTCTGTGCTGTGATACCAAATAATAGAAAAAAGTTACTGATCTTGAAGAACTTAAGTTTAGCAAGAGAAATAGAAATACAGAGGATTTGAATATAGTTAAATGATAAGTTAGCCACAGGCACAGAGTGTTATGAGAGTTTAAATGGGGATCATCTTTCCAAACTAGATTTAGGAATGCCACCCTGGGAAACACATTACCTGAACATGACCTTGAAAAAAGGAAAGGAACTCCAGGAAAAGGGAATAGCAGAAGAAAAGAAACATGAAATACTAGGTATATAAAATATATGCAATAAATGTTGCAAACATAAAATTTTATATTACAAATTCCAATAAAAGAAATTTTTAAAAATTAATTGGCCATCATAACATTATATAAACATCATAATTAAGAAAATGTGTATTTCTTCATTCTTTTTAATAGCAATTAAAATATCAAATATGATAGAAGCTTCTACATTTCTCTATGTCTATATATCTCTACTACATTTAATATTAGAAAAATTATCTGATTATAAGAATAATTGTACCTGAATGGCTATACCTTTCTACGTAGAGGGAGATGAAAGTTATTTTTACGTTGTCTTTCCAAAATGAGGAAAAAATCATTTTACCTTGTTTTTAAATGAAAACAAAATGATAGTAATGGCATCAAACCATTGCCTTTTCAGGACATCTAGAAGTCAATTAACAAAGAGTTAATAAGTACTATGTGTGAAAGTTTTTAGTTGGTGGAAGCTCTCTGTCCTAATAAGCTGGTCACAGACTCCTTCCCTCCTCAGCATCTTCCATTGCGCCCTGCTGGAACCCTAGAGAAAGGAAAAAGAGACTTTTTGTCTGTGACTTTCAGTGTCATCATGAAATTTGGTATGAGAGAGAATAATAAAAGAACAGGGACTTATTAAATTAGTAAGATGTACCCAGGCTTAAGGAAAGGCAATTGAAGAAGATAATATTACAGGGAAGAACTGTAAAGCATACACAAAATGCCGAGTAAAATACTCCAGATACAACATACTGTAAACGTGCATATAGTCCCTAAAGAGGCACAACTAACCTACAGTGTTAGAAATCAGAATAATAGGCTGTGTGGGGAAGAATAAGGGCTGTGATTGAGAGGAGGCAAGAGAGGAATTTCTGGAGTGTGGCAGAAGTCTATTCTTCCACATGGGCAGTGGCTACATGAGTGTTTTCTTGATGATAATTTATTGGGTTGCAAATTTGTACACTTTACAAATGTATATGGATTATATTTCATAATAAAAGAATTTTTTAAGTACATTAAAAACTTGTGTAAACTTCTGTTCCTCTTACTTGCTCAGAAGTTTTGCTCTTGAATATCTGTATGACTTTCAAGTCTCAAAACTCACATGAACCTTGGTCATCATGCTTATTATAGTTGGGGTAAATATGGGTTCCAGGTAAAATAGCAAGGAACTTGTTGTTTTAATTCAAATAAGAGACAAATAGGGACAGAACTGGGCAGAGAGGTGGGAATAGTGAAATGGGATAGATTCACGAGAGTTTTCAAAGTAGCCCTAATAGGACTTAGTGACCAATTAAAAAGGACTTGTTAAAAAGGAACAATTAAAAGGACTTATGACCAATTAAAAAGTTAAATTTTTCAAATTGCTTCAAAACTACCTACTTGAGTGACCATGTCACTGGCGATACTTTGACCAGGATACAGAAAATCTTAGATGCCAGTTCTCCTTGCTAGGTTATGTTACCTGCTAAGATAGGAAGGTACATAAAGGAAAACGTCTCATTTTTTTCAAGGAAACATTTTATTTTCCTGTGTTCCTGCATTACTGAAAAAAACAGGATATCCAGGTACACAAACTTACAAATGATTTCATAATGGCTAGGTAGTGTTCAAAGGAGTTGACCTTGTTTTGGTTTTTACCTCCTTGTATTCCAGATTAACACGTTGAAACTAAGACATGGGATTAATTCAAATTTGAAACTAAGTTAAAGATGTATCAGAGTTGGTCATGGATAGAATAAGGATGGGAAAGAAAGGGATTGGCAGTAGTGGGATACTGTCAGGGGGTGGGAGGGACACAACATCAGTAAGAGTACCTGATCTCAAATCGGGTGAAGTGGGGACCAAAGGGAAGCCCAAACTTTACCTGCACAATGACCACTTGTATACCCAATCCTGAATTGTACCCCACATCTTTAAAATAAAAAAAATTAACAAAATTAAAAAATTTAAAAAGGAATAAGGATAGGGAAAAGAGTGGACAGATAATGACACTGAGATAGAATGTGAAGTCACATCCCTCCCAAAACATTATTCTGCCAGAAGCCTGATGTTTCATTATTAGGATCCATTCTATTCTTGTATAAAATATCCAGAAAAGACAAACGTGTAGAGACAGAAAGATCAGTGGCTGCTGAGGGCTGGAATGGGAACAATGATTAACTGCGTGCAAAGGCCATAAGGGGGACTTTTGGGAATAATGGAAATGTTCTAAAACTGTATTATAGTCATGGGAACACAGCTCTATACTATACATTTCTAAAAATCATTGAATTGTACACTTGTAATGGGTGCTATGTAAATTATACCTCAATAAAGTGTTACAAAAATGAAAAAAAAAGAATATTCTTCTCCCTGATATTTTCTTTAAAAGTTCAAATATTCATGAGTGATGAGTCTATCAAATGGCTTTCATCTTTCACTGGCAAATTGAAATAAACATACACAAAATTTTATGGAAATTATAGTTAATTTACATATTGTGTTTAGCATAATGCCAGGGATACAGCAGGTGCTAACTAATGTCTCCAATCCAGAGGCCAGGAAATTGCAACTATAGCAATTTTACAATTTTCAGCTCTTATTTATTACCAAGATCATTTGAGTGACCTCTCTAAAGAATTTTAAAAGTGAACAACTGCAATCCTCCTGAGATTATTTATGGAATCTCAAAAGTTGGAAGAGGCCAATAATTTGTTCTAATTTCCCACTCATAAAAGAATGTAGTAAATTCTTAGCTAATTGGAAATAACTATTAAGAAGTCACATTGCACCCATATAAAGATAACAACTAAATAAACATCAGACTAGTTTGTACACTGAAAAATTGAAATATATTGACAAAATCTCTACAGGGATCTTTGATTCCTACAGAGCCAGAATAAAATGTATAACAAAATATTAGAGAATAAAGAAGTGGCTCCAGAACTTTACTACACATTACAATCTCCAAGGGAGGTGTCGAAAATCCCAATGCCCAGATAA
Organism: Cephalopachus bancanus; assembly: GCA_027257055.1. Classification (NCBI taxonomy): domain Eukaryota; kingdom Metazoa; phylum Chordata; class Mammalia; order Primates; family Tarsiidae; genus Cephalopachus; species Cephalopachus bancanus. Next base: position 1,075,301 of record JAPVLO010000444.1, on the reverse strand, counting down.
CAGCTAATACCAATTAAGTCAGAATGTCTGGGGTAGGAGCTACACATAAATATATTTTAAGATACCCAGGTGGTGTTTTAAAATGTGCAGCAAAATTTGGGAACCACTGCAATAAGGTAACAGTTTTATATCCACCACATCTGTTTAGAAAGCATTAAAAGTTATACATTAAAAGTTTAGTTTGGAAGAGAATGAATCATGTCCTGATGTCTTTCTCCCATTGATTCATGACTACCACCCTTCCTACCCTATTTCCTTGACAATCTATCATTATCCAGCTTTGGGGAGAAGAAAAACTCAAAGTGAAGAGGATCGGAGAAATATCAGAGAGTTTTCAATCACTCAGAATTAGGGGAATTAGGGGTATCACAACTCTGATACCCTTATTATCTCATCCACAGATCACTTTATGTTCAACACTCTGGTTAGATGTTGGTTCTACCTTCCTTCATCTTTGGACACAGGCAACCAGGTTAAGTCAGGGTAAGAAACGCTTGGGCACTAATGGTTGCCTGCAAACAGCCCACACTGAGTAGTGAGAGATACAAGATTAATGATGAATACAATGACCTATTCCTTCCCTCTTCCATCTCTGGGGCCCTACTCCCCCTCACTTTCTCAAAATCATGAGCCTCATCTTAGTCTTTTGTTGACTTCGTCATGCCATGCAATTCTTTATTTTGTTCTTTTTTTTTTTTTTTTTTTTTTTTTGAGTTGGTGTCTCACTCTGTCGCCCAGACTGGAGTGCAGTGGCCGCTCCTGGCCACCGCAGCCTCAGCCTGCTGGGCTCCAGCGATCCTTCCGCCTCAGCCTTCCGAGTAGCCGGAATTACAGGCGTGCACTACCACACCCGGCTGATTTTCTGATTTATTGTAGAGATGAGGTCTCGCTGCCCAGGTGGGTCTCAAACCCAAGCTGATAGGAGGGCTGAGTGCAGTGGCTCATGCCTATAATTCCAGCACTTTGGAAGGCCAAGGCAAGAGGATTGCTTGAGCCCAGGAGTCTGAAACCAGACTGGGCAACAGAGTGAAACCTTATCTCTACAAAAAAAACATCAAAAACATTAACCAGGCTGTTGGCACTTACCTGTAAGGTCAAGGCTATGGTGATCCATGTTGATGCCACTGCACTTCAACCGGAACAGGAACAACAGTGAGACTCTTGACTTAAAAAAAAAAAAAAGTTGATAGGAGCTTTCCGGGACATGCAGAGTAAGTTTTCAGTTTTTCATCTCTAAGATTGCTTTCTTAGTTAACTCTGGTTGACTCCTGTTGTATCAGCATATCAGTGTATATAAAACTGAATCTTTAACAATAAAATTCACTAGATTCATCTTTAACAATAAAATGCACTAGATTCTTATATATGTTCACCACCTTCTGACCGCTAAAATAAAATTTTACCTATAATGAACAAGTACACACAATGCTGCACAGAATCAACTGAGTAAAAAACAAAAAACATACCATTATTTATAATAACTGAAAACATTACCTATTATTGCCAGATAGCCTTGCTTTGATGTTTCAATTCGATTACTTACTGAAAAAAGGACTATAGCACACAAGCCAGTGAGGTTTTAGGATGGTTGTTAATATGTACATATTACTGAAATCTATACCAGCCAGTATTTATAAGACTGATTTACGAAAAGTTTCTGCTCTGATTCCATCTTTAAATTTCAGAGAATTTCTTCTGATTCTCCTCATATATAAAAAGTAATACTCAAATTCCCCTAATGTGGAATGATTGCATTTCTTGGTCCTAATCCTAAGGTCGGAGTACTGTAACTGAATTTTAGCTACGTCATTAAGTTGCATTGTTCTAGAATTATGTGAATATCAAGTTCATGGAATTGATGCTGCATTAACATTTAAGTAATTGCTTGACATATTGATGTCTATTTTTTAAGTCTAAACTAGCTGAAGATACATAATACCATCCTGTATTTGTCATGAAAACAACATTACAGTGAAAGAAGGAATGTCTGTAAGTACTTTGAAAACCAAAGATTACAGTTATTGAAGGAATCCAACATGGATACTTTTATAGCTACAATTCAGATTTTGTCTCATTTAAATGTCATAAGGGTTGTACTTATTCTTCTAGAAAAACAATTCTAATAATGATATAATATTAAAACATAGGAAATTAGTGGTTTTAGGTCATATATACAGATAAATACATTATTTTATGACTATAAAATAATCAAATATAACTACTAAGTACAAAAAATTATTCCAACCAATGTTTGAAATAAGCTAGTTCGTGATTTCTGATTTTAGTAGAATGATTGGTTTATTTTAAAACTCGAAATGGGTCTTCCAATTTCATCTCTGATGTATGATGATCCTGTAAGTCATAACTTTCATCTTTACAACAAGAACAATCTGGACAAACTGAAATCACCAACTTCTCTTGGGTTCAGAAACACTAAAGTCACAGGAAAATCACTAACAGAAAGTCTAGAGAGATTAGTCCACTTGAGAGACACATCCAAAATCTTCTTACCTCAAGAAATCTCTGGAGCCAGTAACTAGAAGAACATTTAAACAGCAATTTTAGTGAATTGCTGCAGGCTGAGTGCAAACTAGCTTCAGAGTAAGAAATTCGTTGGGGCCACAATCTTAGGACCCAAACTTTATCTCCAGAAACTCCACTACATTTTCACAGTGAAGATTCTAGAAAGACCTCCTTGGGACTTTGTCAGAGAAAGGGGAAAACAGTCATTGTGAAAAATGCCCAGGGGTTACTTAATAACCGAAGTCTATCCCCCAGGTGAAAAGACCATTGCCATAGTTTATCACAGCTGGGAGAAGAATATTTTTCCCTTTCCATCTCCCACTAACCTCTCTTCTCCACTAAAAGAAATGAAGGTCAGTGAGTGTCAGTGTGTCAAAAAATAGATTGGGCATGTTGCAGCCAGAGAAGGTAGTAAAGGGCAAGGGGAAAACCTTACCACTGAGAAACCAATTTTGAAGATCATAACCCTGACACACAGATGCACTAAAAAAAACTGGAATTTAATTGGAAAATTATAGAACACTCTTTCTTTCCAACATCTTACTACTACACGGGGCTTCAGTATAATAATGGTGGATTACAACTGAGAGAGCTGCAAGACATAGACTATATCTGAGGAGTACTTAAGGAAACCCAAAGTCAAGAGGGGAGACAAAAGCAAGAATACTAGAGAGATTTGAATTATCTGTCACCTATAGCAACAGAAGACATTAAATGCAAGCCAAATCCTAGTCATATTAGCATACGTCCTCTCACTAAAGGCCTATTTACCTCAGTTCCTATTAGCATATCCAACAAATCTGATTTTCAAAAAAAAATTATAAGGACAAAATCTAAGACAAAACAGTCTGCAGAGACAAAGCATTCATCAAATTCAGGCTCAGACAGCTGTGACAGAATTGTTGACATTATCAGAAACTGAATTGGTAGATTCAATACTGCTGAAAAAAAATTAAGCATAGATTAATAGAAATGTCTCAAACTGAAATACAAGAGAAAAAGACTAGTTTTTTTAAAGCACAGAATAAAACACTCAAGACTGTGAGATAATAATAAAAGATGTAAAATGCACATAAATTGAATGAAAGAAGGGAAAAAAGAACAAAAAACCTGGAAAAATCTCCAAATATTTGAAAATTTAATAACACATCTCTTAAATCACCCATGAAATAAAAAATAAACAAAAATATTTAAATAGCCTTTAACCAAATAAGAATATAATGCATATGTTAGAAAACAGAAAAGATCAAAAATCAATAACATAAGCTCCCACCTTAGAAAAATTAAAAAGAGGATTTTGAACTTAAAGCAAGTAAAAGAAAAAAAATACTAATAACAGAAAGTAGAAAGTGACAAAATTGAAATAGAAAAATAACAGAGAAAAATCAATGAACCCAAAAGTCACACTTGAAAAAGATCAATAAAATTAATCTAAATTTATACTCAAACTAACCAAAAAAAGAGAGAGACACAAATTATAAACATCATAAATGAAAAAGGAGTCTGATTTCAGATATTCAACAGCTAATAAAGGAATAGTATACAAAATTCTATGCTCACCAATTTGATGAGTCAGATAAAATAAATCTATTACTTAAAAAAACCTAACATATCAAAACACAAACAGGAAGAAATAGATAACCACGATAGTTCTATATCAACTAATGAAATTAAAGCGATAATTAAAAACCTACCACAAAAGGAAGCACCAGGCCCCGTTGGGGTCATTGGTGAATTCTATCAAATATCTTAAGTAGTGCTAGCGACTTATCACACTCTCTTCCAGGAAATAGAAGTAGATGGAAAACCTCCTAATCATTCTATGACACCATAAGTACCCAAATAGATTATACCCAAATAAAATAAAGACATTACAAGAAAATTACCAAAAAATCTCTCATGATATAGATGCAAAAATTCTCAGCAAAATATTAGTAAGTTGACTTTTACAATGTCCAAAAGCATTATAACCATGACCAGATGGGACTGACAACAGAAATGCAAGACTGGTGGCAGTCAAAACTTAATTACAATGTACTACGTCAATAGAATAAAAAAACAAAATCACAAAATCAACTCAATAAATGCAGAAAAGGCATTTCACAAAATTCAATACCCATTCATGATTCACATTCTCAGTCAACTAGAAATAGTATGAAACTTCCTCACTTTATGACAAGCATGTACAAAAAACTTAAAATAACATTTTACTTAATAATGACAAATGGACACTTCCCCTTAAAATTTAGAATAAGTCAAGAATGCCCAGTTTTATACATCTATTCAACATTATGCTGAAATTCATAGCTAATTCAATATGACAAAAAAAAGAAATATAAGGTATGTAAATGGCACTTGAAAAATAAGGTGCAAAATAATGTGATTTCATTATTTGTCTATTTAAAAATACGTTATATGATGTATGTTGAAATTTCAACTGTGATTGCCTCTGAGTAGTAGGATTATTACTTATTATAGGCAAATTCCTATAATTCTTTATCATTTGCATGTTCATGATTTATAAAATATGCATCTATTACTTTTATAATAGAAAAACATAAAAACCCAATTGAGCTAGTAAAGTGAAAAGATGTAGAGTATGAATAAATAGGATGTAATTTACTGTATTATCATTCATTTTATGACTGCTACTATAAAATAGCCTTATAAAACAAGGAAAAGAGTTTAATGTCTAAATTTGTGACCCATTACTTTTTTGAGATATTCTGTTTTAATTTTATAGAAAAAAATTAAATATAGAATAAAACACTTAAAAGTTACAACCAGATGAGAGTGGTATAAAAGTGAATTTTCTTTGAACTATACTACTTTTATTTTGAATGTCAAAAAAATATATAGTAGTAGTTCATTTAAAACAATTTTGCATATGACCAGACCAGTCAAAATAATCTATAACGCATTGCCTGTTATACCATTCAAGACAGTAGTACAATTCGATTTCCATATATATTGCTTTACATTTACTCAATTTGTTCTCAGTATAGATAACCAAGATCCACAAAAACACTTTCCATATTTAAAAGTATTAATTGTATTCTTTTCACATTCTTAAGTAGGAAATCATCTTTTAAAAGAGATTCAAATTAACAAAATATGAAATTTTTAATACCTGCATTTTTGTTTAGAGTTTGCTTATATGACTGTAAAACCAATTACTAGTATTTAAGAATATCAGTTATAAGACATTGTTTTAGATTTATGTATGTTCAGATGTCAAGACTAAATAAAATTTCCATGTACCTTGTGCATTCTCTATGCATCTAAGGAGCACCTAGAGTAACACACACTCTTCAGAGCTCCATGAGTGTTCTAGAGAAGATTTTAAGGGGAAAAAACACCATTATTAAAAATTGCAATTTTGTTTTGGCAAAATTTCTACTATGTCCTCTGAAATACCTACTTTTTTTTATATTAGTATAAAAGTTCTTCTGGGGAACTTTGTGGTGTATCTGAGAATAAACAAAGCCATGATATAAATACATGACATTTTTATGAAATGTGGAAAATTTTACCTAATGACAATACTTTTTAAATGGAGATGCACTAAGAGATATAACAAAAGCAGAAATCTGTTTAGTACTGACCCACATAGACATAGTTAACTGATGTTTGACATAGAGGAAAATACACTTCAGATACATATCTGATACCTACTGAGGTGCCTCTCAGGTGAGGTGGTGATTCTTAGAAGAAAAACATCGGTGAGTCATTACAGCCATTATTCATAGCAACTGGGGGAGAGTGTATCGAGTCAGTAAAAGAGATCTGGGCTGGACACCAACAGTATCCATTACACCACATAATACTTATCACATTATTATATGTATTTAAAATATGTGTAAGAATATAAACTCTTGAATCAGGTTGTCTGTTGATTTGACCTCCATGTATAGCATGTACCTTTGGGCAAATCACTTAACTTCTCTACACCTCATTTCTCTTATTTATAAATAGGAATAACAATAATGCCAACTTCATAGAGTTGTCATGAGAAATGAAACAATATATTAAATTCTCAGAGCAGTGAATAGAATATACGAGCTTAATATGTCAGCTGTTGTTATTATTGCTGCTGCTGCTGTTGCTACTATTATTTTTTAAATTATTTTAAAGATGTGGGGTACGATTCAGGTTAGGTATACAAATATTCATTATACAAGAACCTTTGTTGATGAGGTGTGTCCCTCCCTCCCCTGGCAGTTTCCCGCTACTGCCAATCCCTTTCTTATTATTTTAACCATCAAATTAAGAGACCATCTCCTTCAGTAGACAATGAATCAGATAAAGAAAAGAAAATCAGACCCTGACATATAAGAACTTACCTAACACTAACAGCTAGATACTGGTGATTTTAGGAGCTAGCCTAGAACTCACAGCTGGACTGTGACCTTCCTCTGTTGAAATTAATTTCACAGAGCAGTGACATCAGTCAAGGTAGTTCTGTGACAAATAAAGGAAGACAAAAAAAAATGTTTCATGATCTCATCAAAGCACAGACAAAAACAAGATTACGGAACAAGCAACAAAAATTACCAAACATCCTCCTTTCCCAGCTAACATGAGTAATGACTGCTTTTTTGCCAATTATAGGCTTACCTTCATATTTATCCTTCCCTCCTCCTAGATAAGATTCATTAGGATATCTAATTAAATAATCACCTTGCTCTCTGACAGCATCCGGTCCAGAGCAAACCCCATTTTCTTGAACACTTCTAAAAATTAGCTGACACAAGCACATATACTATAATAAATCATTCTTGATACCTCCTATTATAAAACCCCACATTTTTCCATGGTGTGTGGTCTGCCTCAGAGCCATAAGCCAATACATCTAACTTCCTTGACTACAGAAATATTCCTGATGGTCTTTGGCTAGAGGGCTTCGACACTGTGATTATTCATCCCTGTACTCCATGCCTAAGATATAAGGTATGGTATTTTATAAGGGTTTCTGAATGAATAAATTAGCCTGAGATACAAGTTAGTCCAAATATCCTCACTTTGTTTCATGACTGACACTGGTGTTTTTAAAATTTACAGTTTATAAAATAATTGAGGACATACTGATATCTACTGAGCATATTATATCGAGTGTTGGGCAGAAATGAGATATACAATTTAAAAATCATAGTTCTGGGCACCTGGCCATCAATAGCAATAATGAAGAATAGTAAGTCAAAGGCTTCAGATGAAACTCTAAAATGACAAACTTGTGAATAGTACAGACTCTGAAAAGACAGATGATGCTACAAATCAAAGAAGCATCATCATCTTATATGCATTTTATAGAGAGAGCTATCTAAATGGATATTTCCAGGTTGTCACAGTACTATTGGAAATCAAGGCATGGACTATTGCAATCTTGGTGCAATGCCATTTTTACAGTTTACAATTGCACCTACAACAGAGAAAATTGATATAATGACTGGGAATGTTATTGTATTTACTCAGTAATAATTTACAGATAGACATCCAGCTGATGGAAAAATACTTAGAGAGAGACAGAGAAACAATATAAATAATCTATACTATATAATTTTGCAGCAGTTGCAAGAAACTCTTATATACACATCATTCAATGAGGCTCTGCCCTGTTCCCGGAAGGAATAATATAGTTTCATCATTCTACATTCACACCAATCCTTGAAGCACCAGTGTAGTTTTTTTGCTGTTGTTGTTTTTATTTGTTCATTTTTTGTTTTTTTGTTTTTCATTCAACATTCTGGTAAATTTTCAATATTACCTATATTGAAGTTTGAACTCTACTAAATCTGGCCCTATGAGATTGTCTCATCATGATATCATTGTCACAGCTACCCCCTCCAAAGAGCTACTCCAAGCTCCAGATGCTGTTGAGCTGCTTCAATAAGGGAGCCACCGCCTCACAACTTCACATTTACCCCAATCTCCACGTAATAACCACCTCACAAGTACACACACTCCAGACATAGATTCTACAGATGCATTGAACTCACCCACGTCTCAGTTACCAGATCCATTGCCATATTAAGTTTGTTTACAATCTGGGTCAGAGATAAAGTGTCTCTGCCTGCACTCTGAGCACTAGCTCAGCTGACACAGAGATCTAGATCCTGCCTTGACCCTGAAGCCACTATAACCATACATAACTGTGTTTCCATTTGACTTCTTGGATGCTTTAAAAGCATCTGTACCTTGCACACTGTTATCAATGCAGTACCAAGAGTTCCTGCATCCCAAACATCAGTGCCATTACCACCTTGGATTCCAGAACTATTGTGCCTTCACCCATTCCCGTGTTTTAGGCCTCAGCATTATAACCACTCCACAGGCACAACTCAACAGACACTGTTCCTACCACCATTGTGAGAGGGCCACAAGCCAGATCAAGTACCAAGAGGAATCCCCTCAGCCCCAACTTAGGAGAAAAATAGACAGAAGGACCTTAGCAGTTATATCCACTGAAGAACCCAAAAATTATTACAAAATTCCACAGTGTTGGCCACTGGGGTTCCCCACAATTTGTGTCAACATTCATCTCAACTGACAGAACTTCACAGAGACTAACTAGGTGCATCCTCACTGGTGCCAGAACTGTTGTGCACCCAAAAAGTGTGCCTTCACACCTCCCCCATAGGGGAATGTCTTTGTACACCAAAACTAACCTGTGAAGTCTAAGAAAGGTGATGGCTTCACCAAATGTTCAGACCTCAACACAAATCAACAACTAAAGCAGCAGCAAAATAAGAAACATAAAAAACCAGGGCGACAATAACATCACCAAAAGAACACAATAATTTCTCTGTAACTGAACCAAAAGACCTGGAGGTATGATAACTAACAAAGAATTAAAATTCAAAACAATTGTTTTAGAAAAGCTCAGTGAACTTCAATAAAATACAGAGAAATCATTCAAAGAAATCAAGAAAATAATAATCAAAACAAAAATTTTGACAAAAAGATTGAAATTATTTTAAAATATCAAACAATAATTCTGGAACTGAAAAATATAATGTATGAAATGAAAATGTAAAACAGATTATTAACAGCAGAATTCATCAAGTACAAGAATCTGTGAACTCAAAGACAAATTATTTAAAAATATACAGTTAGAAGAGAAAAAAGAAAAAATGGAAAGGAATAAAGAAAGTTTATGCAATTTGTGGAACAGCATCAAAAGAGCAATATTTGAGTTGTGAAAGTTTAAAAAGGAAAAGAGAGAAAGAATTGGATAGAAAGCTTATTTAAAGAAATAATAGCAGAAAATGTTCTAAATCTGGGGAAAGATATACATATCTAAGTACAAAAAGGTCAACGACTTCCAATACAAATCAATTCAAACAATACTGCACCAAGACATATTATAATCAAATTGTCAAAAATAAAAGAAAAAGAGAGGAATATGAACACAACAAGAGGAAAAAAAGCAAATTATATAGAAAAGAGGTCTGATAAGGCTAGGGAGTAGATTTCTAAGCATAAAATGTGTACGCCAGGAGAGAGTCCATGAAAAACTATAAGACTCTTGATGGTTTCTTTGGCTTTGCAGAAGCTTGTCAGTTTAATGAGAACTTTAAAGAAACATCCCACTTGTCTATCTTATCTCTTATGGCCTGTGGGTTTTGGGTTTTGTTCAGGAATTGGATGCCAGTTCCAATTTCTATGAGGGTATGTCCTTCATTTTCTAAAGTTCTTATGGTTTGAGGTTTTACATTTAGGTCTCTGATGCATTTAGAATTAATTTTTGTGTATGGGGATAGATAGGGGTCCTGTTTCAATCTTCTGCATGTGGTCAGCCAGTTTTCCCAGCACTATTTACTGAATAGGTTCTCCTCTCCCCAGTGGTAGGTGGTGGAGGCTTTGTCGAAGATGCATTGGTTGAGAAATTGAAATTTTGCTTCTGGATTCTCAATTCTATTCCATTGGTCTATATGCGGAGACAGCCTACAGACTGGGAAAAAGTATTTGCCAACTCCAGGTCTGACAAAGGCTTAACATCTTGGATCTACAAAGAACTCAAACGTGCTGAAAAGAAAAAAACAAACAACTCCATTATAAATTGGGCAAAAGATATGAACAGACACTTCTCAAAGGAAGACATCCGAGTAGCCAACAGACACATGAAAAAATGTTCAACCTCACTAATCATCAGGAAGATGCAAATCAAAACCACACTGAGATACCACCTAACTCTAGTCAGAATGGCAATTGTCAATAACTCAAAAAATAACAGTTGCTGGAGATGGTGTAGCGAAAAGGGAACACTTCTACACTGTTGGTGGGAGTGCAAACTAGTGCAGCCTCTATGGAAAACAGTATGGCAATTCGTAAAAGCTCTATATATTGACCTCCCATATGACCCCGCAATCCCCCTACTGGGAATATAACCTGAAGAACTCAACTCACTCTATCAAAAAGATACCTGCACATGTATGTTTATCGCAGCATTGTTCACAATGGCAAGAACCTGGAAGCAACCGTGCTCTCCATCAAAAGAGGACTGGATTAAAAAACTGTGGTACATATACACAACAGAATACTATGCAGCCATAAAAAAGAACAGAATCATGAATTTTGCAGCAACCTGGATGGAACTAGAGTCTATAATACTGAGTGATCTCCCACAGAAACAAAGATCTGAGTATCACATGTTCTCACTCATATAGTGGACCTAGAACATCCAACGTAATACTATAAGAAAATGACTGAGAGTGGTGGGAAACTGTGGGGGTGGGAGGGGAAGGGAGATGGGATTAATGGTAGTAAATATCTGTCTAGGGACAGGGAGACACCTCTTATCAGCAAGGGTGCCTGAACAGAGCATATTTGTATACCTAACCCTTAACTGTACCCCACAATAGAAAAATAAATAAATAAATAATAATTTTTATAAAAAAACCCATAGAATGGGAGAAAATATTTGTAAATTATATAGCTGATAATTAGACATACTTATGTCCAGGATATATAAAAGAGTACAATAGTTAAAAGACAAAGAATATAATTAAAAATGGGGACTTAGATGTTTCTCAAAATATACATATACAATGGCCATTAAACCCATGAAAAGATACTCACCATTATTATTCAAAGGAGATACACATCAAAACCACAATTACACACCACTACCACTCATTAGAATAGCTAAAATGATAAAGACAGACAATACAAAATTTTGGTGAGGATGTAGAATTATCAAAATTCTCATTTATCTCTGGTAGGACTGTAAAATAATGCAAACTTTGGGAAAGTTTGACAATTCTTCAAAAGGTTAAAAACAGAGTTACCATATGATCTAGAAATTCGCTTCCTAGTTATATGAAAAACACTTGTACACGGATGCACATAACAGCAGTGTTCCCGATAGCCAAAAAGTAGAAACAGCCCAAATGTCCATCAAATGATGAATGAATGAAGAAAATGTGGCATATTCGTAAAACAGAATATTATTCAACAATAAAAAGGAATAAAGTACTGACACATGCTTCATGAAGAAAACCTAAAAACATTATACTAAGTGAAAGATGCCAATTACAAAACACCATACAGTGCATGATTCCATTTATATGAAGCATCCAGTATAGGCAAATCTACAGAGACAGAAGGTATACCAGTGTTGCTTAGGGCTAAGGACACTGGGAGTGGACAGTAAATACTAATGGAGAGTGAATGCTTGTACAGTGTTTCTTTTTGGGGTATGGAAAAATTTTTAAACCCAGATTTTGGTGATGATTATACAATTCTGTGAAAATACTAAACCGATCAAATGTATATGCTATTAGGATAAATTTTATAAAATGTACATTACAAATAAATAAAGATGTTAAAAAACAAAGTAAAATAAAATAAAATAAAAAAACAAAAAACAAGCAAAAAAAAAACCCATAAGACATTTTATGTAAGCCTCATGGGAACCACAAAACAAAAACCTACTGTAACTAAACAAAAGATAAAAATTAAGAAAGCAAATCATTATACTAGAGAAAATCACCTAACACAAAAGAAGACAGTTCTAAGGAAAAAAGAAATAATTGATTCATAAATCAACAGACTGTAGTAAGCATTGCTTACCAATAATTACCTTGAATGTAAATGAATAAAATTCTTCAACCTAAAGATATAAAATGACAAGTGGATTTTAAAAAGACAATTCCCAACTACATACTGCCTCCAAAAACATAACTTCATCTGTAAGGACACACATAGAAGAGATAGAAAAAATATATTTTATACAAATAGAAGCAAAAAGAGAGCAGTGGTAGCTATACTTATATCAGATAAAATAGACTTTAAGTCAAAAATTATAAAAATAGACTAGGTTATCATATAATAAAAGAGTGGTCAATTTAGGAAGAAGATATAAAAATTATAAATATATATACATCCAACACTGGAGCACCTAAAAATGTAAAGCATTTATTAATTGATCCAAAGGGAGATGTAGGCTATAATACAATAATGATAGGAGACTTCAATACTTCTCCAGAAATGGATATATTTAGACAGAAAAATCAGCACAAAAAAAAATTGAACTTGAACTACACCTTTGACCAAATGGATCTAATGGACATATGCAGAACATTTTATCCAACAGCAACCGACAGAGTACACTTTCTTCTGAATACATGCTCTTGAACAACCAATGGGTCAATGAATAAGTGAAAAGGTAAATTTTTGAAATCTGAGACAAAGAAAAATAGAAGCAAAACGTATAAAAACTAATGGGATACAGCCAAAACAATTCTAAGAGGAAAATTTGTAACAATAAATGTCTGCATCAACAAAAAAAGGAAGATTCCAAATAAACAGCCTAATATTACATCTCAAAGAACTAGAAAAGAAGAACAAACTAAGCTCAAAGTTAGTAGAAGAAAGGAAACAATAATGATCAGAGCATAAATAAAATAAAAACTAGAAAATCAGTACAAAAGATCAACAACAAGACTGAACCATGAAGAAACAAAAAATGCAAACAGGGCAAAAACAATTAGATTATTAAATCAGAAATAAAAAGTTGTCCTTCAAAGAAAAGCCCAGAATATGATATCTTTGTTGTTGAATTCTACCACTTTTAAGGAAAAACTGCTACTAATCTTTCTCAAACTTTTGCAACAAAAAAAAAAAGAAGAGGAGAGAGTACTTCCAAACTCATCTTATGAGACCAGAATTACTCTGATACCAAAACTAGATGCAGACACTGAGAAAAGAAAATTACAGACAAATATTCCTGATTAACATAGACACAAAAATCCTCAACAAAATACTAGCAAACTGAATTGAACAGCACACTAAAGTATAATTCACTATGACTTAACAACATTTATTGTCAGGATGGAAGGATGTTTCACAAATCAATAAATGTGATTCATCAAATTAACATAATTGAGAACCAAAACCACATTATTATCTTAATAGTTTGAGAAAAAGCATTCAACAAAGATTCCACATCCTTTTATAATTAAAATTAAAACTCAAAAAATTAGGTGTGGAAGAAATATACCCCAACACAATAAAGACCACAGCTGATAAGCCCATAGTTAATATTATACTGGTGAAAAGTTGAAACCTCTGTCTCTAAAATTAGGTACTACTTCCTCTTACCACTTTTATTCAACACAGTACAAGAAATCCTAACCAAAGCAATTAAGAAAGAGAAATATGTGAAAGATATCCAATTGAAAGAAAATAAGTCAAATTGTTAAACTGTTCCTGTTTTCAGATGGCATGATATTATGTATAGAAAACCCTACAGACTCCACCAAAACAATTAGAACTAATAAACGAATTTACTAAAGTTGCAAAATTCAAAACTGGCATACAAGTAAGTGTGGTCATGTTCTCACTCATAAGTGGGTCTTGAACAACTTCCATATTACTGTAGGAAAGGGATTGAAAGTAGTGGGAAACTGTGGGGAGTGGGGTGGGGGGATAGCTGGGATTGACGGTAGTCAATATCCACCTGGGGAAGGGGGGTCACACCTCATCAATAAAGGTACTTGCACAGTGAACATTTGTATACCCAACCCTAAATTGTACCCCACAATTTCAAAATAAACATTAAAAACAAAACAAACAAACAAACAAAAAACAAATAAGTGTGGCATTTCTATATACTAAAAGTGAACTATCTGGAAAAAAAAATCAAGGGGAAAAAATATTTTAGCAGCTACCAAAAATTTGAAAGTTTAAGAATAAATTTAACAAAAGAAGTGAAAACTATAAAACTTTGATGAAAGAAATTAGGGAAGGCAGAAATAAATGAAAAGATGTCCCATCTTTGTGGATTGAAAGAATTAATATTGTTAATAATAATATGGTTCATACTGCCCAAAGTGATCTACAATTTCAATGCAAACTCTATCAAAATCCCAATGAAATTTTTCACATAAATAGAAAAAAAAATCCTAAAATTGTATGAAATCACAAAACTCTATATAGTCAAAATAATCTTGAGCAAAAAGGACAAAGGTAGAGGCATCACGTTGCCAGACTTCAAAATCTATTCCAAAGCTGTAGTAATTAAAACAGCATGGTATTGGCATAAAATAGACTAATAGACTAATGGAACAGAATATAAAACCCAGAAATAAGTCCACACATTTATGATCAATTGATCTGTGACAAAGGTGATGAGAATAAGCAATGGGGAAATGATCGTCTCTTCAATAAATGCTATTGGGACAACAGGATATCCACACAGAGAAGAAAAAAATTAGACCCTTATCTCCCACTACATACAGCAATAAACTCAAAATGGATTAAAGACTTGAAAGTAAGTCCCAAATTGTAAAACTACTTAAAGAAAACATAATGGAAAATCTCCTTAACATTAGTTTGGGGAATGAGCCTAAATTCTCAAGCAATAAATGTGAAAATAGACAAATGAGATTACATCAAACTGGACAGCTTCTGTACAGACAAGAAAATAAGCAAAAGAGTGAAGAAACAACATACAAAAAAGTGAAAAATATTTTCAGACCACATATATAATAAGGGGTTAATAACCAAGAAGTATTAGGAATTCAAACAATTCAATAATAAGAAAACAAATAACTCTATGAAAAATGGGTGATGGAGTTCCAATAAGATGGGTTCAATGGCATAGGTGAACTTGTGAGATTCTCCGAATGTGAGTTCCCAAAAGACTCTTACTTTTCTTCCCCCATCCCCCAGCCCACCACCAGTCATGCTGGTCCAAGGCCCGGGGACCTTCAGTCCCATGTAGGGCTGGATATTGTGGCCCCCTGCTGCAGCTGTTCCACCATACATGACTCTCACCTGTGTGGGAGTCTCGGGTCTCAGATCCCTCCCTGGCTACATCGTGTCTCATCCAGCACCCAGCACCAAGCTTCCAGTCACTCAGGGAGGCTCTGGGCACCTGCCCCTCAGAGACACTGGTCCCACTCCTGGCTGAAGTACCCTGTGGGGGCCCCAGGGCCACTCTCACCACTCACCACCTGCCCATTGGAGCTTTGGAGCTCTGGAGCTCTAGGCCCACCCTTGCTGAGGCACTCAGCGAGTGACCCCAAACTTGGGGACCCAGACAAGCAGAAAGAAATGAATCTACGAAAGAGAATCTGCCTCCACCATTCTCCAGGCAGAGATTTCCATTGCCCCACCCACCTATCAACATCCCCCACCTTGGTTCCTAAGGTAACTTCGCTAAACAGGAGACAAATCCCCATCCCTACACTGAATCAGACAAAAGCAACTATCAGGCAGCCAAACCCAAACTGCGAGTAAATCTAGCTGCCTGCAATGAAAACAAAGGGGAGAGGCGGAAATCAGAGCTGAAGTGACTAGTCTGATCTCTTATTTTGACTTATGATTTTATCATTTTGACTGTTTGTTTTGATGACCTTTGTTGTTTGCCTTCTGACTTACACTGTCTCATGATTTTATTGGTCTGTCTCTGTGTAGCTATCAGTATTCTTTAGGGAAACTTTCTTAGGTGTCTTTCTTCACTTCTCTCTGGCCTTGTGTCTCTTTCTCACCTGATAGTTGGTATGTATGTCTGTTTTCCTTCTTGCTCTTCTCTTTCTAACTTCCTATTGACCCACCCCCTTCCTCCACTATTTTCCTCTTTTATACCCCTTTTTAATCTAGGCACCAAGTCCACATACTACTGCAAGGACAAATTGTAAGGCAGAGGGAAATAGGTTCCAGGGTGCTCATACACCTGTTCTTGGATGCTAGAATCAGCATATACATTCTGAACCACAGCTTCCCCTTCAATTAAACCTCAAAACTGCAAAAGTACAGGGTACAGCCCACACTCCAACCTCAAAAGTGAACAAAGCCAGAAGACCCTCATAAGGAAGAACAGGATATTGCAGAAGTGAAACAAAAGCAACGCCACCTTCCCTCAAAAACAGAATTAAAGAAGGGGAGGGAGAGGGGGAGAGAGAGAAATATCTACACAAATGAAGAAAACCAAAAGTATGGGTCTCTCCCAGACCCCTGGGAGGGCAGACACTGAGAAAACTGACTTCAGGATGCAAACAATGAAGAGCCCCCAGAATGAAGGGTCTCAAACTATAAACCTAGATATCAAGACATTAATGAAGAGATTTAAAAGAATTGAGGAGACACAAGAAGAAACTAGGAAGGAGCTGATATCTGAGATAACAGTAATAAAGAATACTGTGAATGAAATAAATAACAAACTGATAAGCATGGAAAGCAGAATTACCCAAGAAGTAGAAAGAATCTCAGAGCTGGAGGATCAAACTATAGAACTAACCCAAACTCTTAAAAACACAGAAAAATAAGCTCAAAAAGACAGAACAAAACCCTCAAGAGATGAGCGATTACTTCAACAGACCGAACCTAAGAGTAATTGGCCTTCCTGAGGCAGAAAGAGAGACAGAGACAACTCTGGAACAAACTTTCCATTAGATCATTCAAGAAAACTTCCTTTATCTAATCAATGATGCAAAATTTTGAACACAAGAGATTCAGAGAACCCATGCAAGACAACAAATGAGAAGACCAACTCCTAGACACATAATAATTTGCCTAAACAAAGTAGGCATAAAAGAAAAAATCCTAAAGGCAGCAAGAGAAAAAGGCCAGATCACCTACCATGGAAGACCATTCAGAATAGCAGCAGATTTATCTACAGAAACACTGCAGGCTAGGAGAGCAAGGAGCCCTATCTTCAAAGTCCTAAAAGATAAACAATTTCAACCAAGAATAACCTACCTGCCCAAGCTAAGCTTCATCAGTGAGGGAGAATTAAAATCTTTCCCAGATATCCAATCCCTAAGAACTTATGCTGCCACCAAACCATCTCTACATGAAACACTTTAGAAAGTACTAAACACAGAAGAAAAGGAAAAAAGAACAATGTTCTTCACAAGAGTACAGGAAAAAGAATAAAATATACATGAACCAACCCCAAAACCAAAAGAAAGACAAAAAAACCAAGTTGAAGAACAACAACTCTATAAGAACTCTATGATAGGGACAAACTCTCACATTTCAATAATTAGCCTGAATGTGAATGGACTAAACACACCACTGAAAAGACATAGAATGGCAAAGTGGATAAAATATCACCAGGCAACAATATACTGACTTCAAGAGACCATTTCACTAAAAAGGACATACACAGACTCAAAGTAAGAGGATGGGAAACAAATTTTCAGGCGAATGGAACACAAAAGAAAGGAGGAGTCGTGATCCTAATTTCAGACAAAATACCATTTAAACTTTCAAAAATTTAAAAAGATACAGAGAGCCACTACATAATGATAAAAGCTTCACTCTATCAACAAGAAATATCTATCCTAAACATATATGCACCCAACATAGGTGCACCAACTTTCATAAAGCAACTTCTAGGAAAACTAAAGAAAGATATTGACTCTAGCACCATCATAACTGGGGACTTTAATACACCACTCACAACCCTAGACAGATCATCAGGACAAAAATCAGCAAGGAGATCTGGAACCTCAATGTGACTCTGGACCAAATGGGCTTAATTGATACCTACAGAACACTCCATCCAAAGACCAAAGAATACACATTCTACTCATCAACACATGGAGTATATTCTAAGATCGACCACATAATTGGCCATAAATCAACATAAGCAAATTTAAAAGGACTGAAATTCTACCATGCACCTTCTAGGACAACAGTGGAATAAAAATAAACATTAACACCAACAAGATCCCCCCGAAACCCACAAAGACATGGACACTAAACAGCGTGATGCTAAACAACCCCTGGGTCAATGATGAAATCAAAATAGAGATCAAAAAATACCTGGAAACAAACGAAAATGAAGAAACATCTTACCAAAATCTCTGGGATGCCTTAAAAGCTGTAGTAAGAGGGGAATTTATATCCCTGCAAAACACACATGAAGAAAATGGAAGGAATACGAAGTAACAGCCCAACAAGCCATCTAAGGAAGCTGGAAAAGCAAGACCACAAAAACCCTAATTTCAACAGAAGAATCCAGATCACCAAAATAAAAGCCCAAATCCAGGACATAGAACACAAAAAGATAATACAAAAAAATCGATGAAACAAAAAGCTGGTTCTTCGAAAGGATAAACAAGATCAATGGTCCCCTAGCTAGACTGACCAAGAAAAAAGAGAAAAAACACAAATAAGCATAATCAGAAACACAAAAATGAAGTCACATCTGACCCTGAAGAAATACAAAAGATCATTAGAGACTACTATGTATACTTGTATGTAAACAAACTTGAAAACCTTAAGGAAATGGAGGACTTTCTAATATCACAAAACCTACCAAGGTTGGAACAAGAAGAAATTGAGACCCTAAATAGACCGATAACAATCAAGGAAATTGTCTACATAATAAGAAAACTACCAAAAAAAGAAAAAAAGCCCTGGTCCAGATGGCTTTCCAGCAGAATTTTACAAGACATTTAAGGAGGAGCTGATACCAATCCTACTGAAGGTATTTCAGGCTATTGAGAAAGATGAAACTCTCCCTAAATCATTTTATGAAGCCAACATCACATTGATACCCAAGCCAGGTAAAGATCCAACAAAGAAAGAGGACTACAGGCCAATATCTTTGATGAACATAGATGCTAAAATTCTCAACAAGATCCTAGCAAACCCGATTCAACAACACATCTCAAAAATCATCCATCATGACCAAGTAGGCTTCATCCCTGGGATGCAAGGCTGGTTCAACATTCGTAAAACCATAAATGTAATTAAATACATCAACAGATGTCAAAACAAAAACCACATTATTATATCATTAGATGGAGAAAAAGCTTTTGATAAAATCCAGCACCCCTTCTTGATAAAAACCCTTGAACATCTAGGCTTACAGAGAACATACCTCAAAATATTAAAAGCCATCTATGAGAAACCCACAGCCAGCATACTTCTAAATGGACAAAAATTGGAACCATTTCCCCTGAAAACTGGAACAAGACAAGGATGCCCACTCTCACCCCTCCTGTTCAACATAGTATTGGAAGTCCTGGCTCGAGCAATCAGAGAAGAGAAGGCAATCAGGGATATCCAAATAGAAAAGAGGAAGTCAAGTTATCTCTCTTTGCAGACGTTATGAATGTGTACCCTGAAAACCCAAGAGAATCTGTTAAAAACCACCTTACACTGATAAAGGCCATTGGCAAAGTCTCAGGATACAAAATAAATGTACAAAAGACAATCGCATTTCTTTACACCAATAATAAATAAACACAAACCCAAATAAAAACCACAATTCCATTCACAATAGCCACAAAAAGAATGAAATACCTTGGCATCTTCTTAACCAGAAATGTGAAAGACCTTTACAATGAAAACTACAAAACACTGCTGAAGGAGATCAAAGATGACACAAACAAGTGGGAAAATATCCCATGCTCATGAATTGGAAGAATCAACATTGTGAAGATATCTATCTTACCTAAGGCAATCTACAAATTCAATGCAATACCCATCAAATTACCAGCAACATTCTTCTCAGACCTAGAAAAAAACAACACAGGAATTTATATGGAAACACAAACGACCAAGAATAGCCAGAACAATCCTCAGCAAAAAAGACAAAGCAGGAGGTATCACATTACCAGACTTCAAACTTTACTATAAAGCTACAATCATCAATACAGCTTGGTATTGGTATAGGAACAGGCATATAGATCAATGGAATAGAATTGAGATTCCAGAAGCAAAACTTCAATTTCTCAACCAACTCATCTTCGATAAAGCCTCCACCACCTACCACTGGGGAGAGGAGAACCTATTCAGTAAATGGTGCTGGGAAAACTGGCTGACCACATGCAGAAGATTGAAACAGGACCCCTATCAATCCCCATACACAAAAATTAACTCCAAATGGATCAGAGACATAAATGTAAAACCTCAAACCACAAGAACCTTAGAAAATGAAGGACATACCCACACGGAAATCGGAACTGGCATCCAATTCCTGAACAAAACCCAAACCCACAGACCATAAGAGAGAAGATAGACAAGTGGGACCTTATTAAACTGAGAGGCTTCTGCAAAGCCAAAGAAACCATCAAGAGAGCAGGGAGACAGCCTACAGACTGGGAAAAAGTATTTGCCAACACCAGGTCTGACAAAGGCTTAACATCTTGGATCTACAAGGAACTCAAATGTGCTGAAAAGAAAAAAACAAACAACCCCATTATAAAATGGGCAAAAGATATGAACAGACACTTCACAAAGGAAGACATTCGAGCAGCCAACAGACACATGAAGAAATGTTCAACCTCACTAATCATCAGGGAGATGCAAATCAAAACCACACTGAGATACCTCCTAACTCCAGTCAGAATGGCAATTATCAACAACTCAAAAAGTAACAGTTGCTGGAGAGGGTGTGGCAAAAGGGAACACTTCTACACTGTTGGTGGGAGTGTAAACTAGTGCAACCTCTGTGGAAAGCAGTGTGGCGATTCCTAAAACCTCTAAATATCAACCTCCCATATGACCCCGCATTCCCCCTACTGGGAATATATCCTGAAGAACTCTAATCACTCTATAGAAAAGATACCTGCACATGTATGTTTATCGCAGCATTGTTCACAATAGCAAGAACCTGGAAGCGACCATGCTGTCCATCAAAAGAGGACTGGATTTAAAAACTGTGGTACATATGCATGATGGAATACTACGCAGCCATAAAAAAGAACAAAATCATGAATTTCACAGCAACCTGGATGGAACTAGAGTCTATAATACTGAGTGACCTCTCACAGAAACAAAGATCCAAGTATCACATGTTCTCACTCATATAGTGGACCTTGAACGTCCAATGTAACACTATAAGAAAATAACTGACAGTAGTGGGAAACTATGGGGAGGGAGAGGGGATTAATGGTAGTAAATATCTGTCTGGGGACGGGGAAACACCTCTTATCAACAAGGGTGCCTGAACAAAACATACTTGTATACCTAACCCTTAACTGTACCCTACAATATCATAATAAAAAAATTGATTATAAAAAAAAAGAAAAATGGGCAAAGCACTTGAATAGGCATTTCTCAAAAGGAAACAGAAATTGTCAACATGTATGTCAAAAATGTTCAACATCACTTTTATCAGAGAAATGCAAATTAAAACCACAATTAAATATTATTTCACACCTGTTAGAATTGCTATTATCTATCTATCTATCTATCTATCTATCTATCTGTCTATCTGAGTTGGAGTCTCACTCTCCTGCTCAGGCTGGAGTGCAGTGACATGCTCCTGGCTACCACAGCCTACAGCCTTGACCTGCTGTGCTTAGCCAATCCGTCCATCTCACCCTTCCAAATAATTAGATCTACAGGCACGCACCACCATGCTAGACCAATTTTTGTATTTATTTTAGAGACATGGTCTCTCCAAGTTGCCCAGGCTGGTCCCTAACTCTTAGGCTCAGGTAATCCTCTCTGCCCCTCAAGTCCTGGGATTATAGACGTGAACCAGGGCACCCAGTAGAATTGCTATTTTTAAAAAGACGGAAGATAACAAGTGTTGGCAAGGGTGTGGAGAAAAGGAAACCCTTGCACACTGTTGGTGGGAATATAAATTGATGCAGCTTTTATGGAAAACAGTATGGAAATTCCTTATGTTCCACTACTAGGTTATATCCAAAGGAAATAAAATCAGTATGACAGAAACATATCTGCATTCCCATGTTCATTGCAGCATTATTCACAATAGCTAAGCTCTGGAATCAATCTAAGAATTCATCAATGGTAGAATAGATTTTTTTAATGTGACATATATACACAATGAAGCACTATTCAGTCTTTAAAATAAGGAAATTCTGTTATTTGCAACAACATAGATAAACCTGGAGGACATTATGTTAAATAGAATAATCCAAGTATAGAAAGACAAATACCACATGATCTCATTTTTATATGAATCTAAAAAAGTTGAACTCATAGAAGTAGAAAGTAGAATGCTTGTGTTGGGAGGTGGAGGAGAAGGTCAAATATTAAGAAATGTCAGTTCAATAGGAGGAATAAGTTCAACAGTTCTATTATAAATCATAATGACTCTTGTTAATAGCAATGTATTATATTCTTGAACATTTCTAAATCTAGATTGTAAGCGTTCTCACCATGAAAAATAAGTATGTGAGGCAATGCACATCTTAATTAGCCTGATTTAACCATTACACAAAGTATAAATCTTTCAAACATCATGTACATAAAAAATACACACAATTTTTATTTGTCAATTAAAAAATAAATAGATAAATTATAAAAAACAAAAAAAAGCTACAGTTAAATACAGCAACCTGCTATTTAGCAGCAGAGAGGGGAAAGCTTTTGAACTGTGAACAGCAGTAAAACTGTAATATTATCTTGACCTCCCTCGAGTCCTCTCAAGGAATTTCTTGAAAAGTACTTATATATTAAAACTCACTTTATTCAATGATGTGACAGAGGAAGGAAACATAATAGCATCAAAAACATATATTGTAGACTTCTATTTCTGTCAAAGATGGAATAACAGGAACCAGACTTATTTTCTTGCCTTACTAAATTAGCAAATTGGAAAAAAAAAGTAAAATAAGTATAAACAATGGTTTTGGGGGCAATTGACATTAACAAAAAAAGGGCAGTGATCCCTGAGATACAGAAAAAATATGAGGTAAGCTTTGAGATTGTCCAGTCTACTGGCCTGAGGGGGTTTCCAGGCCCCAAACACAACAACAAGAAAAAGGTCAGTATAGTCTCCAAATCAAGGAGATAGAGGTTGGGTTCAGGAATACCAAGGCAGTTAGCATTCATGAGGTAGAGAACTGAAGAAATAACAGCTGCCCAGTGACAGAACTCCAAAGATCTACAAAGGGTACCACTGAGTATTTAGCTGGATATTGACCAGTTTATCTGTGTAAGAAACCACCAAGACTGGGGACAGAGTTATCTAAAAGGACTAGACACTCACTGGCCAGGGTTTACACAAGATTGTGAAGAGTAATTTTTCATATCAGCCATAATAAAAACCTCAAGATTCACAAGGCAGTGGGCAGAGTATGCAAAAAGTTCTTGCCTCCATAGTAAAGAACAATTAGCCCCAGAATAAACACTGCTCTGCCAACTAACAAAGCTTTCAATCTAACAAAGCTTAAAATAGAAACTTGAAAGAATAAAATTAACAATTTTCTAAATTCATTTTAAAATTACCAGACATGAAAAAAAAAAAAAATCAAAAATTGACCCAGACTGATACACGTGCTAGAATTAGAAGACAAGGAAATTAAAACACGTATTATAACTGTATTCTACAGATTCAAAAAGTACAAAAGAGATATAAAAAAGACTCAAATCAAACTAACAGAAATGGACACTACAGTGTTTAAGGTAAAAATATAAAATTAAATTAAAATAAATTTTAAAAAATACACTGGATGAAAGTACCAGTCTGGCAACCACGAATCTATTTAGTATCTACTGTTTTGCCTTTCCAATAATTTCACATAAAATCATAAAATATGTAGCCTTTGGAATATGGCTTTTTAAATTTAGCATAATACATTTAAGATTCATCAATATTATTACAAATATCAGTACTTTGCTCCTTTTATTTCTGAGTTAGATTCCATGTATTGCTGAGTTATATTCTGATGTACCTTAATTTTGTATATAAATTCATCAACTTAAAGATATTTGGGTTGTTTCCTGTTTTGGCAGTTATGAATGAAACTGAGATGAATATTTATAGTTGTTTTTGTTTGGGTATGTAGGCCTTCATTTCTGCTAGATAAACACCCAGGAATGAGATTACTGGGTCATATAGTATGAGTATATGTTTAACTTTATAAAGAACTACTAACTTGTTTTTCAAAGGGTTATACTATTTTACATTCACACCATTAATGAATGACAGTTCTAATTGTTGTGCACACTCATATCATGCTCTGCATGCTAATAATCAGACATTTTTGTTTTAGTTATTCTAATAAATATATGATAATGGTTTCTCTTTGCTTTAGTTTGCATTTCCCTAATGCAAAACAATGTTGAATATGTTGAAATTATGTTGAATAATGATATTGAAAATATTTTCATGTGATTGTCATTTATATCTCATTCAATCAAGTGGCTGTTCAAATCTTTTATTCATTTCAATTGCCTTATTTTGTGTTGTGACAGTTCTTTATATTACTGATTTTATCAGATATGTGTTTCACAAATGTTTTCTCCAAGTCTGTGTCTTACTTTTTAATTTTGTACATTTGGTAGCACAGAGGAAAAACGAAGGTTTTTATTTTAATGAAAATGAATATATTAATTTTATTTTGCAGCTTATAACTTTTGAGTCCTGCTTTAAAAACTTTGTTTTACCCTATATTGTAAGACTTTATCCTACATTTTCTTCTACAAGTTTTACACTTTTAACTCTTAGATGCAGGTCTATTATATATTACATATTTTGAGATAATTTTTCTATATGGATTTCAAGGTTTGCATGTGGATATCTAATAATTATGTGAGTATTATATGTTAAAAGACTATCATTAACCTCATTGAATTGCCTTGACAGCTTTATGAAAAATTAATCAACCATAACTGTGTAGTTATGTTTCTATGTTTTCTCTGCTGATTGATCTATGTGTCTATCTTTGAAACTATATGGTACTTACTTTATTATTATAGCTTTATAATAAGAATTGAAATCAGGTATTATGTGTTCTCCAACTTTGCTATTGTTCAAAATTTGGGGGCTATTTTTAGATCTTTCCTTTCTATATAAATATCATACTCAGCAGGTCAATTTCTACCCCAAAACAAAATCTTACTGGAATTTGAATTAGAATTGCATTGAATCTATGAATACTTTTTGTGGAAATTGATGTTTTTAACAACATTGAATCTTTCAATTCATGAGTATGGTTTATGAAAGTCTCTTTTGATTTATACAATTGGAATCAGTGTTTTGTAGTGCTCAGAATACTAAAATTTTACATATTTTATTAGAATTCTTCTGTTTTTTGTGTTTTAGTCCTTCTGAAAATACTGTATTTGTATTTAAATTTTCAAATAGTCATTCCTTGTATTTAAACATATAATTAATTTTTATGTTAGCCTTGTATATATGATCTTGATAAACTACTTTTATTACTTTTAGTAGTTTTTTCATAGATTTTTTTTCCTAAGTAGATAATCCCGTCATCTCCAAGCAGAAATAGTTACTTTTTCATTTCTACTATATGCCTTTTATTTCTTTTTCTTGCTTTAGTGCACTGTCAGAGATCTACATCATAATGTTGAAGAGGAATGATGACAGTGAACATCTTGACCTTGTTCCTGATTTCATATGGAATAAAACCAGCCCTTTACTATTAAGTATGATATCGGAAGTAAGTTTTTTTATAGACTCCCTTTTGTTGGTTTAAAAAAAAATTCTTATTACTTCCTATGCACCAGAAGTTTTGTTTTGTTTTGTTTTGTTTTTTTTTTTGGTAATTATAAGTGGGTGCAGAATTTTTTCAAATACCTTTTCTGTGTCTGTCGAGATGATAACATGCTCTCCAGTCTATTGATGTGGTAAATTTAACAGATTGATTTGTTTAAGTTAAACCAGCCTTATATTCATATGATAAACGTGAATATTTATCCCTTTTGATCATGATATGTCATCATTTTAATATATTGCTGGGTTTGATTTGATAATATTTGTACAGAACTTTTGAAGATATGTTTATGAGATATATTGGTCTGTAGTTTTCTTCTAGTGTCATGAACTGGTTTTAGTATTAAGGTATTGTTGGTCTCATAAAATGACTTGGTAAATAATTCATCGTCTGCTTCTAAAAGAGTATATTTAGGATTTGTATTTATTCTTCCTTAAATGTTTGGTAGAATTTTCCAGTGAATAAACTGGGCCTACAGTTTTCTTTGTTGGAAGTTTCCTAAGAGTGAATATATTTCCTTTAATAGCTATAGAACTGTGGAAGATAAAATCCTAATGTGGCCCCCAAAATTTATTTATCCTGGCATAAATCCCCTATATAATTCCTTTGAGTGTGGGTTAAACCTGTTTATATGATTAAGTATCATTCAAGTGATTATGTTGCAGTATATGACAAAAATGGTTTTTATCCAGAGTGAATCTAACCTAATTTGATGAGTTCTTTTAGATAGTTTTCTGCAGCTGGACAGAAGAGGAAGGAAGTCTAGAAGAAAGCAAACATCCATATTATAAACTATGGGAGACATATAAACAACTAGGAGCTAAATGTAGTTCCTAGCCGATAGTTAGTAGGAAAATGAAAACCTCAACCTTATGACCATAAGAAAATGGTGAGTTCTGCTTTAATTATAGTCATGGATGTTCTCTCTGTCGACATGACCTTTAAAATAATACCTAAGTTATGAAATAGAGGAACTCAAGAAAAAGAAAAGAAAATATTTTCAAATAAAAGAGATAAGTTTGTTAGGATTAGAGTTAGAGTTACAAAGACATAGTAAAAGAAGTTTAGTACTGGCATTGTGGTCAGAGTGTAGTAAGAGAAAGAGTGGAAATTCATGAAGTTAGAGAGGTAGGCAGAAGGCCAGAAAATACAGGTCAGAAGTTTGTTTACATTTTATTCGGGTTGCAAGGGGAAGCCACTGCAAAATTTTGAGGAGGAAATTGCCATAATTCAATTTACATGTAGAAGGAAAATTTGGGCTGTTACATAGCTTACAGTGTTTGTGGAGAGGCAAAGATTAAAGTAGAGAAATTAACTAGGAAGGCATTCAAATATCACAGCTGAGAAGTGATGGAGGCTTGCAATTAGCTATTTTTTGCTGAAAGTAATTAAAAACATTCAGATTCAAGATAATAGTTTTAAAATTAAAACCAACAGGAATTATTTACAAACTAGATGCTGGATATGAGGAAAGAAAATAAATCGAGGATAATTCCTAGAATGTTGGCCTGGACAACTGGGTGTACAATAGTACTATTCCAAGATAGGGAAAGTTTGAAGGGAAATAGAGTGGGAGGCAGATCATCAGTTGTAAGTTAGCCATGTTGGGTTTGAGTTGTCTACAAAACATTGAAACAGATATGTCAATAAGGCAGCCAGATGTAAAAGTCTAGAGTTTGAGAGAGAGGTAATGATTGGTAAAATAAATGTGATGGACTTCAACCTATAAATAATATTTAAATTCATGGATATGAAAGTGATCACTTATGGATCATTTAGTAGGAGGAAAGTGACCATTTAGTGGGAGAAAAAACACAAGGACAGAGTCAAGGGTTGCTTCAATATATGATGTAGATCAGTAAGTTAGAAAAGAGAATTGAAAGAAGTGACTGGTGCAATAGCAGGAAAACTGAGTGTGGTGTTACAAATTCATAAAAAAACAAATGTTTTAAGAAGGAGAGAGGGGCCACTTCTGCAAAATGATGCTTATATGTCAAGCAAGATGACACCCTATCTTAGTAAGGGGTCTCTCTAACAAATACTACTATGCAGAAAAACTTTCTTTGTTGATCTGCTAATGTAGTTAAAGCTTGTATACCTTAATTCATAAAGTTGGGAGATAAAAATTCATAATACTAAAGTCATTTGAAGTTAAGAGCCACTACTACCTTTGAAATGCAAGTATTTGACTGGATTTTAACTGTATTCTGGAAAAGGTTTCGTGGATTAATTCTGTCAGTGGAATCTACAACTCCTACTTATCTGTATGAAGAAGAGTTATAAAACAGCTAGTCTCATGAGAGAAAAGTCTATATGAATGACCCTTCAAGCTTAACGCTAAAACATATACTTGGTTCATGCTGCTAGTATTGTATCTGCTGCCTGGAAGTTTTGAGAATAACCATTTAGCCTCTCTCCAGTCAGCATGACCCAAATCCTGCCTGAAGATGTAGTAAACTGTAATCTTTAGATTCTTTTCTTTACTTAAAATTATTTTTATTTTTTGTCTCCACTAGGACTCACAGTAATGAACAGCAATAATAAAACTTGCCAAAACTTTATAATCTGGGTATCTGAGATGGTAGGTAAAAACACACTCTAAATAAATAAATTAGCTACTATTTCCAATTATGGAACCAAAAAATTATCTTTGGGAATAATAATGCAGTAAGTAAAAAAAAAAGTTGAAAAATTAATGCTAGCAAAGAAAAAGTAAGGCCAATAGACAGAAGGCCTCATAAATGTTGAGGAATTATTTAAATGAGAATTTGGAACAAGGAAGCTGAAAGGCTAAGTATAAAGGAATGAAATGTTTGAAATCAAGATTATGGAGATAAGAGAGTTGAGTTATTGGTGATGATTATGAGAATGATTGGTTAAAGAGGATGGAGTTAAGGAGGTTGAGGAAGTGGGAGACCCAGTGCTGGCTAGATCATCTAAGTAGATACTGAAGTTATCAACAATGATGAAAATGATAAGACATCATGGGGTTAATGAGGATGTGGGATGAAATGGGACAAATCAGCATGTGGAGAAGGAACTAGAGAATGGGTCCTGTACAGTCTGAAGTCATGTAATCACCCACATTATAAAGGCCTGAACCGAGAGAGTAGGGGTGGGAATGGAGTAAAGGCTAGTGGTCTGATCTCTGTCTGAAATGCTATTCCGGGGTAGAATCTATACGTGCTTGGGACTAACTGGATGCAAGAAATAAAACATAGGAAGAGCCAAGGATGACATGAAATTTCTATTTGAAGAAATTAGGCTAATGGTATGCCTTTAGTCAAGACTGATGGATTAGTATACAAATCAGAAATGTTCAGGTTTCTGCTTTGCTACAAGCCCAGTCCTTCCCTACACACCCTCAGCTATGCCAACAAGCAAGCATGTGTGCACATAGATCTTAGGAACAACCCCCTGAGCATAAGTAATCAAGTATTCTAGACTTTAAATAAGCATTTTCTATGAAAAATAGCAAATCATTTGGTCTAAGATACTAGACGTTAGTCCAAGAGAATGAGCTTCTCAAGAAAGAAAGGAGGAAGAATGAAATAGGGAAAAGAGTAAGGAAAGGACAAAGAGAGGGAAAGAGGGAGGAAGGGAGAGAGTGGAGGAAAGAGGGGGTTTTTGACAACACAATCAAATAATTCAAAGGAGATGAAGAAACAGATTCATTTTAAGAGCACAGAATAAGAGAGCTAGATCAGTATTTGAAGCAGATGGTAGAATGTTAGCAGATGGCAAAAAAAAAAAACAGAACTGAGTCCTATTTTTTCTTTTGTCTTCTATATCAAAGAATCCTTAAAACTGAAAATGAGAGAACAAACAAGACAATAAAGTATCTGAAGCCCAAAGGCCAGGATGTGTGGTTCAGTATGCCAATGTATGAGAAATGTTGAATATGAATCATTAGTGACCAAAAAGGAGATCCATTGAAATGTAGTAGAGAGGTTATTGCACCAGGTCATGAAGATATATCGTTCATTGAAAAAGAGACTTTGAATGTATGTTTGAAAATATTTGGTATGTTATGGTAACAAAGATAAAAACAAATTAGAAGAGCATAAATGAATCAACAATAATGCCTAAGTCCTGATAATGAGAAGACTATACAGTGTTGATAATCTCATCACTACAAGAAAGAAGGATAAATAGGGAGTAGTTTATACAAAGGATGAGTGAAATCAGATAAATGAAGGTATGAGTTATTGATAATTTCTTTGAGCTTGAGAATTTCTTGGGTATGCCTGTCAATCCTCCACAGATGGGCTCACATCTAGGGCTAATAAACTTTCCAGTTTATCAGTCTAGATTCTTTACTGTCTTAATGTCAGTGTTTGCTTTTCTGTGTACTATCATAATGGACTTGCATTACTACTACTGTGGCAACTTTGTCTTGTTTATTTACCAAATTCACTGCTACTGCAATGAAATCAAACCCATACAGATGGGTAACAAAATCTTCCAGGAACTTAGTGCTGTGAAATGGAAAATTTTATACAAGCATGAACTCTTGTTGCCTTCATTAAAAGAACATATAGTTCAAATCTCCAACACAGAACAGATACATAATCAAGATATTGCAAGAACTTAGAGACATTATCATGAAATTTTTAGAGAACATTTGAAGAATAGCAGAATACACAATTAATAGCAGGGATCAAACATTCACAAAACCCATGTTTAAAACTACTGTTGCTTAGACGACCAAAGATCTCCTAACCACCCAATCAAAATGCTATTTTAAGTCCTCAACCAAATGACCATTCTATTTTTCTAAATTTCTTTCTCTTAACTCTGGATACCTCTCACTCCTCATCTTCCTCCTACTCTACTCTATTACTCTACATCTTCTTTTCATTCATCATACTAAACCTGTTCTAAGTCCGTTTCTAAGTCATTCTGCCTCTCCTTATTTAGTCCCAAATCGTTTTCTTCTTCTGGATGGTCTCCTCTTGAGCTACACATCTCTGTTTCCAAGTATATCTTGTTATTGATGAGCATTCCAAATGTAACATAGTTTCTAATATTTGCTCAAAAATTACTTCTTCATCTCTGTAAATGGCATCATTATCAACTTATTCTCCCACTAGGAATTTCAAGGGGTCTTTTACTTCTTTTCTTCCCCATCAATTATTGTACTTACACCACAGAAATATTTCTTGAGTCTAATTTTTTCTCTCCATGTTAACTTTAATTGCCTCAATTCAACACTTCTCTCACTTTATAAATTTACTTCCCACTTATAAATTTATATTGACCATCCTACCTGGTCCCTCACCCACTAGTCCCTACTGCTCTAATTCATATTCCACATCATCTACAGCATTCTCTTCTTCAAGTTATGTCATACTGCTTCCTAGACTAAACTACTTGATGCCAGTAACTGTGCCATTTAAGTGTTGTTTTCCCAGCACCTAGGACAATGCCTAGTACACACTAGGTTCTCAATAGATTAGAAAAATGAACTATTATATGGAGCTTCCACTGTGTGTTCACCACTATCTTGACAGACCAAACACCTTCATGAGTCATTGTTTTTTAATACACACTCTCTTCACAGGGGACAGGTTAGCTAAGTATTCAAGGATCAAGCTTTGGCTTTATCCAATACCAGGAATATGGTAAGTTTAATAATTATAACAATTGTTATTGAATTATTTATCTCAATGTTTTTGACTAGTGAATTTATATTTATTCCCAAACCCCATGCACTATTTAATCATTAACACTGTTGTAACACATTTAGCATAATACTGGGTAAACTTGTCTCTTTTCACATCAGTTACAAACATTGCAAAGGCTGAGTTTTATTCATCTTTGTGTCCCCATCATACAATAGAATGCTTTGCACACAGTAGTTTTCCAAGAGACATTTGTTGCTGCATGAAAGTAATGTCAAGGAAACTAAGAGAGTAGAATGTATCGCCCCAAAAAGAGGACCTAATGCTACTCAATTCTACAAATGTGTCAAGAGGAATGAGGACAAAAAAAAGGACTTTGGATTTGACAATAAGAGAGTCATTGAGAACTTTATGTTAAATGTGGTGGATTAAGCATTCTGGTTTACAACTGATCCTCTCCAAACCTCCACTAAAATGAAATTAAGGGAAAATTAAAGAAAAAGATTGGTAAAATGCATAGATATGAAAGGATAAAGAGACTATTAAAGGCGGTAATTTCAATAAAATTAAAAACCTGGAAAAGCAGGCAGTTGAATAATAGCCATCTGTAGAACTGAGAAAGCTAAAACCTAAGCCAGAAGTGAGGGAAGCCAAGAAGAAAATGTATTCATGACACAGAATCCCAGAAAGTCTTAGGAATCAAAGGAACTGGCTATTTCTAAAAAGCAGTGATGTAATTAGAGATACAGACTAGGGGACCGGTTGAACATCACTGTAAGAAGCATTCCAGTTTCCTGGTTCCCAGCTGTTATTCTGCATTGAAAAGCAACTGCACTTGCTCCACCCAAGTAAAGCCTAAATTCCTTGGAGAACTGAACAGGAGGGAATATGGACTTAAAAACAACAGACCCAGTTAAAGATAAGGCATCATACTGAAAACAGTAGATGAGGTGAAACTCTATGTAGTAAATCATGAAACATTTGTTCTTTTTCTTCATTTAGCCCCAAGAGGTATCACAGCAATGTGTATATTTTCCCTGACAGGAGATTGGAGGGGTCCCCTAGGAGAATATTGATCAATTTAAGAGTAAAGAAATAAAAACCTTAATAATTTGGGACCCTCCAATAAAACATCCCAACCACTTCACCTTACATGATCATAATGCAAGCACCAAAGATAATGATGTAGCTAACATGATAGGATAGAAAGAAGAAATATATATAGGGTAAAGGTAAACCCCAATTTCCTAGTAGGAGGTCAAGAAATAACTAAGGACAAAAAAGAAAAATGAAGTGTAGTACAATAACTACATGTATTAGTTAGGGTCTTCCAGAGAAATAAAAACCTATGGATATATAAGAGACACTGAGTATAGTGGTTTAAGAATATGCAAAATGAGAGTCATAAGATTTTTACTATTGGCCTTTTGGAGTAACAAAACACATACTTAACCACATACCATAAATAACTAAGAAACTGGGAAAAATATATGAAACAGTTGTTTTAAGACACAGCACAACAGTATAAAATGCATATGACCTTAAGAGTAGGAAAACAAATGAGTGTGCCCTGTAATCATTTTGGTTTTCTATGGGATATTCAGATCATGAAGCTGAGAAGAGAATTCCAAGTAGGGCTTAAAAAGTTAGAGAATTTGAGAAGACAGAGATCAGAGCTTAAAAGAATACAGTGGCGGGAAGACATGAAGCAGAGAAGGAAGCTATGAAAGGAGGAGGAAGTCATCCAAAAATCTGATAAGTTCCTTTAAATGTGAGCTGAGTACTAATTTGTGTATGTACAGATGTATAGATGAAAGTTCAGGAAGCAGGTCAAGAACAATCAAGGCATTGCAAGATGAGCAATTCCCAGAACTCACACACAACAGGGAAACATTCAAATCCCAATCCACCAAAGGGCAGAGCACTTGGGAATCATCCAAAGCTTCAAGGAAGATTTCAGATGGGTCAGGCTATCTCTCTTTCCCAGTACAAATAAATAGATGATCATAGATAGCTGGTGGAGGAGTTGGGGGGAGAGAGAGAGAGAGAGAGAGAAAGAGAGAGAGAGGAGAGAGAAAGAGAAAATTTTAAAATGACCTGTAAACACTTTGAAAAAGTGATCAATATCATTCATAATCAGGTAAATAAATATTAAAATCAAAATGATATACCACTATACATTCATTAGATTGACTAAATTTAAAAGACTGATAATACCAAATGTTGATAAGAATGTAAAGTCAGAGAACTATCATAATTTTCTGATACTAATTTAACATTTCCCAGTTATAACCTTGGGAAACTGTTTGGTATTTTCTTATAAAGTTGAATTTATACCTGCCTTATACTGTCTTATAACCCAATCATTTCACTTTTAAGGCTTACCTCAGAGAATGAAATAGTTGAACATTTGTACATAAATTTTTAGAGTAACTTTATTATAGCCAAAATCCCAAAACAATCCAAATGGCAATTAACTTGTGAGTGAATAAACCAATTTTAACATACTCATATAAGAGAATTCTATCCAGGCATAAAAAGAAACAAATTGTTTATATAAGCAACAATATGGATGAAACTTACATACATTTTCCTGAGCAAAATGCCAATCACAAAAGAATACATACTACATAATTTTATCTTTATGAAACTATGAATTGGTTATATGAATTTTTTTCTTCATTTTAAAGATGTGGGGGTACAATTCAGAGTTAGGCATACAAACGTTCATTATGCAGGTACCCTTGTTGATGAGGTGTGCCCCTCCCTCTCCTGGCAGTTTCACTCAACTGTCAATCCTGTGGCTATATGAAACTTTAACGTATCATGAAAAAAAGTAGATTGATAGTTGCCTGCCGACAAGAAGAGGGAATTACCCAGGAAAGTGAGAAGGAATTTGAGAATGACAGAATTGTTCCACACCTTAATTGTGGCGATGGTTACATTAGTGTACACATTCGTCTCAACTAATCATATTGTTGAATTAAAATGCATAAATTTTTGTTTATGTAAATTACACCCCATTAAAGTTTATTTTATAAAGAAAGTGAAAAAAAGATCAATTTTGCTGAAAATGAGAGGATGGCCCTGCCAGTATAGTCAGGGTCCTATCAGAAGCTTCATGCAACCTCATTATTAAAACATAAGCTACCTCTAAGGTGTTCAAGGCATTAAAAAAAGGAAGGGAAGGGAGAGTGATAGGGATAAGCAGACATGTTCCTCCTGATGAATGCACCCTATAGGGCAGAGAAATGCAATCTGATGAATTGTCTAGATCTACTTGGCAAGTGGCTCTTGACCCAATCAGAAGACGCAATGGACAGAGGATCATGTTTAATAAACATCATAGGAACACACAGCAACTTCCAGACTGTGGGAAATCTGCAGGAAAAATGACATGGTTTATTAGAATGAGAAAATATCTATATTAATCTCTAGATAATAGAAAACTCAAGATGTATTTGGATTCAAATAGATTTTTTTAAATCTCCTATAAAAAATATAATTGATGAAATGTGAACACTATCTGATGATATCAAAGAAATTTTGTTAATTGTTAGCTGGGAAAATAATGCTATGGTTAAGTTAAAAATATTCTTTATCTTAAAGACATACACTTAGATATTTACAAATAAAATTATGTTATGCCTGGGATTTGTTTCAATATAATCTGGATGAGGAGAAGAGGATAGGAAAACAAATGAACAAGTTAAGATTGGTCATATATTGAAGAGTATATTGGGTTGTTATATCATTCTCTCTTGTTTTATATATACTTACAAAATTTGTCCATATTAAAATCAAAATTAACTTAGAGGGGTAAGTGATGACCAGTGCTGTTTTTCAGGATTCAACTGAAATAGGCTCTGTGAAAGAGTGCAGTGTCTGTTAACCTCTTGTTCAGTATATTATTCAGAGCAGGCGAGCAGATGTAGTAGCGACAGACCTGAAATCTCAGCTTAACAAAAGCCCGTTTCTTGTTCATGCTACATGTCCCACATGAGTTGACAAAGGAAATCAGGCTGATGAAGGTTCAACCCTTAGTTAAATAATTGACCTACAAATGCCTTTTCTTTGAATTTTAAGGGAGAGTGAATCTGTACAAATGAAGCAAATTTATGAGCATTAGTATAAGAAAGTCTCATATCAAATGTTCCCAGGGCTACTTGAGGACCTCACAGCCTAGTGAAAAAGTAGACTGTAGAACGTGTAATTATAATACATAATAACTGTGATTTTTTAAAAAGCTGAGATTAAAAGTTACAAAGTCTTAGGAGTTTATCAGAAGTGATCCTATCAATGTAAAAAATGAAGGATGCAAATAGTTCCAAACTGAAGGAAATATTTTCAAATGTTTGTTCAATGGATGTGAATAAAATTCAAACTTACTCAGATAAAAATAAAAATCCTCTAATCTCACAGAGCATTTATAATTAGAAGTTACACCATGAAATATTTAGTCATTTCAAGTTCAAGTTAGAAGAAATGTTTTTCAATCGAATTTCTGGAACATAAACCACTCTGCTTTCTGGTGGGAAACATAAATGACTATATAAGTTGAATATAAAATGCATGAACATCTGGAAGCTTGCTAATTGCAGACAGAATGTCACATAAAACAAGAAATCAAAGAACTTCTTTCTGGCTCATATGTCTTTAGGAGAGAGAAATCACTTTCCTTGGCACAAGTACACTGGCATAATTGACAAAACGTTGAGATGGCGCATTTCACCATATGTGCTTCCTTGGATCCAATCAAGTCCCTTGAACACTGGACTCATAAACTCTACATTTGGTCGAGGGCAGTATATGATAAATTCTTGAATCAGTGGTAATAAGAGCTAGAGCAGAAGTTTAAATACAGCAAACAGACAGGAAATGAACTCCCTTAGCCAACTGGAATAAAGTAAACACCCAATAAAGAAATTCACATCTAAGTGCATTGGAGGGTAGGTTCCCAACATGCTAAGAGCAGCATCAGTTCTATTACAACAATGCAAAAACCGCATTCAGCCTATAGGCCTGTTTTAATTGGCCAAGAAATCATTCCCCCACCACCATCTAAGCCAACATTTTTAGAATGTGTAATTTTTTATAAAAAGACTTCTGCCTTTTCTTAAGAACAGGAAGATACAACAATTCCCCACAGCTTCAGGAGAGGACATGTGGCCCCAGTAATCACCTCTGCTCACACAATGAACACATAGATCCTGCCCTTGGTTACTTTTCATTTCACCCACCTGGTCCTTGCAGGCATGTGAGATCATAAGCACTGCTTCAGAAAAAAGTGGTCACAAGTCACCATTTTTATACTGCTTCTGATGACCCAGATCTTCCTCATACACACATGCCTGGAGGCCCGTGAAGGGTTCTCCCCAGCTCATAGAGCTGCTATTATACTCACTTACTGTTCCTCCTCCTTCAATTGGTATCTCTCTATATCTCTTGGAGTTTTAGGGATGAGAATACACTCTTGTGTCCATAGTCTCCCTGAGATGAAACATAAACTGGGGAGTCAGGGAGATGAATATAAAAATTCAGCTTTATTAGTGATAACATTAAACTGAAGAACATGGTTTGGATCAGTGGCCAGATGGGTCTCTTAATAATACATGGTTTGAATTTAACCTCATCCAAAACTGCTGATCTCTGCTGCACAGACGAACTCTGCCCTGGTAGAATTCTCTCTAGAGTGTACTTCAGTCAGGCTAACTTAAATAAACAGGAAAACCCAGAAGAAACAGAGCTGATCATGCTCAGTATCTTTTCCCAAATTTCTCAATCCCAAAAGTCATCACTTGAACCTTGGTTAGGAGTAATGGAGGTAAGGGGAAATCTAGAAGGGTTTTTCCTATATTTTCCCTCCTGGAGATTTAAGTATATATTTCTCATTTGTGGAAATAGGAAGAATAGAAAATAAGTTCCCTGCACATATATTTATATTTCCCTGCTTTCCATTTTCTTCACCTGTTTTGTTTAACAATCATTCAAATGATCAATGATGGGTTCGCGTCATCCCTCAGGGAAGATGAAATTTAGGATAGTTCTCTCCTGGTTCATGAGGCTCCACCATAGATACCAATCATTGCTTCACTGTGACCAATTGATTTTTTTTCGTGAAGGATATGAAATAAAAAAGAATGGCACATCAAGCAAACTCACTCCAAAGTTTTACTTGTTCCCTAGTAAAAAAGTTATATTTTCACTCCCTGTTTTGTTTCTCATTCTAATTTGTGTTCAGCCTTACTATTCTTCATGATTCACCAGAGATTATACAAGAAATCAAACAAAAGCATAACTGTTCTTCGATAACAGAGCATCAACAACATAATAGTTACCAAATTTGAATGTAACTATTCTCCCCTATGAAGTTCTCAGGAAGAAATTAAAAACCTGATGTTGTCACCTGGTTTTTAAATTAAAGTCCAATAAATTAAGATTAGAATCTCTTTTCCTCACGTTCTTTCTGTATTCTCCAGAAACGGCCTTGGGTTGTAGTTTAAATTGTATTCCATAGGAATGGTATTATTTATACCTTTAAGAAATCAGAAGTTATTCTTTTTCTCATAGGCTCCACTACTAATAAAGTACAAAGAATTGATAGGATACAGAAAATTATTATAATCTTAATTTTAAAACAACCTTATCTGAGCTCCAAAGTGATTATCTCCAATTTTTTTTAATGTCTCCAGAAACTATGAACCAATATGTATCAAACTCAAAGACCACAGCAGAGATACAGGGCTATCTAAGGAAAGGAGAATGAATGAAGACAAACTTAATTTCTGCTAAATTAGACTCCCAGCTGATCAGTGTCGTTTGCCCAAGGGCCAAATTCAGTGAATTGTGAAGTCTGCCATAAGGAGATTAACTATGTTTAACAAATATGAAGGGGAGAGGAATTCACTTTTGCTTTAGCTGTCCTCAATCAGAGAGTGAGAAAATCTCCTGGCAAAGTTTAAAATGTGCAGTACTTATGGTCCCAGGCACTAGTCTTAGTGAAGTTTCTTTCTTTTGCATCCAGCATATTCACAGTTTTTAAATTGAGACTTTGAGTATCAATTATCTGCCCCAAGCCCCCACCTCATGATGGCATTTGAGGGCAAGATCTGTCCAGGATGCAGTCCTATTCCACAGGGACTGTTGCCCCTTGCTCTGTACTATCCTAGGTCTGGGAAACTTGCTTGCTAGAGGTTTCCCTCTCCCCTCCCTTGGATTCTGCTGGAGAATCACCCTCTACAGGTTCTTTCTTTCCTCAGCTTTTAAATGTTCTAGACCTTCAACAACATTTTTTTCTGCTGAATAGTTTTCTGCAACAGAGAAGGTCTCTAATGCTTTATTTCTGTCTGCTGTTTTTTATTCCAAGAAGGCTCAAAATAATCTAACTTGCTTCTGTAATTGATTCCTTTCTTTCTTGACCATAGGCATAGCTATTCACAAGGTCTTAATAACTGCTTTGCTTTTCCTTTTTCTTTGTTTTTAAGCTCTATTATCTGGTTTCGTGACATAATTATCTTTAGGTTTTGTTTGGCAGGGTGGCCTATCATGAGATAAATATAATTAGTGAGTTCTAGTGCTGCCCCAAACATTCACTGCTAGAGCAAATCTTGTCGACTTTTACCTTCTGAGATGAATCATCCCAATCATTGTCTCATCAGACAAAAATCTAACCCAGTCTGATTGAGATGTATTATTGTTTTCCCTTTCAATATATATTATCTCCCGTCACTTTTCTTCAAGCCCTTATTACATGTTTCTTCTCCCCAAGAGGTAAGCAACATCTTCACCTTCACACTTACAATAACTGTATCACCTTGAAGTCAGTACTTCTTTTCATGTAGGCTGATTTTTCAACCATCTTCCTTCAAATCGGTCCAAATAGTCTACACCTATATGGTTAGTTCTCATTAAAGACTCTCTATCTACACAGTGCTTACATCTTGAATCCATTCTATATGCAAGTGCAAGTAAAATCTTATCAAATATTCTCAATTATGAGTAAAATTTTAGACATTGATGAAGGATGCTCAAGAACTTGGAACATTTTGCTAGGGATGATATCAAATTATAAAAAATAGGGGAAAGATTAGGACAAGTTATTTTGACTTCTCCTCTGTCTGTTGAATCAGGGGACATCCACAACCGTAATATCTCTCTGTCTTAAGTGGAAACTTTTGTGCAGGACACTGAGTTTGCACCAATCTTTATCATTCTTATTTTGACAGCGCAAATTATTAATAGTGATAGCATGCTACCTCTTCATATACTACCTGTGGTCACAAATTTAAATATGTAAGCTGCAGAAATGAATGTATCCAGCCATCCTGTAAAGTAGGGCTTTACAAGAGATACAATTAAACTTCCTTTTGCTGACTTTTCTCAAATAAATAAATACTCCATATCCACAACTTTAAGAGAACCTCTTTAAGGAGTTTGTTAGAAAATTCCAATCTTGTAGATGGCTCTGAAACATCATGTCTAACAAAATATGAAACACCTGTCTTCAAGTAATTATGTCTACAGACAATCATATTTAGAGACTAAGTAAAATTTCAACAAGTTCCCTTTTTCACAAAGTAATTGAAAAGTGGGTCAGCACAAAGCAGAGTTGGTTGTATCGATGACTTTTATCCTTCTCTCTAGATCCCCACAGTAGAAGGAGAAAACAAAATAAAATAAAGCCTAACTTTGTCAAAGCCTGTTCCTAGAACATCTCATTGTTTGGATTAGAATAAAGGTTACTCAAAATTTGTTCAATTTGGGAGATCTCAACATAACAATTCCCTGTATTCTGTGACCCTGGTTGCTATGCTACAATCATGTTTCTCTAGGTTTCAATCAACCTCCTTAATCCTAGAAAAACTAAAACAATTCTTTCTTTTGTAATACCACTTTTAACAGCAGCTAAGTTGGGGCTTATTTTCTTTAATTTGGTTCATCCAACTAGTTGACCTCTTGAGATTTCAGACTTTCTCCTAAGTATCTCCCCCACAAATTGAATTTGTCTGTTTTGCTTTTAATTTTCTTTCATTCTTCTTAAGATTCCTATTCTAATAATAAAACCAAAGCATATTTTTAAATTAAGAGCTTCTTGAATTTTAAATAAAGTCATTCCAGAAATACAGTGCATGAGGCACAATTGACTTTAGTTGCCATTTTAGACTTTGGATTCACAATAATTTTGTTGACTTTTTGCACTATTCACTATATACTAAGAACATCTATTCTTTTTATTTGTTCTTTAATAAATGTATCCAAACATCTATGGGTAAACACATAATCTGGGTCTCTAAAATAAAAAACCACTGTCAGAGTTGATGTAATTATCACTTTCAGAGCCCTTCTGAGTCCATGAAGTTGAATAGGAGAAGATTCAGTGCACTATTCTTGAGATTCTAAGCAGTTAGCTCATGGTGCTGAATGCAATTGAGAATAACATAAATAGAAATAGAACTTGGGACAACTGAAGAAGCACTGCATTTGTATGCCAGACATAAAATTTATACTAATTATTTGTAGCCCACATGGACTTAGCTGTCTTTCCAAACCATCCATAAGCCTGGATGAAAAATACAATAAAAACAGCGAATTATTCTGATGTGAGCATTAACAAGAAGTAAAACTTTTCCTTTTCTTGAATAGGAATCAGCAATGAACCTGAAATGCTTGAGGCATTAGTCTTTTTCAGCTAGATTAGAAATACACATTTAAAAGATTTTTTTGATTTTCAAAAGGTCAAGACTCTAGACCAGGGATGTCCAACTTTGGCTTTCATGAGCTGTATCAAGTTACATTTTGGCTTCCCTGGGCCATATCAAGTAAAGAGAAATTGTCTTGTGCCATACATAAATTATACATTTAGTATATATACATAATAAGACTTTTAAATATTTTATCATAAAGTTTAGAAAAATGAGAACAATATATAACTAGTGAGAAATTTGATCTTGTTTTTGTAAAACTAATCTATCAATGTCTGGTTCCAGGGAAGTGGTTGCAATTCTTAATGAGTTCTCAAGGTGCTCGTCAGAAATGTTTGTTTGAATTTTGTTCATATACTTATCATTGAAAACAGCTGCTCACAAATGTATGTGCTGTCAAAAAGCAATGTTATGAATAAGGCATGATTGTGAACTTCAAAAATGGAACTACACATGAGGTCACAAAGAAAATAAATACCAAAAATCACATGATGTTAAGAGATTTTGTGTGGCTGCATTACTAGATGTCCTGGGCCACATGCAGCCCATGGGGCTATGAGTTGGACTTTCCTGCTATAGACAAAAAATTTTAACAGCTATAATTAAACAATATGTTATTTAGACATATATAGGTTAAACACAAGTCTAGGAAAGTGGCTATATCAGGATGGAAAGAAGAAAGACAAGGTGAGGAAATCAAATAGGTAGAAGGAAGTTTTTGTCAATGTTCCAGTTTTCAGGCCAGATGGTGGGTTTTTTGGATATTAATTTATTTCAAATAACTAGCTTAATTATGAAACAAATAAAAAGGGACAATGATATGTTAATAATAAAAGTGTCCCATGTATCAAAGATGCTGAGTAATTCAATTCTGTGTACCTAAGTACAGTAAAATAAATATATTTATATGTACATTATAATATTCATATGCAATAATAAATTATTAGCAATAGCACATAACTTTTGTTTTCATTTGTAATATTCTGAAAATTGGAAATGACATGTTTAATATGTAAAATTAATTATTTATAGTCTTTACCTAATATTATAGAATCTTCAATACTATGTTAGTAGTATAAAAACTCTATGCTTGCTAATTATATTCCACAATACAAATGTCAGGAAATAAAAATGATAATGTGAATTTCCAGAATTAACATATGATAGCAGTTGAAACAGTCCTGATATTAAATGAGTGACTGAGAAGATGTAGCATACTATATTTTCTTCACTCTCAACCAAGTCTACTGAACTTCTACCTGCAAACCTTGAAAGAAGCATAGTAAAATTGCTAAGTTACATTTCTTTTTAGCTATGTTGTAGCATTGTATTATTAGTAAAAGGGATGGAAAACAAGCACAGCAGCTCCCTCCCTCACCCAAAAAAAAACAAAGAAAGTTTTCTTGGTGGAAAAATAAAAACTTCACAAGCATAGGAAAATGGGACACATTTCAAAGACAAAATTTGGGAGATTCACTTCCAGTAATAGAAAACTAGAAAATTTGAAACCATCTTTTTGCTGAAAGGAAATAGAAACTTGGGGCAAAATAAAACAAAATCTGTGTAATGGCATGGAAGGACTACTAAGGCAGTGAAGACTTATCGTAATAAGATCTAGGGAAAAAAATGCACATTGATAACCTGGAATTGGAGACCTCTTTGTGTCCTAAGGGTGTTTGCCTAAAATGAAGAACTTGTATTATACTAATGAGACTAAAAATAGAAAACTGGAAATAAAGGATAAATCAAGGATTGAACAGGGGCAGAGCGGGATGATGCTCTGACAAACCAATGAGATTTTAGGCTGAGATTACAAAGTTTAAAATTCTAGGAATAAGTAGGAATTGGCAATTAAACCATATTATTATGGACTAAAGCACAATTTAGAGTTATTTCAACTTTTGATTAATTAAAGTGGCCTAAAATTTCTGGTGTCTCTAACCATGCCAGAAACCAGTATAAATTATCTCTTATAGAAGATAACAGTAACATGATCCTCAAATTTTATCCATAATTTGTATGTGTGATATCTAGTACTTTATCAATAATAATTAGGCAATGTAGGAGACAAGAGAGTATCTCTAAAATCCTACATGAATAAGTAATAAAAATAGTCATGCAGGGAATCTAGAGACGAGAGCATTAAAATAAATATCCTTAATATAATCAAGCAAATAGAATTGAGCGAATAGTTAAAGCTATCACAAAAATAAGCCAAATGGAAAATCTAAAATCAGTAAACTGGTTTCAACAGTACTAAATATGGCTATAGACAGAATTAGTGACATGAAAGAAAAATTAAAACAAAATATTTTGGCTAAAGTCTGGGGGGGAAAGATGGAAAATTTAAAAACAAATGTGTAAATAGCATATGGTGAAAAGGCGTTATATACATGTATTTGGAGACCCAGAAAAAGAAATCCAAAAAACAAAAAATTAGAAACAGTATTTGCAGAGATATTGGCTGAAATATGTCCAAAACTGATCAAACATATTAAGTCACAGACTTATAAATCTGTGAACATTATAAATGGGATAACTGCAAAGAAAATCGCATGTGGACATAAACTAGTAAATTGTTGGAAACAAAAAGCAAAGAGAAATCTTCTTTTTACTTCATAAAAAATATTTAATTGGCATATAATAAAACAACCGGGGTGGGGGGGACAAAAGAGCACACATTTTTTGAATGGATAGGATTATTAACCAAAATTGACCACTGATAACTAGCATTCTGTCAATCATTTTGTTGCCTTGAAAA
Organism: Cephalopachus bancanus; assembly: GCA_027257055.1. NCBI lineage: Eukaryota > Metazoa > Chordata > Mammalia > Primates > Tarsiidae > Cephalopachus > Cephalopachus bancanus. The sequence continues at coordinate 1,030,795 of JAPVLO010000444.1, read as the reverse complement.
AGGACAGAGTTAAATACCTTTCTATCATTTGTAGATCATCTACTACATGAGTTTATTTAACAATACCAGTCAAGATGCTGATGTCCCCAGAGGTAAGCCAGGTAAGAGTACCATCTTAGGGTGTATCTGTGCAACTTTTTGTAATATGAATGTTTAAGAATAAATGAGAGATAAATAAATGAAAATTTGCACAATCCTTAATTTTCTCTTTATATTTTATTTTTACTTTGACTCCAGAAAAAGCTTTTTTATTTTCACAATTTTGATTGTCAAAAATATTCATACTATTGTACTTATTTTATACTTCCTTGATAGCCTTTTATTCTTTAATGCATCATCAAGGCCTAGTGAGAATTCCTACATGTTTAAAAAAGAAAAAAACATATTTTTTACTTCTTGTAATTTTTTCCTCCATCCCACAAAGAGTGATTTAAATAGTATCCAAAATACTGTGTAGAGTTGACATTTCAGTTGAAGATCGGTGGTGCTAATGGTTGGGAAAGAATCACAATAGAAGAGTGATAACACAAATTCTTTAAGCCAATAATATCATGAAAATACTAGGAATCAGGAAACCAGCTTCTATTTTTGACTTTGTTTCTAAGTAATTTTAGGCAAATTTCTTAGCCTTTTTTGGCACATTTTTTAATCTGTTGTGTCCCTTCAAATTCAAATATTCTAATATACTATAGATCAATCTACACTTTTAAACAAATATATGTGATGTATATCTTTCTGCAAACTTTTCATTCGTTTGTGTCCTTCAGTACTGACAAATCTAAAACAGATAACAAGCAAGTGTTGAATTAAAAGTCTGTGACCATCCTAGTTTCTAACTACTATTTTTTAACATGATTGCCTAAACACATAAATAATATATACTTGCTGCTTAATAATACCCCTTATTATTAAGTTTTTATGGACTTTGCAATGTATGCCTTCTAAGATAATCATTGTCTTTTTTTCTCTTTCTCAAACACTCTGGCAGCATGGAAACAAAGGAACATTTTTAATCCACTAATTCTTCCAAGAACTTATATCATCTGCATCTTGAAAATTTTACTGAAATTTAATGTACTGAACATGAAAGTCAGACATATCATTTTTTGAATCTCCTCTTGACTAGGTCTTTGCATCATATTATGACATCTAATCATTTAACCTTGAAATTCAAAAATGTTTTTAGCTTGGCAGATTTCCAGAGCTATGCAATTACATAAACTGCTCATAAATTATTTACTTAAATTGAATTCCTTGTAAATTATAATTTTACATAATCTGGAGGAAAATAGAAATACCATTTTGAAAGATTATCCTCACAGAGACATTCTTTTATGTAACAGTTTCAGTATGTTTCCTTGACAACATTGTTGCTAAGAATGTCTAGTTGAGGCAATAAAGAATCTGTGGTAAATGATTGATGTCTATTTTAAGTATAGAAAATGTGTATATCCATGTGTAGTTAAACATGTCACTATAATCATACAACCAGTTGTGGGTCATTGACATACTAGTTAAAGCTGTATTAAATGTTTTATTTTAAAATAAAATTTGCCAAACATTAAGCTTTGAAACTAGATAAAATAATGTTTTCTGGAGTAAACAAATATACTAATGCCACAGGTACTTTAAATATAATTGATGCAGATCCCAACATTTTCCAAATGGGAGCATACTTGTCTTAAACTAAATTATTTCATCAGTAAACATCTTGAAAAGTGATAACTGAATAGAAAAAGTAGTATCTACTCTGTGCAGTAAATAAACAGAATCAACATTCTGCCTTTGTCTCACATTGAACAGATTGAGGCAGTGAGACACCAAAATATGATTTAGTCCCTTCTTCTGTCACAGGTGGGACTAACAGACTTCTGTTTTCTAGATAATTTCCCAAAGATTTTGTTTTGCTATAACCTAATATCTAATCTGATATATGCTGTTGATCCTCCATTTTGGAGTTATGAAACCTGTCAAACTTTCCAATCTTGAGAAGAAATATAGTAAGAATATATTCCCTATTTAAATTATGTTTTTAAAAAGTACATGTATGCCTAATCCACTACAGCTGGCTGTCGGCATTAAAGTGACTATCCTTCAACACACTCTCCTACCACTAGGACTTACAACTGATCCAACAATGAAAATGTGCAAAGACTATCACCACAAATTAGGAAGCAGGACTGTTCACACACATTATACAATGGAATAAGAGAAGATGAACCAGGTCTAAAATTACATCTCTAAAATCACCTCACGGCATGACTCTGTCAAGATGATATGATTCCTACTTTGTTAAGCTTATCTACTCCAAAGAAAGAGATAGTGGATACAATATAAAAATAAAAAGGACATAGGTTTAAATACATGATAAACATCTCTACCAACCTGAAATGAAATAAAAGTCAAACGGTAAGCAGGAATGAAAGCAGATTTTCTGTGCCACAAATCTTGAAGCAAGTAATAGATGCTGAGAGTAAGAGGAAATTTTTAAATCCTTCACACACACACAAAAAAAAAATAAAAGGATGCCACTGGATCTTTAACCCTAAACACTTCTCATTTGTGAAAGACAGCTCTAAAAAAAATTGCTATCAAATGTTGCAAAGAGCTATAGTTCATGCTGCACTACAGATATAGTGTGCCTCAGCCAAATCCTTCGATGGCTTTTCAGCTGGCAACTGAAGAACTTGGTTCACAATGGAGTCAGAAGAATTGTTGAAGGCAACTGCAAATCCTCTAAACAGAAAGACTGACTCCAGGAGGCAATTCATCAGCATCCATGCTGTAGAAGGCTAACAGGCAGCTTGAAGGTAGGGCAAAAAAGCAATCTCTTCACAGTTCTAGGCAGCCATTTCTTTATTTAGTTTATATTCTACAGTCTTGATTGTCACTTACTAATATGTTGCTTCATAGTGCCCTTCAGCTAAAACATTAATGATTTTGTTTCTATCTGTTCCAACTCTATTTTATCATAAGGACTCTATCTTTTTTTCAGTAAGTAATGCTTTTATTTATTGTTTTATTTAATAGTACCTATACAATATTTACAACATACCAGGTTCTCTTTTTAAAACTTTATACATATTAACTCACTTAAGTAATAAAGACCCAAAGCAAGATGTAGGCATCACAGTGTTGACCCTATGGGTGAGCCAGCGTAGGATACACAAAAGGACCCCTGTATTTGGAAGGTGGATTATTGATAGCTTCCATAAATATTGGACAAGCATCTGCTATGTGCCAAGCACCCTATCAGTGAATGATCAAAACTATTTCTTTATCTGCATGAATGAAGAGTTATCACCAGAACGGGAGAAAAGAGGAACTCCAATCCTACACCACAACTCTCTACATACCCTCATACTTTGATCTATAATAAATAGAGCATAGTTCCCATTGGCTCAGTCATTCTAAAAAAAAACAACTGTTGATAAATATCTGAGTTCAAAAATCCCTGTAGGAATTTTTATATAGAGGTATATCAAGATAAATAATAAATGGATCTATAAAGATATAAAGATAAAACAGATTTTATACGGAGATTTTTAGACATACATTGCTAGATCTAACCTGACTATAGACCAGGATACTCATGGGAAAAACAAAGTAAGAAGACTATATAGAAGATACATTTACTTATAGGAGACTAATAAAATTAGGTTTATTTCTGTCTGGTTCCCCTCATATTGTGAAATTTGCATCCCATTTGTAAAGCAAGATGTGACTCTCACATAATTCTATAAGAATTCCATTATAGAAGGCATTGTATGGCGGCATAAAAAGAATCTTTGGTTTTATCACAAATAATACTGTGTTCTTTGAACTACTGTGCTATACTTTATGCTTTTCCAAAGAATAATCTGGAGTTACATTAAGAATAAACCATCATTGTTATAAGTTTTACAGGGAATTCTTTAACGGGAATTGTTTTACATAGTAGTTTTTCCCTTGTGCATTAAAATGTATTATCAAGCTGGGCTCGGTGGCTCAGCCTGCAATCCCGCGCCTTTGGGAGGTTGAGGTGAGTGGATTGCCTGAGCCCGCGGGTTTGAGACCCGCCTGGGCAGCGAGACCTCATCTCTACAATAAATCAAAAATCAGCTGGGCTCGGTGGCTCAGCCTGTAATCCCGCGCCTTTGGGAGGCTGAGGTGAGTGGATTGCCTGAGCCCGCGGGTTCGAGACCCGCCTGGGCAGCGAGACCTCATCTCTACAATCAATCAAAAAATCAGCCGGGCGTGGTAGCGCATGCCTGTAATTCCGGCTACTCGGAAGGCTGAGGCGGAAGGATCGCCGGAGCCCAGCAGGTCGAGGCTGCGGTGGCCGGGAGCGGCCACTGCATTCCAGTCTGGGGGACAGAGTGAGACTTCAACTCAAAAAAAAAAAAAAAAAAGTATTATCAACTCACATAATTTTGCATAAATATATCTATTTCACACAGCAAAGTACTTGTATGCAAATCATCCCAAGTATCTTTTCATTACTGTTTACTTGACATTAATAGAAGTGAATATTCCTTCATTTCAATCTTTACAGATAAATTATATTGCTGTACCCTTTTTCTCTTTTTCCCTGTTTAATATGGTCAGCAACACCCTGTATTTTATACCTGTACAACACACTACATGATGTTGAACATGCATAAAATAGACTTAATAATTATCTTCATTGCATATGCTCTCTACTAAATAATACTGGTTAGCGGTTCTTTTTTTATTTATTTAACCAACCAAACAACATGTATTTATGGAGCACACAGTATGTCCCAGGCTGTAAAGAACCATAGATAAGTAAAGCAGCCATAGTCCCTATCCTCACTGAGTTTGCAGACTAGTTCTTAGGACAAATTAGGACCTGAGATAAATTTGTGGTTTATTTCCTTGAATTAGTCTAGTCCATCAAACAGCTGAATTTATAAATTATTTTCCCTTAACACATACAAGGGGGAACCAAACAAAACCCAGAATTAATTTATTAAAAACTGTATATCTATTCTTACATGTTTAAAATTCATTCACCCTCAAAGTACTTTCCATTTGATGCAGTAGGCATATCGAGATGCTTTATGTACTGCTCAAAACAGTTGTTAAACTGAACTCATCTATTTTAATGCCTTTTTTGTGTTTCTGCCATTTTTTAATTTTACCTCTTCCACATGGGCAAAATGTTTCCCTTTAAGGACTTTTTTCATCCAGGGAAACAAAAATATCGTCACTCAGGATGAGATCAGGTGAACAGGAAAGGTGGAGCATAAGAGTCATGCTGCTTTTGGTCAAAAACTGCTAAACACTCAGCGTAGGGTAGACAAGGGCACTTGCCATGAATGGGCAAATACATTGAAAGAATCTCCAAAAAAAATTCACTGAAGTCAAACGCAGCCTCTCACAGCAATGCTAGCTGGTACACTGATGCTGATGGATTCCTAGAACACTTACCTAGTAGGGGAAGCCTGCACTACAAGGGTCCTGCCCTCCAGAAGATAATTTCAGGTTTTGGGAGGGGTCTCCCTTTGTATGCTCTTTTCAAAATGGCACTACCCAAGCATTTGATCGCCGGAGCCCAGCAGGTCGAGGCTGCAGTGGCCGGGAGCAGCCACTGCACTCCAGTATGGGCAACAGAGTGAGACTCCAACTCAAAAAAAAAAAAAAAAAAATAGCAATTGTTTATATGGTTTAGGAGAAAAAGTAAGGAATAAAGATTATACATTTCTGACATTTTATTACAAAAATAAATCCCCTAAGCATATACATAGACAATATTGAGTTTCCCAGAAGCCCAAACAATAATGCTTTTGTTATCTTCTGATAACAATACATCTCCACTCTCATTAAAATTGAGTAATAATTGTCAAAATCCCCTGAGAATTAAGTTAAATTATCATGACATCATAATAAAATTTACCATTATTTGACAAGTTTTATGATAATCTCAAGGCTTGCCTTTTACCTGAAAATAAAACCTTTTTTCCTTGACAGCAGATTGTTTTTCTTGAAGCTATCAGGAAAAATGAACTCAAGGATGATAGCGCATTAGTTCCATGGTGTGACTGTCAGAATGAAATCAAAAAGTAAGACAGAACTTGCAGTTTTAATCAGTGACTTCATTGCTGGTAAAGCTGGTAACTTCTACAAGGCCCTGGTGAGTATATAGTCTGAGGGCACAAACACCCTCCTCTCACCAAAGGCACTTGCTCATGCAGAGAGAATTAGTTAAGTTGAATTCTGTAGGTTTTAATCGAAAGGTATGCTCAAAGAACCTACCAACATACTAAAGTCATTACTGTCAAAGTCAGTAGTGGAAGAGGACAAAGAGGGAGGAAGACATAGGCATTTCAAATGCTACAAACTGCTCTTGTCAAAAAAATACACTTGGTCTTTAAAAATAAATTCATTTTTTAGCACCTAATACATGCCTTTTCTTTTTTCAAATTTTTGACTCTGAGTATCTTTCCTAATTACATGTTCATACACAGTGTCAAATTACTCTGAAGATATTTTTTGTTGGTAACAACCTATGCAATGTCTCCTCTTAATTACTGCTCATGCCCCGCTTAGTGTAATTCCTAAAGCAGATGGTGTCTCCTCCTATGAAGCAAGCATTTGGCCAAACAGCATAACAGAGCCAATTTCCAAAGTCTGGCAGGCACTCTTCAGTCTGGTTGCATCTCTGTATTGTAATTTCTTGGGAACATAGCATCTTTAAGGATCTTTTGCCATCACTTCTGTCCATTACCTCTAACCAGCACCATCTCAGATATGGAAGCATACTACAGGAGTTAAAGAATTCTGGAACTTGGTAGTTACAAAAATATTCATACGATGTTCTATTGACATGATATATGTTCAACTTCAAACTTCATACAACTTAACATAAACTAAAGAAATTATTTTTAAAATCCAAATACACAAAAATGTTACTTAAACTCTATATTTATTTTTCACTATAAGGCCTTGAAGAGTATATTATAAAATCATTTTTCATAATTATTCTTTCCTACATTACTGTGAATTATTTTCTTCTTAGGTCAATACAAAACGTTACTGTTTCCGGTGGTTACCTTTTGAGGTGATCACCAAGAATATTAGTTACATTTGCCAGTATATATTATAGTAAAAACTTAAAAACTGCTTGATATACTTTGTCGGTTTATCAAGTAGGCCAAGGAATGTAATCATCTTACAATGCAGTACAACAAGGTGTATTTATTGGACAATAGAACATTCTAATGGAATTAAATTTCCATTTTGTAAAGGCAATATATGAACTGAGTGGAGAAGAGATGAATGTTTAGAAACCATAAATAATCCTTTCAAGCCATGACAGGCAATTTTGCTTGCACACAAATGGATGATTTTTAAATGAACAGAGATTTACTTTTTGGCAAGTACCTTACAAAATATCTAGTTTTACCATCAAAACTATTCATTTGAATATAGAAATGACCTTTAAGTATACTCATCCTAGAAAAAATTTCCCAACCAACAAAAAGACTTTTTATTAAGCTTCTATATTTCAATACCCACAATTAAACATTCTCTATAAATTTACTCTCACACCTAAAACCTCGCCCATGATGAGAAGTGCAAAATAGGGAAGAGAAATGTTCAGAGATACAATCCTACTAATTACTTTTAATCTCACTCTCTCTAGTATCTCAAACCCCAATTTAGTAGACAAAGAAGCTACTCCTTACCAGGAGGAACCACAGCTAAATAATGAAGAGAGATTGTCAGTCCTTTGCTTGCTCTTATCTCACTACCTTCCCACTCTTCCAACACCAAATTCACTGCCTTCCTTTGTTCTTCATTTACTCTAAACCTATTTATTAAGCACCTAGCATGTGCCAGAGATTTTCCTAAAAAATGAGAACTCAAGTGAATAAAAGATAATACTGTCTAGCGGAGAAGATAGATCTAAGCTAACAAACACACAAGTAGAGGTAAAATTATCACAGTGATTAATTGTCATAAAGAGAAGGTATATGGCATCTTGTTAGCTTATCACAGCAGGGTTTGCTATAGTCAGAAATACCCTTGAATGGACATTTGAACTTGTCTGATGTGGAAGATGGGAGGAGAACAAATGAAGCACATCAGGCAGAAGGAACCACATATACAGAGAGAGAGAGCCATTAGGGCAAAGTTTAGTGAGCAAGCAGACAGAAGCAGGGAGCGAGATGAAGCTTGGGCCTTGAAGTTTACATGATGTATTTGGATCTTTATTCTAAGAGCAATGAGAAGCCATCAAGATTTTTAAGCAAGGGGAAAGGGTGGTAATATTTGAAATGAACACTCCCATTGTAGGGTGAACAACAGAATAAGTAGCAACAGAAAAAAAGTAGAGAGGGAGCAATAGAAACCACTGCAGTTGTCCAGAAGAGAAGATGGTAACTAACACAGGGCAATGGCAGTAAATATGAGCCTTAGGTAGCAGCAGATACTGAGAGAGATATTTTGGCTGTAAAGCCTACAAAACTTGGGGATGGATTGAATTTAGGATGTAAGGGTCCAGGAGGTATTAAGGTAACTATAGGGTTTTGGCTTTGCTAATGTCTAGAATATGGCAGCATTTACTGAAGTAGAAAATAGGAAAGAAGGATTAGGTTTGATAGAGGAGTCAGGGAGAAGGAAGGAGGACAATTCAAGAACCTATATGGATAGAACTTTCAGATGTCATTGAGGTGAGGTTGTCAAGAAGACAATCAGGTATGTGGGTCTGGATTCTAGAGAAGTGGTATAGCCAGAACTACTTATTAGTGAGTCTTCTACACACAACTGAGAATTTAACACTGATGTGGATTAGACTATCCAGAGTGAGAGTCTAGGAGGGAAAGAAGAGAATCTAGTGTCCAGCTTTGAGAAAATCCAATGTTTAGTGACTTAACAGATGAGAATTCACTTGTGAAAGTGATTTCTATCTCTTTGGCTTCCTGAACCTATATGCTCTAAAAGGCCAACCAGGAGAATGTGGTGCAATGAAGGCCAAGGGAAAGGAGTATGTAAGGAATGGTAAAAAGAAAAAATACATTAGAAGTTAGAAGGTCAAGAAATATGAGTACAGATAAAAGTCCTGGGAAGGTGATTATTGGATATGTTGGAGTGACATTGGTAGAGTAATTTGAAATAAGTGGAAGCCAGATAGGAGTACATGGAAGAGTTAGGGGAGATAAAGAAATTGAGATTCTTAAAAAGTCTTCTGGAAATGGCTTTCCGGACTCGAGCTTGTGCCTGTCCCTTCACAGCTCTGGTCTTTCTAAAGTTTAACAGGACTTCCACAAGACTCCACCTTCACCTTAGGCCAGAGGTTCTGGTTCTTCTCCCACCATCCATTTAGGAGTCACACCAAACCTCAGACTCTCCAGCTACACAAATTTGACCTTGGGTGATGTGTTGCTAGATTAAGTTGCCAACTCTAATCTGCTGTAACTCAGTATGCCCAACCTCTAGCCACTCATATACAACTGCCACAATTATTATCATGTATGAATATCTCCTATACAATCATTTCCTTATTATAGGTCTTTAAATTGCCCCTTTTTAAAATTATCATTAAAGGAAAATGTGTGCTAAGACCATAAACAGAAAACTGTCTTTTGCCATAAATGAAAGTTTATTGTAACTAAATTTTTAAAAAACAATGAAAACAAAACCTTAATAAATTCAAGCTATTTATTTTAGCTCATGCTTCAAAATAAACTAACAAAAAGTGAAGGGTGATGGTTAGCAAAAGAGTGTTAAAAATATAGTACCCCAAAACATTGTTAAACATTTTCTTTTTTTTTTTTTTTTGAGTTGGAGTCTCATTTTCATTGGGTAATGTGCTTATTCCCTGCACAAGTTCTAAAATTCCAGTGTTTTCTGTTCCCAAAGTGAAAGATGTGAAAAAATAAATGCAACCTTCATTCTCAGCTTGCGTTAAGTAATGAGGTTACTATTCTGTCGTACCTTATAACTGTTATGAGAACTATTTTCAGTACCCTCCCTATTAGATTAGTCATAGAATTAATATTTGTCACAATTTGCAATTATTTATCATTAGGGGTCAGGTTTAAAGAACTTAGCATAGCAATAAAAAGTGTCCATTCATTCAAGAAACATTTAGTAAACACCTTTCACATGAAAGGTATTGCCTCAGGTGCTGGAGTTCAGGCATGAATGAGACAAAGTCCCTGTGAGCAAGGAGTTTAATACTGAGATGAGATGGACATTTAAACAAATCATAATTCAGAGTCAAAAATATAATAATAACTTTATAAAAGAGAGTGTGGTTAACTGTTTACCTATCTAGACAGAAGGAGAAAAGAGCAGGTTGTCGGGAAAGTCTTCCCAGAAGAGATTTACATACACTCCCAAAATTATCTTTGCTTACTATATAATGAGAATTTTTAACTGTGCATGTTCCTGGAGCTACTGGATATATTTCTCAAATAAATTCCTTCTTACTTATTCCTTATATGAGGTTTGTTTTTGAAAGGAGGTGCCTATAGAAACCTAGAATAAACTTACTTTACTCTTAGTTTAGTCTTTTTGCCTCTGCCTAACCATTTTTGCTTAGACTTTACCCCTGACACTCTTTGAATCTAGCACAGGTTAGACATAGATAAATTTTCAATCGACAGATTTTAGGAAGCGTTCAGACATTCTACTGCAGGTCAAGCTGGCAGCCTACCCCAACTCCTAGGCAAATCTCCATCAAATGCAAGACAAGGACAGCCCAACCTTTCAATTCATGGTTTAGCATAATAATCTCTAAGAAACCTTCAGGTCCCTTAGCTGACTGAAGTCATAGAAATGATAATCAAATCACATTTTTGCTAAAGAAGATGGTGGATTGGAAACATCTGTCTGACATGTCTCTTGAAGGAAAAACCCCTCCCTTTGTCTCCCATCTAGACCACCACCATGGCAGCAATCATGTGACTAACCCAACCATCTGCCTGCTATCCATCACTTGATGTCAGTACCTGTGCTTACCTGCCCCTTCATGAGGGAATGGAGCAGACCACCACCCATTCACCTTAATAACCTTCCCCCATCCAAGGGAAATAGCTAAAAGGACTCAACCATGAGCAACTATTTGCCATTTCCTTACTAGACTCTGGTATGGCCATGTGCTCTTTGAGCTATGGCTGTCACCATGTTTCCTGGCTTTGGCCTCCTTCCCTACCTTGGGGAAGTGAATTTCCTCATTCTTTCTGTCTTTCTCTCTCTAATTTACTTTTAAATAAACTATATTTTCTCATCTAAAATCTGTGCAATTATTTGCATCTTTCATGTGGCATTGGATAGGGGTGCAACCCTAACAGTTTTATTCCAATATAAAAGGCCATTTCCATTTGTCAGTAGTTTTCTTTTTCTCCTAGGGAAAGTAGTGTTTTTAATTATCAAGAAAGCATGACCTGGCTAGATAGCACTATGCTAGGAGTCAGGAAACCCATGTATACAGCTTATTATACATGTGACCTTGGGGGAAAAAAATCACAATATTTCTGAGCTGCAATTTCTTATTTTATTAAATAAGGACAATAAAAGCTGAAATGCTTTAATTTAAAGTAGCCTAAAACTTCTACTTTTTGTGCAATTTATTATGAAAGGGAAAATACTTATGAGGAATAATTTAATTAAAAATAAGTAGGTTTTAATTTACAAAATGATTAACAGATAATTATGAAGTGATATCAGACTTATGATATCCAGAATAGCTATCTTGAGGGAAATAATTCAATTCCAATTTATTTCAGTTCTTTCTGGGGAAGAAATGTATTTCATTATGACTAGTGATTAAAAACACATTATTTAATAGTCATTCCAAAAAGCAAGTACATAAATAATACATGGAGGATAAACATACTTATTATAAAAGGAAACAAATCTTTATAATTACTTTTACTTCAAAGTGCACTGAAAAAAGTTGACTAAGATATATTCCACACTATTAACAGTGATTATATGTGAAGAGGTAAATGAGTAGATGAGGAGGATTTGCATTCAGCAAAGGCCAATTGATAAGGAGGAGCTGGAGGGAAAGTGTGTGAGAGAGGAAGTTACGCCACCAAGTTGAGTCTAATTAATTATGAATTTATTAAACGCACAGGTCAAGAGTAGGCAAATGCCAGAAAACCTCTGGGCAAATTGGTTTGTGACAAGGTTTTATAGGTAAAATTTGTTGCATTGGCTACATAGCAATTTAGTGACCATAGCAACTATTAACTAACGACTTGGCAACCAAAATGGAAACTTTGATTGTTAGGGAGCTTTGATTAATTTCATGTCAGGTAGGTACACCCAGTGCTCAGAAAGTCCCTGGAGTTCTGCCATTAAGATATAGTTTAAGGTAGTTACATAGAGACAAGGAAGAAGAATCATTATACGATGGAGTTACCTTGGTTAGGTCACTAACAGAATATAAGAACAAACTATGAAAATGTCAAAGCGTGACATTTGATTTCAGTTAACAAAGCATACAATTACATGGAAGCTGTGGCAAAGGAGTTCTATAACGGTCAACAGGCAACAATCAGCATAACCTGCCCAAAGGAGACAAAGTTGGAGGTCTGTGGTCATGGGAACGTTACTGTAATCACACGTAGGCATTGATTCTTAGGTCAGGCAAGTAACTAAGATGAAAGTTTTAAACAAAACGGAGTAAGCTGGTTAATATTATTACTTTGCTAGCAATTTGATTTTATTAACTGATTTAGCTTATTTCAAGATGCCTTCTGAAACAAAGGGAGTCACATACAGTATGACTATGAATAAATTTGAAGATATGCCAAAGGCATTTATTCTTTTGTAAGAAAAAAGGAAAATAATTTTCAGTTTCTTGTTGGACACATAAAGTGACTGGAAGTCATCACTCCCATCATCACAACAAGAAAAAAAGCATATCAAACTGAAAATTAACAACTCTTCTCAGATCCATCAGGGAATTAAGGTCACAAGGCAAACTTGTCCAAAAACTGGAGATAAAGAGACAGAAAATCAGAGATTAACTGGAGTAGAAGTCCAGGAGCAGAAGACCAAACTAGAGCCAATATAGGTAGGAACATTTTAAACTGTAATTGACAAATTGTTATAGTCTTGATGTGGACTAGCTTGAAAGTTTAAAACTCTAAGTAGGGGAGGAGCTAGCTTTGGGCAGGATGTCCACACTTTCTTGAGTTTTACTACTAGGAACCTTACCAAGTTCTCACTGTGAAAATCTGAGAGAAATCTTTTTATACTGCTGACAGGGGAAGGTTACTATTTTGGAATAACCCAGAGCTGCCTATTCTTCTTAGCAAAGCCTGCCCTCAAGGGAAATTATTTTACAAGAATCATCTGAGGTTTTGCCAGAGCCTACCCAATCTGGGGGAAGGAAAATGCACAGTTCCAGTCCCTGAAGTCTTTCATGTGGGAAAAATTAAATAACTAACTCATGTTCACCAAAAAACTGAAACTGGATCACTGGGCTGTAGAACATTTCCCTTCTCCTCCACATGTTACCAGCATTTCAATAAGGCTCCCGCGCAATATCAGAAGATTATAGCTAACATTAATTACAAGCCTTAGGCCCTATTTAAGATGTCTTTAGGAAAACGCAAAGACAACAGGGAGACAAAAACAAGGGCACTAGAAATTTTAGTTTCTGACACTCAGTCACAAACAGTAAACACAGTCTAACATCCAGCCTAGTAAACATATAACTCACACTAAAAGCCTATCTACCTTAGTTGCTTTTTACCCAATACACTATGTCTAGTTTTCAGCAAAAAAGTACAAATCATGCTAAAAGGCAAAAACAAGGAAACAAAACAACACACCCCAAAAAAGAACACAACTTGAAGAGACAGAGCAAGCATTAGAATCAAACTCAGATATGAGAGAGATTTTAGAATTATCAGGCTGGGAATTTAAAATGACTCTGATTAATATGCTAAGAGTGCTAAGGGAAAAAAAGTGGACAATATGGAAGACAATGGGTACCATAAGCAAAGAGGTGGAAACTAAGAAAGAATCAAAAGGAAATGCTAGAAGTATAAAACACTGCCACACAACTACAGAACACCTTCTACAAGATCTCAAAAGACAGACATGACCAAAGAAAGAATCAGTGACCTTAAAGTTATGTCAGTAAAAACTTCCAAACTTAAAAGCAAAGAGAAAAAAGATGGAATCAAATATCCAAGAATTGTGGCACAATTACAAAAGGTATAAATATTCATAGTGCAAATTCCAGAAAGACAAGAAAGAGAGACAGAAACGGCAAAAAACATTTGAAGTAATAATAGCTGAGAATTTTCTAGAACTAATGACAGACACCAAACCACAAATTCAGAAAGTTCAAAGAACACCATGCAGAATAAATACTAAAAAACCTACACCTAAGCATATCATATTCAACTTCAAAAATCAAAGACAAAGAGAAAAATCTTGAAGAAAGGAAAACCAACAAAAAATTTCTAGAAAAACAAAAACTATACAGAAGACTCATGAACCCAAAATTTAGTCAACTAAAATGTACATGATTTTGAGAAAACACTGAAGCATAAGAAAAGACTATTTGACTTTGATGCTACACTCTCCCCCAAGTGGAATGGGGAAGGAAAAGAAAATGGAAACTTACATTTGTGTATCCATATGATGCAAAAGCCTTTTCTCAGTTTTCAGATTTGAGAATTAATCTATAGAAATGCACAAGATTAATTATGGCTACAAAAGAAATTGTAAATTTTTTTAAGATTAGAAAATATAGTTTATTTAAAGGTAAATTAGAGAGAGAGAGAGAGAGAGAGAGAAGATTCACCTCCCCAAGGCAGAGAAGGGGTCCAAAGCCAAGAAACAAGGCCTGGCCATGTTTCACACAATATCTTATCAAGAGCACATGTCCACACCATATCTTATCAAGGCAATGGCCTGTAAATGTTTTCAATTTGAAAAATATGGAGTGATAACTGCCAGAAGTTAAACAATGAAAAGAGATATGTGAAAAAAAAGTTAGTGACTCTATAACATCTATCTTACACAGCAGAGATTCAAAAGAGAATGTTGAAAGAGGATGTAAAAAATAGACATATATGGATATTAGAGGAAGTTAAAAGAGGAACTAACAGATTTTTTGACATCACAAATTAGAAAAAATGGAAAGAATAAAAAGGGACAAGCAGGTGGAATTGCACAAGGAAGATAATTTTTCATTCTTAGGAACATAATGTCAGTAGCTCCTCTCTAATGATCACAAATCAAAATTAAAGGAATTATTATATTATTTAGAGTTATGAAGGTAATGACTAAGATAACTAAAAACAGATAACATTTAAAAGCATTGGTTTCCCTGGAGAAAGGATGGAGTGAGGACAAAAACCTTATGTATTAAAAACTATTCTGTCTTTTTTATTTCTTAACATAGACATATATTTATCTGGTAAAATAAAACTTTAATGACTTTAAAAAGAAAGTTTTAAAATAAATTTTTAAAGCCTTTAATATTGTAAGAGTCTTTTCATGAGAAACCCAGTAAAGGTGGTTTTAAATGGGCCTCATTCATCTAAGCTAGCAGCAGAGAATCCTACCAGAAAGGGTGATGCCCCTGGGTAGTTGGTCTTTTTACTAGAACTTCAAATACCCAAAGAAGATAAAATAAACTTGACATATCCCTTAGCACAGTGTGTTCACTACTGAGAAAAAAGAAGCTGCCTATAAAGTAGTGAGAGAAGACATCTCACGGTGAAAATACTTCTCAACAAAGGACACTAAGAAGAAAGATTAACACTGGATTTTGCCCATCAGGATGAATAAAAACTAAGAAGGAACAAAGAAACCTGGAGATATGCCATGTAAGCTTGTATTGTGCATTGTGCTACAACTGAAGTTGATATTCAGGTGTCAAGAATGGGAAGATAGTCATCATACTTTAACTCCTTAAAACCTTAAGAATCGCCGGGCTCGGTGGCTCAGCCTGTAATCCCGCCCCTTTGGGAGGCTAAGGTGAGTGGATTGCCTGAGCCCGCGGGTTCGAGACCCGTCTGGGCAGCGAGACGTCATCTCTACAATAACAAAAAATCAGCCGGGCGTGGTAGCGCATGCCTGTAATTCCGGCTACTTGGAAGGCTGAGGCGGAAGGATCGCCGGAGCCCAGCAGGTCGAGGCTGCGGTGGCCGGGAGCGGCCACCGCACTCCAGGCTGGGCAATAGAGTGAGACTCCAACTCAAAAAAAAAAAAAAAACCTGAAGAATGTTACAAATTCACAATTATCACTTGTGGTAAAAAGACAAGGTCTAATGCCCAACCTTCAGTGGACATTAAGGTTTGCCAATAAATATTTAGAGTTCAAGGACTCAAATTCAGGTTCATGTTTTACCACTCACAAAGTATGGAACATTGGGTAAGTCATGTGAGTTTTCTAAAACATGCCTTTGTTTTTTGTCTATCTCTCAATTTCTGTCTCTATTAGAGATAATAAAAATACTTGCAGCAGCAACATCAAAAATAACAACCATCCCAACTTATCTGCTATGTTTATTCTAAAGATAATGTGGGATATATAATTTAAATTTGCCAAAAAGTATGTAAATATCAATTATGCTAATTGTCATACAGGAGCTGCTCCTCTCTCCCTAAGCCTTTGTTGTGCTATCCTTACTGTATTGTGCTAACCTAACCAAACAGAGCAGGGGAAGACAAGCAGGAGCTCATAACAACATAGCCAGCTTCTTAATATTGCCTGATTAACAAATCAACATTAATTA
Source organism: Cephalopachus bancanus (assembly GCA_027257055.1). Classification (NCBI taxonomy): domain Eukaryota; kingdom Metazoa; phylum Chordata; class Mammalia; order Primates; family Tarsiidae; genus Cephalopachus; species Cephalopachus bancanus. The sequence goes on along the minus strand of JAPVLO010000444.1, from coordinate 1,014,071 downwards.
GGAAATTCTGACCCATTGAATGTAAATCTTTCCTATAATTTGCTATTCATATCATCAGGGTACTATGAGAATTTCAAAGAAATATAAACAATAACTAATTCATCACTATAAGAATAGAAACTTTATAGTTGACAAAATATTTTCTTACACTTTCTTAAAGAGTTTATAATTTTGGTGATTTAAACTAAAATTAGGTAACTTTTATTAAAAGAAAAAATCTATTGCATAACAGGATGAAATAGATGAGATTGTGAAATAAGTTTTTAACATATATTGGGTAACAGATTTTGCAGAAAAATGTTAAAACTATTAGCTTTTGGGTTTATGTCTAGCAACAATAAAGTATATTGTCCAATTCTATAAAGCATGTGACATTCAGCAGGACATTGGGAACACAAGCCAATTAGTGAAACAGATTCTATGCAGAGGGTTTATATGCCTGTGACTTGAAGAACTAGATAAGTCAAGAATAGTATGTTTAATTAGTTAGGTTAGAAGTTTCCGTGTAATGTGAAGATAGGCAAAGTTATGCTACAGAAATGACTAATTTCCCACAATCTCAATGAGAAAACATAATAAAAGTCTATTTCTCACATAAAATCTGCAATCAGTGCACGTGACCTTCCAAGGCTCTGTCTTCCCTCTGGTGAATGCAGTCAGACTGCTTTGATCTTGTGTCTCCTTCATCAATATGGCAGGGAAAAAGAGAGCTGGAGAATCTTGATTAGACAATTAAATGCCTTAGCTTAAAAGTGACTCTACTTACAATCCATTTGCTATAACTAATCAAAAGGCCATGCCCAACCTAAAAGAAGTTGAGATGAGCACTTTCCAAGGTATCTGGAAGAACAGAAAAAACAAATATGAATGAACATGAGTAAAATTTAAATGAAGGAGCACTATTCCCTACTGTTCTGCTCGCAGACTACTTTTTCACATTAATTACATTATTATGCAAATTAAGCCAATAGAAATAAGTGGCAAAACATGAGGACTAACTGTCTAAATTTTGGTGACAGGCCTGGCAGTGAGTCTGGAATAGAAAGCCCAATAAATTAAGGGAATCTTAGCCAGGCTCGGTGGCTCAGCCTATAATCCTGCACCTTTGGGAGGCTGAGGTGAGTGGATTGCCTGAGCCCGTGGGTTCGAGACCCGCCTGGGCAGTGAGACCTCATCTCTACAATAAATCAAAAAATCAGCCGGGCGTAGTGGCGCGCGCCTGTAATTTCGGCTACACGGAAGGCTGAGGCGGAAGGATCGCCGGAGCCTAGCAGGTCGAGGCTGCGGTGGCCGGGAGCGGCCACTGCACTCCAGTCTGGGCGAAAGAGTGAGACTCCAACTCAAAAAAAAAGAAAAAAAAAATTAAGGGAATCTTAAATAACGAAGATATGATTGTGATCAGTGCAGATAAAATGTTCCTAGCCCATGTTGCTTCTCCGCTTTAACACTACTGTGAAGGAATTCATTTTGCTGTGAGTTGCTGACAACCACAGGAGTTTGTTGCTTTGAGTGCTCCTTCGATCCTTGTTTCCATCAAGGAGAATCTAGCCCACCCAAAGGGAATGAGAAGCCATTGCTTAAAAGTCATAAAAAGAAAATATAACCATAGACAAAATGGGAAGTGGAAGTGAAGACAGGTGTTACTTTTGATAAAAAAAAATTGATGGCAAAAGAATTAAACTATATCAAAAAAACAGAAAGAAAGAAAATGAACAAGAGTTTGTGGAATACAAGTCTCCAACATACTAACAAGTTCCATTCTGAAAGCACATTTCTAAATCAAACAAAATTAGCACAGATACCCAACTAACACAATCAGCTATATAGTACTGTACTATAATAGATTTACAATAATTTTCACACAAATAATACATAAAAGCAAACAAACACTACTGCACAGTAAATACACAAAGCAAAATCATTTGTAGCCATTGCACACATGGGACAACATATGCCAGACAAATGAGCTAACTTTCATGATTGGACATGTGAACACATTTGTATTTTTGAAAGTTCACAACTTGAAGGTTCATATGTAGGGAACTTACTGTATAACATTTTTTCAGCTACAATACTTTCTATAATTTACCAGTTGCCTCTAGGTTCCAGCATAAGGCTCCCTGGATGACATTTCAAGGACAAAATGCAAATAATTCAGGTAATCACACTTAGTTTGTATTGTATTTGATAATTAGTGTGGCTGATAAAAAAGAGAAAGTGGAGTTTGTGGGGGTCATCTTCTTTGCTATACTTATAAATGTTTCATTTATATGCTGGTAGTTTTTATGGTAGCTTTTGATTCAAGGTTATTTATTTATACTGACATCTGTAGTATTTTGAGCTATGGGGATATACAACAAATTACAGATTAGATCACTAAATTCCCTTCTGACTCCTTGGAGTCTATTTACAAGTAAACTCAAGGCCTGACACATTATTTCCTTTATACAAATGACCTTATTAGCTGGCATAGTTAACAATATATTTGGTATGCACTGAGCATTTCTTTAAGGCAGCTCCTACATAACCCAGTGATCTAAATTAATAGATTTCTACTAAGCTGTTTACATGTTATTACTGGTAAATCTCATTAGCCAGACAATGAACACATTAAATTATCAAAATGAATAACCTGAACTAAACATAATAATTATATGTAGCATAGATGCTATCTTGTAACTTGGTATTTTCACATAGTAGAAATCCTGTACCTTGTTAATCTAGCAAATTGCTTCTTTATCTTGGATTTGCTCATCAAATTTCACAGAATGACCACCTTTATTTTTGCTTTATTATTGCTTGCAAGACACACAGTATTGTCTTGGCATTTAGTTAACTCATTCAGTAAAAATTTGTCACACATTTTTTGGGGGATGAGCAGTGACTACATCTCTCCTGAATGACTGCAATTACTTCCAGATTTGTCCATTCATAGTAACCTTGCATCTTTCCAACTATTTTCCACCATAAAGCCTGAGGTTTAGACTTCCCAAAGATCAAAATGCTTATCTTGCCCATAGGCCCTTCATGGTCTGGCCTCTAACTTTCCATCACCATGCAGAACTACATCTCCTTTCACTCTCTGTACACCAATACCACAATATTATTTCAAATCCTCATATTTTCCAAGTGCCCTCTTGCCCCCAGGTTTTTGAAAACATTGTCTGCTCTGTCTGAAACACTCTTCCCTTCCCTTTCATTCAATCAATGACTAATCATCTTCCAAATTTTAGACCAAGCATCTCTTTATTAGTAAATTCTCAGATGACCTTTCTAAGTTGGTTGATTATCCCTAATATATACTTTCAACGCACCACTTCCTCCTTTTTGTCATAATGATCACATTTGCGATACTAAGTTTATTTCCATGATAATTCAGTTCAGTTAATGTCTGTCTCCCCTACTAGACTCAACTCCAGGAAATCAGGAACACCCTTTTATCTCCACGAAAAGGCACAGTGATCGATACATATATAATAGACTTTAATAGACTTTCAGTGAATGTTTATTGAATTAATGAATAAACAAGTATCATAATATTTGAAATTTCTTCTCATATATTAAAAAAGAAGAAGACGACTTACACAAAATGGCATCCTAGTATGGTGGAAATCTGTCATTTGTGGCTGCCCAAAGACCTTTGAAATTCTCCATTTGGCAATTCTCTCACATTTTCCAGGTTGAGTTTAAAATTTATATTTCTCAGCATTATTTTCTTCTAAAATGTAGACTTGTGACTAGCATCTCTCAAACAAGTATACCAACGTAAAAGTTGAAAGACAGATTTGAAGACCTTGAGGCTGCTGGGCTCTTCTACTAAGAACAGTTTTTATATTCTACAGAATCCATAGTAAGTATTCTGATACCAGGTCCTGGTTTTGTTGGTATATATTGAACAACAGGCAGAGACTGCAATAAGATTTCTACAAGAAGGATAAGAGAAGTTTGGTTACTTCTTTGCCTGCATCACTTCTGACGTTATGGCTCTCACCAAAGATGGTTTGCTAACACTCCCAGAAACTGTGTAAATTAACTAATTTCCTCTCTTTCAGCTTCAGCTAGCTAGAGTGAATTCTATGTCTGCCCAGAAACCCTAAACTGAAATTCTTAAAGAAAATACTTGTAGGGTGTACATAGCAAAAAAAAGATTTCCAATAAAGAGCTCACACAAATCTTTTATATAAATATAAACAATCCAAAATAATATGAATAATCAATTTACAGAAACATATAGGCCAATAACTATATGAAGTGTATTCAATCTTACAAATGATCAGGGAAATACAAATTAAAACAGCTAAATGTCACTTTTTTAATTTATGAGAGTGACAAACACATAAAACATTGAAATATCTAACATAAACAGATAATCAGAGAAATGGGTGCTTTCATTAATTACTAAGAGACAGAGAGGGCCTATAGTCACATTCTCATTAAAATAATTATTTAATTAACATAATGATATATTCTCATTCTCATTAAGTTACAAATGAGATAAAATGTTCATTATCAATACTATCCAAAACTGTTGGAAATCCTAGATAATATGATAAAACTAGAAAACAGAGTAAGAAATGCCAGTATTAAGTGCAAATAATTCCAGTATGTGTTATTCACATATAACATAATTTTTTATATAAAGTCAGGAGAATCAACTACTCTAATTAGTAAAAATTTAGTAAAGTAACTATATACAAGGTAAATACACAAAAAAATCAAAATTCTTATATTCCAGAAATAATTAGAAACTTGTGTAATGAAAAATACCACCATATCCAAAAGTATCAGAAATCATTAGAATACATAGAAAAGAATATAAGAAGAAATATACAAGGCCTATATAGAAAACAAACTGTAAAAATATACTGACATTAAGAATAGAAACTGAATAAATAACACACAAACAAAAATATATGTTTATATTTATTGTATCAATATTTGCAATAACAAAAGACAAAATTTCTTTTAGTTGAAAACTGGTGTTTACCAATAGGAAACACTATTTCACCATATTGTGATACATCAACACAATGGATCCCCTCCCCCAAAAAAATTGTTTAAAAGAATGCGATAATTCCATAAATTCTGACATACAAAGGTGCTCAATCAGGATAGCTATTATTAAAATATCAAAAAACAACAGATGCTGACAAGGCTGCAGAGAATGGGAACACCAATACACTGTTGGTGGGAATGGAACCTTTGTGGAAAGCAGTTTAGAGATTTCTCAAAGAACTAAAAATAAATTTACCACTCAATCCAGCAATTCCACTCCTGGGCAATATACCAAAAGGGGCAGCAATTGTCCTACCATAAAGACACTTGCACTCAAATGTTTATTACAATAGCCAAAACATGGAACCAACCTAGATGTCAGTTGATGGTGGACTGAATACCCTATGTTCTCACTCATAAGTGGGTACTAAAGACTGGGCAAACATGGGCACAAGAATGGAAAAAACAGACACCAGGCAATACTAAAGGAGAGGGAGGAATAAGGGATACAAAACCACCCTCTGTGTACCAGGGTCGTCACTGGGTGAGGAGAGCCTCATCAGAGACCCAAGTCTTGCCTCATGCAATATACCTAACAAATCCTCACACGTACTCTATGATTCTAAAATAAAAAGAAAGAAAAATTGCAGCCATATTTTTGTAATTTATTTAAGATTTAGAACAAAATTTGTAATCTACTATTTTATTTAAAATAGATACATGATTATATATGTACAGAAAGGTAAAATTCTATAAGTGTATATTATCAACACCTCTTTTCTCGCCTTCAATTGCCTTAGTCCATCCCTTCTTTCAGTCACTGCTGGCTCAGCTAGTTCCACACAGGATTTGACCAGCCTTGCCCAGGAGCAAGGTGACAGCGCCTCACTTCAGACCACGTTCAGTACACCTAAGCTTCCTTCCCTGGGGCACACAGGGACATGCCACATTTCATATGGATCCTCAGAACCTTACAGGGAAAAAAAGGGCAAGGCAGAAACTTTCACATTTTGTTTTACACACTGTATGGTTTTAAATTTTTTAAAAATTTTTTTGTGGAGTCCACATCTCACTATGTTGCCCAAGTTGATCTTGAACTTCTGGCCTCAAGACATCCGCCTGCCTCAGCCTCCCAAAGTGTGGGATTACAGGCACACTGTACAATACAGCGGTACAGCCACTGGGCCCAGCCAAAGAAACCCTTTATTAAAGTGTAGAAAAACAATAGGGCCTGTTAAATGACAAATTAAATTTAGGGGTGCTAAGAACAAAAGCATTTAACCAGATGGATGGCTAGGATGAAAGATTGTGGAGCTATTCCAAAGACTGAAAACACAGGAGTAACAGAATTGGCAGAGATGATGGAGTTCAATTTTAGACATATTGAGTTTCAGGCACCTACTTCTAAATAGTAATGCAATAGTGTGAAAGAGATCATTTTTCCCACTAGCCATACAGAAGAAGGGTCTAGAACATGTGTTCATACATAAAGAAACAAGTCATTAATTCTGATAACCTGTTTAAGCAAGATTTAGTAAAAGTGTGAGTTTTTAAGAAATAAGCAAAATTAATCAAATAATATTTTGAAGTTAAAGTTTATAAACTAAACAACATACTAGGTTTGTTCTAGTTTCACAATTCTGATCTTATGGATGTAAGTTTACTATTTGATTCCTAAGCATCATTGTCACTTGACATAGTATCCAAAACCATAATGAATGGCATTAATAAGATATAGCAACATTACTTAGTTGTTGAAGCAGAGCTTTCAGTTAAATTTTAAATGGACTTAAAGAGCTGAAACATTCATCCACTCAGTTTGACCCTTGAGTGTCTATTTCCTTTGTTCCAATACCCCAGATATTACATTTTCTACGTGCATCATGGAATGAAAAGTTTGGGATTCACTGGATTTAAACACTCATTAAAATTGTTTCTTATTTTATGAACTTGATCAATATATTTATCCATTAATTTGTTTGACCAGCATATCAAAAATATTAAGTGCCAAATAAAATGAAGTATATATTCCACTCCTCACCTAGTTCTTGTCATCTATTATTTTGTAAGAGAAAATATGAATATTTTTTCCATCTTCGTTCCCCACAAAATCATGGAACCGACACTATGCCAAAGCTCTCCTTTACCAACCTTCCTTCTGTCACTCTTTACTATTTTCTCTCCTATCTATATAAAATTACCACCTTGCCTTGATGTGTCAAAGTAACATTTATCAGCATGAAAATTCATGCTGACTGGCTACTCACCATGTGTTAAAGTTGTAAGGACAAAAGTAGCCCTGTATAAAATGGTGAAAAGGGCAGATCACAGCTTTAGTCATTCCTGTCCTACAAACTTAGCCATCACCACAACCCTCTTTCTAAATACCCAGTGATCTCAAATTCTTTCTACTTCCATTCGATCAAAATAAGTTCTCAGGACATTACCTGATGAATTCATTTAAAGCAAGACATAAATTTGTGATTCTATTAGTAAATTACCTGTCCAAAGTGCATTTTCATTTTTACAAGAGGAAAATCTTAGGGGGAAAAAATGATATTAGCCTCAGGTTGCTCAAGTATTTTAGACAGAAGGAGAAATGTTTTCAAATCCTTGAATTTACTCTAGTTAGGTAGCTAGCTGAGTCATCCACTATTTCTACAACTGTGTATATATAGTTTAAAATGTAGAAGATGAAAATGCAATTAAATAGGAAAGTGAACTACTGTTTTCCTCAAAGGGAAAAACAAATTTGCACATAATTAGCTATTCATCTTGGATTGACTAGGTTCCTGTCTTTCTTGGTCTGGTACTTTCCCGTGGACTTAATCCCCAATCTTGAAGTCATCAACACCACCCAGAGTTGAATACTGGCAATTTTTAAAACATAAGACTAAAACAGCAACAAGGAGCACTAGTCATGGTGTCTGCAATAGAGCTGAAAAACTAATTTATACTTCCTTGCTTCACAGCTTGACCACTGTTGATTCTCAAAGGATTTATAAATACTGTTTTTCACATTAGTCAACCACCAAAACAAAGACACATATTAAATGCCATTTCTCTTTGAAATATACCATTCTTCACATAAATTCTGTACATGAGGAGCGCGACATATAAATGTCCCTGGCACAGAGGGAGGTCATCAAGAAACAGCGATGTGACATTATGGCTACTGAAGGGCAATTGTTAAGGGTGACTGAGAAATAAAAAAAGACTAGAGAACAGCTAAACTTATTAACTCAAGTCCTAACCAATTTTTATGCAACCTAAATTGGATGAAGTATTTGTCAAGGACAAAGGTAATATGTCATACAAACCCTGCAAGTTCCAAGAGTTTAGATTGCGAGTTCAAACAGTTTCTCCTACTCGTGTCCTGCCTTCAATAGTTTCTACATTGAGAAAGACATTTGACTTCCCACTCCGAAAGACATTTATTTGACTTCCCACTATTTAGGCTTTTGCTAGATGGCCGTATCTTCCACTCCATCCACCTCTTACCACACCTTCCCCAGAAAAATCACAGTGAGGGTGAACAGTGTTTACTCCAACCTCTCATTTGTTGTTCCACATAAAATAAACCCAGCTTTCCAAACAAAAAGGTCACAAAACTACAACTTGGAAATGAAGGGAAAAAAGTAGTAGGAGTCATATTTTGTCTTTAAATCTAAGCTGAATGCTCCATTCCAACTTCAACACTAATAAAGCTGCTGCTGTTCATTCCCTCTCACTTGGCCAAAAGATAAATAATTATGTTCTCCATTATGCTTCTAAACTAAATTAAATAAAGTATAATTTAAGCTTTCAGTTTTACACTTTAGATTCACAAATCTTTATGTTTTTTGGAAAGACACTCTTCAGAAGGTCATCAAATGTTTTTAAGCAATAAAAATAGAACCAGAGTTCCCAATTCTCTGACCAAACCTATTCAAGATGCAAGAATATCTGCTAAACTAGGAAGCTACCCTACCCTAAGCTCAGCAATGATGCAAAACATATCCATAAGTCACTAAGGCCACTTTTGAATTGAACTGCCTGATGTCTGTAAAGAACAATGCCTTTAAAATGTCATAAAAGCTATTTTAAAAAAAACTAGAGCAGAAGAGAAAACTGTTTATTCCAAACAAATGTTTTCACTTTATCCCCAGTAAAGGTTTCTGTGAGATAAGACTCTGAATTAAAGCAGCACACAGACCAAGGTTACAGTCCATGTAACAAAATGTCATACTAAAAAAAAGGGAATAATCAGGGAGCTTTATTTGAACTTTGAGTCCATAAATCAGTCACTGAACTCAACAACCTCATTGCATCTTAGCGGAACTGAAAGCAGATAATCTCCTAAAACTGAAAATAAGAAATGAGGGCAACAAGAATGTCAAGTCTTAAGGCCCCCCGAATCCTCCCTATTACCACCACCCCCTTCCCACCACCATCATTACCACTAATGTTGAGATCCTTTATTCCTCATCTTTAGCCTCAGGCTGCTCTCCAGCACATAAAGGGGATTTTTTTAGAGGATTTATTCCTGCCTTTTTTTTTCTTCTTTTAAAAGGTTATTTAGTAGATCTAAAATTCACAGTTGGTGAGATCATTGAAAAACTCCTAATAGGGTAAAATACTACCAATTTGATTGTGGTTAACAATTAAACATTTCTAACATCAGGTTGATTTAACACAGCAAATGGTCTACATATTGAAAGAATTAATAAGCAATCCTCTTTAAATTAAATTAGTCAAGAGTTTCTCCCCAAGGTTATTGCAATAAAGTAAGAGTGTTAGCTAATATGAAAGGTTATGTGGTGTTTTCTCCTTTTTTTTCTGAGATGTACCATTAAAGAGATACCATATTTTAACAGTGCATAAAGAAAATTAAATCTTGTCACATGAAGCATCTTCCCTGCCATTGCCAACTTTAAACATATATAACACCTTAATTTTAACCATCAACTATTGAATAGGTAATTAACTTATCCAAGCCTCAGCAACTCATCTGTAAAATGGGGATTAATCATGTTTAAGTGATGCATATCAGATGTACCTGCAAGAACAAATACAAATTAAAAATAAGAGGGTTAATTCTTCTATTTCAAATAAGGCAAATGATTTTCCTTTCCTCATTTTTCTCTGGGTACTTAATTTGGAAAATTTGTAATTGTAATTACTTTCTCCTACTTTGAAATGTATAGAAATCCTTTCAAAAACTAGATAGACCATTTGTCAGCACTCTAACCCAGTAATGTCTTTCTGAAGAACCTTTGAGATGTAAATTTTGAATGTAAATTTCAAATGTAAATTTTGAATGCAAATTTCAAAAGATAGTACCAATTTCTGTGGGAGGGTAGAAGCCTAGCTTTTGTGGACTCTTGCTCCAGTTGCAAACTACCTTCTGTAATAAGGATAGAAGTTTGTTTTTCCTCTAGATACAGCCAATTAGCTAACACAAGTGACCACCCCAATTCCAGTACCAGGTAAAGTTAAGATGAGCTATGTATGACAAATGGTGCTTCCAAGTCCTCTTAGTTGAGGGTTAATTATTGTTTATCTTGAAAATATGTATGGAAGAAGTTGTATTTGCTTGACTATATATACAAATGAGATTTCTTTCTGTCTTTGCAATCTTTTAGGGTTGCTTGTGATGTGCATCACATTCTGCTTTAGTACTTATTCAATAATAAAAGTATTTTATTTCTATACTACCATTATGGGCAGTATTTCTGGGTTGGGAAAAGAACTTTTTTTCAATTATATTTCCCCAATACATGGAAAGAGGCATGGTCAACTCCTCCAAGTAGCATGTGGTTGTGGCCAGTTTGAGAACCCCAAAAAAGGAGTGATGGAACTCACATGAGTAACTGAATTGACCATTTTGGCTTAATTAATTCATGTTAATAATTATCCCAAATAAATATTGGATACATATTAAGTACTCAATAAATATCTATTGATTGATAGACATGCTATTCTATCAATAGGGTGCCACTATTTCAATCTAAAGGGTGCCACTATTTCTAAATTTGTTGACCTTTGTTTTAGTTTGCTTTAATTGAGCAATCATCCTCTATAATGACTCTCCATTCATTTTGTATGTCCATCCTTAATGGAGGTCATAAACTAGTTAGGTCATAAACATTGACTAATACAAGTCCACAGAAACAGACACAGAAGTATTTGTTTTACCTCCACTGCATTTTAAAAACATTTGAACTCAAATGCCTTTAGAATAGCATCAGCCTCTTTACTGTCCTCTAGATATTAGCTAATATTGCATACACTGGTTTTGTATCAAGTACTCTTAGTACGTCTCATGCATTAACTTACTTAATTCTCACAGCTACTCTTGGATAGATCACATTATAATCCTCCATTTTATAGATGAGTTGTTGAGGCACAAAATTTTTACCTAAGGTCATAGAATTTGTGAAATTTGGGACAAAAATTCAAGTTACTCTTGAGTCAGTGACTTCAACAACAATACCGGTGCTGCTTATGAACAAAATTCCTAAGTTTATCATCCTAAGGAATATGCACTTTTTCTAATTATTTTTGGTTTTTCTAAGTCAGATTCTGTTGCCACCAAGAGAACTGGCACAGGCTTCTCCTTTGGTATGGCTTCTGGCTTCAGGAACCACTAATATAGATTTTGATGCCTTATAATATTAATTCCTGTCTTCCAGGGCTACACTTCCTTCAGCCCAGAATTGAGAAAGGAAATACAAACTCTGAGAAACTTGTAAATAGCTATTTTGTGCTTTGTTATCATGCTGACCAGGTATAAAATTCTTATTCAACCCCTGGGGTCCTACACTGGGTTAGATCAGCAGAATGATCACCTGTCCTATGTAGTTAAAGAGATCTGTTATTTCATAGCGTTTCAAAAAGCATAGTACATTGCATGGTACTTATCTCTCCTTGATAGTCCCTTTACCAAAATTCTCAGGGAGATCTTCCACTCTTTGGGTGATAGGTAGAAATTAAACCCAGTGGTAACTAGGAGTTGAGTGTTAATATCCATGTAGAGACCGAAGGAAGTGATGAAGATGTGAAGAGAAATTTTGTGGCTGATACCAAGGTTGTAAGCCAGGACACACCAAGAACTATCACCATTGTGAAAGGGGACACTAGAAAAACTCTAAAAGCAGACAAAGCAATAATAAACTTTTCTCTGGGAACTAAAAAGCAAGACTCATGGGAAATTGAAGGCCCAGCTCTATGCTTCTCATGAGTCTAGAGGTCAAATGTTCAATTCCATAGAAATGCAGAAAACTCAAAGCTGAAAAATTAAGGTAGCATGGGTGCTATCCCTAGGGTACTTGACAGAAACAAATGAAGGCCCATTCTGGAGAAAAGGTTACCAAAATCCAGGTCACAAGGGATTTTCACAGAAGAGAACAAGTCACTCTAAAGACATCCTCACATTTAAAAATGATAAAGTTCATGGGGAAACAACTCCCCAAAATACAGAAACCTAAGCAAGATAAAGATAAACTTACACCTAGACACATCATAGCAAAACTGCAGAATGCCTAAGACAAAGGGAAAACAAAGTTGAAAACTCTCTAGCATTTTTTAAGTATATATTCTTGTCATTATTACATGATTTTTTACTTTTGCCATAAAATAAGCATTAAATCTTCAGAGACAATATTGCTATAAAAGTTTGAAATCTGATTTCTTTGGTGGAAGTTTAAATAACGTTTTATGAAAAAAATTGGAGTATCTCTCCTTCTGTTACCCATCCCCATCCCTGGAACTAATTCAGATTGAACTTGTTTTTACTTATTACTTAAAAATGTCTGACTGATTAAAGCAGGTGTTTCATTCCATTTGTCACTTAGGTCAACACAATAGGAAAGGAAAAGTCATAAATGTTAAGACAAGGAAAATCTCCTTTGTCCTTTTTCTGACAAATTTGGCAGAGATCTTTTGGCAGAGGCCATGACAATCTGGGGCTCAGCATGGGAACCGAATGAAGACACCCCCTGGAAGGCAAAGCCCCAGAGGGGATCCGTGTGGGTGGCAAGGCCCCACGGAAAGTCTTGAGGAAAGTTCGGCATAGCTGCCTGTGACTCATGGTCGCCTGGTTAATCCCATTATATTGTTATACTCCTGCCTTACAGGAATAATATGTTTCAATCTCCCTCGGAAAAGAATAATGTAACCAGAATTGGAGGATACAGTGTCTACAATGCCAGTAATAAAGCAGTCAATGTTTCAATATCAGCTATGCCTCAGAAAACGCAAGTAAGAACAGGAGAGGTCATGACGACCCAATCGTCAATAGAACCAATCACTGTAACATCCACTGCAACAAAATGTACCTTTAACTGTATGGCAAATGAAACACTTAGAGATTCTCTATTAAAATTGTGGCAAAAGGAATTAACAGAAACTGAGGTAAAAACTGTTACAGATAACACAGGTATAGTTAAACATCAGATTAGTCATAAAAATAAAGCTCCTAAGCCCTTACCTACTATTAGAGCAGGACAACATGTGGGATATAATATTAATAATAGAGTTTGGTGGGCCCCTAGGGGTAGAAGCAGCATGCAAAATTTATCGTGGCTAGATCCTCCTTTACCTTACACCAGAGCTTATGATGAAGACATGGTTAGGTGGGCTTGGATAGATGGCAGATGTGTTAAATGGAACTCTCTGTCTCTCTGGGTAAGAATTAAACGTAGTAGCCCACCATGGTGTTTAATTCTAAAAGCATAGAAAATAAAAATCTGCTACAAGTAAATCAATGGTATAAGAAAATTAAATGTAACTATTATATAATAGAAGATTGTGAGAATAGATATAATTAGCTAAGCTTGATATAATTAGTAATAATGATTTTTTGCTATTGTTCAATTATAAAAATAAGTTAGAAATATTTAGAATAGATGAAGTAAGCTTTGTGTGAATCCACATATTATTGCTTTAATAGCTGATTGTCCTTTTTTGCTTTTTATTTTCCTTACAGAAAATTATATATTTTCATGAAATACGATGTTAAGTTTATAAGGTTAATAGTCCAGCAGGTGGTAATAGTAATAACCACAAAAACCGGTTTGGGGTTTATGGACAAGATGCATTAATCATTAACTTTATAATAAATCTTGTAAGACATGAGAACATACAGTGTCTGTGATAAAATAATGAAATCATCTTGTGATTGTATAACCACAAAAATGATTAATTTATAATTTACTATAAATAAATGCAACCTGGTATGTTTGATTGCCAGAGTGCCTGAAGAAACTCTGGTCACAACTCTTCCTTCCCTTACCTCATCACACCTCCTTCTCGGGTCCCCGTGAACCCCCCAGAGCTGGCCTCCGGCAATCTTTTATTTAATTGCAATATAATTCTTTTGCTAAAATCTTCTCTGCTTAGGCACTAAAATTGCTCCTCTAAAAAATGCATGCTGTATTTGCCTGTTTACTTACCTAATTCATACTTCAGGCATGTTTGTTATGTGTATATCTGTGCTGGATGCTGTAGGTCTGCTGCTCAGGTGGAGAAAGGACTGAAGATAGTCATTAGGTGTTAAACTTGGCATGGAAACAACACTCAAAGGCAAGTCTACCAGTAAGTTCTCTGAGGGATGAATATATAATAGAGAAAAGTTGAGTTACATAAGGGAGTGGTTGAAGTCAGGAGCAGCAGGAAAAATCTAAGCCAAAGAGAAGGAGTCATATCTCTTTTTTTTTTCTTTTTCTTTTTGTAGAAAGCAGGATTGAGAGGCCAGAAAAGCTCCCACAGTTGGAAGAACCCGAAGGGGTTGTCCAGGGGTCATATTTCAAAGAGGAAAATGAGCATAAGTTTTTAAGGGTTCCAAGAAAGCGCAAAATACAGCGTTGGAAGAATGGGAGGTCAGGGCCGTTGAATTTGGTGACTGGAAAAAGCACTGGAGACATTCACTAAACGACAGAAATGAAGACATTTAAAAACAAGAAAAAAGTGAGTGATAATAAAATGAAAGCATTTAATAGAAGAATTAGTAGAAACCATTCAAGAAATTTAGCAGTAAATAGATAAAGATGATGACAACTAAGAAGAGAGTGAGTGGCAAGGTCACAGGAACATGGCTAAGAAATGAGGAGACTGTATTTTTGAATGAATGGAGGAAAACTGGGTCAATAAAAACTGATGACACTAATTCAGGAAGTATCTAAGAAAACGTCCTTGAGGTATTAGAATCCAAGACAGAGATACAGGGTTAATACTCAGGAAATGAGATAGCTCTTCACCAGGATAGTTCTCACAGATGTGGAAACATAATATGAGGAAAACACAGAGGCTCCTGCAAGAGGGGCTCAATCACTGTTGCGGTTTATGGTCCTCTGCGGGGCATGTGGGAAACCACTGTGGGAGAAAAACAATCTAGGTGGTGAACCACAGCTGTATATCTCTGGTGGTTCTGGCTGTCCTCTAGAGATAGATAGATAGATAAATAGATAGATAGATAGATAGATAGATAAATAGATAGATAGATAATGGATGGATAGATAGATAATTTTAAACTATAATAAAAAATGAAACACAAGCTGAAGGGAATAGTTCTGGTCCATTAAACTGGCTAGCAGGTTATTGTTCTAAAATTAGCAACTGAAAATAACACCTTTTCATTATTTACAAAGCAAGAGAGGTTAAGTTAGAAAACAGCTGGAGCTACTCTTATCTAACAAACAAAACAAACTTTCCCACCCCCCGCCAAGTTTTTAAAACAATTGCATAGTATGTCAGCAAATGTACCATTTCTTTTTGTATACTCTCTGAAAAGCGTCAGCATACGCAGTTTTTCTTTGTCTTTTGCATAGAAGTAAGACTCTCTCCAGTTAAAAATGTAGTTCTACAAAGCTCAGATGCAAATGAAAGGGTAAGGAAGAGGAAGCAGAAGAGTGTACATACTTACGAACAATAATAATAATATAAGGACAGCATGAGGCATATGAGAGAGGCACTTCAAACTTGTCCCTATAAGGCATAATACATAACCCAGACCTGAATGAGAGCAAAGCTTGAGGGCGTTACCACTGAGAGCAAATCTTGACAGTCTCTGTCAACAATGAACAGAGATTTGGCTGCAAGAGTTCACAGATAGAATATGCAAGGAGACATCAGTATTAAAATGATGATTCTTGTGTGATAAATGTGATGAGATTTCTTGTTGTTATTTCTAATATGACTATATTGCAGATTTTAAAAGCTAAACTATATCAAACATTACCCATCTTTTTGACTTTTTGTTTTAAATGCAGTCTAAATTTTCCCATAAACGGGGTCATTTCTGAGCCATTGATTGTGAATGCCAAGAGTCTTCTACGATCTTGGAAGAACTCTGTCTATGATATCAAAACAATAATATTTTATGCCAGGATATGTATGTATACATTTATTTGTTTGATGTGATGTGGGTTTTTTTGGTGGCTGTTTTGAAATATACATGCAGGTTTTTCAAGAAATAGTCACCTGAGAACAGATCAATGTTTCTTTAAAAAAATTAAAAGTTTAGGTTACTTTCTAAGGGTAGTGACATTTATTTTGTCTAGATTTTGACAGCTTGAAACTAAATCTTTTATATCGGCATTCACAGGTGAAAAAATCAAGCCGCAGCAGCAGCTCATCCATTAAGATTAAGAAAGAAAATACAATTTGTGAAGACTCCCATGTACTCAATCACCCACTTTCAGCTCTGTTTGGTATTATTTCTGAAAAGTTTGATATGCTTATTAGCAAAGCATAGCAGATTCAACAGTGCCTCCAATTGTCTTTATGGTTTATTTATCCTTTATTTCTTTATTCATTGGATTTCTATAACTGTGAGCTGTGCCCATTTCTCTAACTTTGCAGGGCTCACACACATATGTGTGAGCATGCACACACATGGTTTTCAGCAAAATACTTAAAACAGCAAATAACTGTGATAATATCAAAAAGAAAAACGGAGAATTTAAGAAGTATATCTTGCATTATTTTCCATATGGATATCCTTTATAGAAAAAGTAAGATTCCAGGTTCAACTGTAATCTCATGGACATGGTCTTAGGATTCTATTATTGTAAAGAAAGGGAGATCATCTTTAGAAGATATAAACCTAGAATCAAAGCTTCCTTCTTCTAGAAAAACTTTTCCAATGATATCATAACAATTAAACACTAGAATTGTAAGAGCTATCAAGGGTCAACTCCTTTGGGTTTAGTGATCCTTGGCAATTTATTTTGATTCCTGTAATTTATTAAAATATTATTTAATTTTTGTCTTCACTTTACTGTTTTTCTGGTGTAGAAATTCTAGAAAATATTAAATGATAGCTTTTCCTATTCCTCCCTATGTAGGGAGTCCCCAAGACCACTCCAAGTTTTGGTGATTCATTAGGAAGTCTCGCAGGACTGAGCATAGAGTTGTATTTACGCCTAATATTTACCAAAGCAAAAAGATACAAACAAAATCAACAAATAGAAAAAAGCACATAGGGTGAAGTCCAGAGGAAACCAGGTATAAACTTCCTGGAATCCTTGCCCCATAGAGTCATACAGAATACCTAATTCCTCCAACACTGAATTGTGACATGTGTGAAATGTTGGCTAGCAGTGAAGTTCATCAGGAGCTCAGTGCCCTGGGTTTCCATTGAGGACTGGTCTCTTAAACACCTTCTACGCCTGCCAAAATTCCAGACTCTCAGAAGCAAAGCAAGTGTTCAGCATAAACCATATCGTTTGCCCAAACAGATGAGGCAGAGTGAGTCACTTTTATTAGTTAGAAAAAGTGGGAACATTCCAAAAATCTAAGTTCTCAAACATTAGCCAAGGGCCAACTTTACAAGCAGGCCTTTCTAAGGACAGTAGATGCAGGCCTGCTATGATAACTCTTTTGTGCACTTGTCTTTAGAAACGTAGTGGCCAAACTTGTGTGTCCCAGCTGGAAAATCTCAGACTTCTGGGCAGAGTGTAGATTCATGGAAGGGTATTAACTATATTTTCCTTGAGGAGGAAGAAGTGAAGAAAATCACAACCTGATCCCTGGGGTGGCTTCTCTGAGAGGGAGAAAAAGGAAAAAGATGATCTTTCAGCAAGTGGCAAGGACAAATGCTATCCTCCAACATAGCAGGTTTGGATGTGGTGGACCCTCTGTTGAAGAAGGGTGATATGTGTGGATATCATGGATTCAAAACATTGAGGGCCATAACTTTGAAAACAAATCAAAGGAGACTTGAGCATATGCTCAGCAAAGAAAACAGTAGAAGAAATACCCTATTCTATTGTTGGCTTTAAAGTTGAAGACTTCATTGGCACCCTTGATATACTGAAGACCTGTGTCTAAGTTTTCAGAACTATATTAGTCCTTTGGAATTCTTAAGTGACAGCCCTAAAAAAGGAATCTTTCCCCTTACTACTGCAAACTCCAAAAAAATTGAAAAAATATTTATATAGGACATCTGGCCAGATTTAATTTTTTCTATACATTTTTAAAATACACAAATGTGATTCTCTTTGAATCTCACAACTTTACAAGAAAATAAAGAAAATTTTTTAAATAAAAAGTAAAAATGAAATTTTAAAAAAGAATCCCAAGTATTTAATTTTAAGGAAACCTCATGAGTGAGTACTATGATCTTATTTTACTGATAAAGAAACTGAGGCCTAGAAAAATAAAACAACTTTCCTGAGATCATAGAACTAGGTGTTATTATGTCTGGAACTCATCCCCATTTTTTTCCTGCCTTCCAAGTGAATCCACATAGCAATTATACTATATTATACTTGTTTTTAACATACACCCCAAGATAATTTAGAAAAATTAAGTATATTCTCACACATTTTTTAGATGACATTTAAAATTTTTCATTAAAAATATTGGCAACTTGCACATATGATTGCACTATTCTTTAAAACATATCCAACATAATCTAAATACCACTCCATTCAGTAATCACTATCCATTTAATAAATACCCACATTTTTTTACAGTTGAAATACTTGCAGTAACCTTCTTTCAGGTCCCTTCCCACTGTGGGAGCTTTTCTTTGTTCTTAATAAATCCTACTTTCAAAAAAAAATAGATATGTTTGCACAATTCCTCTTTACCAGTGACTTGAATTTCCATCCAACATCACCAACAGAATTGTACCCAAATGTACTAATTGTGTATTTTAACATCCCTCATGTATTACCCTATGTATCTCTGCCATAAAAGTATAAGATGCTAAATGTTTGGTCTTGAGGAGGTTTGTTTGAGTCAAAGTCTTACTCAGTTGCCCAGGCTGGAGGACTGGTTCTTTACATATTACATTGTGATTATTGGTCTAATTGTATTTTCTTCCTTGACTCTAAAATACTTTAGGCGCAAGCTGTGTCTTTTCAAGCTATGTCTTCTAGTATCTAGCATGGTATTTGACACATAACACATGCTAATTGAACATGTGTTTGATGAATAAATGACTGTCGATACAATAAAATTTAGTTGAATGTCA
Organism: Cephalopachus bancanus; assembly: GCA_027257055.1. Taxonomy (NCBI): domain Eukaryota; kingdom Metazoa; phylum Chordata; class Mammalia; order Primates; family Tarsiidae; genus Cephalopachus; species Cephalopachus bancanus. The sequence goes on along the minus strand of JAPVLO010000444.1, from coordinate 994,615 downwards.
TACATTAATTACAACAGATAAAACAGTATTTTTAGTGTGATCTCATTTTTATCAAAAGAAGCATATGCAAATTATTTTCATCTCTACATAAAAATATGTATAGAAGAAACTGTTTCCAAAATATATCAGTATATATTACTGGGTGGATGAATTTTTGGCTACTTTCTTTTTGGCAATCTCTATTTTCTGGTTTATCTACAATCAAGTTAGGTAAGTTTTATAATATTTTATAAGGTATACCAACAACCAAAGCTATAAGTAGAAGAGACAAACATCTGTTTGGGGTATATATTGTCCTAAAGTAGCTGAAACCTGGCCTCAGTCCAAACAAAGGGTAACAGTTGGTCAACAGGAAATATGATGTCCTCCCTTCTTGATTCTCTGGCAAGCCACTATGGTCATGAGGTTCTGGAAAATTAGTTCAATGACACCTCACAGGCAAACACCCAGATGGGCATACATTTACTCTGCTCAAGGAATAGCTTATTTAAAGAATAGCCACTTTGTTGATTTAAAACTCTGAAGAGCTTTGTATTTCTCAGATAACAAATCCAGGATCCCTATGTGTAAATTTTTCACAGCCACTTGGCTATAATAAAGATAAAACTTTACATTGGAAATGCTCCCATCATATTGTTCAGGAGGGAAAATGGATTTATCCCTACCTGTACCATGACCAAACATTCTCAGTTTCACATTACTGCATTATTTCCAATGAAGTAAAATTTGTTAAACCTATCACTAAACACTATTTAATATTGGTGGCTTTATAAGGTTTTCATAGAAATAAATCCACAAAAATTTAATTGAATCAATAATAGTATATATTGAAATAAATATGACAGTAATAGTTCTCTTACTTCAAACTACTTCTAGATTTACATTACTTTAAACATTCAGAAAACTAACAGCTAAATATATTTGAGAATCAATTGGGTTTTGTTGTTACTTTTTTTTAGATTTTTCAATTTAAGCAGATGGAGTCATTCCAAGAAACATGCAAAAGTAAATCATTTAAAAAATTAAAACAATTACATAGCTTGGATCATGTACCTTTCTTTACCACTGTAAGTTCCTAAAATTAAAAAACTGTAACAATACCATGAAATTGACCAAAAAGGAAAATACAGTGCATTAGAACTTCCAGGTAAGAAATAATATGACTGCACCTCCTCACTCCACTCAATCCTAATTACCCACAAAGTGAGAAACAGAATTTAAAAATTGAAAAAAATCAAGAATAAGTCATGAAAACTATAGAAGAATGTCATCTACATGTCAGAAATTTCTAGACTTCCAGTTACAATTTCTGTGAGATCTACCACAAATGGAACTATAGAATACAGGGATAAATCACCCTTCTTCTCTATTGTTCTTATGAATGAACACCAGTAAGCCAAGGGAGTAAGTGCATGAGACCTCAGGAAAATCCCACTACAGCCCTACAACAAGAAGAAATGGACAAAGCAATTAAAGCATATTAGAAACGGTGGAAGACTTTCTTGACTGCAGAGCTAAAATGAGAAGGGCGTGTAAACCACATAATCTTCTGGCCCATACTTGACTACATGTTTTTAACTACTGATCGCCACATAAAAGATGGAAAGAAACTCTTCTCAACAAAGAAAATGTTCTCGATAGCAACTACTACTGACTATAATGGCTCCAGTGTCTCCCCTCTCCCCACCCCCCCCATCTTGGCTTTTGGACTTCTGACATAGAAAAGTAATTGGCATTTAATGTGAAATTTTACCTTTATTTTCTATCAAGGCATGACATATTCAAAAATAGACAAGGATATCATATCAAACTCAATCTGCCAGTCGAGACATATAAACGTCCTTCTGTGAGCATAAGTAAAGATATTTAAAAATCACTAAGTATATAATGTAGTTCAAAATGAGAGATCACTCTGTGGAATTAGAAATAATGATATCCTGGATAATAAATTCAGGTAACTACAAGTAGTAATATATTTTTTAAATATTTTAATTTTAATTTTCAACAAATTTCAAGAGAACATTTCACCAATGAAACTAGGTCAGGTAGTCACAATTTTTAAATATGCATATACTGAGATTGGGTAAAATTGTACGTATGCATAAATAGAAAAATTTAGTAGATAATTGAAAATTGCATGAGGGACTTCTGGCAAGATGATGACGGGGCAGCTTGGTCTGTGAGACCTTCCACAGAGGAGAACACAAAGAGACTCTGGTTCTCTCCCTGGAGGCTGCAGATCCCATCGTCGGCAGCCTGCTCTTCACACAAAGCTTGGCCGTAGACATCGCTGAGGCATCACCACAATCTGGGCAGCTACTGCAGCTGCCACTACCAGCGCCGCAGCCACTGCCGCGGCAGCCATTCCACATCGCACTGCCCATGCCTGAGGCGTGCCACCACTGCTGTTGCCACCACTGCAGCAGCCATTACACATCACACTGCCCGTGCCTGAGGCGAATCCACGACTTCAGACCTTGAAGCCCCTGAGAGCAAGATCTGCTGAGGTTGCTGCTGCCACTGCTGCCATCATGACATCCTGTCAGGCCGTGGGTCTTCCCCTATGTGCCTTGAGGTAATGGCTCCCTCCCCTTAGGGGCAAGCAGCTGAGACAAAGACCATCTGGAGCAGTGAGATAGCAGCACCTGCTGGCGATTCAAGGTAACAACACTGAAAGGGGAAAAACAGAAGCTTGACAGACACAGGCCAGATCTGAGTGGTGAACTGGGCAGTGATGAACTGAGGGGTGATCTGATCTGTCCTTCACAGTAAGCCAGGGGCAACTGACCCTAACTGTGAACAAACTTACCAGCCTGAAAAGACAGCTAGAAATCAGAGCTGAAAGGACATTTGACTTAAATGAAAAGGCTCAGAGTGCGCTTGATTGGTTCTGTTACTCTACTGACTTGATTCTATTCCTTATGTTTTGTTCCCTCCCTTTCTTTTTTCTTTTTTCTTTTTTTCCCTTTCTTTTCTCTTCTTTTCTTTTCTTCTCTCTGTAAACCATATTTTGTAAAGAGGAATAGCACACCAATAAGGAGGTTAGTAAGCTTATATGTTAGCATCATTGTATGTTTCAGGGTTTTTTTTGTATGGGAGTTGGTTAGTTTGTAGCCATGGTCTATTGTTTTTATATGTTTCAATTTTTGTCTATCTCTCCATTTGTTGGTATGCTCATCTGTTTTCCACCTTACTCCTCTCTCTCTCCATCCCCCTCTTCCCCTCACTGTCTGCTCCATTCTCCTCCCTCTGTTAACCTCATTTTATTTCAGGGAATAAACCTACAAGCCCACTGCATGGACAGATTCCAAGACAGTGGGAAGTGGGTTTCAGATTATCCATACGCCTGTCAGTGGATATCAGGACCTGCAGAAGATTTTGAATCACATAAATCAAGTATAAGCAAATTTAAAAGGACTGAAATTTTACCATGTACCTTCTCAGACCACAGTGGAATAAAAATAAACATTAACATCAATAAGTTACCCTAAAACCCACAAAGACATGGACACTAAACAGCATGATGCTAAACAATTCCTGGGTCAATGATGAAATCAAAATAGAGATTAAAGTTACCTGGAAACAAATGAAAATAAAGAAACATCTTACCAAAAATCTCTGGGATGCATGAAAGCTGTAGTAAGAGGGGAATTTATATCCCTACAAATGCACATGAAGAAAATGGAAGGATCACAAATTAACAGCCTAACAAGCCACCTAAGAAAGCTGAAAAAAGCAAGACCACCAAAACCCTAATTTCAGCAGAAGAATCCAGATCACCAAAATAAAAGCTTAAATTCAGGACATAGAAGACAAAAAGATAATACAAAAAAATCAATGAAACAAAATCTGGTTCTTCAAAAGAATAAACAAAATCAATGGTCCCCTAGCTAAACTGACCAAAAAAAAGAGAGGAAAAGCCCAAATAAACACAATCAGAAACACAAAAGATGAAGTCACATCTGACCCTGAAGAAATACAAAAGATCATTAGAGACTACTATGTACACTTGTATGGAAACAAACTTGAAAACCAAAAGGAAATGGAGGACTTTCTGACATCACACAACCTGTCTAGGTTGAAACAAGAAGAAATTGAGACCCTAAATAGACCAATAACAATCAAGGAAATTGACTACATAATAAGAAAACTACCTACAAAAAAAAAGCCCTGGTCCAAACGACTTTCCAGCAGAATTCTACAAGACATTTAAGGAGGAGCTTATACTAATCCTACTGAAGGTATTCCAGGTGATTGAGGATGATGGTCTCTCCCCAAATCATTTTATGAAACTAATATCACATTGATATCCAAGTCAGGTAAAGATCCAAAAAGAAAGAGAACTACAGACCAATATCTTTGATGAACATAGATGCTAAAATTCTCAACAAGATCCTACCAAACCCGATTCAACAACACATCTCAAAAATCATCCAACATGACCAAGTAGGCTTCATACCTGGGATGCAAGCCTGGTTCAACATTCATAAAGCCATAAATTTAATTAAATACATCAACAGATGTCAAAACAAAAACCACATGATTATGTCATTAGATGCAGAAAAAACTTTTTATAAAATCCAGCACTCCTTCTTGATAAAAACCCTCGAACATCTAGGCATACAGGAAACATACCTCAAAATAGTAAAAGCCATCTACAAGAAACCCACTGCCAGCATACTCCTAAATGGACAAAAACTGGAACCATTTCCCCTGAAAACTGGAACAAGACAAGGATGCCCACTCTTACCCCTCCTGTTCAATATAGTATTGGAAGTCCTGGCTTGAGCAATCAGAGAAGAGAAGGCAATCAGGAATATCCAAATAGGAAAAGAGGAAGTCAAGTTAACTCTCTTTGCAGATGGCATGATCGTGTACCTTGAAAACTCAAGAGAATCTGTCAAAAACCTCCTTACACTGATAAAGGACTTTGGCAAAGTCTCAGGATATAAAATAAATGTACAAAAGACAATAGCATTTCTTTACACCAATAATAAACAAACAGAAACCCAAATAAAAAGCATAATTCCATTCACAATAGCCACAAAAAAAATGAAATACCTTGGCATCTTCCTAACCAGAGACATGAAAGGCCTTTACAATGAAAACTACAAAACACTGCTCAAAGATATCAAAGATGACACAAACAAGTAGAAAAATATCCCATGCTCATGGACTGGAAGAATCAACATTGTGAAGATGTCCATCCTACCTAAGGCAATCTACAGATTTAATGCAATACCCATCAAATTACCAGCAACATTCTTCTCAGACCTGGAAAAAACAGTACAGAATTCATATGGAAACACAAACAACCAAGAATAGCAAGAACAATCCTCAGCAAAAAAAAAAAAACAAAGCAGGCAGTATCACATTACCAGACTTCAAACTTTACTATAAAGCTACAATAATCAAAACAGCTTGGTATTGGTACAAAAACAGGCGTATAGACCAATGGAATAGAATTGAGATTCCAGAAGCTAAACCTCAATTTCTCAACCAACTCATCTTCGACAAAGCCTCCACCACCTACCACTGGGGAGAGGAGAACCTATTCAGTAAATGGTGCTGGGAAAACTGGTTGACCACATGCAGAAGGCTCAAACAAGACCTCTATCTGTTCCCATATACAAAAATTAACTCTAAATGGATCAGAGACCTAAATGTAAAACCTCAAACCATAAGAACCTTAGAAAATGCAGGACATATCCTTATGGAAATTGGAACTGGCATCCAATTCCTGAACAAAACCCGAAACCCACAGGCCATAAGAGAAAAGATAGATAAGTGGGACTTCATTAAACTGACAAGCTTCTGCAAAGCCAAAGTAACCATCAAGAGAGCAGGGAGACATCCCACAAACTGGGAAAAAGTATTTACCATCTCCAGGTCCAACAAAGGCTTAACATCTTGGATCTACAAGGAACTCAAACACGCTGAAAAGAAGAAAAAAAACCCGTTTATAAAGTGAGCAAAAGATATGAACAGACACTTCTCAAAGGAAGACATCCAAGCAGCCAACAGACACATGAAGAAATGTTCAATCTCACTAATCATCAAGGAGATGCAAATCAAAACCACACTAAGATATCATCTAACTCCAGTCAGAACGGCAATTATCAATAACTCAAAAAATAATAGTTGCTGGAGAGGGTGTGGGGAAAAGGGAACACTCCTACACTGTTGGTGGGAGTGTAAACTAGTGCAGCCTCTGAGGAAAACAGTGTGGCTATTCCTAAAAGCCCTAAATATCGACCTCCCATATGACTCCACAATCCCCCTACTGGGAATATATCCTGAAGAACTCAAATCACTCTATAAAAAAGATACCTGCACACATATGTTTATCGCAGTATTGTTCACAATAGCAAGAACCTGGAACCAACCATACTGTCCATCAAAGGAAGACTGGATTTAAAAAATGTGGTACATATACATGATGGAATACTACGCAGCTATAAAAAAAAAAAACAAAATCATGAACTTCGCAGCAAGTTGGAACTAGATGGAACTAGAGTCAATAATACTGAGTGACCACTCACTGAAACAAAGATCTGAGGATCACATGTTTTCACTCATCCATGTAATACTATAAGAAAAGGACTGACAGTGGTGGTAAACTATGGGGGGGAGGGGATGGGATATGGGATTAACGGTAGTCAATATCTGTCTGAGGATGGGGAGACACCCCTTATCAACAAGGGTGCCTGAATGAAACATATTTGTATACCTAACCCTTAGCTGTACCCCACAATATCAAAATAAAAAATATTAATTAAAAATAAAAAAAGAAAAGAAAATTGCATGAAAGCAGAAAACATAAAATTGGATACCATTAAAAAGTAAATTAGTGAAGTAGGAGACAAGTTCAAACTTTTCTTTAAAGTTTTAAAGACAATGATAAGATAAAATAATTAAGAAAGATTATATATATACATATATTTGAATTGAGCTCTCACTCTTCGCCCAGGCTGGAGTGCAGTGGCACCATCATGGCTTTACCACAGTCTCAACCTTCTGGGCTCAAGCAATCTTCCCACTTTAGCCTCCTGAGTAACTGGGACTAAAGGCACGTGACACCTCATCTGTCTAATTTTGTTTTTTTTATAGACACAAGGTCTTGCTATGTTGCATAGCCTAGTCTTGAACTCCTGGGCTCAAGATACCTTCCCGTCTCAGCCTCTCAAAGTGCTGGGATCACAGACATAAGCCACCACGCCTGGTCACAAATATGTATTTAGTTAGGATTACAGAAAAAAAAAAGCAAGCAAATGCAGTGACAGCAATTATAAAAATAATAGAAGAACGTTTCTCTGAAGTGAAGATAATATACCAAAAAAAGTTCCAAAAGAATAATATGTGTCTGATTTTTTAGTAAGTTTAAGATTCTTCAAGTATAGAAAAAGAAAATGTTAAAAACATCATGTTATATAAAAGAAAAAAACAGACACCTTGGACTTCTGTTTTAAAAAAAACTAGATACAATAAACAATGCTTATACTATACAGAAGGAAAAGATTGTGATCTAAGAATGCTGTATCCAAGTGCCAGATTTTTTATTCATGAAGTGTAACGTTGTTCTTACATGTTTGTGAAAGATGCCCACTTCCCCTTTATAAAAAGCAATTTAAAGACTTACTACACCAGCCGGGCTCGGTGGCTCAGCCTGTAATCCCGTGCCGTTGGGAGGCTGAGGTGAGTGGATTGCCTGAGCCCGCGGGTTCAAGACCCGCCTGGGCAGTGAGACCTCATCTCTACAATAAATCAAAAAATCAGCCGTGCGTGGTAGCACGTGCCTGTAATTCCGGCTACTCGGAAGGCTGAGGCGGAAGGATCGCTGGAGCCCAGCAGGTCGAGGCTGCGGTGGCCGGGAGCGGCCACTGCACAAAAAAAAGACTTACTACAACAAGGTAAAGAAATTCAAAATAGAAAAAAAAAAAAAAGAAGGGAGATACCATAGTACAAAAGAAATCATTACTATTATGAAACTTCAGCAATCATTTTGGAAAAATTCTGTTGAAAATAATCTTGATCAAATATCCAAGACCACTTTCTACCCAAGCAATTACTCTGAGTTATGTTTTTGAAGAGCAATCTTGAGAGATAAGAGACAAAGAACAGGCTTGGCTTACCACTCACTACAAGTGATGAACCCCCAAAGCTCCATGCTCCTTGACTGTGATGCTGACCCACCACATGCACAGTGTCCCCCAGGGACCTCTGTGTCATCCCCATGGGACTTGAAGGGCAAGAGGAACCTACAACATGATGCTGAAGCTGCCTACTGTGCCGTGCTCTGTAAAAATCTTTGTCTCTGACCCAGAAGTCTGTGTTGTCTGCCAGTAACAGGCTAACTGATTAGCTTATGAACTGCAGATGCTTCATGATTTGGAACTGAGTTAAGGAAAGAAGAGCAAAGAAAGTTTCTCAACTTATTTATGTGTGTGGTAGTAAAGGATGATTTAATAGATATGTCGTTCTTGGTAGCAGTAATTATAGAAAAATAGATTTATATGTATTATTTTATAAATGGAAAGAGAGCTAGTATTATCTGGAAATAGAATAAATATTTCAAATCACCATAGTAGTTAGAGAGAAGGGAAAAACACATTTATCAAAAGCCAAGATGCAGGAAAGATGAAAACACAAGAAACAAGTATCAGAAAAGATCAGAATTAAAGAAGAACAAAATATCAGTATGATTTTATTTTAAAATAGCTACAAATGTGTTTTTTAAAAAATAAATATTTTGATTGCATCAAAATGCAAAAAGTTATTTACCAAAGCAACAGCTGAAATATTATTCAATGATTAAACAAAAAAAGTAAAGCATTTCTCTGCAAATTAAAACCACTATTTAAAAAAACACTATGAGATACCACCTTATGCCAGTCAGAATGGCCATTTTCAAAAAATCAAAAAACAATAGATGCTGGTGCAGATGCAGAGAAGGAAGAATACTTATACACTGTTGGTGGGAACGTAAATTAGTATAAACTTTATGAAAATAGGTATAGAGATTTGTCAAAGAACTAAAAGTAGATTTATCACTTGATCAAGCAATCCTATTACTAGTAACCAAAGAAATAGAGATTGTTATATAAAAAAGACACCTGCACCCATATGTTCATTGCAGCACAATTCACTATTGCAAAGATGTGGAATCAGCTTAAATGCCCACCAACTGAAGAGTGAATAATGAAAATGTGGTATATACACATATAATGCAATACTATTAAGCTATCAAAAAGAATGAAATAATGTCTTTTGCAGCAACTTGGTTAGAATTGGAGAACATCATCCTAAGTGAACTAACTCAGTAACAGAAACCCAAACACCACATGTTCTCACTTGCAAGTGGGAGCCAAACTAAGGATCTGCAAAGTCATATATACAGTTCAATCTTATAACCAAAACCTATTGGTACTCTGTAAAACTAATGAAATTTTAAAAATTTAAAATTTTCTTAGAAGTTAAAGCATTTCTGAGAAACAAATTTTTAATTACTATTAACAGCTTCAAAAACATTTGTTTCTTCTGACCCAGGCAGGAATTTGCCTTAATAAAATAATCAGAGATACATACAGAAATGCATGTACGAAGTGATTTATTGCTGAGTTATTTGCAAGAGTGAAGAGTCTAAAAAATGAAAATCTCCTGAGAAAGGAGAAGACTAAAATAGATAATAATATAGTTAAATAATGAATAGGCAATCATCTAAAATAATATATTATGGCTACCTGAGACCCAATCCCCACCACTATACAATATGCCCATGTAACAAATACATATATGTAGCCCCAAATCTAAAATATACAGATAAATAAATTAAAATAAAATCATATATTGATTTAAGTTTTACAACATTTGAAAATATGATACTGATGAAAAAAATTTCAAGATATCTATAAGACATAATTTTCAATTCTTAATAATATTTTATGCATAAAAAATAGATGGGGAAAATCCACTAAAATGTTAGCAGTGCTTATAGTCATTCAGTCCTACACATTTTTCATGAAATGTAGAAATATATTTTTAATCTGAATGCATATGTAAATCTTATGTATTTATAACATCATTATTTATTTATTTATATAAGCATATTATAAAATATCTTTTAAACTCAGATTAGCTCCTCTCTCTGTCTAGCATATTTAAAAGGTTTCCCATAAAGCATCTTTAAAATACCATTAAAATACTCTTTTTCTCATAACTATGGGTGGAATTACATATAAGTATATTTGTAAATATTTTACTTTTTTATGTATAATCTGAGAGCCCTATGAATAAAATAGAGTCTGATGGCATAATTCATCTTGAAATGAAAGAAAAAGAGCCCATACATTTATTTGTACAGAATGATATGTAATAGACAGAATGACATTGTACTATGAATCTGGTGAATGCAATTTTAGATAAATTACAGAATTGTCTTTCTGAACAAAGCAATTTTTTCCAAAACTAGCTTTTATTGATGGTCACACTGCTCCTATTTTCTGTTCATTTGATGGTAAATTATCAAGTTATCTGAAAGTAATAATAAACTTCTCTTCTGATTCTTCTTAAAGCATTTATTTTTAAAAAATACAGTTTGGAAAACAAGTGGAAAAGTGTGTCCCTCTGTCTCTCTGAAGTAGTTTTCATGTTATTGCTTCCCCTCTTCTCATTCTCCCAATCAAAATAGCGTCCCCTTCTTTCCATTCATCATTATCATTTTAACAGCAGCTTTTTTATTTCCATGAACGCAGTTAGCGCCAATTACAGTGAGAATATTAGCAAATAACAGAAACATGTCTTTAACCCACTATGATAGAAAAAGGCACTTAATGTTAAAATGCAATACACCTCAAATTGGAAGGCAGCCCTTTACACCCCTACAGCCCCTTACCACCTCTGGATTCTGCTTGAGTTTAAAATCAGCATCACAAATTTGATAGGCCTGATTTTAACACATGACAAGTCAAACCCTTTCAAAGAGATTGAAGATGTAACTCATGTGTACACCACAATTAAAACACTATTTCTGGAAATGACAATACAGAAATTCATATGGAAACAAAAACAACCATGGATAGCCAAAACAGTCCTTAGCAAAGGAAATAAAGCAGGGAGTATCACACTTCTAGACTCTAAACTTTATTATAGTCTGGAATTGGTACAAGAGCAGGCATACTAGACCAATCGAACAGGATAGAGCTTCCAGAAGTAAAACCTAAATTTCTCAACAAACTCATCTTTGACAAAGCCTCCACCATCAACCATTGGAGAGAGGAGAACCTATTCAGTAAATGGTGCTGGGAAAACTGGCTGACCACATGCAAAAGATTGAAACAGGAGCCCTACCTATCACCATTCATAAAAATCAACTCTAAATCTAACAAAGACAAAACCGTAAAACCTCAAACTATAAGAACCTTAGAAAACACAAGAGACACCCTTACAAAAATTGGAATAGGCAGCCAATTCCTGATCAAAACCCCAAATGCCCAAGCCATAAGAGATAAGATAGACAAGTGGGATCTCATCAAACTGAAAAGCTTCTGCAAAGCCAAAGAACCATCAAGAGAATGGGAAGACAGCCCACAGATGAGAAAAAATATTTGCCAACTGTATATCTGACAAAGGCCTAACATCCAGGATCTACAAGGAACTTAAATGTACTGAAAAGAAAAAACAAACAGCCCCATTAAAATGTAGCAAAAGATATGACTAGATACTTCTGAAAAGAGGACATATGAGCAGCCAACAGACACATGAAAAAATGCTCAGCCTCACTAATCATCAAAGAAATGCAAATTAAAACCACACTGAGATACCACCTAACTCCAGGCAGGATGGCCATCATTAATAACTCAAATACCAACAGATGCTGGAGAGGATGTGGAGAAAAGGGAACACTTCTACACTGTTGGTGGGAGTATAAATTAGTACAACCTCTGTGGAAAACAGTGTGGCAACTTCTAAAAGATCTAAAAATTGGCATTCCATACATTCTCAGAAGGGAGATTTCTGGGTTATACAGAGTGTCAAACAAAAAAGATACCTGTGACTGTGAATTCATGTTTGTTGCAACACTATTCTCAATGGCAAAAACATGGAACCAACCGTGCTGCCCATTGAAAGTGGACTGGAAATATACATGATGGAATATTATGCAGTCATAAAGGAAGACAAAATTATGAACTTCACAGCAACTTGGATTGATTTAGAGTCTATCATACACAGTGATCTGTCACAGAAACAAAGAACTGAGTACCACATGTTCTTGCTCATAAGCAGACCCTGAACATTTATCATAATACTATAAGAAAGGGATTGGCAGTAGCAGGACACTGCCAGGAAAGGGAGTGGGGGGGGCCATGTCATCAATAAGGGTACCTAATCCCAAATCATGCCTAATGAGGACCAATGGGAAACCCAAATTTCACCTGTACATTGATCACTTATGTACCTAATCTTGAATTGTACACCACATCTCTAAAATAAAATAATAATTAAGAGTTTTTTTAAAAAACACTATTTCAAAAAGCTGTTGAGCAGGGAGAGAACTGACTTTTTTGGAAGAGTCCTTTGGATGTCCTGGTGAAACTTCAGCAGGTGGCCACCTGTGCCAGGGTCACCTTCTCAAGACTGCAGGATCAGGATCTTGAAAGGTCCATTGGAAGAGCCATTGATTTTAATCAATATATTAAGCAGAAAACTCATTTATCATGGCTAACAACTTAGTATGTGTCTACTAATCAGCACCCATTTTCCAACAAGGACACTTACTATACAGGGAAACAATTACTACAATGAGAATGTTCTGGATGGCCATACAGTCAGAGCAAAGGGCACTAAGTGGATTGGATAATCACTGGAGCACAAAAATCATCAGCCCAAACAAACAAAAAAGAATCCTCAATCTATGCTTTTACTTCCACTGCAGATAAGCACCTGCCAAATCATCTCGTGGTGGTCTCTTTCTGCTGCATCACAGCTAAGGGAAATTTTGAGCATTCCTTTTCCACTGATCTGACTTATCCAGACTTTATAGTTCATGTAGTCTTTTAAAAACTGAGTTATAATTTACAAACAATAAACTGCATTTACCCTAAGTGTACAGCTTGATGAGTTTTGACGTTATAAGCCCATATAATCTCCACTTCATCAAAAGAATGATTCCATAACTCCAAAAATTTCCTAATACTCCTATTCAGTCTATTGCTCTTCCTACTCACAGGCAACCACTATTGTTTTCTGTCACCATAGATTTGTTTTGCATTTCTTGAACTCTACATACATGAAATCATACTTATATACTCCTTGTGTCTGACTCTTTTTGTTTGATGTAATATTTTTGAGATTCATACAGTTTGTTGTTTTCATCAATATTCAATTCCCTTCTACTGCTAAATAATACTCTGTTTTATGGATATATACCACTACTTGTGTATCCATTTGCCTGTTGATGAGCATCTGCTTTGCTACCAATTTTTGGTTAGTATGAATAAAGCTGCTAAGAATATTCTTGTACAAGTCTTTCGTAGATATAAGATTTTGTTTCTCTTGAGTAATTCTTAGGATGGAATTACTGGGTTATAGGGTAGATATATATCAAATTTTATAAGCAACTATCAAATAGTTTTACAAGAGAATTGTACAATTTTATACTAGCCCCAGCAATGTATGAGAATTCCCACAGTTCCAGATCTTTGCTGGTATTTGGTATTATCCATGTTTTTTTTTCCTTCAAATTTTAGCTGCTCCAGTCGGTGTGTAGTGGTATCTTACTGTGGGTATAACTTGCAATTCTCTGATGACCACCAATATATAGACCCTTTTCGGTTACTTATTGGCCATTCTTATATCTTCTTTTAAGACATATTCAAGCCTTTTCCCATTTGTATTGGTTTTCTTTTTATTTAGTTTTTTTCCATTATTGAATTGAAGCAATTGTCAGATAAATGTATTATAGATATTTTCTCCCAGTCTGCAGCTTGCCTTTTTAATTTTACTAACAACTTTTATTCTAATGAGAAAAGCATAATGTTTTGATTTTGATAGGGTCTAGTTTATCATTTTTTCTTATAGCTAGTATTTTTGTGCCTGTATATCCTTTTATTTTTTAACAACCTCATATAAAAACGATCTTCCCAGGTCATTAAAATATGATTGTTAATAGTTGTAGTTGCAGAGTATTTCACCACATAAGTATATTAATTTGCTCATTTTTTTGTGGAGATAAATTGTTTCCAATTTTCCATTAATACAAGTAACACTATTATTAACACTTTCACAGATGTCTCTGCGTATATCTCTGATCATTGTTTTAGAAAAAAATGCTATTTAGTTTATAGTGGATCAAAGCACATATATTTTGGTATCTACTGCTAAATTGGGTTTGCCAATTTGTATCACCACCAGGAATGTATATGAATGCGTACTCCCGAGTTTATTTTCATATATTTATTATCTTTTTATATTTCTTCTTTTATTAATCAACTTTGCATGTCTTTTTAATACATTGGGAGTGATTTGTTAAATTTCAACCCTGTGGTTTTTTTATGTTGTGATTTGCTTTCAGTTTTATCATTAATATTGACCAAAAGAATTTTAAGTTTTTGTATTCATAGGGCTATATATACATAGTTTTTGTGTGCATAGGGTAGATATATATCAAACTTTATAAGCAACTATCAAATAGTTTTACAAGAGAATTGTACAATTTTATACTAGCCCCAGCAATGTATGAGAGTTCCCACAGTTCCAGATCTTTGCTGATATTTGGTATTATCAGTCTTTTTTTTCTTCTTCAAATTTTAGCTGCTCCAGTCAGTGTGTAGTGGTATCTTACTGTGACTATAACTTGCAATTCTCTGATGACCACCAATATATAGACCCTCTTCAGTTACTTATTGGCCATTCTTATATCTTCTTTTAAGACATGTTCAAACCTTTTCCCATCTGTATTGGTTTTCTTTTTATTTAGTTTTTTTCCATTGTTGAGTTGAAACAATTTCTTTATGTTTTCTGCATCATATTTTGTCTTTACAAGGACATTTCCAGAACTAAATCAAATATACTTATGGATATGAGTGCAAGGATCTCCCACTACCAAATGTGTCACCAAAGTAATATAAAGATAGAAAAATAAAAAGATAGAAGACAGGTAGATAGATAGACAGATAGATAAGAGAGAGATAGATAAGAGAGAAAGATAACAACAGAAAACAATTTGTATCTTCTGAAACTCTCTCTAATCACCTTATTAGGTAATTCTAATGAACTTCGACTTAAGAAGTTCCTGGCTTCCCAAATTAAGGGGACCATGTTAGGTTCTCCCTGGAGCTATCTCCCTGTACTCTTCCTTGTCTGTACTAGGGTCTCAGGGATTTCTGTGGCTCCATTTTCCCTCTTGAAAAACGTACCCACAAACTATGTAGGGTTTGCTCAAGTTGTTTGCTCCCTCAGCCTTTGGTGGGTGGAAGCACAGAATTCCAGTAACTCTCTGCAATAAAATCTCCTCTGAGAGTTTCCTTAGTTCTTCTTATAAACTCTTGATGTGGGGGATGGACTAAGAGTTACCAGATCTGTTTTTAGTGCAAATCATTTTAAATTCTTCACAGATGATCTACAACATCTCTTTAGAACATATGGTCCCAGACGTTTTTTGCGCTCATCTTTGAAACCCAACTTCCAATTACGAAACTCATGAAAAAAGTAGTATTTAGCCTGATACATCTCAATTAGCTTTTTGGGCTAATCCAAATTTAATGCTGTTGCTGGAAATGGCCAGCCTTTCATAAAGCCCCTGGCCACCAATATTGGAACTAAATGAGAATCTGTTAGCCAGAAAGAAGTATGGAAATGATGTTGGGTAAGCAGCCAAGAGTGTCTATCACAGTGAACGTGTGCTTACTGGTGGCTTTAAAATAAGTTTTCTGTAGTCAGACTGAGGAATACAGAACTCTTGAGCTAAATTATTAAGTATATTCAGTAGCCAAATTTTTAATGATGCATAGTATCAGTTTTTTGTGTACGAACATAAAGTATCCCATTCTATCCATCTCTTCCTGTCTTTTTACAATCCTCTTTTTTTCCCCTTCAAATTATTTTAACACTACACAGCTTAAGATGTAGGAGGAAAAGCAAATGGAGCATGAAAAAAGAAGATTCTGACAAGTTCTTAGTGAAACATCCATTCTTATCTATTAGAGATCATAAAAAGCAAGACTCTACTGTCAAAGTATTACTGACAAGAGTAAAGCATAAAGTAACATGTTATTTTGGTTTTTTTTTCCTTAGCAAAATGTCTTCTACTGATGGTACCACATGGGAGCTCCTTCTCCCTCTGGCTTCCATGTTGGTTTGCAAATGTTTTTCACTGGCCAAAAAAGGAAGCTGGGGAAAAGGAGCAAATCAGGGAAATTACTCCCCTGCATCCCTACCTGCTAAGAAGAAGCTTGACAGTGGCCATACTTTTTCCCCAGGGTGACCTGTCACAAGATCCTCTCCTCTGGCTTCAACTCTCCCCATCTTTCCATAATGACCACTTTCTCAGTCCCTTCAGGTCCAAAAATATCAATGGCTTCCTGTTTTACTATTCTTTGTCAGTTCCCTTAATGCTACTGACACTGTTAAAAATTGCCCTTCATTAAACTTTTTCTTCATTTTTTTCTCAATTATCCCTTTGAATTTATCTTCAGTTTTCTGAGGAGACACTGACCAATACCTCAAGTTACGTGATAAGAAGATATGTATTTGAGGTCACAGTGGGTAGAAATTCTGAAACAAAAACCAAAAAATAAATGAAGTTACCAGCAATCTGAGTGCAAATAAGAACCTTATTCTGACACAAGATCTGATTGAACTAGGAACCCCTTCTACAGTTGTTCTAAGACAAACTGAAGTCAACAAAGGGATGGAAGACAATAGTAGTAACCTCTGACAGAAAACATAAGTAGACCAGATTATTAATAACAAAGTCATAGACAAAGTACAGGAAAACCAAACTCCACTAACCCACAGGACCCACCTCATACTCCTTTCCTCCAAGTTTCCCAGTCTCTATCCTCAAACTTTCCCTCATGCTATAATTTTATCCATTTACCTCAAGGCTTCAATTACCACCTTCAGTCAGTATAATGCAAAAGTCTTTCTCTACCCTAATTATTATTTAGATATTTACCAGATGCCCAAAATTAATTTATCCCAAAGCTATCATGTCTTCACCCTCTCACAGGAACTGGCAACTTCTCTTGACTTCCCTGTTTCTATGAATGGCATCAGCCATCTCCCATTCCACAATATTCAACTCCTCAGGCGTTTTTTTACTCCTTCTCCCACAGCCCTCACAACAAAATCAACCATTAAACCTTCTAGACTCTAGATTGTGAATCGTTGTGTATCTTCTCACGTGACTTCCATCTTCCTCTCCAGTCTCATCTCCTACCTCATCTCTTTATGGTCTTCAACCTATTCTTGGAATAACCATGCTTCACCTTTCCATTATTTACTCTAACAGAAAAAACATTTGCCAAATATTTAGATATGAAAAAAAAGACTCTTCATTTTTAGGGCGTGCGTGTCAAGTATTATTTCTGTCACAAAATCTTTCCTCTCTTTCCCTTCTCCAACTGAAAGATCACCTTTTCCTCTGAAACTTTCTAATATTTGACTTATACCACTCATAGAACTTATGATGTATGATGATTATGTGATACATGATTATAAAATACAGCAATTTTTCCTGTGCTGCACTAAAAATTGCTTGAATTTCTTTTATCCTCTGCAGCATCTATCTTCAATAAATAATTTCTGAATTGGATCCTGTTACTTTGAATTTTCTTACATGCATACTAAGTTTCTAGGCCAAATTATTTCTAAAATTAAACAAAGACTTTTAAAAATCCAAAATTTTCAAAAATTCATTATATATCTTTCTATATCTTGGTACAAAATTTCATTTTTGCCACTTAGAAAATAACTAAAGAAAATGAGGATAAATTTCCAGACAATATTTAACTTTGAAATGCTAACCAAGTCGATCCCTTTAAGACTGACAAGTTTGTGTCTATAGTTCAGCTTAATGAAATTTGGTAACAATACATATTTTTTTTCTCCACTACAAATTAGATTATTCTGGACATACATGCAGTATTTTATTTGCAAAATGAAGTCACTTGTGCCCGCATTGCAATTTTACTGATTGGCACATAAGTAAAGTAGAGACTGAAAAGCAAATGTTGTTTTGCAAAGATGTTTTCTGTTTTCGCAAATACACCCACTCTTGCTAAGAATGAATAATTTGGACTTAAAAGTTTCTTCTCAAAAACTTTGAAGAGCCTTTAGTTTGATCAGTCTTTCTACATATTGCTCTAATTATTTGGAATATCTTCATGAAAATATGTTCTTTTATTTTGCTATTTATTCTCTTAATAACCATCAACTGACTATTAGTATTATAATTTCCTGAGTAATTTTTATTAGATTCTTCTATAAAGACATTAATGCCTTGTTTACATTTTCCCTGACTCTCTCACTCCCTTAAGGGCCATTTTCCATGCTGATAATATTTGTAACCATATGCAGTAGACCTCTTAATTTGTTTTTCAGTTTTGCTTTGTTTTGTTTGCCTATTTCATTCAGAGTCAATTCATCTGTTATTAGCTCCCAATTTTCTCTTAGGGACCCTCTGTTCCCCCACTTTCTCAGTCCTTGTGATCAGGATAGGTAGGGCCAACTCCATTTGAAGCTCAAAAAATAGGCACATGACTCCATCTTGTGCAGTCAGATTATTGCATCCCCTGACTACAGTGTTTAGCTCACAAAGGACCAATGAATCAAGTTGAATTCATAAACATCAGTCCTGAAACTAGTGAGAACTTTTAGAAAAGGTGCTCTCCTTCCATTAGGGTTGCTAAATAGAGAGAATATAGCCCAGGAACTTCTGTCGAGAGCCCACCTGAGCATGAAACCAACAAAGAAAAACAGAATCAAGAGGTGGAGAAACACATATCTGATGCAATTACACAACTGAATTCAGAGAGGCCTTCTCTAGATTTTCAATTATGTAAGCCAATAATGTTTTTAACTAAGCCAATTTGTAAGTCAGTGGTCTTTTTTAAAATTATGTCAGTTTGAATTGGTTTCCTGTCATTAGCAAATGGAAATGTTTGTATCTGATGTTGTCAAGCAACACATCCTCTCTGACCAAAGACCCATGTTAATCTGATCCCCTCCTAATCTCCAGTTCCATGACCCTTTCCATGGTCCAATATATAATCTCCATCCACAAACTCAAGAAACTCCTTTGGGCTGTATTCTAATCATCCTCTCCACATAACAATGCAATGTTCAGTGTCACTTTTTTTCTGTTGATTTACTGACCCATCTCTGAATGTGTTTTGATTTCTTCTGTTTTTCATATTTTATAAAATTATCCTTTAAATTTTAAGATCACATTAAATAGAAACCCAAAAGACACATGGAAATAATTCACAACAAACATATAAATCAATAAAATTGCTGACAAAAACCTTGAGATACACATTCAAAACAATGGTGATTATAAAGTAGGCAGAATAAGTAGTTAATACAGGTTGAGGAGTATTTAGAAACGACCTCACTCTGAAACTGTATTACCTTGTTGTTTATCATACTTCCTGTGAAACCACCATTAATACCATTTGAGTTAAAAAAAAAAAAAAGTAAGCTAGGTAGTAACACATTGGCCATGTTTTGTACAATAAAAATCCAGATGCATGCATGACATTCATAAGCATACCTATGGGAACAACAAAAAAGAAGATACGGAACCATAGGTACCCAAGAAAACCTAATGCACATGGACTCCAAAAGATATTCCATTCAGCTCCATATTGCACGTGAAAAAAATTTTCAGAGTGTATGTCTAACATACTTGCAGAAGATCTAGGTTTTTCTAGTACTAGTAAAAAGACTAAAATAGGATTGGAAATAAATTGTACTGCCTTGCCAAAAAAAAATTAAGAAGTGTAAATTTTCCAAGCTTTATTTCTTCATCAAGCCTGTTGACAAGGGACTTTATATTATTTCTAACTTCTATCTTACTATTCAGAAAGGTGACTGAAGCAGCCTTAATAATAGATCAGTCTCATTAATAAAACCTCTGCTCTACTCCAATTTACATGAGCTTTATTATGAAAAGTAATTGGACACTCTGAATTTACTGTGGGAGTCAGCTAAAGTTGAAAACAAAAGCACAGAGAAAAACAGAAAGAAGGCCAAATGCAAGGTCATACATTTTATAAAGAAAACTGAATACTCCTCAGGAAAGAAAAAAAAAGTTTGGTCTACTTAAAGGCATTCAGTCTATAATTAAGCTTTAAATTGTGTATAGACCACCCCCCAACCCAGTGGGCAAAAGAAGATGTTTTTGTAACTATGTCACTGTCTGCCATCGATGTCATAATAACTAAAAGCTGTTTAGTCATTAATTTTACTATCCCTTCTCTTATATCACCGTACTCCAATCATGTAGCCAAGGTAGCTTTCAGAAGCCAGGGACAGCTGGCAAGAGTTCCAGTTGCTTCCTGATATGGCAGTTAATTTTAAAAGCTTTTCATTTCACATGCAATACAAAATAGACTTTTTAAGTGAATAAGGTCACTAACACTCTATTCCAATACAATATTTCTAAGAGCTAGTTCAAAATGCACATGGGATAAAAAAGTTGGGCTACAAATTTTTGAATAGCAAGTGGTAAGGTAGATTAAGATAGCATTAGTAGTCCTTCTTTCTAGATCATCTTACTGAAAAGTGAAATGAACAACCTTTAAAGTTCCCTCCAGTTGAGAGTCTATGAATCAGAAGGATGTATGTGTTCACAAACTTGTATTTAGAAGTAAGTTTCATAGCTGTATGTTTTTGCCCTTATCTTGGAGACTGGAAATGGAAACACTGGCATATCGGTTATGTATAAAGTGGTATATATCATGGAAGATGCTAAAGTCATATGTTAAGAAGTTTTAGGAACTCAATTGACTCTATAAGTATGTATGTGTATTTGTGAATGTTTATAAACAAACACACACACACAATCAAGAGAGCAGGGAGACAGTCCACAAAATGGAAAAAAATATTTGTCAACTGTATATCTGACAAAGGCCTAACATCTAGGATCTATAAGGTACTCAGATGCACCAAAAGGAAAAAAAACAAACAGCCCCTTTAAAAAGTGGGCAAAACACATGAACAAACACTTCTCAAAAGAAGATATATGGGCAGCCAACAGACACATGAAAAAGTGTTCGGCCTCACTCATCATCAGAGAAATGCAAATCAAAACCACACTGAGATACCACCTAACCCCAGTAAGAATGGCCATCATTAATAAAACAAACAACAACAGATGCCAAGGATGCGGAGAAAAAGGAATGCTTCTATACTGCTTGTGGAAATGCAAACTAGTGCAACCTCTTTGGAAGACAGTGTGGAGATTTCTGAAAGAATTACAAATTGACCTTCCATATGACCCAGCAATTCCCCTATTGGGAATATACCTGGAGAAACTCAAATCATTCTACGAAAAAGATACCTGCACATGTATGTTTGTTGCAGCTCTACTCACAATAGCAAAAACATGGAACCAACCATGCTGCCCATCAAAGCTGTACTGGATTAAAAAAAATGTGGTTCATATATACAATGGAATATTATGCAACCATAAAGAAGGAGAAACATATGGACTTCACAGCAACTTGGATGGATTTAGAGTCTATCATATTCAGTGATATATCACAGAAACAAAGAACAGAGTAACTATATGTTCTCACACATAAGTGGAACTTGAACAATTATAATACTGTAAGAAAGGGATTGGCAATAGTGGGAAACTGTTGGGTGGTGGGGTGGGATTGGCAGTTGAGGGAAACTGCTAGGGGAGGGAGGGGCACACCTCATCAACAAGTGTACCTGCATAATTAACATTTGTATACCTAAACCTGAATTGTACCTCATATGTTTATAATTTAAAAAAACAGACATACACTCACACTTGCTTGCACACACACCCTCGTGAACACACACACACACACACACACACACACACACACACACAGAGCGAGAGATATTATTCAAGTCTCACCAAAAATAACACTTTGTAGAAGGATCTGTCCTTCAATAATTCAAATTCTATCCATTCCAGAATTTCTGTTCATGTTCTACCTTCTGTGGTCTTCCCTGATAAATCCAACCCACATCAATCCTCCTTTCTCAAAAGTGATTTCTACTTCATCACCACTGTCACACGTTAGTAAAATAATATAAAATCTTTTTCATAAAGTCAGAAGGATTTTTCTAAACTTTAAATAGTTTAATTCTAGTTATGAAAACAAGATGCAAGCTGGGCATGGTAGCGCATGCCTGTAATTTCGGCTACTCAGAAGGCTGAGGCGGAAGGATCACCGGAGTCCAGCAGGAAAGGCTGTGGTGGCCGGGAGCGGCCACTGCACTCCAGTCTGGGCAACAGAGTGAGACTCCAACTCAAAAAAAAAAAAGAAAAAAGAAAACAAGATGCAGACCCAAAAATGTATCAACAACAGCCCTACACCAGGCACCGTGGCTCATGCCTATAATCCCAGCCCTTTTGCAAGCTGAAGCAGGAGGATTGCTTGAGTCCAAGAGTTCAAGACCAGCCAGGGCAAAGTGGCAAAACCTCAACTCTACCAAAAAAAAAAAAAAAATCAAACAATTAGCTGGGCATCAGGCATGTGCCTGTAGTCCCAGCTACACAGAAGGCTAAGTTGGAAGGATCACCTGAGCCCAGGACGTTGAAGCTGCAGTGAGCTGTGATCATGCCACTGCACTCTAGCTTGGGGGACAGAATGAGACCCTGTCTCAAAATAAATGAATACAGATAAACAGTCCTGAATAACTTTGACTTCCAGGGTGGGTGAACATAGAAATGCCGAGGATGGGATCACAGAGGCAGGGATGGTCAGAAAGGTTTATGGAGGAGGAGGCATTCAAGTTTGTCCTTGAAGAAGGGCTCCTCATAAACAGCCAAAGTAGAAAGAAGAGCCCTGGCAGAATAAATGAGATGTAGTGGCAGAGGGACTAACATAGGACAGTCAGGAAAGCACAGTGTGGGCTATACCAAGGAAACTCTCTTAAGGGAAGCTCACATGTTCTCTTCAGCTGTGGATTATCAGTTACTAAAAGTGTTATTACCAGTACTTGATGTAGACATCACTAACTAAAGAGTAAAAGAAATAAATAGCAAGTACTTCTAAGATAATTTTGTTTAGATAGCATCAGAAAGACGAGAAAGGATGCCAAATTAATGCCTACACTGCACTGACTGGGGTCTATTTATACTGCTTGTCTAAATTTGGAAAATAAGCTCAATAATTATGAGTGAGTCCAATTAACTCCCACACTTTAAGTAGGAGCCTTTCGTGTATGAACCATAGCATACAGTAAAAGAGAGAATACAATCTCCTTAAAAGTCAGAGTTGAATTTGAAACCTTCAGTGAGGGTTGAACAAAACTAAAGCTACCTAAAAAAACAAGGAAGGTTAACTCTCAAGTGCTAGTTCCTGCCCTTTATGAAAAATATGCATAGACTCACAAAGATTTAGGCCTTGTTAAGGGCCACTTTACAGAAACCCAAGCCTCCCTGCAGACAACCCAGTGAGTTACAATCTTAGTTATATGTATACCCTCTAAATCTCAAATAATAATAATTTTTTTAAAAAAAGAAAAGAAAAAGCACTGGTGAGCTTTTAGCACCCACCAGGGACCTGAGCTGTTAAATCAAAATCTTCAAGGGCAGCATGATTTTTCAAAAGCAGCGGAGTTGAGAATCACAGACATCTCCCCTGTTACATCTACCAATGGTCTTCTCTGGTTAGGAAGGGCCCAACTATCAGCCTGTTTACTCTTATTTTGTGAAAACAGGAAGTTACTCACAGCATAGCTTATATAAACTTCTTAACCAGTATAAACTTTTGTCTTAGTGATCAACAATTGACATAATGCACTAAGCAATTAGTATAAGAACCAGAAAAAAAAAATCAAGCTAAGTAGTTACAGCTTTTAAGGAAAGTGGTGAACATAGACAATAGAGCCAAGGTAAAGTGTAATGAAATGCTTTTAGAAATAAAATGTCCTGAAATTTACAAGTGTGTCCAATGGTTCATATTAATTCACTCAGTTAATATTTAGGGTTATAGTTGCACTAACCACTATAACAACATAATACCCACCATTTTTAAATTTGTACTAGAGGCCACTAAAAGTACTAAGAATATTTTACAATAAAATCATTTAATGTTACAATTTTATGAGAGAAAATACCCTATCTTAAAAATGAAGAAATATGGCTCATAATGATAAAGAGATTTTTGCCTGACATAACCTAGCTAGTGACTGAACCAGGTTTCAAATAGGTTTTCTGACCTCTAGCTGACTCAAGAGCAATTCACCTCAATGATCACAATCCATTACTATCCAGGAAATCAGTCCACAACCCTCTCAAAAAATCAAGGGAGTAGATATGAATTATAAATGAATTTTGAGTCTATTTACTTCTAATTCATGGCAAAAGTCACAACTTTTTATGTATATAAAAATTCAGCCAGAGTTCATTTCTGACTTTTCAGGTGGGCTGTTTAAATATTATTCCTGCCAGTTTCAAACTACCCTTCTTATAGGCATCTTTCACTCATGGATAAGGTTTGCCAAGAATTCCCAGTGTTTTTTTGGAACAAGAAAAACTGACACTTGATTTTTGGAGCCAATTCTTTCTATAATTCCAGTCTTTAAAACAGTATTCTTTTTCAAAATAGATGTGTACTGACAGCAAGCCAGACCATCCAAGAATCAACAGGTAAAGGATTTAAGGTAAAGGATTATACTGCAAAGTTTCATATAATTACTTCAATACTTTCTTGAAAGTGTTTATACACATTAACAGAGCTCTGTAAGTGAGTGATTGCATTCTGTTTATAGAATAAAGAACTAAGGTACACAGTCTAGCTTCATTCATTCAAGAAGGGGAGAAGCAGAGAATAAAAGCAACACCCTATGAATATCACAAGGCCCCCATCCTGAGAGTACTCTGCTGTTTAATTTAAAGCCTGACTTACTCTACTTTCCCAGTCAAATACCAAGAGAAAACAAGCTGAATAATTCTACCTTGAAGATTAGAATGGGACTCCCATAAGAATGAAGGGAAAACAATTCCAACACTGAAGATAGGACCTTTACAAACCTAATTTTGTTTTCTTACTTGTTGCTTGGCATATCAGCCTGTTCCTCATAATTTACTCCAGTTGTTTTTCCTGAAAAAATGGGACTTCCAATTTGCTGTGGGCATCAAAAGCATAAAGAAATGATAAGTGACTGAATATTCATTATCAAGTCAAAGGAACAGATACTGCTTTTACTAGAAGAAGACACAGAAATGATTATTAGGTACTTGTCATTTTAGATAACAGATGAAAGTTTTCTTTTATGCATAAACTTAACAATATCATGATTATATACTCATAACATATCCCATGTGCAAGTATTAAAATATGAAGGATATACTCTCAGGATATGTTGTTTTCTGACTATGATCATTTTAATTGTCATACAATTTGCATTTCATATAATTTTACGTCTGAATATGAGCATGTTTGATGTGAATTCAATATAATTCATAGGATTTTTCTTTATTTTGTATCCTCATCTTTGGTTTTTTTTAAAAGATACAGATTTCTAATGCTAAAATAATTTTAAAATATCTTTACTGACTTACTAATCTTTTAGGTTTAAGTATAGATAAGTACATGTTAGTAATAGTGGGTTAAAACACAATCAAGGTTGAATTTTTATATATTTTACCATTTAAATGTTCACCTTGTTTACATGCTTACATGTTAATTCACTTCTATATCTTTTTAAAGCAAGAGACAGAATGAGAAAAAATGTCAGTGCTTTGAACAATGCTGATGCAATAAAAATAACTGGAATAATGAGAGAAAGAGAAAACAATTTTATGCATATATTTCAGGCTAATATGTTTTCTAAGAAAAAGATTTAAAACAAAAAAAGAATGAGCAACAGATTGCCTTCTAGGTGCATTTTCTCTATTTAAATGATTAAAGAAGAGAACACAATATCTAAAGTGTCATGATAAAAATAAAAGTTGTCCCTATCACATTACAGTCCGTCAAAAAAAAAAAAGTTTCTTTGACTTTATACCAGTTCCCTAGTACTGCCTCTCTGAGAGGGGTTATACTACCCCTTAATTCCATGAACAAATTAGCTTTACACATCTACCTTTTGTCTTATCATTCATGCACGGAGATAGCTTGGTATCTTGGGTTGCTATGTCTGGTTACTGACTTGTCCTTCCAGGTTGATAACCCCAGGATAGCTTATTTTGTTCCAACAATATTTTTAAAAAGTATGCTTTCAGTATAATAATTGTTCAATATACCTATGGACACATGATTGGGGTCATCGTTTTCTAACATACCATATAAATACCAGCTGCTATTAAATAAACCTATATTTTATCATTTATATTCATAATTTTGTTCATCAACCTTAGGTATATTGAGTTCACCTCAATAATTTTTAAAACAGTAAAGGTACAAAAGATCCCCTTTTATATGTAGTTTTACTCTTTAGATATTTGGCACAGTAGAATTTTACTTCAGTTTCTGCTATTCAAGAGATAATTTTGAAATATTAACATGAAATGTTAGGGGATGTTATGAATAAATGTAATCTAATCCAATTCAAAACACATTTATTGAGCACCTACTTATTCCAGGAATGGTTTTAACCTTTAGAAAATACATTTTAAAAATAAAACTGATAATAAGGCTGTCCTGCTGGAGCTCTACAGTCTAGTAAGGTTGTCACAGTAAGTAAATATATGACAAGTAATAAGTGCTTTCAACAAAAAAAAGAATATGATAAGGGGAATAGATAAGCTGAATAAAATGCTCTTTATATATGGAGAAAAGAAAAGTCCTCTTTGTTAGACTAATATTTAAACTGAACTATACAAGAAGAAAGAAAGTAAACTAAGTAGAAATGTGAGAAAATTCCAGACCATGAGAAGAGGCAAAGGCAATGAAGGATGAACGAACATGCTTAATATGCAAAGAATAGCAAGAGGCTAGTGTGAGAGCATTGAGAGGTGGGATAGAGTGGATCTGGGGAGAAGGCAGGACAGGAGGACAAAAGAGGTAATGAAAGTCAAAGAGGAAGAGGAGGCAGAGATTATGTTGGACATTATCGAGCTGTAAAAACTTGAAGCTAGCTGAAAGTTTTGAAAAGAGAACTGATACTTGCTTCTCAGTTTTAAATGTTCTATGGAAAATAGGTTTTATGGGCAGAGTTAGAGCAAAGAGCTGTGTTAAGATGCTATTGCAGTTCTAGGCAAAGGATGAGGGTGCCTTGGACTAGCATGGTGGTGGTGGAGGAAAACAGTCTGATTTCAGACATAGCTTGAAGGGAGCACTTTTTAAAAATTTATGAATGGATAATCACATGAAGAAGGAGAGAGAGGGGTTCAAGGATGACACCAAAATTTTTGCCTGACTGACTAAAAGAATAAAATTTCCAAATACTAAGAAAGAGAACAGAGGAACGAGTATAGGGTAATAATTAGTACTTAGTTCTGGACAAATAAATTTTGAGATCCCCACTAGTCATTCATGAGGAGATAGATGTTGAATAGGCATTTCGCTTTTCCAGGCTGATAGGATACCTGGGCTAAAACACAAATTTGGCAGTGTCAGTATATAAATAGTAGTTGGTTGAGATGGAGTAAACAACTCTAGGAGAAATGGATTATAGGGAATAGAGAGGACTAAGGACTTTATTGAACACCCTTGTTTTTCCATACTCAACAAAAGACAAAAGGTGAAGAGGAAGACTCAATTTCAATATAATTCAGACAGTTATACTCAATCTTAGAACACTCTTTTATAGATATCTATACAATTGGTAGTAATAGTAAGCCTTATTTTCATAAGAACTGATACTTATAGAGCTAACATCTTGTTTGCTTGCTAAGCATCAGCTGCTAACCCCAGCTAATCTGAATCTGGATGAAGTTAGTTTGAACAAAGACAGAGTTGGACTTCACTGACAGGCATTTTGTCTTTGAATGGTGTATTTTAAGATAACCCAAAGGATCTGCCCAGCCACCTGGTGCCTGATAAATTGGCAGGGCTGCCCTACAGAGTAGTTTGATTCTGATGAAGGAAGACAGAAGCCTGGGATTTCATCATTCATCTTATTAAGCATTTATCCTTGAAATCGGGACAAATCACTTATTTATTTTTAGCCCATTGTGGTAACCAAGACAGTCCTATGATCCCCACACTACTGGTATTAAGACTTTTATATTCCCCTTCCATATTAAATAACTTGTATAATCGACAAGATATTGTGGAAATATTGGCATGTGACTTCAGAGGCAAGGCAATTAAAGACATCAGAGCATACACCTTGCTCTATCTTGAATTACTTGGGGGAAACTGGCTGCCATGTTTCAATCAAGCAGCCCTAGAGGAAAAACCACTTGTCAAGAAGCTGATTCTTCCTGCTAACGGCCAACAAGGAAGTGAGATCGCCTATCAACAACCATGTAAGTGAGCTATCTTGAAATCAGATCCCCAGCCCCATTCAAGCCTTCAGGTGACTGCATCCATGGCCAACACTCTTGTCTGCAATTGCATGAAAGACTCTTAGCCATAACCATCCACTAAGACCATTTGCTGAGCTAAGCCTTTCCCAGACTTTTGATCCTTAGAATCTGGAATAATAAAAGTTTGTTGTTCAAACTGCAAAATTGTAACCTATAACATAGCAAAAGGTTATAAATATACTCATAGTCTTTATATCCCTGTGCCTTTTTTTCCTGCTTGCCTACACTTTTTATTTCAAGTCTCCCTCACTCATGGGAGGACAGAGATTAAAACAGTGGTGCTCGACTTTTGCTGCATGTTGAAATTTACTTGGCAAACTTTAAAATGTTAACTTAAAAATTACAAATTTTATAAATTTGGAAAGGAGGCTGATCTTCCCACATGCTGGGAATTGTAGCCTGAAGTAGAAACCTGAAAGCAGGCACTCCAAGGGAAGGAGGGGTAAGACGGGACTTAAGCTGCACAAGTTGGTCAAGTACACAGATTCAACAGATTATAGGAGAGTTATGGATATTGATGAAAGCAGTCCTAATGCATGTATACTGAATAAACATGCATGTTACATATCACCCATGTTCATCTTGGGGTGGAAACTTAATATTTACATGTATTACAATTAGGTCCTATACATCAAAAGATGCTCAAGCGTGCAGCCTCTGTAAACTGGCCAGAACTAGTCCATGGTCTTTGGTCTTCTTATAAGGAGAAAGTAGTCTCTCATCCAATCAAAACTGTACGTATGGTTGGTGGAATAAGGGGTCAGTGAGTCAATTCCTAGTGATGGATGAGCTGCAAACCATTTTAATATTGCTTATGTCAAAGCCAGTGCATGTTTAGCTGCTAGAGAAAAAGGAAAACCTTGTAGCAGTTAGGACATCATTTATTCTTTAAGTACAGGGGGTACATAACTTAACTCTTGCCTGGCGTGGCCTTACATCATATTTATAATTTGGTATCTTATTTCCACAGAGTTCATTCTGTCAGTAAGTCTTATAATCTCTATTTTAACATTAATGCTGGTCAGTTGTGTCTAAATTGCAAAAGAGAGAAAATATAATGAGGCATATCTAACCTTCTATCCTGTCATGAGCAGAACTTCATTTCTAAGGTGTCTTTATGATCCCTTGGCCAAAAGGGGATCTGTTCAGTGGTTGGGGAGCTTAGAACCTTATTTTTAGTTTACAAAAAATGTTCAGGGTGGTTTTCATCCCCCAAAAATTCTTATTTAATTGGTCTGAGATGCAGCCTGGATATCAGGATTCAGTCTATTATAAATTATAAAAGCTACAGTGTTCAAACAATATACCATCCAATTTCAAATGATATATGGAGCCAATCTGACCTATCATGTACTTCCTTCCAAAAGTGAAAGGGGATGTTTTTTATGAGTTGGAGTGGTCTAGATAAGAACGTTCTGCAAAAAGCGTCCACGATGAAGGGACATTTCCCATCACTTGCTGGTTATCCTATCAAAGTAAGCTAAAATGGAGACCAGGCCTGAAGAATCCCTGGGCAGACAAAGCCAGTTAGGCCCCCTTAACCTTGCTGGATTTGCAAACAACTTACCTTAAGTTATTTTTTAAATACCTATTTTAAAAGCAGAACTTAAGCTCAGCCAATCAGAAGCAGCCAACAAACTTTTAATTATGTAACTAGAGACTTTCCAATAGAATAGACCAAATAAAGCAACTGTATAACTGTAACCAATCAAATGTTTGCTTTGCTTTACTTCTATCTCTGTCCTATAAAACTTCCCCTTTACATTCCCTCAGTGAAGCTCCTAAACCACTTCAGATTTAGAACTATCCAATTCATAAATCATTGTTTGCTCAAATAAACTATTTAAAATTGTATTGTGCCTCCAATTATTTTTTTAACAGTTTATTCCGAGCCAAAAGACATGTGGCAGGAAGTACAGAGAAAAATTCAGGTCTATGTGGCTTTCTTTCCACCTGACCTCAGCTTACACACTTCACATGTGCTATCACATGCCTCAGTTTCATGGAGGATGAACTTAACTATTTTCTTCTTTTCACACAAACTTCTACAGTATTCAGTCTTACCTTTTTGTGCTCCCACATGCACCCACCACACCTATATCAGTTATGATACGTTCAGCAAGTAAAGAAAACCCAGCCCTAGCAACTTAAAAAAGAAGAAAAATGAATTATCTCACATAATGCAAAACTCAGAGGTAAGACAATTAAGAGTTGGTTGAAGCTGGACTCGGTGGCTCAGCCTGTAATCCCACGCCTTTGCGAGGCTGAGGTGAGTGGATTGCCTGAAGCCCGCGGGTTCGAGACCTGCCTGGGCAGCGAGACCTCATCTCTACAATAAATAAATAAAAAAAAAATCAGCTGGGCATGGTAGCACGTTTCTGTAATTCCGGCTACTGGGAAGGCTGAAGCGGAAGGATCGCTGGAGCCCAGCAGGTGAGGCTGTGGTGGCCGGGAGCGGCCACTGCACTCCAATCTGGGCGACCGAGTGAGACTCCAACTCAAAAAAAAAAAAAAAGTTGGCTGAGTAGTTCATTGGCATCATGCAACCAAGTTCATTCCATCTCTGCTTTACTCAGATGTTGTCTGAAGCCTCAAAGTAATTTCCCTAATGGACACAGACAGCGGCCTCAGCTCTAGGCATGAAGAGGGAAAGAAGAGAGATGTTATCTTCCAGTGTATCCCCTTTTATTAGGAAATAAAAGAAGGGAAAAATCCTTTTATACACACACACACAGACACACAAACACACACACACAAGCCTTGTCACACATCTTACTGGTGGAAGAAAATAAGTTGTGTGCTCATTCCAACGAATCAACTGGAAAAAGAAGAGCAAAACATGATTGTTAAAGCGATATAACACTTATCCCCACTGAGCTAAAGATAGGATTATACACACACACACACACAGCAGCACACACACACAATTCCTTCAAATTATCAACATCAATTGGAATACTTTAAATTGCATATAACAGATATGCATCAGTTAGCTATTGCCACAGTAATGCTGCAAAACACACAGACATGAAATCTCAATGGCATAAAACAGAAACTATGTACTGTATTTCTCAGGAATCTACAGGTAGCATGAAAAATTTGGTTCTCCTAATCTCAGCTGAACTCACACATCAGTAGTTCTTCTGATGATTTACTAATCTAGACTGGGGTTGGCAAGTGGTGCTGCTTCAGGTTGTGGGTTTAGCCAGACTTTGTTCCTTACTGAATGTTGGTCTAAAATCTATTCCATATATATTTATTCTGGGGTGCAGGCTAAGGGAACAGATGGCTCCTGAGTAAAGCTTTCTCATGGCAATAGCAGAAGCATAAGAAAGTAGACAGGAATGTGATGCTTTCTAAGGTCTAGACTTAGAACAAACACAGTACCACTTCTACCCACATTCCATTGGACAAGGCAAGTTTTTGGCCAAGTCCAAAGTCAAGGCATGAGGAAGAACACACCATTTTCTAATGGGACAGACTGCACATGGCAAGAGGTTTGCTTATAAGGGGAGGTTAAATATCAAGACCAGTATTTCTTCCTACCAACAGACACAAAATCCAGCTCAGTTAAGCAAAAATAAAATTACTGAAAAAGTATTTAGGACTCACAGAATTGATGGAAACTTTAGAATTGGGCTTAAAAAATACATATCTGAAAAACCAAGAAGCTGAAAACACACCATAATTTTTAACAGTGATAACTTGCCAGAATACTGCCATTCAATGTCACTACCACATCTGTGAAAGAATCTCCACTGTCCTTCCTTTTCTTTAGCAATTCAAGATTTAAAATTCTTGACAGGAGCATCTAAACAACTGAGCCTAGGTCATGTCTAAGCAGTATTACCAGAGTCAGGGAAAGAGAGGACCTAGTCCACTGCATTTCCATAATGGGAAGTGGACACTGAACTCATCAAGACTACACATAATTAGTGATAGCGATTCTTCTAAGATATTCAGGACTTAGATGCCAGAAAGACACAGACACAATGTTAAATGGCTACACTAACCTGGAATGAGATAGGAATTCTCTAAATGAAAAGAAGAATTTCAATTATAACTTCAAAACAACCCTTATAAAAGGAGATACTTCTTGCTCAACAACAAGATGTTGAATCTTTACATCATTCATGACAAATTATTTGAGGCCTAACCAGTATCTACTGACAATACACATTTGGACAACCAGTTTCTTTTGGATCATGGAGGAAAGAGTATGTTACAATTTTTTAATTGTTTTGTGATGATGACTAGATTTAAGGAAATTAAATATGTTCCCAATTTTATACTCAGAATTTAAATAACCTAATGTACATACAAGAGATATATGGTTATCTCATGCTTAAACATGCTCAAGAAAAACCACTAGGTCTTGAAATGTACTAATTCAAATACACTAATGTGATAGATCTTCAATTCTACTCATGGCTTTAGGAGATTTATAAATTCCAATCACTATTATGTTTAAAGTAATGGCACTCAAGGGGCACAGAATGTAGTATTGGATTAGGTCATGAGATTAATGGATTTGGAAGATATTATTTTTTGGCTCCCTAAATTAATTTTGGATATTACAGCAATGACAAATACATTAAAGAGAGTTGGTTTAATAAATAACAAGTTTTATCAAATGTTTGCATTAAATCAAGTCTGTTCACAATAGGTTAGTGAATAGAAGAAGAGAGGGAGTAGAAAGAAAAGTTAGAAAAGGGAAGAGAGGGAGGAAATTTTGGAAAAGAAGGCAAGGAGAGAGGATAAGAGACGGAAAAAGTCCCACCTATTCATCACCTCTCACTACTCTCGGGCACACAGTGGTTCTCTGTGTTATGTATGCCTTATTTTGGATTGTAATACTGTGTAGTAAATCTATGAGCAGAAAGACCAAGCATATCCTCTTTAAGATATTTTCCCCTCTGTCATCAGGTGAAAAGTTATGGCTTTCACTTAACCACACCCACATTTGTACCCTAGGCTCCTATGACACCAAAGCTACTTTTTTCTTTCTTGCCTTTTCCTCCTTCTTTTTCTTCTTCTCCTTTTCATTAGTAATTCAAGATTTAAAATCCTTGGCAGGAGTATCTAATCAACTGAGCCTAGGTCATGTCTAAGCATTATTACCAAGGTCAGAGAAAGAGAGGACCTAGTCCTGTGCATTTTCATATTGGGAATGAAAATCTCCTCCTCCTCTTCATCCTCCTCATCCTCATCCTCCTCGCCCTCGTCCTTCTTTTCTTCCTCCTCCTCCTCCTCCTCCTTCTCCTCCTCCTCTTTCTCCTTCTTATCCTCCTTCTTTTTCTTCTCCGTTTCCACCTTCTCCTTTTTCCTCTTCTTTGAAATGAAGGATATCTTAGGCATAGCAAGGACACCCTCAGTACAGATTTACAGATGCCCATTCAAATGAACTAATAGGAGTGGAAAGAATGGAATGCGAAGGTAGGGTACTATTTTTAAGACAATGATTTTTCTAAGTGACTTTCTGGGCAGTTGTTATTTTGTTCCTATTATTGCCCTCTTATAGATGGGCTCTTACCATATCAGTTCTTTAACCTTTCAGTTGCTCCCAACAATATTCAGCAGAGCTTGGCTTCCTTCCTTTCCAGATTCTTGTACTAGATACAGTGTGTTGGGAGAAAAGAGTAAACGATTATTTTCTATGGTTTACTCAGTGAGAAAACCATTATTTTCTCACTGAAAGTGAGAATAGACTCAGGCATTCCAAGACACATAAAGGAGCTTGCCCAACAATGTCCCAAAAGGTCATACCAAAGAGTAAGAAGAACGAACGAAGTAAATTAATTTCTATCAGTTGTATAATATGATAAAGGCATTCCACAGTTTGGAGTCTTTATTAGTAAAATAAATGACTTCCTAATTTAGGTTATTTTTTAATTTCTCCTTAAATATAAGCATTTTTAATATATACATTTAAATAGGTCATCTAATTCTAATTAGATCTAAAATGAAAATAGAAGAAATGCTGAAATGTCCACCCTTTACACTCGATAAACTATAATAATTAAATTGTCGGCCGGGCTCCATGGCTCAGCCTGTAATCCCAGTGCTTTGGGAGGCCGAAGTGAGTGGATTGCCTGAGCCTGAGGGTTCAAGACCCACCCGGACAACTTGGAGAGACCTCATATCTACAATAAATCAAAAATTAGCCAGGCATGGTAGCGTACACCTGTAGTTCCGGCTACTTGGAAGGCTGAGGAGGAAGGATCGCCGGAGCCCAGCAGATCAAGACTGCGGTGGTCGGGAGCGTGCCACTGCACTCCAGTCGGGGCGATGGAGTGAGACCAAAAAAATTAAATTGTCTAAATGGGTCCTTGTCTAGCAGAAAACTTGCTACTAAAAATGATGTGTCCTAGGAGAATTGGGGACTAAAGGTAGGCCCAAATTTTACCTGTACTATGACCACTTATCTACATAATCCTGAATTGTACCCCACATCTCTAAAATAAAATTTTTAAATGTTAAAAGTAAATAAATAATAAAATGACCCGTATAATTACAATGGAACTGAAAAATTCTGATTCCCTAGTAATGTTGTAGCTGTCCTCATGTCATCATGAACTGCATTACTCACATGTTTGTGGTGATGCTGATGTAAACAAGCCTACACACAAGCACGTACAATTATGTATAGCACATACTAGATAATAAACAACTAAGTTAACTGACTGATGTATTTGTTACACTATACTTTTATTGTTATTTAGAGCAAGCCTCTGCTTCTTTAAAAAAAAAAACTAAGTCTAAAACAGCTTCAGACAGGTTCTTCAGGGTGTATTCCAGAAGAAGACATTGTTATCATTGGCGATGACAGCTCCATGCATGTTATTGTCCCTGAAAACCATCCAGTAGGACAAGGTGCAGAGGTAGAAGATGGTGATATTGGTGGACCTGATACTGTGTAGGCCTAAACTAATGTGTTTTGTGTCCTAGTTTTGAACAAAAAGTTTAGAAAGTAAAAAATGAATTTTAAAAAGTTAATATAAAAAAGCTTATAGAATAAGAATACAAAGAAAGAAAACATTTTTGAACAGCTATATGTCTTTGTGTTTTAAGTCGTGTTATCACAAATAGGTGAAAGAGTTATAAATTTTAAAGTTTATAAAGTAAAAAAGGTCACAATAAACTAAGGTTAATTTATTATTGAGGAAAGCAATATATTTTGTATAAATGTAATGCAGCCTCAGTGTACAGTGTTAATGGAGTCTACAGTACTGTACAAGTAGTGCTCTAGGGCTTCCCATTCACTCACCACTCACTCACTGGCTCACCCAGAAAACTTCCAGTCTTGCAAGCTTCATTCATGGTAAGGGTCCTATACAGGTGTACCATTTCTTATCTTTTATGCCATATTTTTGCTGTACCTTTGCTATGTTTAGTATGTTTAGATACACACTTATCACTGTGTTATAATTGCCTACACTATTCATTATAGTAATTTGCTGAACAGGATTGTAGCCTACGGAGCAACAGGCTATACCTTAAATAGCACAGCTGTGCAGTAGGCTATACCATCTAGGCTGGTGTAAGTACACTCTGATGTTCACACAATGTTAAAATCACCTAACAATGCATTTCTCAGAATGCTAGCCCGCCATTAAGTGATGCATGACTACGTAGAGCCTCCAAAAGAATCTTTGTCATCATGTGAATTACTTAATTTATTCCAATAAATGTTCCTAAATGACTCAGATTTACTCAATTATTTGCAAGTTTTACCTCTATTATTTAAATTCCTGCCAAATTCCAAATTAATTCTATTCAGCATTATTTTCTGTAGTCAAGCAATAAAAGAACATTGTCTAAGTGCTAATCTGCCGTTTATTCATTTTCCTCATACAACTCCCGTCCCCCAGAGTTTGACATTTCAATAAATCCTTAAAAAGGATTATAATGCTGCCTTGCTATATGTTGTTTTCTCCAAGAAAATAAATTAAGAAACTTATGCACCTTTAACCCTTTAAAAAAATTAGAAAGAAGCCTATCTTTCTGCCTCTAGAAAACAGGCTTTGAATATGGAATTAATTATAAGCATCTGGAATGAAAAATGGTCCCTGGGTAACAGAAGATGATTTAAATGGATTCTGGCAAAAGCTTTTCTATAATTTGTTTCCTTCAGAACAATCTGATCAGTCTCAGCCTCGTAGGATGCTAAATCAGAGAATCCCATATGTGCATATGCAATATTCAAAAGGTCTTTGGATTTTTTTCTTCAGCTTTAACTACAGCCCTTGGGTTTGCCTGGCATTGAAGGCAATCTGTGCATAGTTGACTGAAAATGTAATCCATGGTGTGATTCTTCTTCATGTCACAAATTGAGAAGACAGGTTAAAATTTGATTGGAGGAAAGAAAACTTAATATGCAGGTGCTAATTATTATGAAAACAAAAAATTGAATTAAGAGATATACACAGCTGACATACTAAAATAGAGCAGGTTATGTAGAAGAACTCAAATCAATCCTACTATTCTCCTCATACCTTCATTACCAAACACCTGCATGGAGCCAGGAGAGACTGCATGGTGAGTGTGGCCTACAGTTGCCTATGCTTTAAGGTTCACTCCCTTCACACAGGTCAGGTTTACTTTACAACCACTGGAAATCATAAGAGCCTCATCATTGCCTCCCATTGCCAGATGTGATTTAGTTGCCAAAGTGGGATCAGTCTTACCAAGGGAATAAATCCCTGCAGCCAAGGCATTGCTACAGTTTTGCATTGATCCATGCATGTGGTATGTTTTACATTTCAGTGTGTACATTTAATATGTAAATTTTACATTAAAAACCAAAAAAAAATTTTTTTTTAAGGAAGAAATAGGATTTGCAGAGTTAATGAGATTTTTTTCCCAGGGAACAGCTATTGACTCAGCAAATAAACATTTCACTACAATTAAATCATGCATGCCACACTAGTGTAAGCCACCCTTTCTAGGACCATGTCAGTCAGTTCAGGGGATATGAAAATTCAGAAAAATATTCAAAGTGGAACTCATTTTCCATCTCCAGCTTCAGTGCCTCCTACAGAGTTCCTAGTGGATGGACTAAATATTTTGCTATCACTTCCAATTCAATTTATGTCAGGCCATGTCCTAAGAGCAATGAGGTAAGGAAGCCAGCAGATAGTAAAAACAAAAAGTTTAATTAGAGGAGAAAAGAGTAGCACGTGAAGATTTATAACCGTATGTCAATTTGGAAAGAAACAAGAGTGTGAGGACTGACCATAACTTGAGGAAGAAGTAAGAGAGCATACAGTATCACCTAGAGGTTTTTTAAGGCAGAGGACAGGGATGGGAAGTGTTCTACCAATACTTCATGGCCCCATGTAACTACAAGGGAGGCTCAAAAATATAGTCTATCTGCATGCCAAAGATAGGAAGTAGCTGGGTTTAGTGGTTAGATTTCATGAACACATGGCAGTCTTTGGACCATCAGTCTAGAAATTAAATAATTTTAAGTCTCTCCATCCTTCAAGGCTTCACTCTAATCCAAAACCTGTGATGAAAGTTTTTTATTCCACTTAAGTCAAAGGAAAATCTGTCCAGCTTGTGAGTACACACACTTAGCTCTCATTTGGCAAATTACTCCACCTTGTGACATCTCTATTTTTATCCTATTGCTATCTAATTATCATGTTGTTTATAACATTCTAAGAATGAAAGTTCTGGTTCCCCAAATAGATCATGAGATACTTACAGGCAAGCAGTGAATATGCTGAATTTCTAATTCAGGCATACACACACACACACACACACACGCACGCACACACACGCACACACACACACACACACACTTGCACCCCTGCCTCTGTCTCTTACTCATATTGGGTATTCTACAAGAGTACCCAGCTTGAGGTTCAGGATTTGTAAAACTAAATCTATCAGTGATAAAAACTGTTGAGTTTACAATGCAAAGATCTGTGTTTGGGGCAGTAGAGACCCAAGAGATGTCAGTCACAGTCTATATCTTTAATGGACTTTGTAAAGGATGAATAGATGAATGAAGTAATTTCCTTCTTAACTGGGAATTGGAAGTTCCAGAAAAAATGATTGTTTGATTACATAAATGTATTTCCTGAAATAACTTTAGCATAACATAAAGGAATTAAAAACATAAACCCTAAGGACAAAGTAAATGGGAAAGAAGACAATAGCAAATAAGATATTTCCATAAAACTTTAGAGGATGGAAAGTGGATTGAGAAGTAGTAAATGACTTGATGCAAGAAAAAAGCTGAAACACAGAGAAAAGAATATTGATAAGAAGCAGACTGGAAGAGCCTTTAGAACCCTGGAAAGCTCTCAGGAGTTGGAAGCACCAGACACCACAGAAGGCAAAGATAAGGATTGGGACTGTATAAGGATTATTAGATACTAGATGCCTCCTTTATCCCTTGCCAGGCAAATTCTCCCCGCATCTTTTCAAGAGAAAAGAAAATGTGCACTCTAGAGAAGTTGAATCCATAGAGAATTGGGATTCAGGGATACCAGGCTCAGCTGAATGAGACGAAGGTTCTGTGTTAAATGGAGGGGATTAAGAGAATGTCTATGAAAGGGAGAGATGGGCTCAACAGTGCACAAGTCAAGGACTACATAAGAATGACACCGTATTTCTCAGCAGCATGGCTTAAAGATAGAAGATAATGGAGTAATGTCTCCAAAATTATAAAGGAAAATTATTTACAAGCTAGAATTCTGTATCCAACTAACTTCAACCTAGAGAGTAGACTCAACATTTTTAGACTATTCTCAAAAAATTATTTCCTACATACTTATGTTCCTTTTTTTCAGGAACCTACAGAGGATTGTTCCAAGTAAAACTATAAGCCCAGAAAAAGACACCACTAGAGTCTATTGCCTCCAGACAATTATTTAGCCTTCCGCAGTTTTAAGGAAATTAAACTACAATAGTACCATTTATTTGCAAAGGAACTTGGAATAAGAATTATAAATGAAAAGGAGAAAACTCTAAAAAGGTAGAAAACAATGCTTTCCTCGCACTCAACTGAGGGAAAAAAAACAAACATTATCTTGTATTAAATTTGATTTAAAAAACAATGGTGGCTCAGCCTGTAATCCCACACCTTTGGGAGGCTGAGGTGAGTGGATTGCCTGAGCCCGCGGGTTCGAGACCCGCCTGGGCAGCAAGACCTCATCTCTACAATAAATCAAAAAAATCAGCCGGGCGTGGTAGCACATGCCTGTAATTCCGGCTACTCAGAAGGCTGAGGTGGAAGGATTGCCGGAGCTCAGCAGGTCGAGGCTGCAGTGGCCGGGAGCAGCCACTGCACTCCAGTCTGGGTGACAGAGTGAGACTCCAACTCAAAAAAAATAAAATAAAACACCAATATTCAATATAATTGTATACTTGTATGAGATTTTTGGTTTCTGAGTCATGGTAACTTGACAAAATAATTTTTTTTTAGTTTTTTTTTTATTATAGAAACATTACCTCTCCTTGGAAGGGGATAAGAATGAAAGCCACCTTTAATTCAGACATCATATAGTTATAAACCTTTGATTGCATGATAGATAACTTATTCATGCTATTTGGGCAAATAATGGAACTTATTGGATCATGTGAATTAAAAGTGTGTGTGTGTGTGTATGCATGCGTGTTGTGTGTGTGTGTGTGTGTGTGTGTGTGTGTGTGTGTGGTTTGACCCAGAATACAGGTTTTAAACTATATGAATAACACCAAGCTTGGGCGTGGCGGCTCACAACTTTAATCGCAGCATTTTGGGAGGCTGAGGTGGGAGAACTAGCTTAGTTCAAGACTAACCTAGACAATATATCAATACCAGCCAAGGCAACGTTGTCTTTACAAAAAAAATTAGCTAAACATTGTGGCACACACCTGTAGTCCCAGCTTCTTCTCAGGAGGCAGAGATAAAAGGGTTGCCTGAGCCCAGGAGGTCGAGACTGCAGTGAGCCATGAGCTTTCCACTGCACTCCAGCCTAGGTAATAGAGTAAGATCCCAACTCAAAGAGAAAAAAAAAAAATTCTTTCTTCCTGCCCTATTCCCTTATATAATGGCTTATTCTTGGGCTCCACAATGAGTTCTGCAAGGTATATAGCCTACACTGTTCTTATGGCTCAGAGAATTCACTCTGATTGGCCCACATACTTTTTCCTGAAACAAGCATATCTTTGAAAATTAGTATCATATTCTTCACTTTGTAGAGCCTCATCTGGACACTTGGCCACGTACTATGGAATCTGTTACTCCAAAGGAAAACTGAAGTACTTTTTTCCAATAGAGGGAAGATGAATGCTAGGCAAGCAAAAATAACATATACCCCTTACAGTCTTTTAATACATTTAAAAAAATTAGCTGTTCCACTGTTTCCAATGAGCAAAATTCTCATAGAAAGATGAACTTGTCCTAAGGCCAATTTAATGTCTCTCTTGGTTTAAAAAAAAAAGTATTAACATATAACTTCCTTTTAAACGTATCACATCACATGCAAATGTACATTTCCAAGCTCTGTATAATCACTCGAGGTCTTTACAGAGTCCTTGCTCAATGTTTGTAGTAGCTTGTAGTTATAAGAAAAACCAACTTGAATTGTGCAAATAACTTGTGATTTTCTTTCCTAGAAGCTACGCATTTTCTCCTGCAACTTTCTCTTGAGTAATATCAGATTCCACATTCAACTTTGAGGATTAAATATAAGGGTTTTCCTTCACATCAATACTCCCGGGCTGCAGGCCATAATCGCCCACAGCAGGAAGCTGAGTATTTTAAAGAGCGACATTACGTATCTCCAAAACCAAACAAGGATAGCTGCCCCATCTAGCCCTCCCACATGTTCCAGTAAGTAACTAAAGTGATGTGGTTTTCTCTTTTCAAATAAAGAAATTAATTTTCAAAAACTGAGAAGAGTCTCTGCCATCCCTGCATTTGTCTGAGATAACCCTCTCTTGTCATGCTCAGCTGCACACCTGCCTCTGGAACATGGGGTAAGTTGTTCCTGGCATTGCCATCTGTGAAGCCTTGATGAGGTCTTCAGAGCTTTATTTCTATAGAATAATCCGTTCTCTGCCATCTCATCTGAAGTTCAGAGAAACCAGCATTGCTCCTCTATTTTCAAAACTTACATTTTCTTTTACAACTACAAAATTTTACCACGTTTATTTATTGAGTACTTACTAAAATTAAGGGATCACTGTCCTTAAAAAAATTATACGGTCTTTTTGTATGAATTCTGACATGTTATAAAATGATTTAGAAATGTACTCTGGAATGTTAGAAACTGCTTCTGATATGAATAGCTAACTTCCTAGATAAAACATTATTTGTGATGATAAATAACTATTAAAAAATTGTCTTATGTGTGTATGGCTATACTGCAAAAATGAATTCTAAAGGAGAGAAATATATTGTATATCTAAATATACTATGTATTATATATTATATAGATACATATATTTGTATTTGTTATATATATGCATATATATATATCCTTGCTTAGAACTGTTTTTTTCTCCTTTTTTTTCTCCTTTTGAAGAAATCCCTGTCCTTTGGTCTCATCAAATCATAATGATAATATTTGCAAACTTAAAAAATAAAAATCAGTGTTAAATTTTCTTTGGGTATAAAGTTTGATAACTATTCATTTATATAACTTTAGATGCAATTAACAAGTGCGCATAATTCTTTCTAATAAAAGATATCCTAGTCTACCAGAAAAAAAATTATGTTCTTAAGGGTTCAACTATGTCTGGGAAGGGATGGTGGGAACTTTCTGTTTCTTTCATTTACCTCCATTTAAGAAAGAAAATATGTGCAGATGAAAATGCAAGTTATGCATACACATGACATGGAGAGGTAGCCTATGGAAATTCAGAGCTGAAAAGAACCTTAAATGTCACCTAATCACCTAATCCTATGCCATTCAATGAATGACCAACTCATGTTTATAATCCCCAAATGTCCATTCATTTTACATGAAAGCACTACCTCCTGAAGCAGCCCATTTTATCCTATCATCCATATTGCTATGCCCTTAATTTGTAATACCAAATAGCTGTTGTACTCTCCAGGCCCTGTTTCCCCTAGGTGGTATTTGCTGTTCTTGCTTAAGTGGATCCAATAAGGGTGACTATAAAATTGAGGACAGGAGGGCGGTTTGGTTTGTAACTCCACGTTATTAAACCAACCTGAAATCATAGGTCTTAATCCCGAGCAATTTAGCTAGATAAATCAGGAGAAAGGTTACAAAGCTTATTGTCTCCCAGTGCAGCCATTTGCCACGGTGCAATTTCACCATCTCAGTCACATTCAGCTTTCATTCTTTCTCCACTGGCAGAAAGAAAATGGAGAATAATGGCATTTCTGGGTTACTTAATTGAAAAGGAGTGTTCAGTGACTTATTCTGCTCCGCTAGGCTCCCTTCTCTTCCTAAAGTATGTCAAACTTCACAGATTAGTACTTATTACGTCCCCCACTCTATTAGGTTCACAGATATTTATCAGGTGTCAAACACTAACATGTGTGTGCTCTGAGAGGATAAACAAGTGCATAGGGAATAGGCAGTGTATGTCCAGACATTAGCACATATGTTAGGGACACCATGTGAGTCTCTGAGGATCCACCCTGAAGATATAATTTAAAACTTTCAGTGGATTCTAGAAGGCTGAGAAAGCCCTGGGCAATAAAATGCTGATGAATGGGGAAGCAGAAATATGCACTAAAACGTCTACTAGCCAATTGCGAATCTGTGTGACAGAATAAGGAGACACATATCAGCCAGGCCAAGACAAATGTAAAAAGGCTAAGAGTAGCTAGGTTCAAAAATGAGACTTAATATTTAAGTTCAAGGGAAATTGCTTATCAGCCCAGAATGCCAGTTAGCAAAAGAAAAAAAAAGAGAAATTGCTTAATTTTTTTTCCCCAGCTGTTTCCAATGTAAGGGACTAGAAGTTCAGAAGCAATTACACCCCAGAAGCAATGAGCACACCTGATACCCAGTCTCTAAATGTCACTCTCTATTAAAAGGAACCATGTG
The DNA here is from genome assembly GCA_027257055.1 of Cephalopachus bancanus. Lineage (NCBI taxonomy): Eukaryota > Metazoa > Chordata > Mammalia > Primates > Tarsiidae > Cephalopachus > Cephalopachus bancanus. Next base: position 950,908 of record JAPVLO010000444.1, on the reverse strand, counting down.
TCCTTGGAGAAATGGCAGATTCTAGGGCTGGGGCAGGGAAGTACAAAATAAACCTAAAATATTTTGTGCCAGAAAGTAAGAAATTACTAAAAGCAAAATGAAATAACAATAATAGTAATAAAGACATATCAAAAGACACAGAGAGCCAACTTGAAAAATTCCCACAGACCAAGTCAGAGACAATTTGAATACCAAAATATAACACATTGTAACCCATTGAATGAAATAAGAATACATGAGTCCATTCTGATAACAAATAAATTAAATATATGATAGATTAGCTTAGACAGATAGATAATTAGTCAGGATTCTCCCAAGAGACAAAACCAATAGGTCATATAGACATAAATATATATATATATCTATATATATATATATGAGAGCAGATTGATTAGGGGAATTGGCATATACAATTATGCAGTCTGAGAAGTGCTGGAAAAACAAGGAAGCTGGTAGCATGTCTCAGTCCAAGTTCAAAGACCTGAGAATCAGGGAAACTGTGTAACTCTCAGTTTGAGCCCAACAGCCTGAGAGCACTGATGCTGCTGGTGTGAGTCTTAGTCTCTTATTCTGTAGGTATTCTTTAAACCAGTCAAGTTGACACCTAAAATTAACCATCACAGATAGATATTTCTAACTGTAGAACGCTGGCTAACAAATCAATAAAGATAAAATTAGAAAACCACCAGAAAATCACATGGAACTATTGTGGAAAAAATAAAAATTGATTTAGGTTGGACATAACAGCTCATGCCTGCAATCCCAGTAATTTGGGAATCAGAGATGAGAGGATTGCCTGAATCTCGGGGTTCAAAACCAGCCTGGACAACTTTGTGAGACCTCATCTCTACAATAAATCAAAAATTATCTGGGAGTGGTGGTGCTTGCCTATAGTTCCAGCTAGTTGGAAGGCTGAGGCGGAAGGATCGCCTGAACCCAGCAGGTTGAGGATGCAGTAACCCTGAGTGTGCCACTGCACTACAGCCTGGGCAACAGAGTGAGACTCTGACAAAAAAAAAAAATTTATTTAGGTAAGTGTATTCAATGAATACAAAATCTGAGGCACTAAGGATAAGAGAAGAATTTGGTGAATTATAAAGTGAAAAATACCAACTATACATGGAGAAAACAGCACTTTGCCAAATAATCAAAATTAACATCATTGATAAGGTACAACTAGAAATGGTATCCTTCTGGAGGTATCACTCTGAGAAAGACATGCAATCATTTATGTAGTATCTAAGCCAAAAATACACAACTTCAATTTGATTGTGAAGAAAATCCAAATTGAGGGACATTCTATAAAATAACTACTGTGTGCTAATCAAGGATATTAAAGTTATGGATGAAAAGAAATGACAGAGCTGTCCTAGAGTGAAAGAAACTAAAGAGACACAGCAACTGCATACACCACTTGCTTCTGAACCAGATATTGTATGGAGGTTGGGTATTACTATAAGGAACATTATAGTGACAATTGACAGAGATCAAAGAATTGTATCAGTGTTGAATTTCCTGAATTTGATAGTATTCTATGATTATATAAGGAAATATTCTTTGGAAACTCATTCCAAAGTATCAAAAAGTATGTTATGAATGCAACTGATTCTCAAATCGTTCAAAAATAAATATTATATATGTATTTAAAGTGAAAGAACACTAAAGCAAATATGGAAAAGTAGTAAAAATTAGTGAATCTTGGTCAAAGAAATATGAGAGTTCTTGTTATATTCTTGAAAGTCTCTTTAGTTTGAAATTATTTAAAATAAAAATTTTTTAAAAAAACAAGTATAAAATATTAAAGATCAAAAAAAAATAGATTCAGACCCACCATAAGCTTCCTGTTTACTTCTGCACAAGTAGACAGACTTGGCCAGGTTATTTACCTCAGAGCTAAATGTGTTACTCAAGAGACAGTATGTTGCAGAAAGAGCCCTAAATTAGGAGCCAGCAGAGCAAATACTGCTGCTAACTGGTTAGGAGATGGTGAACAAGCTCTTTCCACATCTGTAAGTGAGGAGGCATGTTTTACTTCAGTTCAAGGCAGACCTTTACAACAGAGTCGGTGCATTGCTTCTGCTGGGAAGGGTCTCCAAAAGTGCAAGTCTTTAAGAATAGGCTTTGTAGACATTCCTTGGAGGTGTCATTTGTAGAGGACAGACGACTTTGAAATAGAAGTTAGGCATAATCTATGACATCCCTTCCAGGACTGAAATTATATGGGCTTAAAAACATGTGCCCAAAGAATTACTCTGCGGATTCAAGAAGACTCAATAAAATATTAAATAAATGAAACTATTAGTAAATAGCTTTAATAATAATAAATAAATAAAGCATTGAAATAATGTTATTTCAAAGGGTCATTTTCTTATAGCACAAATGGACAACTCACGCTTTTATTTGATAGTTAGCACACATGCATAGACTTACCAATGGCAGTTTAGGATACAAATGAAAATAAATGCACTCGAATTTTTTTTAATTCAGAAAAGTCAAAGATTCACTGAAATCCAAGGTCTAAATTTGATTTCCAGTGTGTAGTAGACATCATCTAGGCTTTTTCTATTATGTTCCTCAAAATGTTCAACCTTCACTTACTACATTATTACAAAACCACTTCCACATTTAAGTATTTGTTACAACAACATCCCAATTCTAGGTGCCAAAATTTGTATCAGTCAGGACTCAATTAGAGAAGCAGAATCAATAGGAGATGATAGACAGGTAGATGATAAAGACAGACAGATAGATGATTGATAGACAGATGAAAGATAGATGATATAGAGATAGAAGAAAAGGAGATATAGATAGATGATAGATAGATGATGATGATAGATATAGATAGATAGATAAAATAGATATAGATATAGATATTACAAGAAACTGGACTGCACGATTGTGGAAGCCAGTTAAACGAGTCTGAAATCTGTAGGGCATGCTGTCAGGAAGGGAAGATCACAGGCAGGCTAAACTCACAGGCAGTGGCTAAAGCTGCTATCTATGGCAGAATCAATCTCTCTCTCTCTCTCTCTCTCTCTCTCTCCTCTTCTCCTCAACCTTGCTCTTAAGTCCTTTCAACTGATTGAATCAGGTCCTGTATTATTCAAGATAATCTCCCATATTTAAAGCCAACTGAGGATTTCAATTATATCTGCAAATTCCCTTCACAGCAATACCTACATAAGTATTTGATTGAATAACTGGGAAGTAGTTTAGTCAAATTGACACATCAAAAAGAAAAAAAATAAACCGTCACACTAAGAAAGCCCATATATGTGAACAAGAATGTTAAAAAAATCAAATTTAAAAGTTATAGCCTTGCACTCAACATCTCAGCCACTGTGACAAAAGTGATTTTAAAAAATCAAACAAACCTCAGGTTTTTTTCCTGTAAAAGAATAAAGATGTTTCACAAGGCACAAAACAGACACTTGTAATGACAATCGTTTTTCTTGAAACGAAGTAAGAAGTTATCAAAAAACAAACTCATAGGCATTTGCATTATATTGTTTCTGCTTTCAGAAGGAAAGCATTAGCTTCAATATAGCTCTTAAGTCAGATTCACCATGATAAAGGACCAGAAATTGGAAAATATTGGACATCATAAATGACACAGTGTCTGAGAAACTAGAAGTTGTTACGTTTTATAATGTTCAAAAAAAAAACAGCTCTCAGTCCTACATTTTGAAGGGCACAGAGGTTAGAAAAACATTGGCAGTTGTTTTGTCTGCTATGTAAGAAAAGCCCCCAAGACAGGAAAAGTCTTTCTTTTTCCAAGATTTATCATGGTGTGAGAAGCTGATTCTAGTATTTTGATGGCATTCATACCACTGATAGAGATGAAGACAATGTTTCCCCAATTCTATGATACTTATCCTGTGTTACCCTAAGCATGCAGTGGCCAGCAACCCTTCGCCCCACTGACCATTCTCTACAAGCCATACTTCGTCTTGTTTCCTTCCTTTCTTTCTTTCTTCTTTTCTTTCCTTCTTTCTTTTTTAATAGTTCACATTGGAAAAGGAAGCTGCACAGCAATTTATGTGACTCTCTATTACCAGAACAAAAGGAGCTAGAACATGTATAAATAGGCCTTTCATATGGATAATTTTTATAGACAGAATGTTCTCTATGAGAAGATAAAGAAGTCACTTAAAAATTCATTATGCAGGGGAAAATTCCAGATGGTTTCTACCACTATGTAATTATTTTTTCCATTAGGTTGCTAAAGTGGCCACTCCTCACTTTGGCCTGGGCAATGCTTAATAAAACCCTGTGAGTGATAACACTCTTCTCTCAGATTACTATCATCAGTTGTCTCTGCATATGTGTCTTAAGAAATACCAGCCTATACTGAAAGAAGCAAAGAACAAGAAAACCCTGCTGAGATGGAGCGATTTGGGGGTGATCAGCTGGTTGTCTTCCTAAAGGAACCATTCCTACCCCTTACCTCCTTTGTGAGTAGTTCAGACTTAGCTTCAAGGCCTGTTCAAAGGGAAAAAAAACTCTCATAGAGCTGTAGGCTGAACTTCCATTTACTCAAACCAGCCCTCTGTTTAAGAGGACAGGTAAGCCTACAGAAATTATATTACTAAACAATTGACTCCTCCAGTAGATTCTCCTACACTGCTAAAAATAAAAAACAAGACACAATAAGGAGTACACATGTAAGAATTAGTCATAGAAAAGACAGCAAAGAGCTTGTAGTTCTGGTATTATAGAGAAAAGAGCCCCCAAAGAGCCTGAGCAGTCAAGGGTGGGTAAATGTCACTAGAAGGGTAAGCAGGGCAGAGTGCTGGTTACACAGCAGGCCAGTGCAGACAACAATAATAGGACATGTTTTATACAACGTCCTGAAGAGACGACAGAAGCAGAGGCTGGAGCAGACAGAAGCAGAGGCACAAATCATGACATAAATCTTATGCAAAATAATCCTCTACTGGGGGTCTCTCATAAACACAAGAAAGGGAAGATTGAGAGAATATTGACCCACCAGACTTGGAAAATAACCTGTTAAGGGGACACTACCACTTGAGATTCTTTTGGTTGTACGTAACAAGACATTACTTTTGACTTAATCAGAAAGAAATTAGTGGCACATACAGCTGTGATTCTAAGAGCAGGGATGAAGTCAGGTATTACTGGACACTGGATTCGGGACTCAAACAATGATAGCATACTCCTCTCTGTCTATCCTCTCGCTTTGCCTTCTGCTTCACTACCTTCAACCTCAGACATCAGGACAACGATTGGCAGCAAACTCTTGCACCTGCATTCCTTAATTTAGAGTCCAGAGACAAACAGCAAGAGTTTCTCCAGCAAAAGACTCATTCATCTTACTCGCTTTAATTGTATCATATGCCCATCTTGAAACCAATTACTGCTGCCAGAGGAATTCAATACTCTGATCAACTTAGACTTAGGTTCTATTTCTGAGCTTCATGAAAAGTCTACAGATGAGAATGGGGGAAATAAATCAAAGTCTAGTTATTAGAAAAAGACTAATGAGTTCGTTGGTAATCATAAGCTGTCTGCTATTATGGCTCTATCATATATGCATATAATTGTGAATTGAATAATTTTAAATTACATGTGTGGAAAAATAAAACAATTGGGTTTTTTATTTTTTATGATTACATTTTTAATTGATAAATAATAATTGTACATATTTATGGAGTACATTGTGATGTTTTAAAACATAATACAAAGTGATCAGATCAGTGTAACTAGCACATCTGTCATCTCAAACTATCATTTCTTTGTGTTGGGGATATATAATATCTTTTTTCTAGCTATTTGAAACTATCTGACATGCTATTGTTAACAATAGTCATCCTAAAGTGACATGGAACACTAGAACTTATTCTTTCTATTTATCTGACCCTGTTTATCCCACTGGTACACAGGCACAAGGCTCTTCAGCTAGCTCTTCAACTGTTCTGGAGTCATTTTGTTGGAGGAAATGTCCTGGGGTCTATTTATCAAGCTTGGGACACAGCTTTACGACTAACTGTTCAGCCAGCCTAGGGGGTTGGGCATGTGTACCAAGTATGGCCCATGGAACTTCTTCTGAGGCTCAAAATGTGGACACGAGGCTGCTTGGCTAGCCTGGGTGCATGTCTGCAAAAGTGGAACATGGGGCTACTTCTCTTGGGATGTGAGCACTCAGCTGTTCAGCCAGCCTGCGAGTATGTCTACTAGAGGTGGCCCACAGAGCTGCTTCTAAGACCCAGGATGCAGGTGCTAAACTGCTCAACTGGCCTAGGGGCGTGTACGCTGAGGGTGAGCATAGGGAACTATTTCTCAGGCCTGTGACATGGATACACAGCTGGTCAGCTGCCTGCAGGGGATGGTCCACAGGGCTGTTTCATAGACCTGGGACATAATTGCAGGCAGCTCAGCTGGCTTGGGGGCATGCCTGCCAGAGGCAATCCTCAGGGCTGTTTCTCCAGCTCAGGAAATGAGCACACAGCTGCTCGGGCTAACGTGGGGTTGTGTCTGCCAGGGGTGACCCATAGGGCTGTTTCTTAGACCCAGTATGCAGGTGCATTGCTGTTTGGCCAGACAGACATGTATGCCACGGTGGCCCATGAGCCTGTTTGGTGTGGAATTAGAGCTCTTGGTGCTGGACTGAGGGCATGACCGCCAGAAGCACCCTGAAGAACTGTTTCTCAGGCCCTATTGGGAGCACAGTGCTGATGGGAAGACCAAGGGTGTATGCATAGTGGATGGGGGAACTTCTTAGGTCCTAGTATGGGCATATAGCCACCCCACTGGCCTGGAGGCATATCAGCTGCTCTGAGGCTTGGGGACCTCAGAGGCTTGAGAAGAGAGCATGCAGTGGTTTGGCCAGCTGAAGGATGGAACTGCCAGATTGTTCCTTTGGCTGGAAGTGTGGCAGTGAGTGTTGGTTTCCCTGCTGTGCAAGATGAGAATCATAAACTGGTCCATATTCCATGCTCCATGTGCCTGGATTTCTGGCATTCAGACACCCATATGGGCTTGGCATAATGAAAACGAAGTCCCAGTGTTGGAGAAGTTCAGTAGCTACTGGACCCTAGACCACATACCAGAGGAGGCTCTGGTCTCAAGATGGTACAGTAGCTTGACTCACAGGGGGTGGGTAGGGAATTGGAAGTGCACACCCTATGCTCCTAATCTGGGATAATGTAGCTATGTGAATTCTTAGCAGTTCTCCAAACTGGGTACAGGGTTTGCAAAGACTGTGGGAGTCTCCTGTTGTAAGGATGGTAGGTGTTTGCAGTGGCAACGGGGGCTGGTAGAAATCTTCTTACCTTTTTGCCTTGCAATGGGAAGTCCCTCTTGACTCCAGGTAGATTCAGTCCAGATGGGAGAGACGGGACTGCAAAGGTTGGGTGTCACACACTGTCCTCTTAGCTTCTGATCACCAGAGGTGCATCTCCACTACCCCCTGCACTCCAGAACTCTCCCTTCAACACTCCAGTCAAATCTTACCTGTTTATTCATTGCATTGGTCCCTGAAACTATTTCTATTTGTTTTTTTGTTTGTTTGTTTGTTTGTTTGTTTGAGACAAGCTCTCACTATATTGCCCAGGTATCAAACGCCTGGCTTCACGCAATACTCTTGTCTCAGCCTCCCAAAGTGCTGGGATTGCAGGCATGAACCACTTCACCTGGCCTTGAAGCTATTTTTAGAACCCACATTGTCTCTTGGCCATGGGGGAAAAAAATCCTGACCAATCTTAAGCATTCAGGTCACTTTCAATTAGTGGAAATCAGTCCCATTAGTCAAAATTTGGTCAAGCTCAGCTATTAGTTTCTTAGTCACTGTTCACAATTCAAGCTTCTTCCATTTCTGAAGTCTCTCCTTTCCTTCCCCTTTGCCCTGCTTCTAAGTTCACAAAATTCACTCATCCTTGCCGGCAACAGTAGGCAGGAAGTTGAGGAAATCTGCTACATAAGTGTCTGCACATGGTTCGGAATAGAAGAGCATGGTCCATCCTCTCACTGGCACTGAGTATCTGCAATGTTTGCTCATCCTAATCAGTGGTCAGTCTTGCAGTCCTCTTAGCAAGTCCTATGCAGATCTCTACTCTCAGGTCCAGACTAGTGGATTATTACAATCGCTGGTTGCAGGACCAAGACTGGTTGCCTGGAGTGAAATTTCTCCATGTCTCAAGGTACCACCAAAAACAAACACTTCACATCTCCCTCTATTTTATGTACAAGAGAGGATCTTTAAAAAACCAGAATTATCTTTTGGAGGGTGGATCTCTTGCAGTACAAGTTTCTCCCGCTAGGTAAGTCTTCTCGGAACCCATTGGTATCCGTGTACCTTCTAACATTGTTGTTAAAAGCAGTGTTCAAATTCAGTTCTTTTTTTTTTTTTTTTTTTAGCTTCTTTCAATTAATTTTCCCATTTCATGATGGGTGATTTAGGAGCACACCTGCCCACACTGTGCTGTGTACAGCCATTTTTTACCAAAAATGATATGACTCCTATGCCCCCCCATTCACATGATCTCACCCCCCAAGTGACTTTTTTTTCTTTCCTTGGATGAAAAAAGTCCTCAAAGGGAGACATTTTGCCAATGTGGAAGAGGTGAAATGGAAAAAATGGCATCAAAAAGGATGCATTCAAAAACTATTCTGAGCAGCAGAGAAAGTGCCTCACTAGATATATTGCATCAAACAGAGAGTACTTTGAAGGTGACTAAAATTTAAACATGTAAGAATAAATACACAATTTTTATAAACAAATTCTGGGTTTCTTTGGGTTCCCCCTCATATATATAAATCTTTTTCACTTAATGATACTAAACAGTATCATTTTTTAAAACCATTAAACATGCTGGATCAGCAGGTACAATAAAGCCAGTCCTGTCACTCTTTCAACCCCAGGGACTAGTGAGTACTCTGTACTGTTTCTTTCAGCCTATGAGCCCTTTCTAGCCATGCCTGGCTTTCCTCTATGTGTATGGCCCTCCTGAGTCTGTTGGTTTATTCCACCATGGTCTCTACCTTTGCCATAACTTGACATTCTTGTAAACATTTCTGAGATAACTGATGACCAGTCATGAAGGTGAAATATCTGGAAGTGCCACAAAAGAACCAGAGAAAGACACAAGAGAGATAATAAAATAGCAAGTATTGTCACCAAAACTTTCAAAACCATGATAGAGAACAAAAGGCATAAGAAATATCAGTGCTTTCTGGAAATGCAATTATGAAGAGTGTTTGGAAGAAAATATTGTGGGGAGCTTGTCATAACCTCAGGTGACTAGAATAAATCAGAAAAGCAACCGCCAGTGATGGCTGTCAATAATGTATCTCTAGGGACCAGGCAAACAGCCCAGTAGAGTACTGACTCAGCATGACAGTAGCACTCACCCTTGCTTGCCTCTCCAAATCCACCCACCACCCTTTTCTATGTCAGAGAACAAGTTTTAACCTAATATTCATCCTTCTCCATGTGGCCCAATTTTCCTTGCTACTTATCCCAGAGGGAGAGGCCCAGAAACCACAGGCCTTCCTTCCACCTGAATACCCTACTTCCTGTCTGAGAGAGCTCTTTGGTTAATTCCAGGAATGTTTATTTTCCTTCCCAAGGCAGATGCCTCTGCACACAAGAATAGCTTTAATGCTACAACTGTATCACCACATCTCAATGCAATGCTAAGTAAGAGATATGTTCCCACTCTGATGACTCATTTTCATTTCAGTACTCCTGAAGGGGTTGGCTGAGGCTATCAAACCTGCATTGTGGGTCATCTTCTCCTTCTTTTCAATTGTGCTTTTCCTCTCTCTGTTCCTAGGGAACTGCCTAATAAAAATCCTGACACCTTAACTCTGTCTTAATCCATCTTCTCAAAGAACCCACACTACATCTCAACTCCAGGAGGAAAAACTTGACTACTGAACCAATAACAGAGTAGTACCATCACTTTACCAAAGACTGACTCAAGAAGGAACTAGATTAAAAAAAAATGTAGTACATATACACAATGGAATATTATGCAGCCATAAAGAAGGACAAACATATGGACTTTGTAGCAACTTGGATGGATTTAGAGTCTATTATACTTAGTGATTATCACAGAAACAAAGAACAGCGTATCATATGTTCTCACTCATAAGCAGGCCTTGAACAATTATCATAATACTATAAGAAAGGATTTGCAATAGTCGGAAACTGCCAGGGGAGAGGGAGGGATTAACAGTTGAGGGAAACTGCCAGGGGCGGAAGGGGCACACCTCATCAACAAGGGTACCTGCATAATGAACATTTGTATACCTAACCCTTTATTGTACCCCACATCTTGAAGAAGAAGAAAGAAGAAAGCAGAGGAAGGAGGAGGAGGAAGAGGAGGAGGAGGAGGGACATTTATGACCCAATTGAACACGAGCAGAAGTTCACTGGAAATCACACAGAAACTTCTGGAGAGAAAGCTAGTTTTTTTATGCCTCTGGATTTTGATGTGACAAAATGGGATGTCTGGATCTGTTGCTGTCAACTTACTAGCATTAGGAAAGTTAGCTAACAACCCACGCATGGTAGAGTAGGAAGACAGAAAGAACTTGAGGCTTTGATGATGTTGTTGAACAAACATATAAGGCATTTGAAGTTAGGGTTCTAATACTTGCCACCAAAATCATCCTAACAGGAAAAAAAGGGAGAAAACAGCAAATAAAAATAATAATAATAATATGCATTCTACTGCAACAGCTCAAAAATTATTCTGCAGTTTGTTGGGCATTCTGGTAATTTTCTCAGTAGAAAACTCTGAAACTCATTGCCTCAGTTTCTCAAAGTCTAGATCCCAGAGGGAGAGACCCAGAGAGCACAGACTTTCCTTCCAACCTGAGTGCCCCATTTCCTGTCTGAGGGAGATCTTTGGCTGACTCCAGGAATGTTTATTCTCCTTCCCAAGACAGATGCCTTTGCACACAAGAATAGCTTTAATGCCACAACTGTATAACCACCATCTCAATGCAATATTAACAAGAGATATGTACTTAATTGGGAGAAGCAGGACAGTATCTGGTAATGCAGAATCTCTGAAGGACCAGCAGCAAAGGTAACTGGATAACAAGCTACTTGAGACCCTTACTTCTCTAAGTTTCTCAAATTCACCCTGAGTAGAAACTGGATTGATGCTACACCCTATTTATCAGAAGTCACAATGGATGGTCTCTGGAGCCAGTTAGCCACCAACGTGAATTGTGTTGACAAGGACAGCCGTTTAAGTTTTGATTTGAAATATATTTAGGTTAAGTGTGCATTCTCCAGTTCTTCAGGTTCCTCCTTTTATCAAGCTGTGTCTCACATTTTTGTTTCCCAGTGTCATTCCAGTTTGAAAGCCTCTGTTATGTAAGTGAATGCTAGGTAGACTCAGGGCTACATGAGTCATTCAAGGAAAGGTCAATTAAACTGTTAGAGTACCACACCTGTTACCTCAGTTAACACAGTGAATAAAAAGTAAGCTGTATTGTATTCAATGCTCTTCCAGGCCTGTCATCCAGGATTCCAATAATCACTATCAGAAAAATACATAGTCATGATTTCTTTGTTCTTATATAATATCAACATTCACAGACACTTTTCTGTGTGATTCACAGAATCAAATATGTATCCATATGTTTTTTTCAATTTATTTGTTTAATTTGAAATATCTTCCTTCAGGATAGAAAAATGAATGAAGTCCAGCTGACCCTTGAACAATGTGAGTGTTGAGGGTGCCGACCTCCTGCACAGTCAAAAATTCATGTATAATGTTTGGCTCCTCCCCAAGAATTTACTAATAGCCCACTGTCGACCAGAAACTTTGCCGATAAATCAACAATTAATGAACACATATTTTGTATGTTAGCTGTATACTATATTGTATACTATATTCTTGCAGTAATGAAATAAACTAGAGAAATAAAAATGTTACTAAGAAAATCATAAGGAAGAGAAATATATTTATTATATTTACTACTTACTAAGTGGAAGTGGATCTTTGTAAAGGTCATCCTCACCATCATAGTAAATACTGAGGAGGAGAAAGAAAAGGACAGGTTGGTCTTGCTGCATCAGAGATGGTAAAGGTAAAAGAAAATCTGCCGGTAAATGGAACTGCACAGTTCAAAATCTATGTTGTTCAAGGGTCAATTGTGTTTACATATCCTGACACAAAATATATAGATATTTTTTCAGCTTAACAGTGTGCAGTAAAACAGTAAGCAGAAAGTATTGAAAGCCAAATTATTCTGAAATTGATCATACAGAATTTCAAACTATTTGTCAGAATATTTTAAGCAATAGATTAGGCAGGCAATGCATATATTTAAATGAATCTGGGAACATTTTTGTAGCCTCCTACAGTTAAAATATAGTGGGCCATAACAAACCTCTACACAACACTCAAATCAGTTCTATAATTTAAGTCTCTATTTGCAATAACTTCAGAGAACACTATAGATACCAAAACATCCATTCTGCATTGGCAGCAGAAAATTCCATTATTCATTCATTCAGAGGTTCTTAGTTGCAAACAAAAGAAACTGTTCCAGTTTGTTAAAGCAGAAAAAAATACTTAACTAAAGATTATATGTCAGAATTTCTGGGAAAGTCCCAGAAGCAGGTTTGAAGGTCATTTCTCAGAAACCATCTCCAAAATAAGAGACAGTATCAACACTGGTAACTGCCACAGCTTGCACTGGTAACTCCAGGCACTGGAGGCAGCTCCTGGAAACTCCTGAACTATGCCTCCAGAAGGCTGGGTATTACTGCCACCTGCTCAGCAGAATGGACTCTGAAGGCTCCTGCATCTTCACTTAACTAGCTCACAAAGCAGGTATCATGCACAGAGGCAGTGCATCTGATTGACTCAGCCTAAGTCACATGTTTGCACCTGGCTTCAAGATATTGCAGCTGAGAAAGGGAGTTTCTGGATTCTGCCACAGGGAGAGCTGAAAGGTGAATAATTCCCCAAATACAAGTATACAAAGATGCTAAAGAGTCAAAATAAATTGATAATGGCCACAACGAACAACAGGTGCTAGGTACAGTGCGGGGAAATGGTGAGGAAAAATGACATGCGAAGGAACACGTTCTTGGGGAATTTGGCAGGAAGAATAGGACAGAAATTGAGCAAATAATCACATTGATAAATGTATAATTACAAACTGCATGTTATGATCCTAAAGAGAAAGAATTGGTTCTCTGAAAGTCTATATCAAAGGGAACTGACATGAAATGGGGATCCAGAAGACTCCTTGAGGAAACGATGTCAGGCCTGAGGTCTGAGGAAAGAAGAGTCAAGCCCATGAAGAGGGTTGAAGGAGAACATTCCAGTCAGAGCAAATACGTATGCACAGGAACTGTGATGATAGGAAACACAAGTTTGAGAAGGTGGAAGGACGTAGGAGTTTCTACTCTAGATTAAGGTTAGAGAGATCAGACTCTGTTCATATCATCAATCTGACAGCAAATGTGGAAGATGTGTGGGGAACTCTGATAGAATCTGACTTGATTTTTTTATGAGATCACTCTGATTGTTGTGCAGTAAATGAACACTGGGATACAGGGAACACTGTGTGGTTCAGGTGAGAGGTGATGGTGGAAAAAGCCCACGGGCCACTTTGCAGTAGGTGCTTGTTGCTCTTTCTTCAACATATAAGTGCTGTTTTATTTTATTTTATTTTATTATTTTTTTTTTTTTTGAGTCAGAGTCTCACTCTGTCGCCCAGACTGGAGTGCAGTGGCACACTCACGATCCTTGCAATCTCAACCTGCTGGGTTCAGGTGATCCTTCCGCCTCAGCCTTCCAAGTAACAAGAACCACAGGCATGTGCCACCACACCCAGCTGATTTTTTTGATTTATTGTAGAGACAAGGTTTCACCATGTTGCTCAGGCTGGTCTGAAACCCCTGAGCTAAGGTAATCCTCCCACCACACCCAGCTCATAAGTTCTATTTTTAATCAGTTTTCCCATATCTGTTAGTTTGCAAAATGGAATTACAAGCATGCCTAAAAACCTTTCTGATTTTGAGCAGTTTCATGTCATAAATGCTCCCTTTTGGAAAACTGCTTCTAGGATGACACTGCAGAGTATTTGCAATTCATAGCCTAATGCGTTTGAGCAAACTGAAATTCATTAAAGTTCAGAATTTACCAGTAGTGGATGACCAGGGAATTATATTATTTATCACTGCTTTTCAGACTTCCACCAGAAAATTGCCTTTTGCTGTTTATCATATCTACAGACTCCCTACCAATTAATTCTTAGTTAATTTCTGCATAAATAGCAACAGAAAATTCCATGAGAATTTCATTAATTTTTTTTCTATTACTTGAAATTTAGTTAGGACGAAAGGATTTTTTTTCACTAAAACAGCCTGAAGTACTGGATTTTAAAAATGGGGTTCGGAGTCAGAAAACCTGATTGTAAGTTCTGTTTCTGTCACTTCCCAAATATATGACATTTTGAAAGTTATTTAGTCTCACTAGGCCTTTGTTTTCCCAATTGCAAAAGAAGCATAATAAAGCATCCAATTTAGTGGTGAAGATTCAATAAGAGAAGTTTCATCAAAGTGATTTGCAACTTGAAAACTCTAGGAGCATAAGTTGTTACTAAACACGAAAATGATTTACTAAACAAATAGGAAAGAAATGCAAAAACATTAGGGTGCTTGATAACAAAGACAATATCCAAAATTTTTGTAGCATAACAGTATGCACAAAAGCAGAGACAGAACTGTTTTGATTGTGCTTTTATTACTTCTTTCCTGGATTTCCCTTGCTGGTCTCTGATCTTAAAGCACATGAAAACCCTGAATCAGTCGATAGCAGGCTCCCAGATCAACCATATTTCAGATGACAACCATAGCGGTAAATTTAAACAGAGGCAAGGAGTAAGCAAGGCATACCTTTCAACAGCAAAAAATTCTTAGGTTCTTCCAGCTCAGTGTTAGGTTTTATTTTAATTTATTTGCGCATCAATTACACAGGAATATATTCATCAGAAGGCATAATATAATTATTGATCCACGTGAGATTCTCTACTTTTAACCTTAATTTATTCCACTGTATTCCCACTTTCAAAGCAACCATTCTGTTGTAACCATTATTCCTTTTTATTGTTAAGTGTTAAATGTGACTTGTGACTTTGTTGGCACTTATTTTAAACTTTGAAAATCCTTATAGATCTCATACAGCTTCTTTCTTTTTTGGAGTAAGCACTATCTTTTTAAGATTCAATCTTATTTCTGTGTATACATCAGCTGTGTTCCTTCTTATTGCTGTCCAATGCCCTGTGGTCTGTGTCCTCCAAGTCATGCATCTCTACGCTACCTAAACTACCACCAACTGCAAATGACACTGCAGTAAATATCTTTATGTATCATACTTTAAATATACCTAAAAATTTCTTTGAGTTAAATATTCAGGAGCAGAATTGCCAAGTCATTATGTGGATATAGATATAGATATAGATATAGATCATATTTTATGAATATGTCATTCATATGCTTATGAATGTATGTAAGTATACATGAATATATATGCAATTTGCTTAATTTGCCTACATCATGCCTGGCTGTTCTTCAGAATGGCTATACCAGTCTACTTGTTCATGAAGCTTCCTGCATGCCTGCTTCCCTGACAACACTCAGCCTTATCCAGCTTTCTAACCTTTACCAATTTATATTGTTAATTTAAACTACATTTCTCTGGTTATTATTTGCAGAATGCTAGGTACTTGTTGGTTTTTAGAATTTTTCTATCAATCATTTGTTCATATGCTTTACCTATTTTTCCATGGCAGTGACTGGCTTACAGATTTCCAGAAGGTTCTTACTAATTAATAATCCCTTGCCACTTTTAGATATTGCAAATACCTTCTCTCACTCAGTTGTCTATTAATTTGGCCCATGTATTCTTCATTAATTATATCAATTTCAATGTAATCATATTTATCAATATTTTGCTATTTGGTTTTTTCTTTTAAATTTTTTTGATGTGTCTTCATTTCTATATCATAAAGATTATTCATATAGTCTCTTCTATTAGATTCATTTGTCTTTCTACTTAGAACTTTAACCTATCTGGAAGCCATTCTTTACATGCAGTTAGTAAGAATCCAATTTCACTTTTCTCCACATAGTAAACCAGTTTTTTAAAAAACTTCAACTAAATTTCCATTCCCATTTGTAGTAATTTATTTAAGGTCCATTAAATTCCCCTGTATAAATAAAGCCTTTTCTGGGTGCATTATCTTCTTCCATTTATTGATTTATCTGATCTTGTACCAATAGCACATTGTTTTTTTATTACTCTCACCTTGTAGTATGACTTACTATCTGACAGGGCAAGCTCTCTGTCTTCATGATTTTTCTTAAGTGGTAGGTAGTCATGGACTTTTATTTCTCTTCACAGATTTTACTGCATGTTTAGTGAATTTTGCAACTATAACTGAAATTTTGATAAAAATTATATTGAGTTTATATACTAAGTTGAAGAAAATATACATTTCTGTAATATAAAGTCATCTGACTAAGAGCATAAAGTTCACTCTGTTTATTTAGATAATCTTTTATGTTTGTCTATAATTTCAAAGTATGTCAGGAAAATTATTTGAAACTTGAAAAAGAGGAAAAAATGTGGGTAGCACATCCTTTAAATATTAAGTGGAGACAAAGGTCACACAAGGTTTACTAGGGGATGTACCTCATTCATCTCATTGGTTTCTATTAATAAAAGGTCCCAGACTTAGTGAAATTACATGTTAACTTTTACAATTTTGTCCAGTAGATTCAGACAACTGTGTTAATGGAAGATAATCAGATTTATGGTCTGTTGAGCATTAGTTTTATAACTAATAGCAATCTCATCCTAATAATTCTCTGTTAAATTGCCTATAAATGCTCTTTGAGTCTTAATTCTTAAATGCTCTTTGAACTGACCCTAACAACTACTGGTTTCTTTATCAATTAATGAGTTTAAAACTGACATATGTTCATTTTATAATTACATGAAACTCATGATTTTACCTTTCTGAAAATGACAGTCTAGCAAGTTTCTCCATGTAGGTCTTTCATATTCTAGGTTACTTTAATTCCTGGAAACTATAATTTTGTTGCAATTATAAAAGGAATAATATTACTTTTCAGGAGTTTTCCATTGATCATTGTTGGTATAGAAAAATGTTATTGATTTTGGTAAGTTAACTTTGTTAAACTCTTATATAGGTTGTTTTTTTAATTTTTTTAATTTTTTTTTTTGAGTTGAAGTCTCACTCTATCACCCAAGCTGGAGAGCAGTCACAGCCACCACAGCCTTGATCTGCTGGGTTCTGGTTATCCTTCTGCCTCAGCCTTCCCAGTAGCTGGAACCACAGGCATGTACCACCATGCCCGGCTAATTTTTTGATTTATTGGAGAGATGAGGTCTCACCAAGTTGCCCAGGCTGATCTCAAACCCATGAACTCAATCAATCCTCTCATCTCGGCCTCCCCAAAGTGCTGGGAATATAAGCGTGCGCCACCGTTACATAGGTTCTGATCGCTTATCTTTGGCTTTTATTAGTTCTATTGGGTAGAAAATTATATTATCATCAATTAATGAAATGTTATACACTATACCCTAATAAGTTTAAAAAGCTATATAAAATGAAAAAAATTTAATGTCAAATGTCAAAATTAGCCCTAATTTTACAAATACTTCTCTGGAATTCAATTCCAGTTTCAACTTCTGACTCAATAGAAATTTGTATTTAGGGTGTGCTTTAACATAAATTACTTCATTTGGCATCAACTAAAACCCTATGAGGTAAGCGTTACATCCATTATAAATTAAAGAAAATAAATGCATAAAGGGTGAGATCATTTTGCCTACAACACTAGATGTGGTGGATCCTTGTCAAAAATTGAGCTTTGTGCCTTGAAATTCTGTGCAACGTTCCCTATGTTGCACTAGCTGACTTCAGAGGCAGGAAAACTTCAGAAGAAAACTTCAGAAGAAAAGAGTTGAAGTCCTGGAATCATTAAATCCTGCTGATTTGCTGCTACTATTTGAACTCTCATCTTATATTCTTTGTTCACTCAATACTCTTACAGTTTGCAGTCACATAAACAAATATGAGTAAAAGAATTATACTTGGTGTATTAGTCACAGTTCTCCAGAAAGACAAAACTACCAGGATATATGTACATATAAAAGCAAATTTATTTGGAAAGATTGGCTCACACAATTACAAAGTGAAGTCTCGTGATAGGCCATCTGCAAGTAGGACAATGAGAAAAGCTGGTAGCACGGCTTAGTCCAATTTCAAAAGGCTCAAAATCAGGGAAGTGGACTCTACAGTCCTCTATCTGAGATCAAAGGTCCAAGAGCCTCCTGGAAGTCACTGGTACAAGTCCCTGAGTCCAAAGGCCAAATAATCTGGAGTCTAATGTCCAAGGACAAGAGGAGAGGAAGCAAGGCATCCTGCCAGGGAATGGGAAGAGAGTAGGAAGGAACTCAGCAAGCCACTTATTTCCATTTTTCTGCCTGCTTTTTTTGCAAGTACGCTGGCAGCTGGTTGGATGGCACTTGCTCACACTGAGGAAGGTCTTCCCCTCCCAGTTCACTGACTCACATGTCAATCTCCTATAAAACACCCTCACAGACACCACCAGAGACAATGCTTCACCAGCCACCTAGGCATCCTTCAATCTAGTCAAGTTGACACCTAATATTAACCTTCACACTTGTTGAGCAAGATAAAACCCTTTCATGCGGATAACAGAATTTCTTTGGGGACTCTTATAGATAAATCAAAATCTTAGAAGTTGTAATTGAAAATGCAATATTTAAATTCAAAATGACTGCAGCACCTCTTACTGATTATTTATAAAAGCCAGTTGTTTTTTGAGATTGTTGGTCATTTGTTGTTTCTTTAACTCTATGTAGCAAAACCATAAAAAGCTTAATTTAAAAAATTAACAAGTTGGGCATGGTAGCTCAGTCCTGTGATCCTTTGGGAGATGGAAATTAGAGGATTGCCTGAACCCAAGGTTTTGAGACTGGCCTGGGCAACTTGATGATACCTCATTTCTACAATAAACCAAAAAATTAGCTGGGCATGATTACTCGGGCCTATAGTTTTAGCTACATGGAAGGCTGAGGCAGAAAGATCACCTGAGCCCAGCAGGTGGAGGCTGCGGTACCCTGAGTGTGCCTCTGCACTTCAACCTGGGTGACAGAGTGAAATTCTGACTCAAAAAATAATAAAGTAGGAACTTCCAGCAAGATGGCGACAAGGCAACCTGGTCTGTGAAACCCTCTGCAAAGGAGAACTGCAGTGGGTCTCTGGCTCTCTCCCCAGGGGCTGCAGACCCCAACATCGCAACCTGCTCTTCATATGGAGCTCAGCCATCGCCACCGCTGGGGCATCGCAGCGGTCTGGACAGCCACTGTAGCGCAGAAGCTGCCGCCGCCGGTAGCACATCGCACCACCCAGGCCGGAGGCAATCCACGACTTCAGTCCTTGAAGCCCCTGCAGGCAAGATCTGCTGGGATCGCTGCCACCTCTCCTGCCCACTGTGAGTCTCCTGCCATGTGCCCTGAGGCAGGCATCCATCTCCAGTCCCTGCCGGTTCCTGTCCAGCCCCACCCCCTCTGGGGCAAGCAGCTGAGATAGTACCACCTGCTGGCGATTCAAGGTAACAACACCGAAATGGGAGAAACAAGTTTGAAAAAGACATAGGCCAAAGTGGTGAACAGAGGGTGATCTGAACTGTCCTTCACAGCAGACCAGGGGCAACTGACCCTAACTGCAAACTAATTTACCTGCTTGAAAAGAAAGCTAGAAATCAGAATTGAAAGGACATTGGACTTAAACGAAAAGTCTCAGAGTGTGCTTGATTGATTCTGTTAGTATAATGACTTAATCTATTCCTACTGTATTGTTCCTTTTTTTTCTTTTCCTCTTCCTTTTCTTTTCTTTTCTTCTCTCTGTAAACCATATCTTTGTACAGAGGAACAGCACACCAAAAAGGTGGTTGGTTAGCTTGTATGTTAGCATCATTATATTTTGTGTGTGTGTGTGTGTGTGTGTGTGTGTGTGTGTGTGGGAGTTGGTTCATCTGTAGCTGTGGTCTATTGTTTTTATCTGTTTCAGTATAGGTCTCTCTCTCCATTTGTTGGCACACTCGTTTGTTTCCCCCCTTACTCCTCTATCTCTCCACCCCCTTCTACAAACAACTGTCTGCTCCATTCTCTTACCTCTGCTAACAACATTTTATTTCAGGGAGTAAACCTACAGCCCCACTGCACAGACAGATTCCAAGGCAGTGGGAAGTGGGTTCCAGATTATCCATACACCTATCAGTGAATACCAGGACCTGCAGATAGATTATGAATCACAGCACCCCCCTTAAGTAAATCTCAAAATTGCAAAAAGGACAACCCCCAAACTACAGTGCAACTCCAGAATTGAACAAAGTAAGAGGGCATACATAAAGAATAGGAGATTGAACAAACAGAAGTAAAACCAATCCCTCTACCCCTGAATAACAGAATTAAAGAAGACGGTGACGTAGAGGGAAGAAAAAAGTAGGGAGAAGGAAAAACTGCACAAATGAAGAAAAACCAAAAGAAGAATATAGGTCTCACACAGACCCCTGGGAGATCATACACTGAGAAAACAGATTCTGGAACACAAACAATGAAGAGCCCCAGAATGACTGGTCACATGCAACAAACCCAGACATCAAGACATTAATGGAGAGAATTTAAAAAATTGAGGAGAGACAAGAGGAAAATAGGAAGGAGCCGATGTCAGAAATAACAGCAGTAAAGAATACTGTGATGGAAATAAATAACAAACTAATAAGCATGGAAAGCAGAATTAGCCAAGCAGAAGAAAGAATCTCAGAGCTTGAAGACCAAAACACAGAACTAACCCAAACTGTCAAAAGCATAGAAAAGAAGCTCAAAAAGACAGAACAAAACCTGCAAAAGATGAATGATCACTTCAAGAGACCAAACCTAAGAGTAATTGGGGTCCTGAGGCAGAGAGAGAAACAGAAGCCACACTGGAACAAACATTTCATGAAATCATTCAAGAAAACTTCCCTCATCTCATCAAGGATGAAAAAATTCAAACACAAGAGATTCAGAGAACCCCTACAAGACAACAAATGAGAAGACCAACTCCCAGACACATAATAATTTGCCTAAACAAAGTAGCTATAAAAGAAAAAATCCTAAAGGCAAAAAGAGAAAAAGGCCAGACTACCTACCAGGGAAACCCAATTAGAATAGCAGCAGATTTATCCACAAAACCCTTCAAGCTAGGAGAGCCTGGAGCCTTATCTTCAAAGTTCTAAAAGATAAACAATTTCAACCAAGAATAACCTACTCAGCCAAACTAAGCTTCATTAGTGAGGGAGAATTAAAATATTTTCCAGATATCCAATCCCTAAGAACCTACGCTGCCACCAGACCATCTCTACAAGAAACACTTAAGAAAGTACTGAACACAGAAGAAAAAGAAAAAAGAACAACAACATTCTTCACAAGAGTACAGACAAAAGATTAAAAACACACATGAACCAACTCCAAAACCCAAAGAAAGACAACAAACAAACAGGAACAACTCTGTAAGAACCTTATGACAGGGATCAACTCTTGCATTTCAATTATTAGCCTAAATGTGAAAGGACTAACTGCACCACTGAAAAGACATAGAATGGCAAAATGGATAAAATATCATCAGGCAACAATCTAGTGCCCTCAAGAGACTCACCTCACTAGAAAGGACACCCACAGACTCAAAGTAAGAGGATGGGAAACAAACTTTCAGGCGAACGGAATACAAAAGAAAGGAGGAGTAGCAATCTTAATCCAACAAAATACCCTTCAAACTATTAAAAATCAAAAAAGATACAGAAGGCCACTACATAATGATAAAAGGCTCAATCCATCAACAAGAAATATCTGTCCTAAACATATGCATCCAACGTAGGTGTGCCAACTTTCATAAAGCAACTTCTAGGAAAACTAAAGAAAGATATTGACTCTAACACCATCATAACTGGGGACTTTAATACCCCACTCACAACCCTAGACAGATCATCAGGTCAAAAAATCAGCAAGGAGATCCAGAACTTCAAGGTGACTCTGGACCAAATGGACTTAATTGATACCTACAGAACACTCCATTCAAAGACCACAGAATATACATTCTGCTCATCACCGCATGGAACGTATTCTAAGATCGACCACATAATTGGCCATAAATCAAGCAAAAGCAAATTTAAAAGTACCAAAATTCTACCATTCACCTTCTCAGACCACAGTGGAAAAAAAAATGGACATTGACACCAACAAAGTCCCCCCAAAACAAACAAAGACATGGACACTAAACAACATGATGTTAAACAACTCCTCGGTCAATGATGAAATCAAAACAGATCAAAAGATACCTGGAAACAAATTAAAATGAAGAAACATCTTACCAAAATCTCTGGGATGCCATGAAAGCTGTAGAAAGAGGGGAATTTATATCCCTACAAACACACATGAAGAAAATGGAAGGAACACAGATTAACAACCTAACAAGCAACCTAAAGAAGCTGGAAAGTCAAGACCACAAAAACTCTAATTTCAGCAGAAGAATCCAGATCACCAAAATAAAAGCCCAAATCCAGGACATAGAACACAAAAAGATAATACAAAAAAATCAATGAAACAAAAAGCTGGTTCTTCAAAAGGATAAACAAGATCGATGATCCCATAGCTAGACTGACGAAAAAAAAATGAGAAAAAAACCAAATAAGCACAATCAGAAACACAAAAGATGAAGTCACATCTGACCCTGAAGAAATACAAAAGATCATTAGAGACTTCTACGTACACTTGTATGGAAACAAACTTGAAAACCTCAAGGAAATGGAGGACTTTCTGACATCACACAACCTACCTAGGTTGGAGCAAGAAGAAATTGAGACCCTAAATAGACCAAAAACAATCATGGAAATCGACTACGTAATAAGAAAACTTCCTACAGAAAGAAGTCCTGATCCAGATGGCTTTCCAGCAGAATTCTACAAGACATTTAAGGAGGAGCTGATACCGATCCTACAGAAGGTATTCCAGGCAATCGAAAAAGATGGAACTCTCCCCAGATCATTTTACGAAGCCAACATCACATTGATACTCAAGCCAAGTAAAGATCCAACAAAGAAAGAGAACTACAGGCCAATATCTTTGATGAACATAGATGCTAAAATTCTCAACAAGGTCCTAGCAAACTGAATTCAGCAATACATCTCAAAAATCATCCATCATGACCAAGTAGGCTCATTTCTGGGATGCAAGGCTGGTTCAACATTTATAAAACCATAAATGTAATTAAATACATCAACAGATGTCAAAACAAAAACCACATGATTACATCATCAGATGCAGAAAAATCTTTTGATAAAATCCAGCACCCCTTCTTGATAAAAGCCCTTGAACATCTAGGCATATGGGGAACATACCTCAAAATAGTAATAGCCATCTACGAGAAACCCACAGCCATTATACTCCTAAATGGACAAAAATTGGAACCATTTCCCCTGAAAACTGGAACAAGACAAGGATGCCCACTCTCACCCATCCTGTTCAACATAGTATTGCAAGTCCTGGCTCGATCAATCAGAGAAGGAGAGGCAATTAGGGGTATCCAAATAGGAAAAGAGGAAGTCAAGTTATCTCTCTTTGCAGATGATATGATTGTGTACCTTGAAAACCCAAAAGAATCTGTCAAAAACCTCCTTACACTGATAAAGGCCTTTGGCAAAGTCTCAGTGTACAAAATAAATGTACAAAAAACAATTGCATTTCTCTACACCAATAATAAACAAACAGAAACCCAAATAAAAAACACAATTCCATTCACAATAGCCACACACAAAAAAATGAAATACCTTGGCATCTTCCTAACCAGAGATGTGAAAGACCTTTACAATGAAAATTACAAAACACTGCTCAAAGAAATAAAAGATGACACAAACAAGTGGAAAAATATCCCATGTTCATGGATTGGAAGAATCAACATTGTGAAGATGTCCACCTTACCTAAGGCAATCTACAAATTCAATGCAATACCCATCAAATTACCAGCAACATTCTTCTCAGACCTAGAAAAAACAACACAGGAACTCATACGGAAACACAAACATCCAAGAATAGCCAGAACAAAACTCAGCAAAAAAAAAAAAAAGCAGATGGTATCACATTACCAGACTTCCAACTTTACTATAAAGCTACAATCATCAAAACAGCTTGGTATTGGTATAGGAACAGGCATATAGATCAATGGAATAGAATTGAGATTCCAGAAGCAAAACCTCAATTTCTCAACCAACTCATCTTCGACAAGGCCTCCACCACCTACCACTGGGGGGAGGAGAACCTATTCAGTAAATGGTGCTGGGAAAACTGGCTGACCACATGCAAAAGATTGAAACAGGACCCCATCTATCCCCATGCACAAAGGTTAACTCCAAATGGATCAGAGATGTAAATGTAAAACCTCAAACCATAAGAACCTTAGAAAATGAAGGAAATACCGTCATGGAAATTGGAACTGGCATCCAATTCCTGAACAAAACCCGAAACCCACAGGTCATAAGAGAGAAGATAGACAAGTGGGACCTTATTAAACTCACAAGCTTCTGCAAGGCCAAAGAAACCATCAAGAGAGCAGGGAGACAGCCTACAGACTGGGAAAAAGGATTTGCCAACACCAGGTCTGACAAAGGTTTAACATCCTGGATCTACAAGGAACTCAAATGTGCTGAAAAGAAAAAAACAAACAACCCCATTATAAAATGGGCAAAAGATATGAACAGACACTTCTCAAAGGAAGACATCTGAGCAGCCAACAGACACATGAAGAAATGTTCAACCTCACTAATCATCAGGGAGATGCAAATCAGAACCACACTGAGATACCACCTAACTCCAGTCAGAATGGCAATTATCAGCAACTCAAAAAATAACAGCTGCTGGAGAGGGTGTGGCGAAAAGGGAACTCTTCTACTCCGTTGGTGGGAGTGTAAACTAGTGCAACCTCTGTGGAAAGCAGTGTGGTGATTCCTAAAAGCTCTAAATATCAACCTCCCATATGACCCCACAATCCTCCTACTGGGAATATACTCTGAAGAACTCAAATCACTCTATAAAAAAGATACCTGCACATGTATGTTTATCACAGCATTGTTCACAATAGCAAGAACCTGGAAACGACCATGCTGCCCATCAAAAGAGGACTGGATTAAAAAATGTGGTACATATACACAATGGAATACTATGCAGCCTTAAAAAAGAACAAAATCATGAATTTTGCAGCAAACTGGATGGAACTAGAGTCTATAATACTGAGTGACCTCTCACAGAAACAAAGATCCTAGTATCACATGTTCTCACTCATATAATGGAACTTGAACATCCAATGTAATACTATAAGAAAATGACTGATGGTACTGGGAAACTATGGGGCGGGGAAGGAGATGGGATTAACAGTAGCAAATATCTGTCTGGGGATGGGGAAACACCTCTTATCAACAGGGTGCCTGAATGAAACGTAATTGTACACCTAACCCTTAACTGTACCCCACAAAACCATAATTTAAAATATTGATTATGAAATAATAATAATAATAAAGTAAAATAACAATCACTTTATCCCTACCCACCCCGAAGATAACAAATATTAACAGCTTGGCATGTGTTTCACACATTTCTCTAGCACAAAAAAACATATATATGTTGTGATATTGTTGTTTGTCATAATAAAAATTTGATTATTTTACATACATTGCTCCAACTTGTTTTTCTCACTTAACAAATCATAATGAGTGCCCGTTATCTAAACTGATAAAGATCTAATTCTTATTAGTGGTATATAATATTCCACAATTTATTCAACTACTTTTCATTGATGAATATAAATTATAATCACTTTAAGAAAGGATCAGTAAACTATGGTCCATGGACCAAATCTGGCCTGCTACCTGTTTTTGTAAATAAAGTTTTATTAGAATACAATCATACTCACTCATCACATATCATCAAAGGCTGGTTTCACACTACAACCGCAGAGTTAAGTTGCCACAGAGACTATATGACATGCAAAGCTTAAAATATTTGCTATCTGGTTCTGTGCAGGAAAAGTTTGCTAACCCTTGATTGAGAGTCTGTTGCCACTATCATGTGACACAATAAAATTACTTGAACATACATATTTATTTACTGGTGCTTTTATTTCTATATTATTTTATCTCTATATTATCTATTAGATACTAGAAGATGGAATTTGGGAGACAAAGAATTGTATAGTTCATATTTTAATGTAGATTTCATACTTCTTTTTCGATTTTTCTTTTTTTGTGTTGGAGTCTCACTCTGCACCCAGACTGGAGTGAAGTGGCACACTCACGGCCACCCCAGCATCGACCTACTGGGCTCCACTGATCCTTCTGCCTCCACCTTCCAAGTAGCCGGAACTACAGGCATGTGCTACCATGCCCGGCTCATTTTTGATTTATTGTAGTGATGATGTCTGCCAAGTTGCCTGGGCTGGTCTCAAACCCGCGGACTCAGGCAGTCCACTTGGCTCAGCCTCCCAAAGCGGCGGGTTACAGGCTGAAGCAAGTGGATCCCCTGACCCAAGCCGGCCTTTACACCAAGCCCAGCCTGGCCTTTCTTTTTAAAAAGATCTTAACAATTTAAATCCTCACCAGTAATTTTATGTGAGTGTTTATTTTCCCACATTCTCATTAGCATTGATGTCATTATTAAGCATTTTTCCCAATTAGGTGAGTAAAAACATGGCAACATGTTCATTTTACATTTCCCTAGCAATCACCAAAGATGGCTTTCACATGTTAAGAATAGTTTCCCTTTCTCATGTGTGCTGCAAATATATTTTTAGCCTTTTATTAGCTTTTCGCTTGATTTATTATTTCTTTTGCCATTCATTTATTTTAATGTGATTGTTTTGAGTGAATTGCAATTCACATTTGCAGCAGAGATTTTTGTGTGTCCCACTACCACTCACACCAGGTTGTTTTCCTAGCTAGTAAGTTCATAAAAAATCAAATTATTCATAGCAAAGAACTGTTCACCAGCTAACAGAGTAGCTGTATTCACACAAGGTTTTGTTTTTGCTACCCTTGGATCCAGGAATAAGAAAGACCAATTTATTGTTGGAAAAAAAGTAGGGAAAACAAAATGACATGACTATTCATCATCAAGGGTTTTGCTTCCTCTCTGGACTCCAGAAGACAGAGCTAGGTTTCTGTAACTGACTTGAGCAGCTTTTGTGATTTGCTCGAAGTAAGGTTGCCACACTAAGGAAATAAATATACAGGATTCAGTTCAAGTTCAATTTCAAATAAATAATAAATATTATTTTAGTATAAGAATGTCCCATGCAATCTTTGGGACATTATTACAATTTAAAAAAAGGATCTATTGTTACCTAAAATTCAAATTGAGCATCCTGTTTGTTTGTTTGTTGACTTGTATAAATGTATTAAAGCTGAATGAGAGGCTGGGTTTTGTGGCTCACACCTGTAAATTCCAATACTTTTGGGAGGCTGTGATGGGAGGACAACTTGAGGCCTGGAGTTCAAGACCAGCGTGGGCAATAATCCTTAGTCGGCTCCAGGTTAATTACCTTCAAAGACCACTTTTAGGCCAGGAGCAGTGACTCACACCTCTAATTCCAAGAGTCCAAGGCTGCAGTGGGCTATCACCACATCACTACACTCCAGCAGAAGACCCTTTCAGTGGGTAAGCTGCATGCTTGCTTGCTGTGGTCACCAAGTCCTAAAAGCAAAAACTATATATCGATCAATGCAAAACCATTTTGTGTGACTCTCATTGATACAGGAACCTCAGAGCATCCTGTTTTTTATTTGGCATTCCTATCTTGCAGGAAATGTTCACTAAGAGCCAAGCAGACCTATTCACAGAAAGGTTCTAGTGTTAACCTATGTCTATTTGAAAAAGTGTAAAATATATACTTTTATTTCTTAGCAATAGATGTTATGCCAAAAGATTAATAGATGTCCCAAAAGATGTAAAAAAATCAAGATTTTTATTTCAAACATCTTTTACAACCAATAAAATTGAAATGCTTCAATCACTTAATTCTTCAAACAGAAGGTCGAGGCCAGAAAACTGTGCTAACTAAATTAACTAAACTGACATTAAACCCACTAATTTATTATTCAGATCATTACTTTAAAACAATTTCTGAGTGAATCCTTTTTCTAAATGTAAACACCCAACATTTATAAAATTAATAAATCCATCCATTTGTACCAGCAAGAATGAAAATAAATAAATAAATAAATAAAACAATTTATTTACAATTATCAAACTTGATACTGAACACTCAAAATCACCTATTGAACCATTACAAAGATTCCTGTCTAGAGTACACAAGCCAAACTGGAAACTTTCAATATTATCTCATGTCAGTTTTCAACAATATCTATGCTTTCATTAGTGCTTTGGGATTTTATATCTCATTCAATAAGCTTTTTTCCACACCTTCCAATATTGTTTAATTTTATACATTTACATAAAAGGTTAACTCATTGTAAATTATATCCCTGCTAAGTGATCATCACAACAGAAATATAATTTTAAAAATTATTTTGCCAATAATTATAATTTATTACATAGTTATACCAGATACCGGAGATATATATTCATATGTATATATGTAACATTATATATAGTATGTCTGCAATATATATTATAAACTTTACAGCCACCTTGAAAGATGATTATTATTAACTCCTTAATGTAGATAAGGAAACTGAGACTCAGAGACATTAAGTAGATCACTCAAGGTCACCAAGTGGTAACTGGCAAAACTGATCAAGGCCATCTAAAGCCTATGCACTGATACTGCCTTCTTGTTTCCTCAAATAACCTTTTGTGGCAGGCACCATTTTTAAATTAACCCTAATCTCACTTCTAGCCCTCCCTTCCCTTACCCCAGGCCATAGCAAGGCTGGAAATACTAAACACTCCCTTCCCAGTCTCCAAGGCCATGAGAGCAGGCCACATGACACAGTTCTAGTCAGAGAAGTATAAGCAGAAGTTTACTGGGGATTTTGGGGAAACCTTTGTTTACATAATAAAAGGCACCAGCATGAGTCACTATTCTTGTGTGCCCCTTTCTTCCAAAATCACATGTTCAATAATGGAAGTTGTAGCCCCTACCCGTGACCATGAAGGACAGAATAGGCAATCTATAGAGATGCCTCTCAAGCCTGGTATTGTTGAGCCAAGAAGAGCAGTACCTACCTCTAGACTTCCCGTGAGATAAAGGTAAAAAAAAATACTGGTTAGCTACACCCGAAAAGGTGTGAATTTCCGTTCCATACTAATTATTTGGACGTTAGTAATTCTTAAGAAATTCAAATGCAATCAATGTATATTGGATGCTTCATACTTTCAGGTTCATTGATAGACATCATCACAATTTCCCCCTTACTATATCCCTATGTGGTGGAAATTACTGCACCCATTTCACAAAACTGTAATTTAAAGACGCCCAGAAGTTTGTTCAAAGGCAACTTTTATTATTAGTGGGAAAGTCAGAATTCAAACCTATGTCCTCTGAATCTTGATTTTAGACTTCTCTATTTTAAATATCTGAAACACTCATATGATATTAAGATAACAGTTGATTTTAACTTTTAAGGCATGCATTCAAAAGAAATTCTCCAGATTTCAGAAATGAATTTTGTATGAAAGTTTCACTTATCTCAAAACTCATATTGCTTAAATTCACTGTGTACATTAAACTGGCTTATGGGTTTTCATTTACGTAGAGCAAGCTGTGTTCTCTATCATGGAGAAATAATTTGTTGTAAAATAAAGATTGAAATTCAAGGAGCACTTAAAAAAAACAAACAAACAGGAAAGTACAAAAAAGTAGCTATGCAATGAATGTCAACAAGCACAGAATATGATGGTAATAGTCACAACTCACCTGGGTTGAGGATGGAATATGTGATGCTGGAAAATTCTCTTACAAATGGGTTTTACCCTGAGTTTTTATACTACACTGGCTGGCAATCCCTCTTCATACAGAGTCTTTTAGCAGAGGAAAAGAAAAATAAGTTGTCAACTTTAAAAAAAAAAAAAAAAGGAGCTGGGCTTGGTGGCTCAGCCTGTAATCCCGCGCCTTTGGGAGGCTGAGTGGATTGCCTGAGCCCGCGGGTTCGAGGCCCACCTGGGCAGGGAGACCTCATCTCTGCAATAAAAAAAATCAAGAAATTAGCCGGGCGTGGTAGCGTGCGCCTGTAGTTCCAGCTCCTTGGAAGGCGGAAGGATCGCTGGAGCCCAGCAGGTCGACGCTGCGGTGGCCAGGAGCGGCCACTGCACTCTAGTCTGGGTGACAGAGTGAGACTCCAACTCAAAAAAACAAAACAAAAAAAAAGGACTACAGAAATGGAAAAAGATTTGGCACAGAGCAGCATGATAACAAGTTGTGAAAAGGCATTACAAAGTCAAAGAGAGCTGAATTAACTACTCATTTGCCCACAGTCTTAATAGGATAAATTCCTTCAGGCTCTTAAAAGATAATGAGTACACCAATTATTTTCTCAGGGCATGGGAGCAGGACAAGGAATTACTGCTGTTTTCAAATGTAATAATGACAAGCTGAACAACTCAGAAATGTCATCCTCAAGCAGTCGCTCTTATTTGAGCAAAGGATGTTAATCACAGGTGAGTCTTGCCAATGACTCTCCAATCACAGAAGTCAGAGTTCATTTACAGTTCAAGCATGATGCTCTCAAATCAAATCTGATATTAATGAGCTATCACAATAAGGAGATTTGCAGCAACCATAAATCTTTTGATTTCCAAGTCATTTGTCTATTTGTCCTTGTAGGCAGAGAGCACATATTTACTATGCTTTCAGGGCAAAGTAATTCAAATAGATGCCAGAGTTAGAGGAAGATAATGTTGATTAATGAACACAAGCTGCTGTGCAAAATAGGTCTTTTGACATAATAATAATTGCTGCTTATATTATACATTAAGAATAATTGCCAGGTACAAACACAAGTATTGCATTGTGTTCATATCTTTTAAGTCTCCAGAGGACGTATGATAACACTAAAATTTTGGTGGTAACAGCAGTCCTCTGCAATTCACCACCTTGCACACCTGTTTTTGTTGCTGCTTATCTTAGGCTTTTAACTTCACTGTTTTATTTAAAAATATTTAAATCTACAAGAAAAGTTAGAAGACAATTAACACTCTTAATCTAGAAGAGGGCTTCAAGAAGAATAGAAGCATTTCATGCCCGCCATCTCCACAGAGAAGAACCAGAATAGTGTACAGTCACACTTCAAATACATTATCCAATAGCAAAAACTGGAATTCAACAGAAAACACCAAAAACAGAGAAGGAGAAGGAAGAGAGGCAGGTTGCCTGGCCAGGATCAGCTAGAAACCAGAAGTGACTTTCCAATGCCAGGGAAGAATGAGTGAGAGACTTTTGGTGGTCCACATACTCATTACAGAATCATGCAATTCTAGTCACAGGAAAATCTCCTGACCCTCCAAACCCCTGAAGCTAACACAGGGAGCTGTTGGGAGACCATGGGATGAAACTGCTACAGGGAGCTCACTCACACTGGGTCCCAAACACCTTCTGGTCCTAAGCTGCTATTATTCTCAAATCTAGATTTTGGCAGACTGCACGCTGTCCTGGGGCCCAGCTGTGCTGGGTCTGAGGCATTAGGGAAACTCAGGCTGTGGCTGCTGAGTTGGGGAAGTGAACTAGGAGTGCTCCTGCAACCAGAACTAAGAAGTGAGCAAGGCATGGGCTACAGCTGCCAGTGCCAAGAAGTGAGTGCTGACCAGATGGAGACTGGAACACACAAGGGGTGCAAGCTGCCACTGGGACTTGGTCACCAGCTGGTGAAGGGTCCTGTAGCTTGAGCAGGGATGCAAGGTAGGCAAAGGTTATCATCAAAGTGACTAGGGTCAGGACAGAGATATGAGAGGGATACATATTCCCTAGTCACTGGGCCAGGCTACAACTACCAAGAATGGCCCCATCCTCTCCAATGGCAGGGCCTCAGCCCAGCTGTTACTGACCCTCATGTGAGCACTCTGTTGGAGACCAGAGGATTGTCCCACCCCTGCCCACCATGAATAGTGCCTGCTCTCACCATTTGGTTGGGCATCTGAAAAAAAGCCTGCCTAACCTAGCTTGTCCCCACCCTGCAAGGCAGAACACATAGTCCAGTGTCCTCAGACTTGTCCAATTCAATTCACCACCTTGCACACCTGAACACTTCTCTCAGAGGTCTTAGGTTGAGCCTAAACTCATAACCATTACCACTCCACTTCAGCAGGTTCTTATCTACAAGCACCACTGGCAGACCTGGAGAATGGCCCACCCAAGCCATTGCAGCCACCACTAACATTGGCACCCACAACTCAAGACTCAGAGGATTGTCTTGCCACTGCTACTACCATCACCCATACCATGCCAGCTGCCCAGGGGCCCAAGAACTCATCCAACTTCCCAGTCCATTAATGTTACCACCAGCATTTGAGTAAGCCACCTTGAAGCCCAAGGATGGCTCAGCCTATAATCCCGCGCCTTTGGGAGGCTGAGGTGAGTGGATTGCCTGAGCCCGCGGGTTCGAGACCCGCCTGGGCAACTTGGCAAGAACTCATCTCTACAATAAATCAAAATTAGCCGGGCGTGGTAGCGCACGCCTGTAGTTCCAGCTACTTGGAAGGCTGAGGCGGAAGGATAGCCGGAGCCCAGCAGGTCGAGGCTGCGGTGGCCGGGAGTGGCCACTGCACTCCAGTCTGGGCGACAGAGTGAGACTCCGATTCAAAAAAAAAACAAACAATAATAATAATAATAATAACACTGTGGTAACAGTGAACTGAGCATGATGTCTTTGCGTTCAGGACAGTATACTTTGGCACCTGTGTTGGACCTCCAGTTCACTGTTACCACCACAGAGATCTAAAGATTGGCCCAACTTGCATTTTAGTCTATAGCACAACTTCCTTCACCACAATCTCCACTGATAATCAAACCCTAACCCACTGAGTAAATCACAGATGCCATGAATAGTTTTTAGACAAATAAATCATACGGAGATTACATTATTGCATGCACTCAAAATCAAAGGCAAATTACCCTACCTAACCAACACCATAGATAACAGCTTCAGGAAAAAGTCCTCTCTTATGAAGTAAACTCAGAAAGAGGAAAAAGTGATTGTTACACCAGATGTGCAAATATCAGTGTAAGAACACAAGAAACATTTTTTAAAGCAAGGAAATATAACACTTCCAAAAGAAATATAATACTCCAGCAATAGCTCTTAATCAAAAAGAAATTTTCAAAATTCTAAGGAAATATTTGAAAATTCTGATTTTAAAGAATCTCAGTAAGATACAAGAAAATTCTGAAAAACAATACAAAGAAATCAGAAGACCGTTTCAGGATATAACTAGAAATATTACCTAAGAGATAGACATTTTTTAAATAACCAAAAAGAAATTCTGGAATTGAAGAATTTATTGAAGGAAATATAAAATATGTTTAGAAACCTCAATAATAGACTGTAACAGAAGAAAGAATCTCAGAACTTGAAGACAGATCTATTTTTTTGTCAAGTTGGACAAAAAAAATAGAAAAGAATGAGCAAAGACTTTGTGACACTTGGAACAATGTAATGCCATTTAATATACAAATTATCAGTAGCCCCAAGCAAAAGAAAATGAATATGTCAAAACGATTTCTGTGCTCGCATGTTTGTCGCAGCACTATTCATAATAGCAAAGATACCAAATCAACTTAAGTGCAAATTATGCCATTTGCAGCAACATGGATGGAACTAGATGTACCTTAAGTGAAATAAACCAGGCATAAGAAGACAAATATCACATGTTCTCAATTACATGTGAAAAAACAATGAAAAGACTAGAAAATCTACTTAACAAAATATGAGGTGACAGGAGATTAGAAATTCTGATACAGGAACCCCAGCAATCCCCAAGCAAATATACTGCAAAAAGGTCTTCTCCCCTGCACAGTATAGTAGAACTGACTAAAGTCAAAGATAGTTAATTCTAAAAACAGCAAAAGAAAAGCATCTAGTTACATAAAAATGAAACCTCCTTAGACTAACAGCAAATTACTAAGCAGAAACCTCATAGGACAGAAAAGAATGATGTGATATATTCAAAGTACTGGGGAAAAAAGCTGTTAGCCAAGAATATTGTATCCCGAAAACTTATTCATCATAAATAAAGTATTTCCAGACAAGTAAATGCTGAAGGAATTTGTTATCATTAGATCATCCTGGCAAGACGAACTCAAGGACTACTAAACTTGAAAGCTAGAGGAAGACGTTTACTATCATGAAAACCCATGAAAATGTAAAACTCACTGGAAGAGCAATCACACCAAGGAAGAAGAGAAAGGATGCAAATCCACCAAATCCCAATGACAATAAAAAGAAAAAAAGAAACAAAGAAGATATAAAATAACCAGAAAACAATTATCAATATGAGAAGGACAAATTCTCACATATCAGAAATAACCTTGATTGTCAATTTTCACTTGGTGGAACTATAAACCAATACAGCCATTATGGGAAACAGTATGAAGATTTCTCAAAGCACTAAAAATAAAATTACCATTCCATCCAGTAATCTCACTACTGGGTATTTACCCAAGCAAAAAAAAAAAATTTATATGTCAAAGTGATTTCTGTGCTCGCATGTTTATTGCAGCACTATTCATAATAGCAAAGATACCGAATCAACTTAAAGTGTTCATTAGTGGATGAATGGATAAAGAAAATGTGGTATATATACACAATGGAATACTATTATTTCATAAAAAATAATTAAGTCATGCCATTTGCAGCAATATGAATGGAACTGGAGGTATCAAGTGAAATAAACCAGGCATAAAAAGACGAATATCACATGTTCTCACTTACATGTGGAAGCTAAAAAGTTTGATCACATGGAAGTAGAGAGTGGAAAGATAGATAACAGAGACTAGAAAGTGTAAGTGCAGGGGAGGGGGAAGGATGTGGAGAAGTGGATTAAAGGATACAAGCATACAGTAAGACAGAAGAAATAAATTTAATGTTTGATTGCAGAATAGTATGACTATACTTAACAAAAATGTATTGCACTTGAGTAATGGACACCCTAAATACCCTGACCTGGTCACTATGCATAATATACACATAATAAAACATGATGGAATACATACATAATATACATGTAACAAAACACAATGAAATATTACACAGCCATTAAAAGGGACAAAATTATGAACTTTGTAGCAACTTAGATGAATTTAGAGTCTATCATACTCAGTGATCTATCACAGAAACAAGGAACTGAGTATCACATGTTCTCACTCATAAGTAGACCCTGCACATCTATCGTAATACTACAAGTAAGGGATTGGCAGTAGCAGGACACTGCCAGTGGGGAGGGGCACATAACATCAATAAGGGTACCTGCTCCCAACCAGGCAAAGTGAGGATCAATGGGAGGCCCAAACTTCATTCATGTACCTAATCCTGAATTGTACCCAACATCTTTAAAATAAATTTTTTTAAAAAATAATTCATACCCTATAAATTTGCAGAAATGGAAATAAATTAATTCATTTTTTAAATAAACAGGAAAAACCCACCATTTATCTAGATTCATATACATGTGTATGTGTGTGTATATATTATATATGTTACATATATTACATATCTACATATATGTGTTGGGTACCTCATATTGTGTTTATTCTAAATGTCCATGTTTTGGCAATTGTAACACATAATCAGTGGGAAAATACTTTGAGACCAGGTGACCACCTTGTTTTCCCAACAACATATATTACATATATATAATATACAATCACATATGTCATCATACATATTGCATATATGCATGTCACATATGTAATCTATTCTATGCACATATGTATAGAATATATATTGCATATATATTTTTATATAAACATATTTTTGGAGATATAGAGATATATACATAAATGTATAAAATATTTATTTTTGCATATATATTTTATATAAATATATATATATATTTTTAGAGACAGTGTCTCACTCATTTGCCCAAGCTGGAGTGCAGTAGTATAAATAGCTCGCTGTAACCTTGAACTCCTGGGTTCAAGCAATATTTCCACCTCAGCCTCCTGAGTAGCTAGGAATACAGGTACACACCACAATACCTGGCTACTTTGTTGTTGTTGTTGTTGTTGCTGTTTTTCATAGATACAGGGTCTCACTATGTTGCCCAATCTGGTTTTGAACTGCTAGCCTCAAGTGATACTCCCACTTTGGCCTTCCAAGGTGTTGGATTATAGGCATAAGCTCCTGTGCCTGGTCTTAGATTCATCAAAACATTAACATTTTACTACTTTTGTTTAATTTAATTTCTTTGTTTCTATTTCTTTGGGCTAATCTTACATTCTTTTATATAAGAATATACATATTATTATATAAGTTCTCATATATACACAACACTCATGCTTTTTGCTTAACCACTTAAAAATAAGTTACAGACACCCTGACTACTTTTCTCATAAATACTTCACTACACATCTGCTAAGAATAAAGATACTCTCTAATATAAACACATTATCACTTTCACATATCCATATTCAAATTTCCCTGATTGTTCAAAATTATTTTTCTGTTATTTCATTTTTTATTCTAGAATCAAATCACGGTTTACAATTGTGTTTGGCTATGCCTTTCATATCTTTAATCTCTTCTAAAAGAGCACTCTGCTTTTTGCCTTTGTTTTTCTTTTCATGATATTGAAAAATTCAGGATAGTTATTTTGCATTAAACACCACATTCTGTATTAAATTGTTCTTTATACTAGATTCAGATTAAATATTTTGACATAAGTATTACATAGATGAGTGATGTATACTTCATATTGTATTTATTCTAAATATTTGGTTTTTTTGGAAACTGTTATACGTAATCAGTGGGAAAATACTTTAAGACCAGGTGACCACCTTGTTTCCCCAACAATATTTTGCTCCAAAGCTTTAGCATTCAATGATGATATTTGTTTGAATCAATTTGGTTACAAAATACTAATTTTTAAAATTATTTTCATTTTAATATTTAATAATGAATTATCTTCTATAAAGTAGAGTTTTTCCTCTTTATTTCTTCTCTTTCTGCTCTTTCTCCTTCCCTTCTTTCTGTACCATCATAAACATATTCAGTGTGTTCATTACCATCATTATTCTTTTCAATGCTCAAATTGTCTCATTTTGGCGGGTGGAAGTTCCTTTATCTAGGCTCTGTTATTCTTTTGACGTGATTGCATTAGACTTTCAGAGCCTTCTTAAGGGAATTGCAAAATATTTCAGATGTACCCTGTACTTTCCTTCCCCATTTCTGGTGTCAGTCATTTCTCCAATGAACGCTGGTTCCTTTTTTTGTATAAACAAGTACCTGTGTATTACAGTCACTCTGAACAAACAGGGTGGACCCCACTCAAAGTTTGTTGAAAGTCAAGATTGATGACACACATCAAAAGAGTATGAGAAAGTTATTAGGGAAAACAGAGCAGGCTTTCCAAGATGGTCTGAATGGCTTAAGAGAACAGGGAAAAGAGACCAACATGGGATTTTTATGGTGGTACAGGGTGAGGCTGGCATGAGGGTTCCTGTACACAGGCAGAAGTTTGTCTAATTTGAACTTCCCACAGGTGCCAAAGAAGGAAGCACCTAGTCCTTCTTCTCAGCTTGTAAAGACAGGGGGCAGAAGAGAAAGAAGGAGGGACAAGGCTTGAGATGTCAGCAATCAATCATCAAAAAAAATGGTGTCAGACTCTTCATTACACGGGCTACTCTTACAGTCTTTTATATAAGGATATAAGATAGAGATATGTTACATAGATGCTTTTTGTGCTTCAAATCCCCTTCACAGAGAGCATGTGATGTACATGGGAATAAGAACAAG
This sequence comes from Cephalopachus bancanus, assembly GCA_027257055.1. Classification (NCBI taxonomy): domain Eukaryota; kingdom Metazoa; phylum Chordata; class Mammalia; order Primates; family Tarsiidae; genus Cephalopachus; species Cephalopachus bancanus. Next base: position 912,867 of record JAPVLO010000444.1, on the reverse strand, counting down.
GGCACTTCAAGCCCTTTGAGGGGAAAACAACTTTTACAAATACACAACATTATCATCAAAATCATTATTCCTTCTCAAGGTACTTGACATTTTCAAGTTATTTCTAAATCAGTTATGGGCAGAGAGATCATTTTTCTGTTTGGAAAATTAATTTTGGAAAGGTTATGTGATTTCATGTCAGAAGGCTCATCAGGGGTTCAAAAGATTGTATATTTATCTCTCAGAGACATTAAGACCACACTCAGAAACTTTAGGTTTCATATAAAATATTAGATTATAGAAGCTCATACTTAAATTGAATTAATAGAAATAACTATTACATTTAAACCATCAGATAATAAAGCTGCAGATCTTTGTCAAACAAATAATGATAAAGGCAATAATTGTAGCAGCTAACTGTGAATATCTTTAAGTTCCACGAACTCTTTCAAACACATTTGAGTCATCCTATGTGTTTTTCAGAGCACTTTTACACTCATCTTATTTAATCTCCTCGATGATCCAGTGTCAATGGCAGAAAATTTGCATTCACACACATAGGGCAAATATCTTATGTGGCAGTTTATTGGATTAAATATTATTATTATTCCAATTTTGCAATGAGAAATTTGAGCTCAGAAAGGTTGAACAATATGACTAACATCCTATAGCAGGTAAGGGAAGAAGTGAGGATTCAAGCAGAAAGCAGAAAGGCAACACTGAAAGTTAAACACTTCAAAAGTGTATTTTAGTTCTTAAACACAGATTGATTTTTATTAAAGAAAAAGAAGTGTTAGACTAGCTCTGATTTTAACTAAGATAGAACAAACTTTTATTCTGTTCTATTTAATTTTTATCTCAGAATATTAGAGGTAGGACATTCAAAATAGCAAGTAGCCAAATGACTAGACATTGTGAAACTAAGAACCACTTGGAGTTTTTCAATCTAATGGTCACATCAACTGTCTATCTAGAATTCAGTTAAGTATGCCTTGTTGGATTCTCAAGGCAATTTTCTTCTGGTGAAAACCAAATACAGTTCTATAGTGAATTAATGGAGACATTGGTTTCACAGGCAGCCGTAGATTGACGGGCTAATAAAATTATTCAACTACTGTTTAATCTTCAGCTTTGGATATCTCAATATAACATGTATAGTTTTATACTCTATATGATTTATATTTTTCAGAGCACTTTTGCACTCATCTTATTTAATCTCCTCGATGATCCAGTGTCGATGGCAGAAAATTTACATTCACACACATAGGGCAAATATCTTATGTAATCAAATGATGTGTATACTGAAGGGGGTGTGTCATTTTATAATTTTATAGCCTATCTTATATCTCCTTTGCCCACCACTTTATTTAAGCCATTGCTGTGGCAACCAGCTGAGCCTCACATATAACGACAAAATTATACTTCAGCTGCAGTGCCTATAATTGACTTTATGCCCCAGGCTTCTCTGTTCACTGAGGTTTGATCTGTGCTGGGTCATGAGCAAACTTGGAAGTACAAGAGCATTAACAACACTGAAGCAGCCCTTGATCAACAGGAGATAGGAATCAGTAGATGGACATGACTATATTCCCCATGAGCAGCATCCACATCCACGTAGGTAGATGATTCTGAGGCATATTCTGTAGAACTCCAGTGGGACCTTGGCAGCATTGACCCTCATCAGTCCCCACATCTTCTTAACGATGGACCTTGAGTGGGCTCCCTTCCTTCCTATTTCGCTCTTCCCAACTTGTCATGCTTATTCTGTTTTTTTGGATGTGGTTGCGATAGCTTAATTACAGTAGTTGATACTTAATATACATCAAGAGAAGTCCTATTCCATGGAAACTTGTCGTAAGATCCACTTTAGGGAAGAATTCAAGCCAAATCAGAACATTTAACTAACTTAGAGACAGTTTTAATGTTGGAGATATAATTACATACTAAGACTTCTAACTTTTTAGATAATATGAATTGAAAAATTGGATTCTTAAGACAAATTCACCTAGATTTAACACTTGCTAGGATACTCTGAGAATGTGCCTTGATTTTTTTTGAGCCTCAACTATTAAACTGGAATATTAATAAAAATAATAATACCAATTGCCAACCGTTCTTGAGTGCTTCCATGTGTAGATTCTGTTCTAAATGCTTTACACATGTTAATCTAATAGTTCTCACCATAACCTTTTAAGATATCAACTATTGTTATTACTACTATCTTACAGATAAAGAAACTGGAGTTCAGATGCCCAAGACACAGAGTCAATAAGTGGCACTTCAGGGATTCCAGCTCAGATAATCAAGCTCTAAGGCTCATACATTTAAATGCTATTAACTTCACTGCTGCGTCATGTGGGTGTAATAAGAAAATGTAATAAAATAAAAGATAAAGCATTTAGTACAATGCCTGGTGCACAGAAAGGACTTGCAAACATCAGCAAAAGAAAAAAAAAAGATATGTACCCCACATCTTTAAAATTAGGAAAAAGAAAAAAAGATTTAAATCCTGACTTTTGTTGTTGTTGTTGTTGTTGTTTGGTTTTGTTTTTTTGAGTCGCAGTCTCACTCTGTCACCCAGACTGGAGTGCAGTGGCCGCTCCCGGCCACCGCAGCCTCGCCTGGTGGGCTCCGGCGATCCTTCCGCCTCAGCCTTCCGAGTAGCCGGAATTACAGGCATGCGCTACCATGCCCGGCTAATTTTTTGATTTATTGTAGAGATGAGGTCTCGCTGCCCAGGCGGGTCTCGAACCCACGGGCTCAGGCAATCCACTCACCTCAGCCTCCCAAAGGCGTGGGATTACAGGCTGAACCACCGAGCCCGGCCTGACTTTTTTTAAATGGTAACAAATACTTATTTTCTGTCCATTTATCTTTGTTTCTCTGATTTTTTTTTCTTAAACTCTTTTCCATTAAACTGTTACTGCCCTTCCATCACTCTGACTTGCCAATGTTTTATCTTTCCCTTGTTCCTGATCCCCAGTAGCCTTCTCCAGCTTCTCCCATTTCTTCTTTTCAAGCCTCGTTTTTCTCAATTTCAAGACCATTGACAGATCAGCATGAAAACATCAAAGATAGTTTATTTTCATGACATTCCCTTCAGAATTTTACTAGAATAAATATTTTTGTGTTATTTATAGAAAAGCACCCCAAAATACCTGCGCAGACACAATTAGTGTTTCTAAGACATTTCAATATGTAAATGGAGTCTCCTCCATGATCTAAAAGGACCAATAAAAAAAGCCTCTATACCATGTCTTTCTGGCAGCATGGGTGCTGACTACATCTGAAGTACAGGCAAAAACAGGAAGTTAATTAGATAAACACTTTCTTTGATTCACTGTCAAGATCTTCTCTTTCTTTTTAATTAATAGTCCAGTGCTAATGTGTTCACCTTAACCTGTCCTCCCAAATGATAACCATTGAGCATAATTTGCATATGCAAAATAGTCACAAAGAGAGTTTTAATTAAGGGGCCTGACAACTACTCTGATTACTACATTTTTCACAACTGCTGAGAAATGTCTAACTAAATCTGGACTTCTTTTCCAGCATGGAAGAATATTGCTTATAGAAATGTGAATGATCCTAGTGATTTTTAGCAGATGACAGAGATGGTTCCACAATGGATACACTTTTTCTCCTTAGGCAACCTTGAATTGAATTATCCTATTTTAGAAAAACAATATCAGTAGTGCTTTAAGTCTTTTTTTGAAAGTAAGAATTAATTTAATTTAGTATAAGTTAGGTATTTCCCAATTAAGAAGCATTCCCAGGCATTGTAAGTAAATTTGCAAATTAATATCTTCCATTGTACAATCTTTCCAAGATGGTTGGCACAATGACATTTCCAGGATTTACAGTATTTCTATTCCTGTAGCAAACAGGAATGCTTTGACTTGTGAACAGTGGAATACTGGTGACTTGCTTTGACTTGTGAACAGTGGAATACTGGTCTACACATGAAAATACTTTAATGTATGCACATCTTACACTAAAATATACCCCCAGCTAAAGAGTTTACACATTGCTTGTTCTTTTAATCAGCACTTGTTTTAAATGAGTAATTAAAAGATTAGAAAAACTGTCAGGGCTAGTAGGATGATCCACATATTAAATGGTATATGCATTCATCCAGTGTCACGGATTTACATTTCCTAGTAATTTAGGAAGTACTATTCTCATGCTGAATACGAATATGCCTTAGTGGTAGTCATCTAAGTTATCTATCATTTTAGTCCTGTGGGATTTTTTTAGTTTAGTTAACTCAAATGTAGATAATCATATTAAACATTCTGAAACACTGTGTTCTCTAGCTTTATCACTTGAAGAAGTTGTATCATGCTTTAAAATATAATGAAATAAGTTTTTTTTAAGAGGGGCATTTTTAGCACCACTTTTATAGAGCACTTTTGGTACAGGAATCAAAATTATTAGCAATGCTTTTTTTGCTTGTTTTAAGAGGCTCTTCACTTTTGGCTGATGGCTACATCTCTAAATAGAATTCACACTCCTTGCTCAGAGATGGAAAAGTACCACAATTCTCTTCACATTTAAATAATAATTTCTTCACTCATCATCACCTAAGTCCAATACCATCCCAGAAGCTATCAAATTCATTACAAGAGCGTGGCTGTCAAGTTCTCACAGAAAAAGCACATCTGTGAGGGCATTTTACATGTTTTATCCCACATTTCCACAAAATATTCTTACAAACTGGAATGTACCTAAAAGAATTTAAAACTTCCTCTGCTGTAATCCTGTGAGTTAATCATATTGACTGCTCTTACAAACAAAAGGGAGTCCTAGATGAGAAGAGATCTGAGAGCAAAGAACTGCTACCTGGTAAAAGCTCCATCTTAGGAATATGCCATCATTTAGCCATGGGAAGTTTAATTTACTAGAGTTCAAAAATGAGAAAGAGGTAATTTGCAAAACCCAATTCAAGATGGTAACAATTCAAGAGGAAAGTCAGACCAAGAAATACACTGGCACCAAAGTTAAGCAGGGGTCTAAGGGACTGGCCAACAACATCTGAGGTCAGAAACTAGGTCACAAAGCAAGGGTGTCAGGAATGGGCACAGTAAGCAATCAGCTCAGAGAAAACCGGCTCACCAGGTGTGACTCATCCCCACTGATTCTTAAAGACCTACCGTGGCCACAGTGCCAGGCAGGGAATGTTCAGGAGAAAGCTTTACTTTGTGAAGCTGTGATGGCTATCTATAGCCACCCACATACTGCCCAGAATCACACTGTGCTTCTAGAAGGCAGGCAGCTACAAGTGATGATGGTACTTTTATAAATTGACTTCTCACTAGACTGCTATCATTTTAAAGGAGGAGTCTAAGTAGAACTTGCAGTTATCTCAGAGCAGGGGGACCCACTAAGTGCCAATATGTTGTTCTCATTTAAGCCTAACTCTACCCCCTCTTTAAATCACCTTTCCCTAACACCACCATGACTCTCAGTCATATCAGTAGGAGCCATCTGCAATGTGACCAAAGGTTACCAAAAAATTTAATTGTAAGCTCAGAGTAGTTTCAGAGAGTGTCAACGTTGCTGATTGTAAGTGATCTATGCCAGTGCTTCTCAAACGTGAATACAAATTTCCTGAGGGATGATATTAAAATTCTGTAGGTCTGGGGTGAGGCCTGAGATTTTGCATTTCTAACAAGTTCTCAGGTAATGCCACAAAGGTACTGGCCTTTGGACTGCATCCTGATGTCCGCTGGTGACCAATACTCCTGATGTTTCTTCAAACTAGAATTTAGCCTAGCATCAAGTCAATTTCTCCAAAGCAAGATATTTTCAAATGAGTCCATGGGTCCCCGGTCCTGGCATCACACTGCCTGAGCTCTAATCCCAGCTCCTCTGCTTACTTCCTATGTAACCTGACTGCTGAATCTTTCTATGCCTACATTTTCTCATTTTATACAATGTGACAAGATAGAACCTATCTCATCAGGTCATTGCACAGATTAATTGAAATGATGTAAATAGCATGGCTCACATAATGCTTATCATGGTAATCAAACAAACAAGATTAATTGTTTTTAGGGGACTCCAAAATGAACTTTAGGGGAATTCATGAACACACTGAAATTATTTCTAACATATTCTATATGCTTAAATTTATTTACCCTAGAGAGATCCCATATCTTTTATCAGATGCTAAATGGAATTCATAACCACAAAGGGTTTGAGAACCATTGGTCTACAGTGACTATGGGCCCAGATCTTTCCTGGTGTCCAAAATATGGGTCTATGAAAAGGGCCCTTTTAAAACAAACTAAGCCATTACCTGGAATTTACTTGGTTGACTTCCTGTTTGAAGTATCTGATGACCTTGAAATATAACTAGAATTATTTAACTGTTTGCAAAATTATTCTGTTGGGTTTTTTCTTTTTTGTTTTGTTTTGTTTTGTGAATCAGAGTCTCTGTGACCAGGCTAGAGTGCCGTGGCACAATCACATGTCACTGCAGCCTCAACCTCCTGGGCTTGGGTAGTCCTTCAACCTCAGCCTCCCAGGTAGCTGGGACTGCAGGTATACCCCACCATAACTGGCTAATTTCTTGATTTTTTTTTTTTTTTTTTTTTTGTAGAGGCAAGGTTTCACTATGTTGTTTAGGCTGGCCTTGATCTCCTGAGCTCAGGCCACCCTCCTGTCTGGGCTTCTCAAAGTGCTGGGATACAGGCATAAGCCACAATGACCAGCCTTTTCTATTGTTAATGGAGTCAATGCTTTAACATTGCCTTGTACATGCCAAGAAATCTTGGTATTAAAAATTATTGAGCCAGGCTCGGTGACTCAGCCTGTAATCTCGCGCCTTGGGAGGCTGAGGTGAGTGGATTGCCTGAGCCCGCAGGTTCGAGACCCGTCTGGGCAACTTGGTGAGACCTCATCTCTACAATAAATCAAAAAAATTAGCCGGGCGTGGTAGCACACACCTGTAGTTCCAGCTACCTGGAAGGCTGAGGCACAAGGATCGCCGGAGCCCAGCAGGTCGAGGCTGCGGTGGCCGGGAGCAGCCACTGCACTCCAGTCTGGGCAACAGAGTGAGACTCCAACTCAAAAAAAAAAAAAAAAATTATTGAAAGTAATTTAGAAGAACAGACATTTGATCTCAAATAAGTGACTTCAAAAAATGATGTGTGAACAAATCTTTCTACAGATGTACCTGTTAAACTGTTTTCCTTGAGCACAATCCTTTTAAAATAAATTTTAAGGCCAGGCACAGTGGCTCGGACCTGTAATCCCAGCACTTTGGGAGGCCAAGGTGGGAGGATTGCCTGGGTTCAGAGGTTCAAGACCAGCCTGGGCAGCTTGGTGGGACCTCACCTCTACAATAAATAAATAAATAATTAGCCAGATGTGGTGGCATGCACCTGTGGTTCTGGCTGCTTGAGAGACTGAGGAGGAAGTTTCACCTGAGCCCAGAGGGTTGAGGCTGCGGTGGCCGAGAGCGTGCCACTGCTCTCCAGTCTGGGCAACAGAGTACTATTCCAGCTCAAAAAAATAATACATAAAATAAATTTTAACTTTGAAGTAGGTACTGTTGCTGCTTCTGCAGAGGTGTGTCATCTACTTTTTGTGTTTAGTGACATCACTAATACCCTTTGATGAGTGATAAATGTCAGAAACATTTTGTGCAAGTTTTACATTCATCATCAACTATTTCAAGAAATGAACATTGAAAACCTAAGTTTTCATTAAATATGCTCTTTCAAAAAAAAAGGCACTTTTTAGCTTAGCAGTGCTATGAGCCAAATGCTATTGGGTTGGAGAAATAGGCCCAGGAGGTGATGTCAGTAAGCTAACTTTTTTACTACTTTATATTACTTAATGTTTTTATCACCATAATCTTAATAGGTATTTATCCATCTGGATAAAGTTTTCCCTGGAATTCAGTTGCCCCACAGGCATTAAATGATCTAGTAGAAAAAAGTCTTTCAGTCCACCAATGACCTGACATAAATGACAGACTCCATTTTTAAACAGTATCACCTGCATGGGCAGCAAGCATGCCCTACCCAACGTTCGAAGGCAGAATGGGACCTAACCAAACGCCTAGGGAAAATAGTATCATCAAAGGTATAACAGTTCTAATGTCAAAGAGCTGGGCACAAACAGTGGAAAAATTGCCACAACATGCCAAGCATGTTCTGTCTGCTTTTAAGGCAAAGACAGCCATGAAAAAGGTAAGCAGAATAAGCAATTTTATTGTTTCTGAAGAACTTAAGTACTTACATATATGTGCTAATGGAACATATCAAAGCGAATAGCAAAAGAAAAATGAAGAAAATTCAAAAGTAGGACACACCCATGAACAAATTCCTGAACAATAATCAGAGTTGAGAGAACAGTGTGGACAAAACCTAAAGTGAAGGAAAAAATACTTAAAACATATTATTTAATGTTTAGTGGGTAAAGAGCAGCCCAATTCAGAAGAAATATAGGAGAAAGAAAAATACATACGCATTATCAGGAGGATATATGAAAAGTCAAAATACTCTTTTTGTTGCTAAAACTAGTTTAAAGCAATTCATATGAATACATATAATATTAAAACCTAACATGTTAAAAAATCTTGACTTTTTTTTTTATTTGAAAGATGTGGAGTACAATTTATGAGTAGGTATACAAGTAGTCAACCTACAGGTAAAGTTTAGGCCTCCCTTTTGTCCCCACTTTGCCTGGTTTGAGATCAGGTACTCTTATGGATGTTGTTTCCCCTCCACCACCCACCCACCCCAGCAGTATCCTGCTACTGCCAAGCCCTTTCTTAAAGATTATGGTAAATGTTCAGGATCCACTTATGAGTGAGAACATGTGGTATTCTGTTCTTTGTTTCCAGATAGATTACTGAATCCATCCAAGTTGCTGCAAAGTTCGCATGTTTGTTCTTTGTTATGGTTGCATAATATTCCACTCTGTATATGTATCACATTTTTTTTTATTCAGTCTAGTTTCAATAGTCAGAACCGTTGGTTCCATGTTTTTGCTATTATGAATAGTGCTGCAATAAGCACATATGTGCAGGTATCTTTTTTGTAGAATGATTTGAGTTCCTCCATGTATATTTCCAGCAAGAGGGTTGCAGGGTCATATGGAATGTCAATTTCTAGTTCTTTCAGAAATTGCCACACTGTTTTCCAAAGAGGTTACACTAGTTTACATTCCCACCAGCAGTGTAGAAGCATTCCTTTTTCTCCACATCCTAGCCAGCATCTGTTGTTGTTTGTTTTATTAATGATGGCCATTCTTACTGGGGTTAGGTAGTATCTCAATGTGGTTTTGATTTGCATTTCTCAGATGATTAGTGAAGCTGAGCACTTTCTCATGTGTCTGATGGCTGCCCATTTATCTTCTTTTGAGAAGTGTCTATTTTGTCCACTTTTGAATGGGGCTGTTAGTTTTTTTCCTCTCAGCACATTTGACTTCCTTATAAATAATGGATGTCAGGCCTTTGTCAGATATACATATGGCAAATATTTTTTCCCATTCTGTGGGCTATCTCCCTGCTCTCTTGATGGTTTCTTTTGCTTTTCAGAGGTTTTTCAGTTTGATGAGATCCCACTTATCTATCTTAACTCTTATGGTATGGGCACTTGGGGTTCTGCTCAGGAATTGGTAGGCAGTTTCAATTTCCATAAGGGTGTCTCCTGCATTTTCTAAGGTTCTTATAGCTTGAGGTTTAATGTTTAAGTCATTGAGCTATTTAGAGTTGATTTTTGTGTATGGTGACAGGAAGGTCCTGTTTCAATCTTCTGCATGTGATCAGCCAGTTTTCCCGGCATCATTTACTGAATAGGTTCTCCTCTCCCCAGTGGTTGTTGGTGGAGGCTTTGTCAAATTAGTTGGCTGAGAAATTGACAATTTGCTTCCAGAATCTCTATACTGTTTTTTTGACCCATAGGCCTATTCTTGTACAAATACCAGGTTATTTTGATTATTATTGCCTTATAGCAAAGTTTAAATTCTGAAAGTGTGATGCCTCCTGCTTTGTTTCTTTTGCTGAGGATTATTTTGGCTATTTGTGATCATCTATGTTTCCATATGAATTCCTGTATTGTCATTTCCAGGTCTGAGAAGAATGATGTTGATAATTTAATGAACATTGCGTTGAATCTGTAGATTGCCTTTGGTAGGATGGGCATCTTAACAATATTGATTCTTCTAATCCATGAGCATGGAATATTTTTCCATTTGTTTGTGTCCTCATGGATTTTTTTGAGCAGTGTTTGTAGTTTTCATAGTAAAGGTCCTTCTCTTCTCATGTTAGGAAGATGCCAAGATATTCCTTTCTTTCTTTCTTTCTTTTCTTTGTGGCTATTGTGAATGGGATTGATTGTGCTTTTTATTTGGTTCTCTGCCTGCTTGTTATTGGTGTATAAGAATATGACTGTCTTTGGCACATTGATTTTGTACCCTGACACTTTGCCAAAGTCCTTTATCAGTGAAAGCAGGCTTTTGACAGATTCTCTTGGGTCTTTGAGGTATAGGATCATATTGTCAGCAAAGAGAGATGACTTAACTTCCTCTTTTCCTATTTGGATACCCTTGGTTTCCTTCTCTTGTCTAATTGCTCTAGCTAGGACTTCCAACACAACATTGAACAAGAGGGGTGAGAGTGGGCACTCTTGTCTTGTTCCTGTTTTCAGGGGGAAATCTTTCCAATTTCCGTCTATTTAGCAATCTGCTGGCTGTGGGCTTAACAAAGGTGGTGCTTACCAATTTGAGGTATGTTCTTTCTATGCCTAGGGTTTGAGGGTTTTTATCAAGAGGAGATACTGGATTTTATCAAAGGTTTTTCTGCATCTAATGATATAATCATCTGGTTCTTGCTTTTACATTTGTTGATGTATTTAATTACATTTACGGTCTTGCAAATTTTGAACCAACCCTGCATCCTCGGAGAGGGGAAGCCTACTTGATCTTGGTGGATGATTTTTTTCTCTTTATTTTTTTAATTTTTATTATAAAAATGCGGGGTACAGTTCAGGGTTAGGTGTACAAACATTGATCATGCAGGTACCCTTGTTAATGAGGTATGCCCCTCCCTCCCCTAGCATTTTGTCTCAACTGCCAATCCCACCGCCCCTCCCCTGACAGTTTCCCACTACTGCCAATTGCTTTCTTATAGCATTACAATTGTTCAAGATCCATTTATGAGTGAGAACATATGGAACTCTGTTCTTTGTTTCTGTGATAAATGACTAAGTATAATCGACTCCAAATCCATCCAAGTTGCTGCAAAGTCCATATATTTGTCCCTCTTTATAGCTGCATAATATTCCATCGTACCACATTTTTGTTATCCAGTCCAGCTTCAATGGGCAATATGGTTGGTCCATGTTTTTGCTGCATGTGTTGTTGAATCCACTTTGCTAGAAACTTGTTGAGAATTTTTGCATCTTTTATTAGGGATATTGGCCTCTGGTTCTCTTTTTTTGTTAGAGCTTTAACTGGTTTGGATATCAGTGTGATGTTAGTTTCATAAAATGATTTGAAGAGAATTCCGTCTTTCTCAATTGCCTGGAATACTTTCAATAGGATTGATATCAGCATCTCCTTGTATGTTTTGTAGAACTCCACTGGAAAGCCGTCTGGTCCAGGGTTTTGTTAGTTTGTTTGTTTTTTGTAGGTAGTTTTTGAATGACAGTGTCAATTTCCTGGTTTGTTATTGGTCTATTTAGTGTCTCAGTGTCTTCTTGTTTCAACCTTGGGAGGTTGTGTGATGTCAGAAAGTCCTCCATTTCACTTAGGTTATGAAGTTTGTTCCCATAGTAATCTCTGATAATCTTTTATATGTCTTCAGGGTTAGTAGTGATCTGTTCTTTTGCATTTCACATTGTGTTTATTTTAGCTTTTTCTCTTTTTCTTCATCATTCTGGCTAGGGGGTCCATCAATCTTGTTTATTTTTTCAAAGAACCAGCATTTAGTTTTGCTGATTTTTTTAATGATATTTTTATCTTCTATGTCCCATATCTGGGCTTTTACTTTGGTCATCTGGACTCTTTTGCTAAAGTTAGAGTTTTGGTAGTCTTGTCTTTCCAGCACCCTTAGGTGATTTGTTAGACTGTTAACTTATGATCTTTCCATTTTCTTGATGTATGTTCATAGAGATATAAATTCTCTTCTTAGCACTGTTTTCATGAGATCCCAAAGGTTTTGTTTTTTTCGTTTGTTTCCAGGAGGCTTTAATTTCTGTTTTGATTTCTTTCTTGACCTAGTATTCATTCTGCATCATGTTGTTTAGTGCCCATGTCTTTGTGGGTTTCAGGGGAATTTTGTTGGTGTTGATATTTATTTTTATTTCACTGTGGTCTGAGAAGGTGCATGGCAGTATTTCGATCTTATGAAATTTGTTTATGCTTGATTTGTGGGGGTGTGATCGATCTTGGAATACATCCCATGTGGTGATGAGTAGAATGTATATTCTGTGGTTGTTGGGTGGAGTATTCTGTAAGTATTTATTAAGTACATTTGGTCGAGCATTGAGTTGAGGTTCTGGATCTCTTTGTTGATTTTTTGCCTCAATGATCTATCTAGGGTTGTTTGTGGGGTATTTAAGTCTCCAGTTATAATAGTGTTAGAGTCAATATCTTTGTTTCGTTTACTTAGTAGTTGCTTTATAATCACTGGTGCTCCTACATAGGGTGCATATATGTTTAGGATGGATATTTCTTGTTGATGGATTCAACTTTTTATCATTATGTAGTGTCCTTCTGTATCTTTTTTAATTTTTGAAAACTTAAAGGTGATTTTTTTCTGATATTAAGATCATGATTCCTGGCTGGGCTCGGTGGCTCAGCCTGTAATCCCGCACCTTTGGGAGGCTGAGGTGAGTAGATTGCCTGAGCCCGCGGGTTCGAGACCCGCCTGGGCAGCAAGACCTCATCTCTACAATAAATCAAAAAATCAGCTGGGCGTGGTAGCGCATGCCTGTAATTACAGCTACTCGGAAGGCTGAGGCGGAAGGATCACCGGAACCCAGCAGGCGAGGCTGTGGTGGCTGGAAACAGCCACTGCACTCCAGTCTGGGCAACTGAGTGAGACTCCAACTCAAAAAAAAAAAAAAAAAAGATCATGATTCCTGCCTTCTTTTGTTATCCATTCGCCTGGAAACTTGTTTCCTTCCTTTAATGTTGAGTCTGTGTGTGTCCCTTGTGGTGAGATGAGTTTCCTGGATACAGGAAATAATTGGGTCATGGTTTTTTATCCAGTCTGCTATTTTGTGCCTTTCAGTAGGGTATTTAGTCCATTCACGTTCAAGCTGATTATTGAAATGTGATTGGTTATCTCTGTCATGAGGGTCTTATAAAGTTTTTTCTTTGTTTGTTTTCTTTTTGCTTTTGGGTTGATGTATGCATTTGTTTTCAAATTTGCAGTCATGATATATTCTCTGTTGATTCTGTGTTCTGCTATTTTCTTGGGAAATGTGTGGTCATTTGCTTTTGGGTTTTTTTGGGGGGGTTGTTTTGTTTTGTTTTGTTTTGTTTGTTCTTCTGTGCTTAATACCTTTTTAAGTGTTTCCTGTAGAGCTGGTCTGGAAGCTACATAATCTCTTAGGGATTGGATGTCTGGGAAAGATTTTAATTTTCCATCACTGCTGAAGCTGAACTTGTCTGGGTAGGAAATTCTTGGTTGTCATTGTTTATCTTTGAGGACTTTGAATATTGGACTCCAGTCCCTTCTAGCTTGTAGTGTTTCTGCTGCTATTCTGACTGGTTTTCCCCAGTAGGTAGTCTAATCTTTCTGTCTTGCTGCCTTTAGGAATTTTTCTTTTGTGCCTATTTTGTGTAGGTGTATTACTATGTGTCTAAGGATTGGTCTCTCATTTGATGTCTTGCTGGGGTTCTCTGTATCCCTTGTGTTTGGATGCCACATCTCTGGTGAGAGATGAAAAGTTTTCTTGGATAATCTCCTGGAATATTTGCTTCAAGGTATTCTCCATTTCCCTTTTTTCTTCTGGGATATCAATCAGGCATAGGTTCAGTCTCTTGATATAATTGTATATCTCTTGGAGGCTTTGTTCTTTCTTTCTGAGTTTTCTTTCTATGTTTTTTACTGATCTGGTTAATTCCATATTTTGGTCTTCAAGTTCTGAGATTCTTTCTTCTGCTTGATTAATTCCGTTTTCCATGCTTGTCATCTTGTTATTTATTTCCTGGATGAAATTTGTTATGGTTAAAATCTCTGTTACAAGTTCTTTCAGTGTGCATCTTGTCTTTCTTGAGTGTTATTCACTCTTTCCATCAATTTTCTATTCCCCGTTGTATTCTGGGGCCAGAGTTTGGTGATCTCCAATGTTTGGATGAAGACTCCTGATTTTTAAAATTGTTAAATGAGCTTGTGAGAGCAAACATACATGCAAAATAGAAGCCATTGAGCATTGAAAGAAAATGTAGTTATTTAACATAGTTATAAAATCTCAAGGTGAAAAACTGTTTTTCACATATACATCTCCTAATGTTCATGCTTTTAAACTTTTTTTTAATTTTATAGTCAAACACTTTGCCCCCAAAAGTTCATTAAGAAGTATTCAAAATACAGCCCTTTTGTCAGGATTTTCACAAACCACAAATCACTTCAGGATAACTGTAGAAGGATATCATGAAAATAATTTCTATTCTCAGTTATTATAGCCAAGTTGTTGTTTAGAACAATAAATAAAGAATTATTCTAAAAGGTGATGAAATCTATTAAATTAAATAATTTGCTGCTGTTAGAATTTTTTTTATTTTTGGAGTTGAAGTTGGAGTCTCACTCCATTGCCCAGACTGGAGTGCAGTGGCATGCTCACAGCCACCCCAGCATCGACCTGAAGGTATCAGACAATCCTTCTGCCTTAGGCATCCAAGTAGCTGGAACTATAGGCATGCACTACCACACCTGGCTAATTTTTTTATTTATTGTAGAGATGAGGTCTCACCAAGTATCTGTGTGTTTAGTAATTTGAATAGTTAACACCAAATCCCAAGGTGATATTTGCTTTTCTATAATAAATAATTGCACTAAATAAAATTGCTTTGCAAATTTTGGTATGGTATTTCTTCTTGATCAGAAACTATCTCTCATCTCTTAGTTAATCTTATATTTCATCTGGTTACAAAGCATATCAAAGAACTTTAAAAGACATAGTTTGTCACCAAGTAAAATGATCATAGAATGTTTCAATAATGAAAAATAGAGGCTGAAACAAGCCTTTAAAAACATTAAAGTAAAGAAGAAACTGTTCAACACAGTTTTACTAAAGTGCTAAAGTTATTAGCTTGATTCCATATAAATCTGTACTGAATATATCTTGAAACATCCTACAGCTAGCTTATCCATAATACCTCTCCTTTTTATCTTTGTGAAAAAAAAAAATCCACCCTGCCAACTTGGCTATGGAACAGTAGTTGGACTTTAAAAGATGCATTAGAACTCAAATATCTTTCTAGTTCTTATAATGTGTAATCTTAAAATAAACTCCACTTTCTTGTGCTTGTCTAACAGGATCTCTGGTCTTTTGTTTCAGAAAGACTTTGAGTTAGCTAGAAGTATTAAATATTGGTATATGTAGATCCTTCCTAAAGAATTGCCATAAAACAATCTCAAAGAATTTTCTGAAACCAGAAAATTGGTGACATTGAAGCATAACCTAACACTGCAGAAACCCCATCTTCTATTTGTTGTTTAAAGGAGATGGATATGAGGGTGAAGCGTTCCCATATGTGAGGAAAGAAACTGACATGTAAATATAAAAAGCTCAGATAACAACTATGATAAATTTACAGTGAGAATCATCATAATCAACCTGCAAAAGTCATTGTTCACAATCTTGAAAGTAGCAAAATAAAGGTGACTCACCATGTACATACAAGATAATTCCTATTAGATTGTCAGCAGATTTTATAGCAGAAGCATTATAGACTAGAAAGAAATGATATATCCAAAGTGCTGAAAGGCAAACACTTACAACCAAGGATACTATGTCAAGAAAAACTGTCTTTCAAAACTGAAGAAGAAATTAAGATTTCCCTAGATAAACAAAAACTCAGGGAATTCATCACCACTATACCTACCCTACAAGAAATGCTGAAAGGAGTACTCTAAGTTGAAGCTAATGAAGATTAAACAGTAACATGAAACCATATGAAAATATAAAACTCCCTGGTGAAGGTAAATATATAGACAAACACATAACTCTGTAGCACAGTAATATCGGTGCATAAATCATTTTAAATCTGGAATCAAAATGAAAAACAAAATAAGCCAGTTGCAGTGGCTCATACCTATAATCCCAGCACTTTGGGAGGCTGAACTGGGAAGCCTAGGAGTTTGAGATCAGCCTGGGCAACATAGCAAGACTCTGTCTCTGCAAAAAAAATTAATAATAACAAACAAAAGCAATAAATGCTCACAAATTAGGTCACAGAGGTATTCAAAGACACCACCACACATCTATTATAACCAAAGAACAAAGCAATCACACAGAGACTATACTACTGTGCCCACCAAGAAACAAAGTCAAAATACTCTACCCAACTGACATCACAGGACACATTAAGGAAAAAGTCTTTCCCTAAGTAAATGAGCCCATAAAAGCAGAAGAGGTGACTCTCCCACCAGATGAACAGATATCAATATAGGGACACAAGAAACATGAAAACACAAGAAAACAGGAAACCTTCAAAGGAACATGCTAATAAGGGATGGGACAAGATATACAAAACCTATTTAATAATATAATAGCTGAAAACTTCACAAGTCCTGATAGCTATATGGATATCTAGATCCAGGGTGCTAAAAGAATCCCAAATAGATTCAATCAAAAAAGATCCTCTCTGAGGTGCATATAATCAAATTGTCAAAAGTCAAAGACATAGGTGAATTTTAACAACAGCAAGGGAAAAGTGTCAAGTCACATGCAAGGTAATCCTCATTAGACTGAAAGCAGATGTCTCAACAGAAACCTTAAAAGTCAAACGAGAATGGGGTGATATAATCAAAATAATGAGAGAAAAAATTGTCAACAAGAATTCTGCTTTAGTCCATTTGTGTTTCTATAAAGGAATACCTGAGTTTGAATATTTTGTAAAGAAAAGAGGTTTATTTGGCTCACAATTCTGTGTCCTATACAAAAAGCATGCCATCAGCATCTGCTTCTAGTAAGGGCTTCAGGAAGCTTCCACACATGACAGAGAGTAAGAGGGAGCTGATGTGTAGAGATCGCATGGCAAGAAGCAAGAGAGAGAGCAGACAGTTGCCATACTCTTTTCAACAATCGAATATTGCAGAAACAAAGAATGAGAACTCACTCAATCCCAAGAGAATGGCACCAAGTCATTCCTGAAGGATTCACCTTCATGACTCAAACTTCTCCCACTAGGTCTTGTCTCCAACATTAATGATCAAATTTCAACATGAGATTTGGTGGGGACAAATATCCAAACTAAATCATTCCACTCCTAGTTCCCTAAATCTTATGATCTTCTCACATTGTGAAATAGAATTATTCCATCCCAATAGTCTCCTAAAGCCTTACCTTATTCCAGCACTAACCCAAAAGTCTAAATTCCAAAGTCTCATCTGATACTTATGGCAAGTTCCTTATAGCTATTACCATGTGACAGGCTTGATATGGCCAGAGTTGTGGGTTGGTAACAAGGGTTTAACAAGACAATTATGAAGTAAAAAAAGGTAGATTTACTTAAGGGAGAAAGTGTTGCAAACAGCATGGTGGGCAAAACAGCAGAAAAGAAGCTGCCTTTTGTCTGCAATGAGACAGAGACTAGAGAGGTGTTTTGTAAGCCTGGTGTCAGGAGGTTTAGTGGGTTGGGGAAAAGGAAATTGCCAGAGGTTTGTGAAGCGGCTGAACAATCATGGTGCCTTGTTTCTTTAAGATAGTGTTAATTAACAGCAATAGTTTACTGGTTTTTTTGTTTATCACAGAACTAACAGCAAATGGTTAACTCTTTTTATTTACTGTGGAACTAACAATAAATATTTTACAGCTGGATAAGCAGATTTTACAGCTCTTGCTGTCATCAGTAAATTTCTTTGTAACATTTGTAAAATCTCATCCTGAGATTTTCTTCCTCAATTTACCCAATTTACCCAATTGATGCTGGTCTAATTGGGCCTCATATTCCTCCATGGCTAAGAGGTTGAAAGATCAAAAGCAAGTTACTTACTTGGTTTTGGGTAAACATTTTTATTCTATAAGAGAGGAAACCAGTCAAAAGAAAGGAGCAGCAGGCCTCATACAAGTCTGACACCCAGCAGGGCAGACATTATATACTAAACCTCCAAAATAATCTCCTTTACTCCATGCCCCCAAAATCCTGACACACTGGTATAAGGGGTGGGTCCCCAAAGCCTTGGGAAGCCCCATCCCCATGGCTTTGCTGAGCATAATCCATGCGGCTGCTCTTACAGACTGGAGTCAAAAGCCTCTAGCTTTTCCAGGTTGAAGGTGCATGTTACAAGTCACTCTACCACTTTAGGCAGTGCTCTGTTTGGCAGGCTTCTGCCTGAGCACCGAGGCTTTCTGATAAATCCTCTGAAATCTAAATGGATGCTGCCATGCCTCCATGACTCTTGAATCAACATGCCTACAGATAACACCACACAAAAGATAACAAAACTCATAGCTTGCACTCTCCAGAGTGGCAACCTGAGTAGTACCTGGGGCCCTTTGAGCTGCAACTGTTGCTGAAGTGGCCAAGATGCAGGAAGCAGCTTCTAGGGGTGACACGAGACAGCGGTACTGGGGCCTGGCCCCCAAAACTAATTTGTCCTCCTAGACCTCTGGATCTATGATGGAAGGAGTGGCCTCAAAGATTTCTAAAATTTCTCCAGAGTCTTTTCCTCATTGTCTTGACTATTAGTACCTCATGCCCTTTTAGTCGTGCTAATCTTTCTAGCAATCGATTATCCTGGTGACTTCCTTGGGTTTCTCTCCTGAAAACATTCTTTCCTTCTCTACCTCATGGGAAGGCTGCAAGTTTTCCAAGTTTTTACACTCTGCTTCCTTTTTAATTATAAGTTCCAACTTTAGGTCATTTATTTGCTCTCATATCTCATCAGAGACTATTAAAAGTAACTACACCACTTCTTACATGTTTTGCTGCTCAGAAATTTCTTTCATGAGATACCCTAGGTCATCATTGTTAAGATCAACTTTCTACAAAGCACTAGAGCATGAACACAATGCCGCAAAGTTCTTTACTGCAGTTGCCTTTGCTCCAGTTTTCAATCAGTTTCTCATTTCCATCTGAGCATTCAAATCTTGTAGAAACGCACTCAGTTCCATCAAGTCTTTTATGAAGGATCTGCCCCCATGACCAAAACACGCCCTTATAAGCCCCATCTTCAACACTGGGGGTCAAATTTCAACATGAGATTTGGAAAAAACAAGTATCCAAATACTATACCCAGGAAAGCTATCCTTTAGAAAAGAAAGAGATATAAAGTCTTTCCCAGAGTAGCAAAAAAATGACGGAATTTATCTTATCTTATAAGAAATGCTTGAGGGTGTCCTATATTTGGAAGTGAGAGGATGATAACAAAAATAATGAAAGCAAGTAAAAGTATACAGCTTACTACTAGAGCAGATTCGTAAATGAGAAAGAGAAAATAATCAAAACTTACCACTTCAGAAAACCACTAAACCACAAAAATAAACAAAAGGAAAAAGGAACAAAGGATATTGAAAACTATTACTATCAATAATAACCTTAAATGCAAACTAATTTAATTAATGAATTAAGTGATTGATTAATGCAACCAATTAAATAGCCCTGAATGTAAACCAATTAAATTCCCCACTGAAAAGATATAAATTGGCTGAATGACTTACAAAAAAAAAAAAGACGCTAGACTCGGTGGTTCACATCTGTAATCCCAGCAATTTGGGAGGTGGAGGTGAGAGGATTGCCTGAGTTAGGGGTTCAAGACCAGCCTGGGCACTTGGTGAGACGTCTCTACAACAAATCAAAAAAATAAAATTAACCAGACATGGTGGTGCACACTTGTGGTCCCAGCTACTTGGAAGGCTGAGGCAGAAGAATCACCTAAGCCCAGCAGATTGAGGCTGTAATGGCTGTGGGCATGCCAATGCCCTCCAGTCTGGGTGACAGAGTAAGAATCTGATTCAAAAAAAAGAACTCAACACTCTCTACTTCACCTGGAATGATACACAAAGACTAAAATGATGGGATGGGAAAAGATAGCACATGCAAATGCAAATCTGAAACAACAAGAAGTAGCTATACTTAGATAAAGTAGAATTTAAGTCAAAAACTGTTGCAAAGAAACAAAGAAGATAATTATATAACAACAAAAGTATCAATTCATTAAGTGGTTATAACACTTAACTGTAAATATACATACACCCAACAACATAGCACCCAGCTATATGAAGCAAGTATTAATAAGTCTAAAGGAGGAGATAGACTCAAATACAGTATTAGTAGGGGACTTCGACATCACACTCTTGTTATTGGAAAGATCATCTAGACAGAAAATCAACAAAGAGCCACTAGATATAAACTGCACTATAAACTAAACAGACCTAAGAAACACTTACAGAACATTTAATTCAACTGCTGCATATTCAGGTGATCCTTCTGCCTCAGTCTTTCAAGTAGCTTCGCATCAACACATGGAACTTTCTCCAGAATAGACCATATGTTAGGCCACAAAAAAAGCCTCTACATACTTACAATAATATAAATCATATCAAGTATTTTCTTCTGACCACAGTGAAAGAAAACTAAAAATTAATAAGAAGAACATTGGAAACTTTTAAAAATACATGTAAATTAAGCAACACACTCCTGAATAACCAATGGGTCAATAAAGAAATTAAAGAAGGAAATTTTAAAATCTTGAAACAAAATGGAAACAACACACTAAAACTTATGAGATGTAGCAAAAGCAGTTGAGGGAAATTTATACCAATAAATGTCCACATCAAAAAAGTAAAAAGATTTTAGATAAAAAATAATGCATCTTAAGAAACTAGAGAAATAGGAAAAAAAAAAAGAAACTAGAAAAGCAAGAGCAAACCAAACCCAAAAATAGTAGAAGGAAAAAAATAATAAAAATCAGAGAAAAATAAATGAAATAAAGACTAAAAATATACTAAAATAGAAATGAAAAGTTTGTTTTAAAAAATCATTATTAACAATTTATTGTATATTCAGAAAGTCTCTGTGTATATACAAGCACAGAGGACCCCAACATTTTTGCATCACAGAATAGTTGTGGAAGACAATTTTTCCACAGATGGAGGGTGGTATGGAGTTTGGAGAATCATTAGGTATTAGATTCTCATAAGTATGCAACTTAGATCCCTTGCATGTGCAGTTCACAATAGGGTTCGGGTTCCTATGAGAATCTAATGCTGCCACTAATCTGACGGGAAGCAGATCTCTGTTTGCCCTCCCCCTCAGCACCTCCTGTTGTGTGGCCCAGTTCCTAACAGGCCACAGACACATACAGGTCTATGGCCTGGGAGCTGGGGATCCCTATATAAACATATATAAGCAAGATTTGTTTTCTTGTCTTCCTCAATTTTTTTTTCGACAAATGAAATCATACTGAGCATGTTATTCTATAAATTCCTTTCTTTCACTCAATTACGTACCGTGGACATTATAACACAGCATCACAAAAATGTATGTCTAATTATGTTGAATATCTGCATGGCGCTATATTATAAGGACTTTTCACATTTTATTCTACCAGGGAAAGTTTAGTTTTTTTTGGTTTTTCTAAAGATTTTGAAAATTTTTTTTTTATTTTAAAGAAGTGGGATACAATTCAGGATTAGGTATACAAGTGGTCATCGCACAAGTACAGTTTAGTCCTCTGTTTTGTCCCCACTTTGCCTGGTTTGAAATCAGGTACTCTTATTGATGTTGTGTCCTCCCACCATCCCCACCCCGGTAGTATCTCACTACTGCCATCCCTTTCTTAAAATGTTATGATAATTATTCAGGGTCCACTTATGCGTGAGATCATATGGTACTCTGCTTTTTGTTTCTATGGTAGATCACTGAGTATGATAGACTCTAAATCCATCCAAGTTGTTGTGAAGTCCATATGTTTGTCCTTCTTTATGGCTGCATAATATTCCATTGTGTACCACATTGTTTAATCCAGTCTTCTCAAAAGAAGATATATGGACAGCCAACAGACACATGAAAAAGTGCTCAGCCTCACTAATCATCAGAGAAATATAAATCAAAACCACATTTAGATACTATCTAACCCCAGTGACTGGATGAATGTAATACACATTAAATTACCAGCATCATTCTTCTCAGATCTGAAGTTGACAATACAGAAATTCATATGGAAACATAAATGATCATGAATAGTCAAAACAATCTTTAGCAAAAGAAACAAAGCTGGAGATATCACATTTCCAGACTACAAATGTTACTATATGGCTACAATAATCAAAGTAGCCTGGTATTGGTACAAAAATAGCCATACAGACCAATGGAACAGAATAGAGATTCTGGAAGCAAACCCTCAATTTCTCAACCAACACAGCTTCAACAAAGCCTCCATCAACAACTACTAGGGAGAGGAGAATCTATTCAGTAAATGGTTCTGGAAAAACTGGTTGACCACACGCAGAAGATTGAAACAGGACCCCTACCTATCACCATACACAAAAAACAACTCTAAATGGATCAATGACTTAAACATTAAACCTCAAACCATAAGAACCTTAGAAAATGAAGGAGACATCCTTATGGAAATTGAAATTGGCTACCAATTCCTGATCAAAATCCCAAGTGCCCATGCCATAAGAGTTAAGATAGACAAATGGGACCTCATCAAACTGAAAAGCTTCTACAAAGCCAAAGAAACCATCAAGAGAGTGAGGAGAGAGCCCACAGACTGGGGACAAATATTTGCCAAATGTTTATCTGACAAAGGTCTAACATCTAGGATGGGCAGCACAGTTGGTTCCATTTTTTTGCTATTGTGAATAGAGCTCCAACAAACACACCTGTGCATGTATCTTCTTTGTAGAATGATTTGAGTTGCTCCAGGTATATTCCCAGGAGGGGGAATGCAGGATAATATGGAAGGTCAATTCCTTCCTAGTTCTTTCAGAAATCACCACACTGTTTTCCACAGAGGTTGCACAAGTTTGATTTCCACCAGCAGTATAGATGCATCCCTTTTTCACTGCATCCACACCACTCCACACCACTCTGTTGTTGTTTTATTAATGAGTGCCATTCTTACTGGGGTTAGATGGTATCTCAAAGTGGTTTTGATTTGCATTTCTCTGATGATTAGTGAAGTTGAGCACTTTTTCATGTGTCTGTTGGCTGTCCGTATATCTTCTTTTGAAAAGTGTCTATTCGCCAGGCTCGGTGGCTCAGCCTGTAATCCCACGCTTTGAGAGGCTGAGGTGAGTGGATTGCCTGAACCCCCGGGGTTCGAGACCCGCCTGGGCAACTTGGCGAGACCTCATCTCTACAATAAATCAAAAAATCAGCCAGGTGTGGTAGCGCATGCCTGTAATTCTGGCTACTCGGAAAGCTGAGGCAGAAGGATGGCCGGAGCCCAGCAGGTCGAGGCTGTGGTGACCGGGAGTGGCCACTACACTCCAGTCTAGGCGACAGAGTGAGACTCCGACTCAAAAAAAAAAAAATAGAAAAGTGTCTATTCATGTGTTTTGTCCACTTTTTTTTTTTTTTTAATTGGAGTCTCACTCTGTCACCCAGACTGGAGTGCAGTGGCCACTCCCGGCCACCGCAGCCTCGACCTGCTGGGCTCCGGCGATCCTTCTGCCTCAGCCTTCCGAGTAGCCGGAATTACAGGCATGCGCTATCATGCCTGGCTGATTTTTTGATTTATCATAGAGATAAGGTCTTGCTGCCCAGGTGGGTCTCGAACACACAGGCTCAGGCAATCCACTCACCTCAGACTCCCAAAGGCACTTTTTTTTTAATCAATATTTTTTATTATGATGTTGTGGGGTACAGTTAAGGTTTAGGTATACAATTACGTTTCATTCAGGCACCCTGTTGATAAGAGGTGTTTCCCTGTCCCCAGACAGAAATTTGCTACTGTTAATCCCATCTCCCCCTCCATAGTTTCCCAGTACCGTCAGTCATTTTCTTATAGTATTACATTGGATGTTCAAGGTCCATTACATGAGTGAGAACATGTGATACTCGGATCTTTGTTTCTGTGAGAGGTCATTCAGTATTATAGACTCTAGTTCCATCCAGGTTGCTGAGAAATTCATGATTTTGTTCTTTTTTATGGCTGCATAGTATTCCATTGTGCATACATACCACATTTTTTTAATCCAGTCCTCTTTTGATGGGCAACATGGTGGCTTCTAGGTTCTTGCTATTGTGAACAATGCTGCGATAAACATACGTGTGCAGGTATCTTTTTTATAGAGTGATTTGAGTTCTTCAGGGTATATTCCCAGTAGGGGGATTGTGGGGTCATATGGGAGGTTGATGTTTAGAGCTTTTAGGAATCGCCACACTGCTTTCCACAGAGGTTGCACTAGTTTACACTCCCACCAACAGTGTAGAAGTGTTCCCTTTTTGCCACACCCTCTCCAGCAACTGTTATTTTTTGAGTTATTGATAATTGCCATTCTGACTGGAGTTTGTGGTATCTCAGTGTGGTTTTGATTTGCATCTCCCTGATGATTAGTGAGGTTGAACATTTTTTCATGTGTCTGTTGGCTGCTCGGATGTCTTCCTTTGTGAAGTATCTGTTCATATCTTTTGCCCATTTTATAATGGGGTTGTTTTTTTCTTTTCAGCACATTTGAGTTCCTTGTAGATCCAGGATGTTAAGCCTTTGTCACACCTGGTGTTGGCAAATACTTTTTCCCAGCCTGTAGTTTGTCTCCCTGCTCTCTTGATGGTTTCTTTGGCTTTGCAGAAGCTTGTCAGTTTAATAAGGTCCCACTTGTCTGTCTTCTCTCTTATGACCTGTGGGTTTCGGGTTTTGTTCAGGAATTGGATGCCAGTTCCAATTTCCATGAGAGTATTTCCTTCATTTTCTAAGGTTCTTATGGTTTGAGGTTTTACATTAAGGTCTCTTATCCATTTGGAGTTAACCTTTGTGCATGGGGATAGATAGGGGTCCTGTTTCAATCTTCTGCATGTGGTCAGCCAGTTTTCCCAGCACCATTTACTGAATAGGTTCTCCTCCCACCAGTGGTAGGTGGTGGAGGCTTTGTCAAAGATGAGTTGGTGGAGAAATTGAGGTTTTGCTTCTAGAATCTCAATTCTATTCCATTGATCTATATGCCTGCTCCTGTACCAATACCAAGATGTTTTGATGATTGTAGCTTTATAGTAAAGTTTGAAGGCT
The DNA here is from genome assembly GCA_027257055.1 of Cephalopachus bancanus. Classification (NCBI taxonomy): domain Eukaryota; kingdom Metazoa; phylum Chordata; class Mammalia; order Primates; family Tarsiidae; genus Cephalopachus; species Cephalopachus bancanus. The sequence goes on along the minus strand of JAPVLO010000444.1, from coordinate 887,516 downwards.
GGTGATGTGATACCACCTGCTTTTTTTTTTTTTGCTAAGGATTGTTCTAGGTATTCTTGGATGTTTGTGTTTCCATATGAATTCCTGTGTTGTTTTTTCTAGGTCTGAGAAGAATGTTGCTGGTAATTTGATGGGTATCGCATTGAATTTGTAGATTGCCTTAGCTAAGATGGACATCTTCACAATGTTGATTCTTCCAATCCATGAGCATGGGATATTTTTCCACTTCTTTCTGTCATCTTTTATTTCTTTGAGCAGTGTTTTGCAGTTTTCATTGTAAAGGTCTTTCACGTCTCTGGTTAGGAAGATGCCAAGGTATTTCATTTTTTTTGTGGCTATTGTGAATGGAATTGTGCTTTTTATTTGGGTTTCTGTTTGTTTATTATTGGTGTAGAGAAATGTGATTGTCTTTTGTACATTTATTTTGTATACTGAGACTTTGCCAAAGGCCTTTATCAGTGTAAGGAGGTTTCTGACAGATTCTCTTGGGTTTTTAAGGTACACAATCATATCATCTGCAAAGAGAGATAACTTGACTTCCTCTTTTCTTATTTGGATACCCCAAATAAGGATTGCTTCCTCTTCTCTGATTGCTCGAGCCAGGACTTCCAATACTATGTTGAACAGGAGGGGTGAGAGTGGGCATCCTTGTCATGTTTCCGTTTTCAGGGAAAATGGTTCCAATTTTTGTCCATTTAGGATTATGCTGGCTGTGGGTTTCTCGTAGATGGCATTTACTATTTTGAGGTATGTTCCCCATATGCCTAGATGTTCAAGGGCTTTTATCAAGAAGGGGTGCTGGATTTTATCAAAAGTTTTTCTGCATCTAATTATATAATCATGTGGTTTTTGTTTTGACATCTGTTGATGTATTTAATTACATTTATGGTTTTACGAATGTTGAACCAGTCTTGCACCCCAGGAATGAAGCCTACTTGGTCATGATGGATGATTTTTGAGATGTATTGTTGAATCCGGTTTGCTAGGATCTTGTTGAGAATTTTAGCATCTATGCTCATCAAAGATATTGGCCTGTAGTACTCTTTCTTTGTTGGATCTTTACCTGGCTTGGGTATCAATGTGATGTTGGCTTCGTAAAATGATCTGGGGAGAGTTCCATCTTTTTCAATTGCCTGGAATACCTTCAGTAGGATCGGTATCAGCTCCTCCTTAAATGTCTTGTAAAATTCTGCTGGAAAGTCATCTGGACCAGGGCTTTTTTTTGTAGGTAGTTTTCTTATTACATAGTCAATTTCCTTGATTGTTATTGGTCTATTTAGGGTCTCAATTTCTTCTTGTTCCAAGCTAGATAAGTTGTGTGATGTCAGAAAGTCCTCCATTTCCTTAAGGTTTTCAAGTTTGTTTCTATACAGGTGTACATAGTAGTCTCTAATGATCTTTTGTATTTCTTCAGGGTCAGATGTGACTTCATCTTTTGTGTTTCTGGTTGTGCTTATTTGGTTTTTTCCTCCTTTTTTCTTGGTCAGTCTAGTTAGGGGATCATCGATCTTGTTTATCCTTTTGAAGAACCAGCTTTTTGTTTCATTGATTTTTTTTGTATTATCTTTTTGTCTTCTATGTCCTGGATTTGGGCTTTTATTTTGGTGATCTGGATTTTTCTGCTGATATTAGGGTTTCTGTGGTCTTGCTTTTCCAGCTTCCTTAGGTGGCTTGTTAGGCTGTTAATTTGTGTTCCTTCCATTTTCTTCATGTGCGTTTGTAGGGATAGTATAAATTCCCCTGTTACTACAGCTTTCAAGGCATCCCAGAGATTTTGGTAAGATGTTTCTTCATTTTCATTTGTTTCCAGGTATCTTTTGATCTCCTGTTTTGATTTCATCGTTGACCCAGGAGTTGTTTCACATCATGCTGTTTAGTGTCCATGTCTTTGTGGGTTTGGGGGAGACCTCGTTGGTGTCAATGTTTATTTTTATTCCACTGTTGTCTGAGAAGGTGCATGGTATAATTTCAGTCCTTTTAAATTTGCTTATGCTTGATTTATGGCCAATTATGTGGTCGATCTTAGAATATGTTCCATGCGCTGATGTGTAGAATGTGTATTCTGTGGTCTTTGGATGGAGTGTTTTGTAGGTATCAATTAAGTCCATTTGATCCAGAGTCTCACTGAGGTTCTTGATCTCCTTACTGATTTTTTGTCCTGATGATCTGTCTAGGGTTGTGAGTGGTGTAGTAAAGTCCCCAGTTGTGATGGTGTTAGAGTCAATATCTTTCTTTAGTTTTCCTAGAAGTTGCTTTATGAAAGTTGGTGCACCTATGTTGGGTGCATATATGTTTAGGATAGATATTTCTTGTTGATGGAGTGAACCTTTTATCATTATGTAGTGGCCCTCTGTATCTTTTTTAATTTTTGATAGCTTAAATGGTATTTTGTCTGAAATTAGGATTGTGACTCCTCCTTTGTTTTGTGTTCCATTCGCCTGAAAATTTGTTTCTCATATTCTTACTTTGAGTCTGTGTATGTCCTTTCTAGTGAGATGGGTCTCTTGAAGGCAGTATATTGTTGCCTGGTGATATTTATCCATTTTGCCCTTCTATGTCTTTTCAGTGGTGCATTTAGTCCATTCACATTCAGGCTAATTATTGAAATGTGAGAGTTTGTCCCTATCATAGAGTTCTTATAGAGTTGTTGTTCTTCCACTTGATTTTTTTTTTTTTTTTGTCCACTTTTTAATGGGACTGTTTTTTGCTTTTGTTTTTGTTTTGTTCCTTTTGGCATGTTTGAGTTCCTTTTAAATCCTAGATGTTATACCTTTTTCAGATAAACAGTTGGCAAATATTTGTCCCCCATCTGTGGACTGTCTCCCTGCTCTATTGATGGTTTCTTTGGCTTTGCAGAAGCTTTTCAGTTTGATGAGGTCCCACTTGTCTATCTGACCTCTTATGGTATGGGCACTTGGAGTTTTGATTAGGAATTGGTAGCCAGCTTCAATTTCCATAAGGGTGTCTCCTTCATTTTCTAAGATTCTTATAGTTTGAGGTTTAATGTTTAAGTCATTGATCCATTTAGAGTTGATTTTTGTGTATGATGATGGGTAGGGGTCCTGTTTCAATCTTCTGCGTGTGGTCACCCAGTTTTCCCAGTACCATTTACTGAATGGATTCCCCTCTCCTGAGTAGTTGTTAATGGAGGCTTTGTCAAAGATGCATTAGTTGAGAAATTGAGGGTTTACTTCCAGAATCTCTATCCTGTTCCATTGGTCTGTATGACTGTCTTTATACCAGAACCAGGTTGTTTTGATTATTGTAGCCATATAGTAAAGTTTGTAGTCTGAAAATGTTATCTCCAGTTGTGTTTCTTTTGCTAACGATTGTTTTGGCTATTCATGGTCATTTATGTTTCCATATGAATTCCTGTATTGTCAGCTTCAGTTCTGAGAAGAATGATGTTGGTAATTTAATGGGTATTACATTGAATCTATAGATTGCCTTTGGTAAGATGAACATCTTAACAATGTTAACTCTTCCACTCCATGAGCATAGAATATTTTTTCCATTTGTTTGTGTCTTGTTGGATTTCTCTGAGCAGTGTTTTGTAGTTTTTATTGTAAAGGTCTTTTACTTCTCTGGTTAGGAAGATGCCAAAATTTTGTTTGTTTGTTTGTTATTTGTTTGGGTTTTTTTGTGGCTATTGTGAATTGGGTTGTACTTTTTATTTGGTTCTCTGCCTGCTTGTCATTGGTGTATAAGAATGTGACTGTCTTTTGCACATGGATTTTATACCCTGAGACTTTGCCCAAGACTTTTATCAGTGCAAACAAGTTATTGACAGAATCTCTTGGATTTTCAAGGTATAGGATCATATCATCAGCAAAGAGGGATATCTTAACTTCCTCTTTTCCTATTTGGATACTCTTGATTTCCTTCTATTATCTAATTGCTCCAGCTAGGACTTCCAACACAATGTTGAACAAGGGGGTTGAGAGTGAGCAGGCTTTTCTTGTTCCTGTTTTCAGGGGAAATCTTTCCAGTTTCTGTCCATTTAGCAATATGCTGACTGTGGATTTATCGCAGATGGTGCTTACTATTTTGAGGTATGTTCCTGCTATGCCTAGGTGTTTGAGGGTTTTATCAAGAATGGATGCTGGATTTTATCAAAAGCTTTTTCTGCATCTAATGATATAATCATGTTGTTTTTGTTTTTACATCTGTTGATATATTTAATTATGTTTATGGTCTTGCAGATACTGAATCAGCCCTGCACCCTGGAAATGAAGCCTACTTGGTCATGGTATAGGATTTTTGAGATATGTTGTTAGATTCAATTTGCTAGAATCTTGTTGAGAATTTTTGCATCTATGTTCATTAGGCATATTGGCCTATGGTTCTCTTTTTTTGTTGGATCTTTACCTGGTTTGAGTCATCAGTGTGATGTTAGCTTCTTAAAATGATTTGGGGAGTATTCCATCTTTCGTAATTGCCTGGAATACTTTTAATAGTACCGGTATCTCTTCCTCCTTTTACATTTTGTAGAATTCTGATGGAAAGCTGAACAGTACAGGACTTCTTTTTTTTTTTTAAGGTAGTTTTCTTATGAAGGAGTCATTTTTCTGTGTTGTTATTCTTCTATTTAGTGTCTCAATATCATCTTGTTTCAACCTGGGGAGGTTGTGTGATGTCAGAAAGTCCTCCCATTCATTTAGGTTATCAAGTTTGCTTCCATACAGGTGTACATAGTAATCTTTGATAATCTTCTGCATTTCTTTGGGGTAAGTTGTGATTTGGTCTTTTGCATTTCTTATTTTGTTTATTTGGGCTTTCTCTCTCCCTCTCTCTCTCTGGCTAGGGGTCCATAAGTCTTGTTAATTCTTTCAAGGAACAAACTTTTTGTTTTGTTGATTTTTCTGTGATATTACTGTCTTTCATGTCCCATATTTGTTTTTTACTTTGGTGATCTGGATTCTTTTGGTAAAGTCAGGGTTTTGGTGAGAGAAAAGTTAGTTTTTTTAAAAAAGAAATTAAACAAAATTGACAAATCATTAGCTAGACTATCTTTAAAAGGCGAGAGAAGATATAAATACAATCAGAAATGAAAAAGAAGACATTACAACTGATAACACAAAAATACAAAGGAGTACTAGAAACTATTGTGAACAACTATACATCAACAAATTGGAAAATCTAGAGGAAATTTATGGAGACATGCAATACACTAGAGTTGAACCAAAATGAAAAATAAATCAAGGCAGAAATACAGAGTAGCAATTCAAAGTCTTCCAACAAAGAAGGTTGACTTCACTGCTGAATTCTAAAAAACATTTAAGGAGCTAACACCAATTCTTCTCAAACTATTCCAAAAAATTTAAAGGAAGGGAATTCTTCCAACCTCATTTTACAGTGCCAGTTTTACCTAAATACCAAAGAAAAAAAAGCAAAAACAAAATTACAAACCAATATAGTTCATAAAGATAGATGCAAAAATTCTGAATAAAATGCCATCAAATCAAATTCAACAGCACACTGAGATCATTTGCCATGATCAAGTGAAATTCATCCCAGAGTTTCAAGCATAATTCAACAATGCAAATCTTTAAATAAAATATGCTACATTAAAGAATAAAGGACAAAAACCATATGACCATTTTGATAGATACAGAACAAACATTTGACATAATTCAACATTTTTGTGATTAAAAACCCTCAAAATTTAGGATAGAAGGAATGTGCCTCAACACAATAAATGCTACACATGACAAACCTACAACTAACATCTTACTAAATGAGGGAAAATTGAAAGTTTTTTCCAAGATCCAGAAAAGACAGGGATGTTCTCTTGCTACTTCTGTTCAACATAATTCTGGAAGTTCTGACCAGAAGTTTTAGACAGGAGAAAGAAATAAAAGCACTCAAATTGGGGGAGAAAAGTTAAGTTGTTCCTGTTTGGCACTGACATGATCTTATATATTGAAAACCCTAGAGGCACCACCAAAACCTGTGAGAACCAGTAAGTAAGTTGCAAGATAGAAAATTAACATACAAAAATTTATAGCATTTTTATACAATAAGAGCAAACTATCAAGAAAAAAATCAAGAAGATAATCTCATTTACATAGCTACAAAAAAAAAGTACCTAGGAATAAATTTAACCAAGAAAGTGAAAGACTTGTATAAGGAAAATTACAGACACTGATAAAGATATTAAAGGAGACACAAACAAATGGAAAGACATCACATGCTCATAAATTGGAGGAATTAATATTGTTAAAATGAACATACAACTTAAAGCCATCTACATATTCAATGACATCCCTATCAGAATGACATTTTTAATAGAAATAGAAAAAGCAATCTTAAAATTTGTATGCACTCTCCCAAAAAAGAAAAAAAAAACCCTAATAGCCAAAGCAATTCTGAGCAAAAACAATAGCGTTGGAAGCATTGCACTACCTAACTTTAAAATTTATTACAACACTATTGGAACAAAAACAGCATGGTATAGGTATAAAAACACAATGACCAAAGGAACAGAATAGAGAACCCAGAAATAAATCCACATATTTACAGCCAATTGACATTTGGTAAAGGCATCAACAACATACATTGAGAAAGGACACCCTCTTCAATAAATTGTGCTGTCTATATGCAGGAGAATGAAACTAGACCCCTATCCCTTACCATATACAAAAATCAATTCAAAATGTATTGAAGACTTAAACATAAGACCCAACAACATAAAGCTACCAGAAGAAAACATAGGAAAAATGCTCTAAAACATGGCTCTAAGCAAAAATTTTATGGCTAAACTCTCAAAAGCATAGGCAACAAAAACAAAAATATACAATTAAAACTATATTAAAGTAAAAGGTTCTGTTCAGCAAAGGAAACAATCAGCAAGGTGTACATAAAACCTTTGGAATTGAGAAAATATTTGCAAATGACTCTTCTGATAAAATATTAATATCCAAAATATAAATGCTCAGAAAAATAGATGGCAAGAAACAAATAATTCTGTTTTAAAATGGGCAAAGAACCTGAATAGACATTTCTCAAAAGAATGTACAAATGGTCAACATATTTTCCAAATACTCAACAACACTAATAACCAGGGAAATGCAAATCAAAACCACAATGAGATAGCAACTCACACCTATTAGAATTACCATAATCAAAAAGACAAGAGATAACAAGTGTAGGTGAGAATGTGAGTAAAAGGAAACCCTTGCACACTGTTGGTGAAAATGTAAATTAATACAGCCATTATGGAAAACAATATGGAGTCTCCTCAACAAAATTAAAATAGAATTACCATATGATCAAACAATTCCACTACTGGGTATATACCCAAAGAAAAGGAACTCAGTATGTCAAAGAAATATCTGCACTTTCTTATTTATTATAGCATTATTCACAATACTCAGGATACGAAATCAAAGTGTTCGTTGATAGATGAATGGATAAAGAAAATGTAGTATACATACACAATGGAATATTATCAGTCATAAAAAATAAGGAAATCCTGCTATTTGTAGCACAATGAGCCTAGAGGTATTACATTAAGTGAAATAAGCCAGGCACAGAAAATCAAATACCACATAATCTCACTTACATGTGGAATCTAAAAAAAAATGATCTAACTGAAGGAGAGAGTGGATTGGTGGTAACCAGGGGAAAGGCAAGGGTAGAGGATGGGTGTGTGGGAGATATTGTTCAAAAGATACAAAATATTAGTTATATCTGAGGAATAATTTCAAAAAATACATTGTACAAAATGGTGACTATAGTTAATAACGATTATATTCTCTAAAAACACGAGGAACAGATTTTAAGTGTTTCTACCACAAAAATGGTAACTCCATAAGGTAATGCATACATTAATTAGTTATACTTAGCAGTTTCATATGTATATATATATGGTGTGTGTAAATATATATATATTTCAAAACATCATGTTGTATATGATAAATACATAAAATCTTATCTGTCAATTTAAAACAAATTAATTTTAAAAGCATCTGAAAAAAATGAATACATTGTCATAATAAAAACATCTAAACTAGGGATAAAAGGAAACTACCGCAACATAATAAAAACAAAATATTAAAAGCCCACAACTAGGATTATACTCAGTGGTGGAAGACTGAAATTTTTCCTCTAAGACCAAGAAGAAAACAAGGATATCCACTCTTGACATTGTTATCCAATATAGTACTAGAAGTACTAGCCAGAGCAATTAGACAAAAAAATAAAAGAAATGAAATGCAACCACATTGGAAAGGAAGGGTTAAATTATGTCTTTTTACTGATGACATAATTTTATATGTAAAAAAAAAAAACCCTGAGTTCCACATCAGAAAAAAAATGTTAAAACTAATAAATAATTTTAGAAAAATTGCAGGATAAAAAATTAACATATAAAGATCAATTGCATTCCTAGACACTAACAATGAACAATCTTAAAAAAAAAAATCAAGAAAATAATTTCATTTGCTATAGCATCAAAAAATAAAAAACATAGAAATAATTTTTTTTTTTTTTTTGAGTTGGAGTCTCACTCGGTTGCCCTGACTGGAGTGGAGTAGCATGCTTGCGACCACCCCAGTGTCGACCTGCTGGGCTCCAGCAACCCTTCCACCTCAGCTTTCCAAGTAACCAGAACTACAGGTGCATGCTACCACACCCGGCTAATATTTTGAATTATTGTAGAGACGAAGTCTCACTATGTTGCCCAAGCAGGTTCAGGCAATCCTCTTGTATCAGTCTCCCAAAGTTCTGAGATTACAGGTTTGAGTCACCATGCCCGGCCATAGGAATAAATTTAACCAAGGTGAAAGATTTACACAGGAAAAAAAAAATCCACAAAATAATGCTAAAATAAATTAAAGAAAATCAAATAAATGGAAAGACATCTCATGCTCCTGGGTTGAAAGATTTAATATTGTTAAAATGACTGTACTACCTAAAGTGATCTATAAGGTTAACACAACCTTTATGAAAATCCCTGTGGCATTTTTATAGATATTTTGTTTAAAGCACTCTAAAATTTATATGGAATCGCAAGGTACACCACCCAATGAGCCAAAATGATCCTGAAAAAAACAGAGGAGGCTTCCCACTTCATGATTTCAAACTATATTACAAAGCTACAGTAATCAAAACAGTATGTTACAGACATAAGTCAGACATATAGATCAATGGAACAGAATAGTGTCCAGGATATAACCACTCATATATACCTTTGACAAGGATGCCAAGAATACACAGTGGGAAGAGATAATCTCTTCAACAAACAGTGTTGAGAAAACAGAATATCCACATGTCAGTGAATGAAGTTGGACCCTTAACTTATACCGTATACAAAAATTAACTCAAAATGGATTAAAGAGCTAAAAGTAATCAAAGTTAACTTAAAACTGTAAAACTAAAAAAGAACATAGGGAAAATGCTACAGGATATTTAATTTGGCAGTGATTTTTTGGATATGACACCAAAGCACAGGAAACAAAAGCAAAATAGACAAATAAGACTACATCAAACAAAAATTTTTGCTCATCAAAGAAATAATAGACAAAGAGAAAAACTAAGTTGCTATGGAATAAAAGAAAATATTCATAAATTTTGCATCTGATAGGTAACAGTTTCATATCCAGACTATATAAGGAACTTCTACAACTCAACAATAACAACAACAACAAAAACTTGATTTAAAAATTGGAAAATAACTTGAATAGGCAATTCTCCAAAGAAAATATACAAATGACCAACTAGAAAATATGAAAAGATGCTCAATATCACTAACCTTAAGAAAAATGCAAATTAAAACCACAATGAGATATCACCTCACACCTATTAGGGTGACTGTTATCAAAAGAACAGAAAGTAACAAGTGCTGGTAAGGACGTGGAGAAATTGGAACACACTTTCAATTTGGGTGTGAATGTAAAATGGTGCCTCCACTGTGAAAAATAATAGGAAGGTTTCTCAAAAAATTAAAAATAGCTGGGCTTGGTGGCTCAGCCTGTAATTCCACGCCTTTGGGAGGCTGAGGTGAGTGGATTGCCTGAGCCCGCGGGTTCGAGACCCGCCTGGGCAGCGAGACCTCATCTCTACAATAAATCAAAAAATCAGCCGGGCGTGGTAGCGCATGCCTGTAGTTCCGGCTACTTGGAAGGCTGAGGCGGAAGGATCGCCGGAGCCCAGCAGGTCGAGGCACGGTGGCCGGAAGCGGCCACTGCACTCCAGTCTGGGCGACCGAGTGAGACTCCAACTAAAAAAAAAAATTAAAAATATACGAATCATATAAAAAAGCAATCCTACTTTTGGGTATGTATCCAAAATAATTCATAGTTGGATCTCAAAGAGGTAGCTATCTATTCACCCATGTTCATAACAGTGTTATTCCACAAGAGGTGGAAGCAATCCAAATGTCCACTGAAAGATGAATGAATAAAGATAATGTGGAGTAAGTACACACAATGGAATATGATGCATTTTTAAAAAGAAGGAACTCTAAAAATAAAAATAAAAAAAAGAAGGAACTCTGATCACATACCACACCATGGATGGATCTCAAGGAAATTAAGCTAAGCAAAATAAGCAGGTCACAAAAGGACAAATACGATTCCACTCATATGAAGAATTTTAAATAGTCAAAAGCATAGATACAGGAAATAGAAAGGTTGTTGCTGAGGACTTGAGGGACAGGGGAGAATTAACGAATATGAAATATCAGCTCTGCAAGATGAAAAAGTTCTAGATATCTGTTGCACAACAACGTGAATATGCGTAACCCTGCTGAACTGTACACTTAAAAATGATTAAGATAGCAAACTTGACATTGTGTTTTTTATCTCAATGTTTTAAATAAGTACTATCTCCAAAGAATATAATTTTATTTGTCTGGAATGCACACACTGGGTATTAGGATTTTTTAAGCTCCCTGGTGATAAATCACTGCCATACAGGACCATGGACATAGTGTTTGTCAGATCTGATTTTCTCCAAGAGAAACTAGTAATCAGGATTTTTATTAAACAGTTCTCTTTTTTTTTAATGTTGGCAACTAATTTTTAAATGCAATGCAAACCGAACACACTATTTGCAGCCTCTGGACTAGGTAATCTCTGAGTCCCCTTCCAATGTAAAATTTCTATGGATCAAAATTAAGAGTTCTGTGTCTCAGTAGCTGGCCTCCTTGCCAGGTGACTCTCCTCTGGTTTTTTAATCGTCCCAACGTGAACTACTCATTAATAAACTGGGTCAGAATCCACACAGGAGTGTCACAAGGTATATTATGGTTACAAGTCCTCAACTCTATATGGGTCATCGTTTTGGCTTGTGAACTAGATTGGGGATCTTTGAACAGCTATTTCAGGCAGAGAAGCCTGTTGTTTAAGTTGGACTTCTAAATACGTTTAACATATGAAGGCGGAATTGCTTTGATGTAAGTAGGGTTGGGGAAGAAGGAGAGAATGTCTGTGTTCAATTCCCGCCCCATCAGCAGGCTTTTCTGTTCTGAGTAGACTCCACAAAGCCTTTATCCAGGTTCAGAAGAAAACCTTCAGGAGCTGAAAGAGGGAAAGCAGGAGGCTGAACTTGTTCATCCCTTGCTCCAAACACAGCAGCTACTGCTCTTATCGGCTGCATTGAGCTTCCACTTAAGCTTTTGTTTGAAAAGGAAGTTCAGCTGCTTTAAAAGAATGTTATTTTTTTTAAAATACCTGACCTAGAAGAGGGTACCTGGTACGCTTATTAATTTTTCAGATGATACTAATAGAGATAAAACAAACTGTGTAAATAAAAATTATAAGCATCAGTGAATGGCAAAGAAATAGATTAAAAAGAAGGTGGACTCCTGAGGCTATCAAGCCAACCAAATAAAGTGTTACTGTTTAGAGCAGAACTCCAATTTTGAAGAGAACATCAATAGAAAGCAGCATGACCTGTAAGGTCCGCTCACCCCACTGCCTGCTTGCTGGCCCTCCATAAGGAGCAACACTCCAGGCTAGCTGTAGCATCTACAGGTGTGAGAAGTGTGTCAGGCAGTGAGGTTAATTAAAGTTCTGTAACATGAAACTTATGGAGAGAGTAAAGCAACCAAGATTATTCCATCAGGATAAAAACACTATTAAGAGAAGCAATACACACACACACACACACACACACACACACACACACACAAGGCTGCACAGCAGCAAAGGAAAAAAATAAATAAATTGCACTATATCAAAATCTAGAACTTTTGTGTATCAAGGGACACTATTGACAGAGTGAAAAGACAATGTACAGAAAGAAAATATTTGCAAAATATGTATATTGAATAAGGGGTTAATACTCAGAAAATATAGAGAACTTTTCTAACTCGACAACAACAACAAAAAACCTGAATTAAAAAATGGACAAAGGACTTGCATAGACATTTCGCTAAAGAAGATATGCAGGCTAGGTGCAATAGTTCACACCTGTAATCCCAGCGCTTCAAGAGGCTGAGGGATGAGAATCCCTTGAAACTAGGAGTTTAATACGAGCTTGGGCAACAGAACGAGACTTTGTCTCTACAAAAAATATAAATAGGCCGGGCTCGGTGGCTCAGCCTGTAATCCCATGCCTTTGGGAGGCTGAGGTGAGTGGATTGCCTGAGCCCACGGGTTCGAGACCCGCCTGGGCAGCGAGATCTCATCTCTACAATAAATCAAAAAAATCAGCTGGGCGTGGTAGCGCACACCTGTAACTCCAGCTACCCGGAAGGCTGAGGCGGAAGGATTGCCAGAGCCCAGGCAGGTCAAGGCTGCCGGTGGCCGGTAGCGGCCACTGCACTCCAGTCTGGGCGACTGAGTAAGACTCCAACTCAAAAATAAAAATAAAAATAAATAAAAATAAATTAGCCAGATGTGGTGGTGCATGCCTGTAGTCCTAGATACTTAGGAAGCTGAGGCGGGAAATCTATTGAGCCCAGGAGTTGAGTTACAGTGAGCTATGATCAGGTCACTGCACTCCAGCTTGGGCAATAGAGTGAGACCCTGTCTCAAAGAAGAAGAAGGAGAAGGAGAAGAAGAAGTTATACATATAGCCAATACACACATGAAAAGATGCTCAACATCACTAATCATTAGGGAAATGAAAATCAAAATCGGCCGGCTCTGTGGCTCAGACTGTAATCCCAGCACTTTGGGAAGCCGAGGCGAGTGGACTGCCTGAGCCTGACCGTTCAAGACTACCCTGGGCAACATGGCGAGACCTCGTCTCTACGATAAATAAAAAATTAGCTGGGCATAGTAGCACGTACCTGTAATTTCAGCTACTTGTAAGACAGGCGGAAGGATCGCTGGAGCCCAGCAGGTCGACACTGGGGTGACTGTGAGTGTGCCACTGCACTCCAGCCTAGGTGTCAGAGTGAGACTCCAACTCAAAAAAAAAAAAAAAAGAGACAAGAAAGAAAATCAAAATCACAATAAAATACCACTTCATAGGTATTAGAATTGCTATTATATAAAAAAAAATAACTGTTACCAAGGATACAGAGAAACTGGAACATGTGTGCATTTTTGGTAGGAATGTAAAATAGTACAGCTACTTTGGAGAACAACAGTATCGCATTTCCTTAAAATATTAAACATAGGATTACCATATAATCCAGCAATTTCACCCCTGGGTACATCCCTTAAAAAATTGAAAACAAGAATGTAAACATATATTTGTCTACCCATGTTCATAGTAACATTATTCACAACAGCCAAAAGGTAGAAGCAACTCAAGTGTCTATCAACAGATAAATAGATAAATAAAATGTGGTAAATAAATAAAATAGTCTATGATTCAGCCTTAAAAAGGAAGAAAATTCTGACACATGTTACAACATGGATAAACCTTGAAGACATTATGCCAAGTGAAATAAACAAATCACAAAAGGATAAATGCCATAGAAGTGGAATTACATGAAAAAGAAGAGTAGGGAGTTGTTGTTCAGTGGTTACAAAGTTTCAGTTATGCAAGATAAAAAATGTTTTGCTGATACATGGTGGCACAAAAACTTGAATGTACTTAATGTCACTAAACTGTATACTTTTTTAAAAGCTTAAAATGGTAACTTTTATGTAATGTATATTTTACCACAATTTTTAAAAATTTTCCTTAAAAAGCAAAGGCTATGAGAATCACGAAGCATATTAGCCCATATTCCAAATGAGTCTCATGAGATGCCAGCCAGGTGTATTTAACATATTCCCTTTTCACAGTATCTCCCCACTATGTCTGGTAGATATGAGAATCTGTGATCCAGCAGGGCAAATGAACTTTGAGTGTACATGATGTGGAAGAACTGATCATAGGGCTCTAACTTGGGGAAAATCAGTGAAAACAAGTAAGAAAGTTTAGATGGGTTGGTTGAGCACAATGAAGTGAGTAGGACCAATGAATACATTCCAGGCCAAAAGTATTTTAGTGGACCTGATGATTCTGGATCATCGTTTGCAAGGTTACTTATAACAGGCTCCAAGCTGCTTACTGTATTAGGGTAAACAAAAATCAACCAGTTCAATTTGTGAGAATAAAGTCTTTAGACTACTAGCAGGATAAAGTTACAGGCATGGAAGATTGTTTATCAGGCACTGCATGTAATACAAAAAGAAAGAAAAGGATCACCTGAAACACACAAAAGTGCCTCATGGATGTTTAAATGATCTTGTGGTTTTTGATAGCAATGATTTTATACATTTTGGGATACTAGAAAGTCTGGCCCTACTTCCTGTGAAAAAATGAAAATTCTGATTTTTCCCTCATCTTTCCTGCTTTGAGAGCTCTAAGAATCTCAAAATTGCCTGTCATGGTTGGTGCCACCGTGAAACATTGTTAAATGTTTAAATAACAATGGATAGTGAGTAGCATGAAATTGGCAGTGAATAAAGGGCACAGCAAATTTGGTACTTGCATAAATTTAGAATTAATGGCAAATTTACAAGTAAGATAAAATGCTAACAAAATAAACTGAGAAAAACTGTTTTTAAAAATGTTTAGTTCTCAAATGTGAAGAATAATTTTCAAGAAAATGTGCCAATTTAGCTTATGGCATGGTTTAAGTATACAAATGTTCAATGTTTGACACAATCAGCTTCAAGAGCAGATGTCATGCTTCCAGTTTCATAGTGGTGCCAGGGGATACAAGCACCTGCTGTGCCTGAGGTGAGCAGTAGAGGAAGAAGATGAAGGCATGACATCTCCTGTGGCATAAGAACAGCAGGAAGACACATAAGAAGCTGCCAATGAGCTCAGCTCCATCAGCAAGCAGCCCCTCTAATTCCCTGGCAGTACAGCAATAACCAAACACCTGCCCACAATGCCTAAAGAACACATCAGAAGGATGTACTCTGTGTCCAAAGATATGCCAAGCTTCAGAGGCAAAAGCCTGTAGACATGGGCAAAATGTAACTGACCTACTCGCTTTTCTTATTTTTTATTGCAACTCCTTTGCCTTGATTTGCTAAAAACTCACATCATAAAAGCCATGTTTCACCATTTTGTAAAGATAACCATTACAATGTTTGAGGTTTTACACAAATCTTTGCCTGCATAATAAAGATCTGTCCCATAACAACCATCCGCGTGCCTGTAATTCCGGCTACTTGGAAGGCTGAGGCGGAAGGATCGCCGGAGCCCGGCAGGTCGAGGCTGCGGTGGCCTGGAGCGGCCACTGCACTCCAGTCTGGGCGACAGAGTGAGACTCCAACTCAAAAAAAAAAAAAAAAACCATCCATAGGACCATTACTTTCTCAGCGTTTAGTATTCTTACGTCCTCTATGACAACTGTTACATTTGTATCCAAAAGATGTCTATCAACCAACAGAAGCAGTGCTTCCTGGGTCAGTAACTAATTGTTCGCACTGCATATGACTTGCCAGTCATGTTTTTCTTGAGAAGAGGTCACTACAGCTTAATGTACTATCTGTCTAGAATATCAAGAAGAATAAAATCACATTCTGTGATTGGATCTATATTTGCCCTTATGACATAACAGTAGGGGAGAATCAAACATTCACTGACTGTCAAGTCTCAAAAGATGACTTTAAATTCTCCAACTTTAGATCTCCATGGTATTTTGTAATTGAATCATAGTAAATTCATATTTGATGAAATAGGCACAAGACTATGGGAATAGCAACTATTCAAATCCCTGAGGATGCCTGGGCTTCTTCACATTTTTTTCTTATTTAATTAAGTTAATAGTATTTTGAGATTCTGGTCTATGAAATTCTTTTTTAAATCTTGTCAAGAAATTGGTCTCTCTCTAAACTTTTTAAAAGAAAACATGAATTTAGAGTTGATAAAGATCAGTCATATGGGGTAGGAAAAGTTTTGTAGTGAGACGTGGATTTGAACCTCAGCTGTATTACTTATTATTTACAGGACCTTGCATGAGTTTCTTTAACTCTTTGAACCTCAGTTTCCTGTCTGTAAATTAATGCCAATAATGTTTAACTCTTGCTTATTGGGGGTATTAAATGGTGTGATGAAACCTACATGCTTGGCATAGGGTCAGGCACATGGTAAGTATTTTAATATAAAGATAAAGGGAGTTTAGGATATGTTTGTCTTCTTCTATATGTTCTAGGGAGAAGGAAAAGAATGAGGAGAGAATGAAATAAGGTGAGAAGTATCATAGCACAATGCTCAGACATATCATAGATCCTCTATAAAATGCTGCAATTATCTTAATGCCCTTTCTAATACAGAAACACCTAATAAACTTAAAAACCCATTTTATGCATCCAACCCATCAAGTAAGTATAGGACTCCCATTATATTTCAAGAGTCCAATGGACTCATCATATTTTACTTGGACTTGTGTTCAGACATGTTCAGACTCAAGGATGAAATTATTTATTAAACAAATTTAAAGGAATTTTAAATGTCACTTTACCCCTCTATAACATGGGCCTAACAGATTTCCATATTTTTCTCCCTTTTCTACTCACTCTAGACATGCCCTGCCCCAAACTAGGATATATTTATTCTGTTAGCATCTCTTTTTATCTGTGTTTGGGTGAAAAAAACTCATTTATCCATGTGTGGTCTAGTCTTTTGGGCAATTTTCAATTTTCTTCTTAGAGCATCACAGCATGGCAACTTCAGGTAAGCCTTGAAGACTAAGCTGAAGCCAAGTAGCCGATGACCAGTGACCAAAGTCAGTAGCCACTAGTGAGACCAGGGGATATTATGAGCCAACAGGGTCATTGCCTACATGTTCCCTATTTTCACGATAGATTTGAACTTCCTGTGAATCCTGTCGTTTAACAATATAACCCTTTCCAGTTCTGGGAGGTTTGAATGCCTCTAGTGAAATGCCAACATAAATGAAAATTTAATAGCTTTCCACCCGTAGCACCTGTGCAGATAAATAGTACCAGGCTTCAAACAAGTTGAAGAGCCTCAGTATGTTCTATATGGAACAGCTGGTCCAGTCAGTGTTCATTTGCTGAATGGTTTCTGTAATCCCAGCTTGAGCTGGAAAGGAATCTCTAGAAAAGTCATTAACTCAGAGCATCCATGCAAGAAGCATCTGTCATCTAAACAACTTTGTGGGATATGCCTGCCCTCTCGACTATGGCAAATGATGGGAAAGACTGACATCAGAACAAACAATGATGTTAGTCAATACATGCTTTCCAAAGGGGCACGGCAAATCACCATTGCCACTAGCTCAAGTTGTTAACACCTGGCCCCAAATCAGAGTCATTTACCCAACACTCTTCTTGAAATAAAATGAACACTTGGTTATTCATGGTGCGTTTTTGTCCTGTCCTATCAAGAAGTACTTTAGCAACTTGTTTATTTATCTATTGAGAAAATATATTCCAAGTCATTGTCTCTACCAAGTCTGTAAGAATTCTTTTCAAGAAGAATGAAAAAAAGGAAAGAAAGTCATGTTTGGAATCAGAGCTTTAGAGACCTTACTAACTGCATTGTACTTTTTTACTCTCAGAATTATCCCAATAACTGAAAACACATAGAGATTAAAAAAATTCATATAAGATGTTTCTTTTATTTGTATGCAATGGCCTGAATGTGCCCTATTTTCTGTCTTCTCATGTGATTATTATTTATTAATAATAAAGTTAGCTGGGTATCCTGGCTCATGCCTGTAATCCCAGCTCTTAGGGAGGCAGAGACAAGAGGATTGTCTGAGCCCAAGGATTCGAGACCAAACTAGCAAGTCTTCGTCTCTACAATAAGTAAAAAAAAATTAGATGGGTGTAATGGTGTGCACCTATAGTTCCAGCTACTTGGAAGGCAGAGGAAGAAGTAACACCTGAGTCCAGCAGCTCCAGGCCGCAATAGCCGTGATCGTGCCACTGCACTCCAGCCTGGGCAACAAAGTAAGACTCTGATTCAAATTAATAATAATAATAATAGCAACAATAACAATAATAATCAGTTAAATAATAAATAGTTCAATATTTTTGTAAAGTGTCTACTCATACCTTTTGCCCACTTTATGCTGGAGAGGATGCAGCAAAAAGGGAACACTTCTACACTGTTGGTCGTAGTGTAAACTAGTATGGCCTCTGTGGAAAACAGTGTGGCAATTCCTAAAAGATCTAAAAATCAACCTTCCATATGACCCTGCAATCTCCCTACTGGGAATATGGCCCGGAGGAAATCAGATCACTCTATGAAAAAGATACTTGCACATGTATGTCTATTGCAGCATTGTGCACAGCAGCAAGAACAAGGAACCAACTATGCTGCCCACTGAAAGAGGACTGGATAAAAAAATGTGGTACATATACACAGTGGAATATTACATAGCCATAAAGAAGATCAAAATTGTGAACTTCACAGCAACCTGGATGGACTTTGAGTCTATAATACTGAGCGATCTATCACAGAAACAAAGAACCTAATATCACATGCTCTCACTCATAAGCTGACCTTGAAAAATTATCATAACACTGTAAGAAAAGGATTGGCAGTAGCAGGAAACTGCTGGAGTTGAGTGTGGAGGCGGGGTTGGCAGTAGTGGGAATCTGCCAGGAGAGGGGGAAGCACACCTCATCAACAAGAGTACCTGCATAATGAGCATTCATATACCTAACCCTGAATTGTACCCCACATCTTTAAAATAAAAAATTAAAAGAGTTCAATATTAAGTTATTAATCAATAAAAAGTTCTTCAATTGAACTTTTTTTTAAGACCTTCTTCTTAGTTGATTTATACCCACTAACCATCACTGACCCTAACTCCTACACTGTGTTAGGGATTCTTGGTAAAAGAAAACAAAATGATTGCACATACATAAAACATATATACACACTTATCCTCCAAAACTAATAAACCATACACCTGAAAATCAATAAAGATAAAAAGAAACCCCTCCATGCCCACCTGATTTCATATTGTCTCACTTCTACTCTTGACTTTGTCTTCCATTTCTAAATCCTTTCTCATCCTTTGGACATATCCTCTGAGTGAGCATTCCCAAAATGGCTTCAGTGAATATTCACCTCTATGTCTTCTTGCCATGCATTTCTAAGGAAAGCCCCTTGCCTGGGCTCTCCTGAGGTCCTCATTATAAAAGGTTCTCATTTCCCATTAGAAAGAGATTGGATACAAATCGTTACCCAAACCTTTAGTCTAGAGTAGATTATTCTAAATTTTACTTTTTGCAGAAATGAATTTCTTTAAATGCTGGCTACATAAAATGATAATCTATTGGGAATGTACTTTAGCATCTCTTAAAGAAAAAGCAAATGACACTTGGTTTTCTAAGAATCCTTTATAATCTATATACTGAATTGATTACTGCTTAATAACCAGCACAGCATCATGGCCCAAAAACTACTGAGAAGCTTATGATTGGGTGATTTTATAGCCTAAGGCAGTGACTTACAATTATTACCCAATACTGGTTCTGTTCTCATAGCCTAATGATTATTCCTACACATAGATTTATACTTCAATTTTTTATCATTACCCAGCCATCAGACATGGATTATAAGCAAAGTCAAAGTAATAGGAAATTAGATCCTTGCATTATTTTTAAACAACTAATAGTTCTCACTTGAGTAAAATGAATTCTATTTTACACCAAATTCAATAATGCAGCTCTAGTCAGGAGCTTCAGTACTCTATTTACTGGAAGTTTAGTTCATTAGATTTCTGGACTTCAACACAGAAAAATTGAGTTCCACTTTTCAGTTCTGCTACTGAGTTACTACGTAATGATGCCCATATCAACTAAAATCCCTTGGGCTTCTTTTTGTGAGGGAAGGAAGGACTTGTTTTATTTTTCTTTTCATTTACAAAATGATGATGACCTAAATTCAATCTGCAAATAGCCACCCAAATTCAGGAACCTCATTAAGATTCATTTTCAAGCTATGCTTACAGAAGCTCTAAAATTCCTCATAGTTGTTTCAGGTGTTGCGTACAAATAATTTCATCCAAATTTTTAATTTTTAATATGTATTTTCACACTTTGGGAATATACTAGAAATCACCAACTCACATGTCTTATAGATATGATTTTAACACATTTTGTTGAACATCCTCCTAAGATAGTGCCTAGTTAACTTATTCTTGTGTGCAAACCTTAGTATTAAACTCCTTCTATGGCATCTGTGTATATAAATGACTTTTCTTTACATTATTTGTTAGTGATTTTTTTGTTGGTGGCTTCTTTTTTTTTTTTTTTTAGAGGCAGTGTCTGACTTACTTTCATTCTGAATATGTATGAGCAAGTCCCCTCATATGTGAAAAGCCTTTATCAAGGTCTACATGCTAAGCCAGTCCATTCTGGGCACATGTAATACCTGGTCATTATTATGTAAACTGTGGGCAATGTAGCAAGGTGGCAGAAGTCACAGTAAAAACTTTAGAGTCAAGGTGCAAGGATAGGTTAGTGGCAGATTTTTGAATCATGTTAGGCAATCATGCTAGAGTCTCAGAGTGACAAATTTGAATTATCAAAGGTTAAAAGAGACCCCACATTGGGGTTTATGCATCGAGACAGGATCTCAGGCAGGAAGACCCACAGAGAACAGAGACTCCATGATCCTTGACTATTTCCCAGCCTGATGTCTTCTAGTACTATTCGTTAAGTGCATGTCCTTTGAGCTTATCACAGTAAACTGTACATTCTGTAAGACGTATATACTAAGAAAACTTATTTTTCCCAGATAGTTCCAGTCCTGCTATAACATGACCCTCCCATTTTTATGATTCAAACTTATCTGAATAAGTTTCAACTTAACTAGTCAATTGCTGAATAACAAATTATTTTCCAACAGATCATGACTTAATATAGTTGAATTATAAGTCTTTTTATACTTATTACAAGCTCTGTGTGCTACTTGTATGACTTTGATGTTTATAATTCAAAATGAAAGCTGTAGTTAGATATGTTGGTGATTCAATTTTGAAATAAAAATTTCTCAGTATGCCTCCTGCAGGATTCTGGATCATGATTTCAGAATGTCCTGAAAGTATACAGCAGACTGTTAACACTTTCAAATACCTGTCTGTCTAATCAATATTTTCATACTATATATTATATTTTGGAGTTCTATAAAACATTTTATTTGAAAAAAAGAATTCAATTGCTGAAACAAATAAGAGCTTGAAAATTGTGATTTTGAAGATGCAACCACTGATGCCATTTGCAAACCATCCTGGTGGGCAAAGAAAAATCATTGAATGCATGATCCAAGCTTTATTTAGAAGACAGAATCATCCTAGGAGCAGGTATCACCAGTGAGAGGCAGACTTCTCATATTATGCCAACCTGGCAGAGATGAAACAGCTCTTCAAAATTTACGATCAATGCATGAAACAAAAAAGTAAAGCTGGAAAGACATGAAATTTGGACTTTGCCTCAGAAAGAAGGCAAAAAAATGCCTCACAATAATATCATGTTATCACCATTTAACATAAATTTTCAGTCCTTCTGGTCTAGATTTTTGTATCTATGATAAGGAAGCAGTTGTTAAGTATTGAGCTGTGATTATACCTCATTTCCAGCTATACTCTAACCTTCCCATCCCTTCAACCCCTTTCCTTTTGTCCTCAATTCATGGGCTCCAAGTTCAAAATTAAGCTACTTGTATAAGTCATGCAGTTATGACTTCTCAGTTAATGTTTTCTTTAAGAAGATAATGTATGTTTCACTAAGAAAGAACTTATGCTTTGTTTCCATTTTCATTCCTTTTATTCCTCAAATAGGAGAAGAAAGTGAAAAAGGTAGAGATAAGAACTTTTTATTATATAGTATTTATAGTAACTAAGTTGTAAAAGAATATGAACCAATGGCCAGTTCCCCTCCTCCATCCACTCTTCTAAACTTGGTTAATAAACATCAACTTAATCTATGACACCAATCACAACTGTGTGCATACAACTGAATTCAGCAGGAATTGAAGACTGTAAATGACATTGGAATTATTCTTGTCAGCCATTTTAGTTTAGATTATTGGCATTTCACACAACTGATGTCTACTGGTATGCTTAAGGTAAATGCATTTAATTATAAAATTAGTAGAACCATTATACTTTCAGTATCATGTTCACATTGTACAATTTGTTAAACAATACTACAGGCAAATAATATATATAGGAGAAAGTAAGTTAACCATAAAAAATTTTAGTTTTTCTATTATTTATATCTCTTGATAGAAGGCAACTTGATAACTTTGTTTCCTCAAGAAAATGTCTTCCTATGATTTCTCCCAGAATCAGACTCAGTAATAATCATCCTAGTTCAATAGTTAATTGAGAAATGGGGGGTGGAACCCCAATAGGGAAGTCAGAAAGTGAGAAAGAAAAGATAGAAAGTCATTAAAGATATGTTATTCAACAGATAATATTATAGACAACTAGAGTTAATCCATGGAGAAACTCCGAGAATCAGAATTCCTCCACCTGACAGTCCAGGTGTGGCAGAGAGGGGCTAAAAACAGCTAAAATTATTCCTTTTAAAGATCAAACTGCAAGCTCCAAAACTTGCTATTGGCTTGGGAAAACCAAATAGTCAAAGGTTGCTTTCCTGGAAATGCAATATAGTAATCCATTCACAACCTTACCCTCACATTCTCTCTTTGTGAAGTTATCAGTTTACAACTCCTGCTTGTCATGTGTACCCTGGAGACAATTTGTTCTTTGGAAATCTGGTTTTGCTAAATACCACCTTGTAAATTACAAAGAAAAATGTATAGCCATACAACCCAACGCCCTCCCTTACCTAAACTAACAGATAAAATCCCTCTCCTCTCTCTCTGGATTGCTCAGCTTTGGAGCATTAGCCCACTGAGTTGCGCCAGCGCTAATAAACCACTAGTTTCAGCCGGGCTCGGTGGCTCAGCCTGTAATCCATGCCTTTGGGAGGCTGAGGTGAGTGGATTGCCTGAGCCCACAGGTTTGAGACCCACCTGGGCAGTGAGACCTCATCTCTACAATAAATCAAAAAATCAGCCGGGCGTGGTAGTGCATACCTGTAATTCCATCTACTTGGAAGGCTGAGATGGAAGGATCACCGGAGCCCAGCAGGTCAAGGATGCAGGGGCCGGGAGCAGCCACTGCACTCCAGTCTAGGTGACAGAGACTCCAACTCAAAAAAAAAAAATCAGCCGGTCATGGTAGCCATGCCGGTAATTCTGGCTACTTGGAAGGCTGAGGCGGAAGGATCGCCAGAGCGAGCAGGTCGAGGCTGCGGTGGCCAGGGAGCGGCCACTGCACTCCAGTCTGGGCAACAGAGTGAGACTCCAATTCAAAAAATAAAAATAAAAAATAAAAAAAACCACTAGTTCCTAAGATAGCCTTGGTATCACAGCCTCTCTGTTTTCCCACACATTTCTTGGTGCATTGACCAGAAAAGGGAGAGTTCAGAGACAGTGTTTCCCACCTCCTTTGTCATTGGGTATGACCTCCAAGACAACAGGAGAGGCAATTTCACCTGGTGTGCAAATGGACCTTTGGATCTGGAGGAGGGAGGCCCCTCTGGATGCACTGAGGCTCAAACCCCGAAAGCACAACAGGGCCAAAGAGGTGAGGAGCTGGTGTGACCCAAAGAGGTGAGGAGCTGGTGTGAGGATGACCACCCAACGGAAAGGGTAGGAGCAAAGGCCTTTGAATAGACCTGCCAATAGATGGTAGAAGGGGAGCTTGATCGCCTCCCAGAGTCTGCTAGTAATCTCTAGTTTGAAGGAAAGGACTGAAAGGCAGTGGAAGGTAACTCTTGTCTGAAGATGAATCCGTTGACTCCTAGGATTAAGGTGGAGGGTTGTGTGATTGCATGTAAATGAGACAGATAGCGGAAGGGTTCCGCATACAATTGGTCTGGGTTGGAGTTTTGTACCAACCTGCCAATTGCTAAGAGGTGTCTGAAATATCTCCACAAAGAGTATGGCTAAAGGAGGATGAAACGGATGTTCCCCATACCCCTTACTCCCTTATTTGTGTGTGTGTCCACCATCTGAGTTTGCTAAAAAAGCTGGTTGGTCATTATGCTTTGTTTAATGAGACATGTCACATTTTAAAAACCTTGATTAGTGCATGTTCCTTTATGTCATTTTATGCTTTCTTAAGTGTTGCTGTCTCCCTCTATTTGTGTAGTGTTTCTCCCAACCCATTGACACTGTTAAAATTCCTATCTTTCTCTGTCAGGGAATGTGCAAAAATTTCCTGCCATATGTGTAAAATGCTACTGGTTGTCTTGAATTCTTTCCCAAACCACACCCTCTCCCTTCCTTAGCCTGCATTCTCCTTCATGGATTCTGAGTTCATTCTAATCCACCTGTAAAGAAACATAGAAATCTCTCTTATATGCTACTTAGCCTTTTGTTAACTCAGCACAAGTTGACGCTAAACTTGAAGAAAATAATTTTGTAATCTTCTCTGGCAACTAAGTGACTTAATAGACTGTTCTTGTTTTCAAATGCTAGAAGTCAGGTTAGTTGAAAGTAAATCTGTTTTTTTTTTTAGCCGGGCGTTGTAGCACACACCTGTAGTTCTGGCTACTTAGAAGGCTGAGGCGGAAGGATCACCAGAGACCAGCAGGTTGAGGCTGTGGTGGCTGGGAGCATGCCACTGCACTCCAGTCTGGGCGATGGAGTGAGACTCCAACTCAAAAACAATAATAATGGACTTCCAGCAAGATGGTGATGGGGCAACCTGGTCTATGAAACCCTCTGCAAAGAAGAACGTAGAGGGTCTCTGGCTCTCTCCCCAGGGGCTGCAGACCCAATGTTGGCAGCCTGCTTTTCACACGGAGCTCAGCCGTTGCCACCGCTGGGGCATCGCAGTGGTCTGGACAGCCACTGCAGTCACAAACACAGCAGCCACCAGCGCCGCCGCAGCCTCCATGGCGGCCATAGCACATCGCGCCACCCATCCCTGAGGCGATCCATGACTTCAGTCCTTGAAGCCCCTGCAGGCAAGAGCTGCTGGGATCACTGCCACCTCTGCTGCCACCATGATGTCTTGCCGGCCATGGGTCTCCTCCCGTGTGCCCTGAGGTAGGCTCCCATCTCCGGCATCTGCCCAACTCCTGTCCGGCTCCACCCACTCTGGGGCGAGCAGCTGAGATAGCACCACCCACTGGCAATTCAAGGTAACAACACCGAAACGGGAAAAACAAGCTTGAAAAACAGATACAGGCCAGATTTGAGTGGTGAACAGAGGGTGATCTGAACTGTCCTTCACAGCAGGCCAGGGGCAACTGATCCTAACTGTGAACTAATTTACCAGCTTGAAAAGACAGCTAGAAATCAGAGCTGAAAGGACATTGGACTTAAACGAAAAGTCTCAGAGTGTGTTCGATTGGTTCTGTTAGTTTAATGATTTAATTCTATTCCTATTGTTTTGTTCTTTTTTTTTCTTTTCCTCTTCCTTTTCTTCTCTTTTCTCCTCTCTGTTAACCATATCTTTGTATAGAGGAAAACCACACCAATAAGGTGGTTGGTTAGCTTGTATGTTTGCATCATTGTATGTTTTATTTTTTTTGTATGGGAGTTGGTTAGTCTGTAGACATGGTCTATCATTTTTATCTGTTTCAGTATAGGTCTCTCTCTCCATTTGTTGGTACACTCGTCTGTTTCCCCCCAACTCCTCTCTCTCTCTCTCTGCCCCCCACTTCCCCCCACTATCTGCTCCATTCTCTTCCCTCTGTTAACCACATTTTATTTCAGGGAGTAAACCTACAGCCCCACTGCACAGACAGATTCCAAGGCAGTGGGAAGTGGGTTTCAGGTTATCCATACACCTGTCGGCAAATACCAGGACCTGAAGATAGATTTTGAATCACATCTCCCCCCTTAAGTAAATCTCAAAACCGCAAAAAGGAACACCCACAACCTACAGTGCAACTCCAGAATAGAACAAAGCAAGAAGGCATACATAAAGAATAGGAGATAACAAACATAAGTAAAAGCAATACCTCTACCCCTGAATAACAGAAATAAAGAAGACCGTGACATGGAAGAAAGGAAAAAAATGCACAAATGAAAAAAACCAAAAGAAGAATATAGGTCTCACACAGACCCCTGGGAGATCAGACACTGAGAAAACAGATTCCAGAACACAAACAATGAAGATCCCCCAGAATGACTGGTCACATGCAACAAATCCAGACATCAAGACATTAATAGAGAGAATTTTAAAAATTGAGGAGAGACAAGAGGAAAATAGGAAGGAGCTGATGTCAGAAATAACAGCAGTAAAGAATACTGTGATGGAAATAAATAACAAACTAATAAGCATGGAAAGCAGAATTAGCCAAGCAGAAGAAAGAATCTCAGAGCTCGAAGACCAAAACACAGAACTAACTCAAACTGTCAAAAGCATAGAAAAGAAGCTCAAAAAGAAAGAACAAAACCTTCAAGAGATGAATGATCACTTCAAGAGACCGAACCTAAGAGTAACTTGCCTTCCTGAGGCAGAGAGAGAAACAGAGGCCACACTGGAACAAACATTTCATGAAATCATTCAAGAAAACTTCCCTCATCTCATCAAGGATGAAAAAATTCAAACACAAGAGATTCAGAGAACCCCTGCAATACAACAAATGAGAAGACCAACGTCCAGGCATAAAATAATTCACCTAAACAAAGTAGGTATAAAAGAAAAAATCCTAGAGAAAAAGGTCAGACTACATACCAGGGAAGACCAATTAGAATAGCAGCAGATTTATCTACAGAAACCCTCCAAGATAGGAGGGCTTGGAGCCCTATCGTCAAAGTTCTAAAAGATAAACAATATCAACCAAGAATAACCTACCCAGCCAAGCTAAGCTTTATCAGTGAGGGAGAATTGAAATCTTTCCCAGATATCCATTCCCTAAGAACCTACGCTGCCAAAGACCACCTCTACAAGAAACACTTAAGAAAGTATTGAACACAGAAGAAAAGGAAAAAAGAACAACAACGTTCTTCACAAGAGTACAGGTGAAAGATTAAAAACACACATGATCTAACTCTAAACCAAAAGAAAGACAACACACAAACAGAAGAACAACAACTCTGTAAGAACATTATGATAGGGATCAACTCTCACATTTCAATAATTAGTTTGAATGTGAACAGACTAAATGCACCACTGAAAAGACATAGAATGGCAAAATGGATAAAATATCACCAGGCAACAATCTATTGCCTTCAAGAGACTCACCTCACTAGAAAAGACACTCACAGACTCAAAGTAAGAGGAAATGGGAAACAAATTTTCAAGCGAATGGAACACAAAAGAAAGGAAGAGCACAATCTTAATCTCAGACAAAATCCCCTTTAAGCTATCAAAAATTTTAAAAGATACAGAAGCCACCATATAATGATAAAAGGTTCAATCCATCAACAAGAAATATCCATCCTAAACATATATGCACCCAACACAGGAGCAACAACTTTCATAAAGCAGTTCCTAGGTAAACTAAAAAAAGATATCAAAACTTCAATACCATCATAACTGGGAACTTCAATACCCCACTCACAACCCTAGACAGATCATCAGGACAAAAATATCAGCAATGAGATCTGGATCCTCAATGTGACTCTTGATCAAATGGACTTGATTGATACCTACAGAACCCTCCATCCAAAGACCACAGAATACACATTCTACTCATCACCACATGGAACATACCCTAAGATTGACCACAGTCCTGGCCATAAATCAAATATAAGCAAATTTAAAAGGACTGAAATTTTACCATGCACCTTCTCGGACCACAGTGGAATAAAAATAATCATTAACAGCATGATGCTAAACAACTCCTGGGTCAATGATGAAATCAAAAGAGAGATTAAAAGATACCTGGAAACAAATAAAATGAAGAAACATCTTACCAAAATCTCTGGGATGCCATGAAAACTGTAGTAAGAGGGGAATTTATATCCCTACAAACACACATGAAAAAATGGAAGGATCACAAATTAACAACCTAGGAAGCCACCTAAAAAAGCTGGAAAAGCAAGACCACAAAAACCCTAATTTCAGCAGAAGAATCCAGATCACCAAAATAAAAGCCCAAAACCAGGATAAAGAAGACAAAAAAATAATACAAAAATCAATGAAACAAAAAGCTGGTTCTTCAAAAGGATAAACAAGATCAATGGTCCACTAGCTACACTGAGCAAGAAAAAGAGAGAAAAAGCCTAAATAGTCACAATCAGAAACACAAAAGATGAAGTCACAGCTGATCCTAAAGAAATACAAAAGATCATTAGAGACTACTATGTACACTTGTATGGAAACAAACTTGAAAACCTTTTGGAAATGGAGGATTTTCTGTCATCACACAACCTGCCTAGGTTGAAACAAGAAGAAATTGAGACCCTAAATAGACCAATAACAATCAAGGAAATTGACTACATAATAAGAAAACTACCTACAAAAAAAAAAGCCCTGGACCAGATGGCTTTCCAGCAGAATTCTGCAAGACATTTAAGGAGGAGCTTATACCAATCCTACTGAAGGTATTCCAGGCGACTGAGAAAGACGGAACTCTCCCCAAATCATTTTATAAAGCTAACATCACATTGATACCCAAGTCAGGTAAAGACCCAACAAAGAAAGAGAACTACAGGCCAATATCTTTGATGAACATAGATGCTAAAATTCTCAACAAGATCCTAGCGACCTGGATTCAACAACACATCTCAAAAATCACCCATCATGACCAAGTAGGCTTCATCCTTGGGATGCAAGGCTGGTTCAGCATTCGTAAAACCATAAATGTAATTAAATACATCAACAGATGTCAAAACAAAAACCAAATGATTATATCATTAGATGCAGAAAAAGCTTTTGATAAAAATCCAGCACCCCTTCTTGATAAAAACCCTCGAACAGCTAGGCATGCAGGGAACATACCTCAAAATAGTAAAAGCCATCTACCAGAAACCCACAGCCAGCATACTCCTAAACAGACAAAAACTGGAACCATTTCCCCTGAAAACTGGAACAAGACAAGGATGCCCACTCTCACCCCTCCTGTTCAATATAGTATTGGAAGTTCTGGCTAGAGCAATCAGAAAAGAAAGGCAATTAGGGGTATTCAAATAGGAAAAAAGGAAGTCAAGCTATCTCTCTTTGCAGATGACATGATCGTATACCTTGAAAACCCAAGAGAATCTGTCAAAAATCTCCTTACACTGATAACGGACTTTGGCAAAGTCTCAGGATATAAAATAAATGGGCAAAAGACAATCACATTTCTCTACACCAATAATAAACAAACAGAAACCCAAATAAAAAGCACAATCCCATTCACAATAGCCACAAAAAAAATGAAATACCTTGGCATCTTCCTAACCAGAGATGTGAAAGCCGTTTACAATGAAAACTACAAAACACTGCTCAAAGAAATCAAAGATGACACAAACAAGTGGAAAAATATCCCATGCTCACGGATTGGAAGAATCAACATTTTGAAGATGTCCATCTTACCTAAGGCAATCTACAGATTTAATGCAACACCCGTCAAATTACCAGCAACAATCTTCTCAGACCTAGAAAAAACAACACAGGAATTCATATGGAAACACAAATGACCGGGAATAGCCAGAACAATCCTCAGCAAAAAAAAAACAAAGCAGGCGGTATCACAGTACCAGACTTCAAACTTTACCATAAAGCTACAATAATCAAAACAGCTTAGTATTGGTACAAGAACAGGCATATAGATCAATGGAATAGAATTGAGATTCCAGAAGCAAAACCTCAATTTCTCAACCAACTCATCTTTGACAAAGCCTCCACCACCTACCACTGGGGAGAGAGAATCTATTCAGTAAATGGTGCGGGGAAAACTGGCTGACCACATGCAGAAGATTGAAACAGGACCCCTATCTATCCCCATACACAAAAATTAACTCTAAATGGATCAGAGACCTAAATGTAAAACCTCAAACCATAAGAACCTTTGAAAATGAAGGAAATACCATCATGGAAATTGGAACAGGCATCTAATTCCTGAACAAAACCCGAAACCCACAGGCCATAAGAGATAAGATAGACAAGTGGGACCTCATTAAACTCACAAGCTTCTGCAAAGCCAAAGAAACCATCAAGAGAGCAGGGAGACAGCCTACAGACTGGGAGAAAGTATTTGCCAACTCCAGGTCTGACAAAGACTTAACATCTTGGATCTACAAGGAACTCAAACGTGCTAAAAGAAAAAAACAAACAACCCCATTATAAATTGGGCAAAAGATATGAACAGACACTTCTCAAAGGAAGACATCTGAGCAGCCAACAGACACATGAAAAAATGTTCAACCTCACTAATCATCAGGGAGATGCAAATCAAAACCACACTGAGATACCACCTAACTCCAGTCAGGTTGGCAATTATCAGTAACTCAAAAAATAACAGTTGCTGGAGAGGGTGTGGCAAAAAGGGAACACTTCTACACTGTTGGTGGAGTGCAAACTAGTACAACCTCTGTGGAAAACATTATGGCGATTCCTAAAAGCTCTAAATATTGACCTCCCATATGACCCCCCAATCCCCCTGCTGGGAATACACCCTGAAGAACTCAAATCACTCTATAGAAAAGATACCTGCACATGTATGTTTATCGCAGCATTGTTCACAATAGCAAGAACCTGGAAGCAACCATGCTGTCCATCAAAAGAGGACTGGATTAAAAATGTGGTACATATACAGAATGGAATACTATGCAGCCATAAAAAAGAACAAAATCATGAATGCAACCTGGATGGAACTAGAGTCTATAATACTGTGTGATCTCTCACAGAAACAAAGATCTGAGTATCACATGTTCTCACTCATATAGTGGACCTTGAACATCCAATATAATACTATAAGAAAATGACAGACAGTGGTGGGAAACTATGCAGGGGAAAGGAAGGGAGATGGAATTAACAATAGTAAATATCTCTCTGTGGATGAGGAGACACCTCTTATCAACAAGGGTATCTGTATGAAGCATATTTGTATACCTAACCCTTAACTGTACCCCACAATATCATAATAAAAAATATTGACAAAAAAGGGAAAATAAGCAATAAAAATTTTTTAAAAGGAAAAAATAATAATAATAAAAAATAAAGTCTGTTTCTTAGGCCTTACCTAAGATTATAATCAACTGCTTGTCCCTGTAAAACTGTTGGGAAGTCTCTCAGAGGCGTGTAATGTATACTAAGTCCCTACTTTAAAATGTAGTGCCAGATAACACTACTGTTTTGTTTTGTTTTGTCTTGTTTTTTACTATGCCCAACTAGCACACCTCTTACAAGACTGGTAAAGCTTTAAATGCTGAATACTTTGCAGGACATAGTGAGGCATGGGAACTGGCCATTCCTACCTGATTAAGCCACCTTGCTAAGCTCGGTACTTCTCCTGAGGGACAGGTAAAATTCTAGGCACAATAAATTGCAAAGAGTTCAAAGGCAAATTCTGGGTTTTCAAGGAACATGAACAAGAAAATGTGTAATAATCTGTACCCTCAGACACCCAATGGAACAGATTTTATATAACTGGAGCAAATTAAAATTATGCGGTTTAAATTTTTTTAAAAAAGTGCATTATTGAAATCAAATTTGAATGCACTACAAGTTAACAGATAATGAGGGTTTAAAAAAAAAAACTTTGCTTTAATACCATCTGACAATTGAATTCACTTTGTAGACATGAAGGAAAATGGTCAAAATTTCCACATGTAGAGGCAATTTTTTAAAAAAATTATTTCACCACTTTGCAAACAAAATTATGTCCTATGGGGTATTGAATACCCAACTCCAGAGGCTTAACTCAGGACTATGAATACCAAACTCCCAATTACAGAAAACTTCTGAAGTTCTTAGCAACTAAGACATTAAGAAAAACAGAGAGAGAGAAAAGGACTCCAGGATGAGCTCTAGCGAGACAAAAAGTAGACAACCTATTGGCAGTTGCCACTAATGGCAAAACTCTAGCCACCCAAAAGACCTGGTAAGAATAAACCTGCTAAGGGGGATGGTATCAGCTGCTATAAATGTGGTCAATCTGGGCACATAAAGCGCAATTGTTCTTGATGGCCTAAGCCACCAGGACCTTGTCCAACATGCAGACTAAAAGGCCACTGAAAGTCAGTACAGCCTCTCCTGAAATGGAGGGAGACACCTAGCTCTGTGGTGATGGCCACTGATTAAAGGGGCCTGGGGGCCAAGGCACAGCCCAGCACTCTGTTTGCCATCACCCCAGAGAATCCTTGGGTCTGTATGGATGTGCCTGGGGTCCAAATTAATTTTTTGATTAATATTAAGGCTAAGTTTTTAGCCCTTGTGTTCATACTGAACCTCTTTCTCCTGATACCTGCTCTCTAATGGGAGTTAAAGGTGTTCCAAGAGTTAAATGTTACTAAAAGGTTAATTCAAATAGACTCTAAAAGATTATCTACAAAAAGTTAAAAGGAGAAAAAAAAGCAAAAACCAAAGGAAAGATATAAAAAGGCTGTTTGTGTACAAATGTGATTTTGATAAGAAAAAAAGGAATATAAGAAAAAAGATTTTATCCAAGAAAAAATCTTGTATGGTAAAAAATATTTTTGTCATATATAGAATATTATATATAACTTTTAGATAGCTATTTACTCCATTATAGGACAGAATAGTTTTGTCATATATAATTATATATTACTTTTAATATTCTGTCATATATATATAACAAAAATAGAAGGTTCAAACAGGTCAAAAAATGGTACATGCCAAAAATGGTATGTGAAAGGTTTATAAAAATATATATATATATATAAGAAATTCTATAAACAATCTTGACATAATAAAGTCTTTTCTGGATGCAAGTCTCCAAAGATTTTCAGATTTCTCTTCAAATTTTATATAAGATTCTACATAAGTGCCTGGTTCAAATTATAGTCTAAAACAAATTGTCAGGCTGCCAGTATAGTCCAGAAATACATTAAAAACTCCAAAAGCTGGTACTCATAAAAAAGCCACAGAAATTAAAGTTTATCATTTAAGTCAGACTGGTAACCTCAGACCTTGTAGTTTTTGTACAAAAGGTAATCAGCCACCACCTAAAACTATCAAAATGTATGCCTGACTTCACTTAATTGTTCTACTTCTTGAAGGAGGAGTTTCCCTAATTTATTCCTTTTATTAAGCCAGAAACCAGCAATTTCATGCCCACATAACAGTCATGCAAGGATTCCAGTCAGTGCCTGCAAACGATGCCACTGCTGAAACAGATCTGGATGCCTCAAGTCAGGGGAAGATTTTCGATCTCTGGCTAGGCAGGACTATGCCCACTGTCAGCTCTGAAGAAGCTACAGAAAATGGACCTTCACCCCTCAGCACCCCATATGATTATGGGATCGAAAATCTCTAAAGAATAAATAATTAAGACAGGGTAGCTAGCACAGGCTAGGCATAAATAAATTTCCCATAGGTAGGTTTTAGAAGGCATTCAGACATTTTAAAAATTCACTACAGGCCAAGTGGCAGCCTACCCCACCCCACAGCAAATCTAAAGAAAATTCCATCAGAGATAAGACTAGGACAGTTCAATCTTTCAGTTTGCAGTTTAGCATAATAATTACTGAAAATCTTTTGGAGACACAAGCAGGCTAAACATAGGTATTTGGTATTGCATTGCTCAGGATCCAAATCAATCCCTGAAATGAAATAAATTTAAGTAACTTTAAAATTATTTATGAAACTTCCTGGACCATGGAGAACCCAGACATCCCAGGGGAGTGAATGCTGCTGGAAATTGGAGAGAGGAAGGACCCAACCACCAGCGGCAAGAAAAGAGAAAGGGACCCTAAGGCATCCTAGTCATCACTCATCTACTGCACTAGAAACCTGCAAACATCAAGCCTTGGATACACCGTTCCTGACTGGAAAAGTATACACCTGAACAGAGAGACCCTGTTCCCAGACCAGAGCAACAGCCTCAATGAACAGTAGAACTGATAAAGGACTTAAGGCTGCTATTTCAGCAACAAAATAATTCTTACTAAATGTGTAAAGCGGTCTTATTCCTATGCTAATACATTCTATTATCCAAATTGTTGAATTTGTGGACAACTTCTAGTCTCAGGGTCTCTGGGCTTTCCTGACAGGTCTCACCCCTCCAGGGACTAACAGGAAGCATTTAAATCTGTACATTCAAGAGTTCAGAGTGGGAAGTCGAACAGCTAATAGTAATGATCAAACAAGAATTAGTTTGCAGGAATGGCCCATTAAGGACACTGTTCAATACCAGTCCCAACCACCCAGCATCAAATCCAGAAGTTTTTGGGGACTGCAAGTTTCTATAGAATTTGGATACCTAACTTCACTATCATACCCCTCTATGAAGCCACAAAGAGGGGTGAACAGGAGTCTCTGCTATGGAAAAAAGTTCAGCAACAGGCAAAAAAAAAAAAAAAATCATTTAGGCTGGGTCCAGCTTCTGTCAATAGTCACAGCAGAAGCTTGAGAATTCAGCTTGAGTATTCAGCAAACCTTACTGATGAGCCATTGTTTCGCATTGTCAGCCTTTATATTTGCTAAGTGCTATACTGTCTGTTGTTTTATTTACTATAGGACTGACCTTACTTGCTGTAGAACTGACAAATTGAACATGTTGGAAAAAGGTCTCACTAGCATTTCTGTTCTTTCTTATATTAAAAAGCTTGCCCATATCCCAGTACAAAAATGACAAGGCATAAAAATGGGCAATTAATTTAAAAACATGTTCTCAGGTCTGGAAAAATTTAAGTACATTATTGAATCTTTAATCCTATTGTTAAAATCCTGTCTTATCCTCCCTTACATAGCCCCAGTAATGATGGACTCCATCTCTAAGTTTGTGGAAAAATGTTGTTCAACAACAACAACAAAAAAAAAAAAACCTGCTGCCCACATAATGTTGATGCACCAAATTAAAGATGATGTTCTTAACCCATAAAGGGTCAAGCATCAATGGGGGAATCTGGCAGAGAGGGGCTAAAAACAGTTATTTGAGAAAACCAAGTAACCAAAGCTCACTTTCCTGGAAATGCAAGATAGTAATCCATTCACAACCTTACCCCTACATCTTCTCTTTGTGAAGTTATTGGTTTACGACTACTGCTTGTCATGTGTACCCTGGAGATAATTTGTTCCTTGCAAATCTAGTTTTGCTAAATACCACCTTGTAAATTACAAAGAAAAATGTATAGCCATACAACCCAACCCCCTCCCTTACCTAAACTAACAGATAAAACCCCTCTCCTCTCTCTCTGGGTTGCTCAGCCTTGGAGCATTAGCCCACTGAGTTGCGCCAGCGCTAATAAACCACTAGTTCCTAAGATAGCCTCGGTGTCATGGCCTCTCTGTTTTCCCACAACAAAGAGAACTGAGGTGCCTGGGAACCCCTTCCATCCGTCATGGGTTGAAGCTGTTTCTGAGAAGCTATTAGTTTTCCTTACTTCCTCCCTGCTGTCTATGCTGGCAAAGCAGACTTCTGTAGCTTAAAGGCGTTCTTAGACTAGAAGATGGTAGATGCCAGCAGTTGGAAGTTTGCCAGAGTACACCAAAGTGGTAGGGTCTAAGGGACATAGGAGGCACACTAAAAGAATTGCTAATAAAAGGCAAGTACCAAAATCAAATTCAGAGGGATGCACAAGTGATTTTAGCAATTGAACAAAGATAATAACAAGTGTCTTTCAACAAAAACCTGAAATGTACTATTCTCTGTGATTTTAATAATGATTGTCGGCTACCATTTATTAAGCAGCTCCTATGAGCCAGATATTATGCTGAGTGACCAATATCCATGATCTTATTTAAAGTTCACAGCACCAGGGAAGTGAGGACCAGTGGAAGCCCAAACTTCACCAGCATGTAGACTACTTATGTACCTGATCCTGACTTGTACCCCATATCTCTATAATAAAAATAAGGTAAAATAAAATAAAATAATGAAGTTCACAGCAACTGTATTATGATCACCAGTTTATAGATGAGGAAGTTGGGGTTAGAGAGATTAAGTCATTTAAAGAAGTAATAGACCAGAATCAGTTCCCTTTCTCCTCCATTGCTTTCAAAGTTTTCTGGATTGACAGATATATTTTCCTTAAAATGTAATCAGACCTGGAAATTCTATCTAAAGAACTATCGTCCATGACCTTCAAAGACCTGTGTCTTCATATTTTTTAAATTCCAACCTGTGTACCAAAAATGGAGAGGTTTTCCTCTCTGCTGGCCCTGCCATTCCTGAGTCTGAACTTTCATGAGATGCTCTCATTTAGCGCCTGCACTTGCCCTTCTCAGGCTAACACTTTCAAAGAGCTGCAAGTTCCATTAATTGCAAAACCATCTTGACTTCTGTTTTTCCCATCTGACTTCCATTTGCACTGGTTAGTCATGGATGGTGAAGTTTCCTTTTTTGTAGCATCCTTCCAGTCTGACTTTTCTTTCACCTCTTCACATTCTACATTCCACCAAATAGCTATTTTATTCTAAGATCTCCAGTCAGAACATTAAAATAGATTTTTAAAGAACATCTGGGTGCTAAAATTTCAAAGAGATAAAGTGCAACCATTTTCTGTAATAAACCTAAATTCTAATCCATGTTAAGTAGCATTTGGGGCAAAATAATATTTTATGCTCACTTGCATTAGTTCCTTTTTACTCCCGGTTTTCCAAATCTTTCTCAAAACCTTTAAATCCTCTGATGTTATCATAGTCCATTTTCAATTATTTGTATCAAAGGAAGGGACTATCTTGAGGGAAAATCCTTCTATGCCATTTTACCAGTCTAATTTCTAGACAAAAGCTTTGAAGTGATAACAGACAGAAGGAATATAAGTCCAAATAAGACATAAGCTAGGAAGACAGCCCAGGAATTAGCAGTGAAGGTCAAATCCTAGTACCACAGGGCCATGGAGAATACTGATATCTTTTGTTGTAGTGACACTTCACAGAAATTGGTACCTTGTTAAAGATTTCATTTCCAATATCAAAATGGATAACAATGAAATGCACTGAGAAATAGAAAGCAAGAGGACTCTACTAACAGCTGTTTGGAACTGATAAATAGTACAGAATGACTGATAAGAAGATAAGTAGCATACTATTCCAGGGAATTTTGTTACTTTCAAACAACAGAGGCTGGGGGAGAGGCAGTGTGAGGCATCTGCCATGATTAGTCTTTCTTACACTTTGGTTGTGATGTACAATTAAGTGTTAAAATGTAGACACAGGTATGCACGTGCAGACACACACACACACACACACACACACACACACACACAAATATTGAGAAAGGGACCAGAGAGATTTCATAAGGTCTGTGCCTGAAAGAACTGAAGGTCTTTGACCAATATGACCAGAGGCTTGCTTCACATCTTGAAAATCATTCCACAAAAAAACATTTTACCTTCCTCAAAAGTGAAGATGAAGAGGACTTGAGGTGTGCCTCCCTCTCCTGACCTTAAGTTTTCTTCTTTTAAAGTAAACACTGAGGTAAGTAACTTAGGATACCAAGAGACTTAGGCCAGTTCATACATAAAAAATGTATTGAAGTTCATTTATATAGACATGCTGAATTAATCTCTCCTATTTTAAGAATACTTATTAAATGTTTGGGCAAATCTCCGTGTGTGTGTGTGTGTGTGTGTGTGTGTGTGTGTGTGTGTCTCCTTCTCTCTCTCTTTGTTGGAGGAGAAAAGACCTTGAATAAATAATGTATTCAGTAACCACTTTTAAGAAGGGAGAGATTTTCTGGCTTTTTTATAACTTCTTCTGAAGCGAAGATGGTTACCTGGGATGAGGACTAATCGTAATCCCATTTTCTCCTTTGAGGCAATCCCAGAAGTGATGTGCCCCCTGTTCCAAGAGGGCTGCACTGCATTCTGAACTGGCACAGTTTGGGACCAGAGAGATTTCTCTGAAGAAATTCATAGCTACTACATGTTCCCTACTTCTCACTTGTGGCATACATATCCTCAGGTGGTGCAGTTTATTTCACCATCACCATCATTCATTTAATCTTTTTCTCAAGAAAAGAAAGAAGCTATCGAATGTACAGGATGGGTTCATAAAAGGGAATTTGATCGAAGAGCTCCAGAAATACCTTTTTATCCTCACAGGGTGGGAGGACAGGAAGAGGAGAATGTAAAGAAGACCAGAAGGCATAAAGCTGAAGATTATGCAAGTGTCTTGGAACTTACTGTTACATACTTCTAGGACCCTGCCCCAGAAACCCTTAAATTTATTTTAATTTTCATCAGTTTTATTTCCATTCAGCTTGACATATGCAAGATTTTGAAAAATACAAAGAAAGATCTGTCTTGCAGAATTTTAAGAAATTTCACTGATTTTATATTACTAGTAGTGGAACAAATGCATGGCCTAGCTTCATAAAAAAGAAATAAACAGAAAACAAAAACTCACTGCCCCACTTTGCTCCAGTGACCTTATCTTGTTCCACATGGGACACTGGTCCACACTGTCCATGTTGCAGTCCAGTTAAGCCCACTCTATACCTAAAAACTTAAGTGACTTTTCTAAAACACCCATCTGATGGAGTTATTCCTCTCCTTACTAGCTTCATTGCATCTCTTTGTCCACAGAGCAAAAGCCAACCTTTTTAACGGTTTACAGAGCCCTACCTCCCTTTGCAGCCGCATCTGTCATGTCCTCCCTTGGATTTTATGCACAGTTATACATATTCTCTCTTAGGGATTCTGTACAGCTCCCCAACCCACCGGGCCGCAGACCAGCACGTGGCCTGTTCGAAACCCGGCCGCCCAGCAGGAGGTAAGTAGAGAGCGAATGGAGCTAGCTCCCTCTGCTGTCAGATCAGCAGTAGCATTAGGAGCACAAACCCTGTTGTGAACTGCGCACGCAAGAGATCTAGGTTGTGTGCTCTTTATGGGAAGCGAATGCCTGATGATCCCCCGCCCCCATCCATGAAAAAATTGTCTTCCACAAAACCAGTCTCTGACGCCAAAAGATGGGGATCGCTGCTGTACAGACGCTTCCCTCCCTCTGCCGGAAACTTTCTTTCTTGTCTGCTTCTTCACCAGAGAAGGTCCTGGAAAATTCTTGCTCACCTTGTCACTTCCCCTGAGAAGTTTTCCCCCATTCTCTACTCCAATCACTGGGCTTAATTAGTTGACCCTCCTGTTTGTATCTACAATTTGCACCTACTTCTTCTATACCTTATGTTTCTAGTTGCTTATTTATTGATCAGTCCCCCTCAAGACTGAGAACTTGCTTTCTTCACTGTTGTATCTCAAAACTCAGAAGATTACCTAGCAGATAATAATAACTCAATAAATATCCATTGAATGAATGAATGACAAACTGGTCAACCCTTGTGCTATTCCTCACTCCTTGACCTGCAATCCAAATCACAGCCCAATACTTCTCATCATTACCCCTGGTACTGCCACATTTTTGAAAATCCAGCAATATCCCTCCCATTCCAGCAACTCTACCACTGATAATTTGCTCTCCTTGGCACTTGTAATACCTATGTTACCTAAACACCAGTCTTCTGCTACCACATCTGAAATCATCTTGGTCATTTGCAAGAGCTTCTTTTGATGATGCCATGAAGGGAGACAAAACAGATGAAAATCCCTCGGCACTCTTCATGAAACAGTATCACATCTTTGGTACCTGGACAATGCCATTGTGAGGCTAGAAAACTTATGTCTTTTCTATAGTCTCAGTGCTGCTTTTTCTCTGGAAGTGAGGGTTCAAATAGTACATCAGAGAATTTCCTGGCCCTCCATAGTTGTAAACAAATCCCACCTTTGAAACACCTCTTAGATAGAGCCAAATATAAAAGTCTACATAGTGGATAAAGACAAAATCTCCTCCATGATTCCCCTCTGGGAACTCTGTGATGTTTACTGTTGTTTTCATAAGCCCTAAAAGGTGTTGTTGAAACTCAGGGCTATACCCGGTCACCAGAAATATCCAGGCTTTGGATCTGTCTGTGCTCTCTGAACCACTAGAGCTGATCACACATCCCGAAGAATAAAATGACTATTTCAGTCTTTCTGGGAACCTGAAATCTTTCACAATACTCCAGCTAAGTCTTCCAAGACAGAAAATCTTTACCCATAAAGTGTAAAACTATGTTGATGTCAAGTTTCACAAATTTCATCTTCGCTTGTCAGTCACATGCAGCTATTTCCAGAAAGGTTTCATTTTGAATTGGAGACATAGGATAGAAGTGACTTTGGGGCTCCCCTTAAAATACGGGCTTCCAGACTTACTAAAAAGCCTTAGCATGAAGGCCAGGCGTGGTCACCTCAAATCAGAAAGTTCAAGGAGTACTTGCAGTCAAGAAATGACCATGGCTTCTGAGCTATGTTTGTAAAAACATTTCACTTTGTACCCAGAGCTACTCGAGCAATTGTGACTGTTCACAAACCAATTTGTACCTTCCCTTAGCTACTTCTACCATGGTCTGCCAGTGAGTTGCCAGATTTAGTCAATAAAAATAGAAGATAGCCAATTAAATTTAAATTTCAGATAAAAAGCAATTATTTTTGACATACGTATACACTATGTAACATGGAGGGCACACTAAAAAGGTACTTATTGTTTTTCTGACATGCCAATTTAACTGACATCCTTTATTCTCTGTGTCAGTCCTACCCATCGAAAATGGTACCTTACCCAGGACCAAATATAAGGACCCCAGAGACACCCAGGGAATCCTTCACTTTTATTTATACGCTCTCAACGAGTGAGCATGAGCTCTCCATTCCAATGAATAATTAAGCGTATCCTCAACGTTAGGGCTTTTTTGTACTTGCCATTATCGCTGTCTTTCTTATTTTAAAGAGACGGTTATTTTTTCCAAACTTATTGGCTCATCCAAAAGTATCTGAAAGTTCATTAGACAAAGGAAAAACAACAGGACTCTGAAAAATGAAAGGAACCTCCTGGTGTTGAGCTAAAAAAAAAAAGATATTAGGAAGGTTGAAAAAAACAAATTTAATAAGCAAACCTCTCCAAGGATATTTCCATAGCATGATGTCCTCCCACACTGTGAAAATATTACTGCAGCAGGAATGTAGATCCGCTGACCAAATGTAACACTTCTTACGATTCTGTCAAATTGAGGATGCTACTGTACCAGGAAGTGAGGGAGTAACTGCCCCAGGGACTATGGCAGTTAGTGGAGCTCTTCCAAAGGCCTATAATGGACCAAGCAAGTTTTGTTTTTGTTTTTGTTTTTGTTTTTGTTTTTGTTTTTGTTTTTTATGAGTTGGAGTTTCACTCCGTCGCCCAGACTGGAGTACAGTGGCTGCTCCCGGCCACCGCAGCCTCAACCTGCCGGGCTCCGGCAATCCTTCCGCCTTAGCCTTCCGAGTAGCTGGAATTACAGGCGTGCGCTACCACACCC
Organism: Cephalopachus bancanus; assembly: GCA_027257055.1. Taxonomy (NCBI): domain Eukaryota; kingdom Metazoa; phylum Chordata; class Mammalia; order Primates; family Tarsiidae; genus Cephalopachus; species Cephalopachus bancanus. Next base: position 845,718 of record JAPVLO010000444.1, on the reverse strand, counting down.
GGCTGATTTTTTGATTTATTGTAGAGATGAGGTCTCGCCAAGTTGCCCAGGCAGATCTTGAACCCGCGGGCTCAGGCAATTCACTCACCTCAGCCTCCCAAGGCACGGGATTATGGGCTGAGCCACCTAGCCCTACTCCAAGCAAGTTTTATTTTGTGTCTCCTCCCTTAGCTCCAATAATACTACACTCTTAGTACTTGTCAACTTTTAAGTATTTTTGTGTGTCTTCATTTGTTTGTGTTTGGACTACATCCTAGACTTGATGTTATGTAAATTGCATACAAGAAGCTATTTTTTAAAAAAAGGAAGGAAGGATAGATGGGAATCATGAATCTGTAGCTTGAATCTGTTCCTGGCTTACCTTCATCCAGCTGTAGAATATTTTTAAAACAGTCAGTTTAGTTAACCTCCTCCATATAACATTCCCATGCTTGTCTTAAAAGACGTAAAAATCTAAAATAATTTTTTAAAGTTCTTGTGGCAAAATCTCTGTTTCCCAGATGGAAGCAATAGAGTGAAGCCATTAAAAGCATGGATTTTTCACTTGCTCTAAGGTTTCAGACAAGTCACTTGGCCGCTGTGCATTGTCTGTACTTATTTGCTCATATCTGTCACAGGGGCCAATAATTATACCTATTTCATAAGGATGTTGTGACTGTTATGTATGATAATTAAATATAAAGCAATTAAAGAGTGCCTGACACACAGTAAGCACTCAGCAAATATTAGCCATCAGGTATCGGAAATATTTCTCCATGAAAAGGACTATTTTATCAGTGGATGACTCAATGAAAGTGAATGAATCATAAAATTACAGCATTTTGGCAGTGACCTCGTTCATATTCTAGGTGAAAAAAAAGAAGATTAGGTATATAGAAAAGTGTCTGAGAGTTTGCATAGCAAGTGATTGGTCATGTGAACTTTGATGACTGGAACAAATTGGGGAAGAGTAAGGGAGTAAATTAAGTTTTATTCAACTTCTAAGTCACTTGAGGTCTTACATAGAGACTTTTAAATATTTAATTTGTGGATTTGTGTAAATGCGGCAGGATAAATGGTTTAATGTTTTGTTTGTTTTGTTCTTTTTAGTTTTTGGGGTTTTTTGGAGTGGCTTGTATTTCTTTCTGTCTTTGGATCTATCCCTCATTAACTCAGCAACCTGTTCCTCACGGAAGAGACGATGAAACAAAAATGAAGGGCAAGTAAAAGAGGCCAGGGAATAGGATAAACAATATTTTAGAGAAAGGACATGATGAGAGAAAATCAAACAAATGTCCTGCTCTTGTGATGAAAGGAATTCCCTGGGCTGAGGATGGAGGAAGATCAGAGATGTGTGACAAGGGAACCAACCAGAAGGAGACACACACAAACACAAGGGCAGAGTGAGCATCCTGAGACCACTCTGATTGCCTCCATATAAGCACACATCTCCAGAAGCCAGCTCTTCACTCACGACTTGCCAGCAAGCGAGGTAGCCAGAGGTGCCCAAGTCGACTTATTCTGAATTCATTACACCAGGACACTCATTCCCTGAGTTGTAGATGGCCCAACACCTGGAGGTATGGTTGTGGTGTGGAAGGGGAGCCCCTGCTCCTGCACATGGTGGAAACAAACAGAGTCATATCAGAATTCCCCCAGGTCAGAGGTTTTCTGCATATAGAACAATCTGAACTGGTGTGCTTTATCTGGACCAGGTGCACCTCACTGGTCTTAGAATTTATGACTACAGTGTACAGTAACCTCAGGCATGAAATTCTTCATGAACTCCTTCCCATGCTCCAGGATAATGTGATATGGTCCCAACTGAACTCAGGGCTGCAGAAAAAAAAAGTTCCCAGATGGTCCCATGAGTTATGCCTATTTTCTCCCTTAGACCAGCTACAATATGGCAACAGCATCTGTCCTATAGAGTCAAATTAAAGGCTAATTAAGTGATTCATACAAGTGTTTAGAAGAGTGCCTGGCTCGTGGTGAGCTCTCAGTAATAGTCAGCTAATTTTATTATCATATCTCCCTCCTTATTAGAGAAGTTGGAAGATTAAACTCTCATGACACCTAAGTAAAGATAAATTAGTTTTTCTATTGACAATGATCCTGGCTCTAGGTTTAATGAGCCATCAAAACTAAGAGGAGACTGTGCAGTTTTGAAGAGTAGAATGCCTTGGAGAAGGAAAGGTTTGGTCAAAAGACTAGGATAAATATTCCCCAGGAATGAAAAGGGAGGGGTCTAGGGACCCAGAGCAGCATGGTGCTCAGGTCAGATTCTTGGCAACACCATGGTGAGGTCAGAAAATCCAAGAGTGAAATGTCAACTGAGAAACACAAGAAGGGGACCTAAGGCCTCTGCACTCCAGATTGTCCCAAAAAGCCAGAAACAACAGGAATCTGTTGGGTCTGATGCAGCTATTAGAGACAGGGTAATGAGAGTCTCCACTCAACCTGTTTGGATGAGTAACTAGAGATCAAAAGTCCCTTTCAGCTTCACCCCCACCCCGAATATACCACAACCACATACACAGACACACACACACACACACACACACACACACACACACACACAGATAGAGATTTAAAACAGGAAAACTTTGCAATGTGTAGCAGATATTCTTCACAGTGTGCAAAATGAGACTATTCTCTAACTTTATTTTAAGTGCAATTTTCTTCTAATTTTTGAAAAGTTTTGTCATCATAGTTGTTCTATTTAAGTGGATTTTAAAACACATTTGCCCCCATGATTTTTACCTAAATCATCTCAACTGGATGTGAATTTAAGGCTGAGCTTAGGAAGTTGTTCAGGGACTCTAATTGCTGAAAGGTATTATTGGTGTGAGTTTCTTTTTTTGCAAGATTTGGAACTCAACCGCAGTCTCTGTGGGGCCTACTTCAGAGAACTGCTAGACAGGGAAGCTTCCATAATTGCAAGAACAACAGTGAAGTCATCTTTTTTCTATAGCCAAACTTCTTCTAATTTGCAAGGAATAAACTCTAAGTGCTTATGAGGAAATCAGAGAAGGAGATTGAAAGTTTACTGAAATGGCAAAAAAGTAAAGTTAAAGAGAGTCAAGGTAGGAGAGAGGCAAACAAAGGACCTTAAAGGATGGAAAGAGTTTGTCAAAGAAAATATTCCTCATGGTTTAACCTGTAGCTATAGAGTTAAGAAGGATTCTCAGCATGTGAAGAGTATAATATAAAGTAGATAAAATTTATCAGAAGTTTTTGATAATATGGTGAGAAGCATTATCATCAAATTACAAAGTCTCTGAAATGGCATTTTAAGGAGACACTGATGAGGGGCAGTAAATGCTCATAAAACGAAGTAAGAAGCAGAGAGTGGCTTCAGGGGAAGATCAGTCTTGCAGAGGGCGCATCAGAGGTGGAGAAGCCTGCAGGACAAATGTGAGCAAGCAGTGAAATAATGGGGGAGCCCAGTTCCTTGGCTGAGTGAACCCAGCCCTGTGGTTTCCCCCATGGAAACAAACAAGACTTCTGAAAATATTTCAGACCACACTAGAGAGCATTCATCAGCATTTGAGAAAATGTGCTCAAGTCTGAACTCATCTCTTCAATACCCAATTTTTTTTCTTGAGCTCAGTTTGGCCTTCCCTCTCACCTGCAAGCTATGGACTAGACTGTTTAACAGATGAGTCATTAGTGTCCCAGTCCCCTTGTTGCTGTGGTTCACATTAGTGGAATAGCAGTGACCAAATAATGGGAAGCAAGAGTGTATGAAAAGAGGGGATACTGATAAAGCAGAGCTTTCTGTGACAATGTGGCCCCTGCCAGCTGTATGTGCCTAATACCACCTCAATTATGAGCATCCTTTGGGAGACGTTTTCAGAAGGCAGGGCCTGGCCATCTGGATGCTCTGTACCCTACACGTGCACTCAGAGATCTCAGTAGCAACTTCAGCACCCAAGAGCTCTCCCTCTACTGCTTACTGTTTGGGGATTCTCTTTTTCTCCACATTTCTTTTGAGAGGAGAAAGGAGGAGGAGGCTTAGCCAGCCCAGACTCCCCTGGGTGCTCAACAGGATGCTTAGAATTAACATATTATCTTCTGGACCATTTCTCAGATCTACCCATTTTGGGGAAGTTTTCATTTCATCTGTGCTCCAAATGTCTGACTAGAGGTGACCTGTTGAAGGTGGCTAAAGCCAAGCAGCAATATCTCTAACAGCCTGACCCCTTCTTGACTCTCCGGGGAAGTCTACATAATGCTCTATGAAATCCTGTTTGTTCCAGGGAAGGGATGGAAGCAATCCAATTGCTCAATAATACTTGAATGGAAAACAAATGATGCCACATACATATGATGGAACATATCAAATAGTTAAAAGGATTTAGATCTATATGAATTGATATGGATAAATCTTGAAAACACAATATTGATAGAAATAAATTAAGTTGCAAAATATTAGATTATGATAATGATTATGTAAATATCTCAATATCCAAATCAATGCTATATATTCCTTATGGATATATAGATACAAGAAACGAATTAAAACATGGACATGTAGATGCTTGATGTTAGTTACTTCTGGTGAGGGAAAATTCTAAAAAAAATAGAAAAGAAGTTGCTATGGGTTATAAAAGTATATATGAGGTATTATAACGCACTAAATTTATCCATGGACTACATTATTTACATTTGACATTAATATTTATCTAGGACACCCAAAAGAATCTGCAAATAAAACAGTAGGAACAAATAACATAGTAAACAAAGCAAATGGATACACTATCAACAAATTTTCAAAATTCAGTCAAGTTCCTCTATACTAACAACAAATTAGAAAATGTAAGAACAAAATGCGATTCTATTTTAAATAGTGCCAGAATTATATGAAGTATTTAGAGTTAAGCATATGTAAAGCAACATAAAACTAACAGAATATGATTGATTAAATTCTGCCCAACTCAAGGTTAAAAAAAATAAATGTTAACTACTAAAGAGCTCTCACTTCATGAGGAAAAACTCTCTTCTCAAGAAACAGATCAATAAATGAGATAAATCAGGAATACAGTATTTTAAAGATCAGTTCATCTAAGCCTTTTGATTATACATAAAGAATCCATGGCAAGAAAGGTTAAACTAAGTTGGTCAAGGGCTCAATGTCCTGACTGGAAGACTAACATTTTTCGCTAATTCATGAGACACAATCAAAAATAGTATCTAGGAGGGAGAAGCAAGACCAAAGAAATCAATCACATAATTATTTAAGCTTAAATGAAAAAATAACCACAACAAAATTCCAGATATTGAGAGCAAATTGAAGTGCAAAGTTAAAATTTCACTAATCCAGAGGGAAAACTGGAGACCATTAAAAATATTTTATTGGACATTACCAATACCCACCAAGTACCTAAAAGAAATGCAGTCTATCTCGCTAACAAGTAAAGTGGAGAGATGATTGTAGGAGAAAGGGACATATTTCTCAAAATGTCCATCAATAAAGGGATATAGTTCATTATATTATGATTTGTCACTAGAAGGGAATAAATTATACTTGCTTTTAAAAATGGGATAGATGCAGATCCTTGGTGTTAGTTACTTCTGGTAAGGGAGAATCCTAAAAATATATGAAAAAGAAGTTGTTATGTTGTTATAAAAGTATATAAAAGAGGTATTATAATAAACTAAAGTTAACCATTGATTACATTATTTACATTTGACATTATTATTATCTATAAACCCAAAAAGAATTCACAGATAAAACAGTAAGAACAAATAACATAGTCATGGATACACTATCAACAAATTTAAAAATCAGTCAAATTCCTCTACACTAGCAACAACAAATTAGAAAATGTAAGAGCAAATTATCTACATTAAAGATTCATGTTACGAGCTATATTAAAGCATTAAAACATCTTCAACAGAAAAATTTAATTTTAGAATGCATATGTATTATATAATTTATAAATCAAAAATCTCATAAAGCTATATATTTTATGTTAAACACCTATGTGTATAAACACATGAACCAAAGTTCTAGAAACCAAACAACTAATAACAAAACATCTGCAAGAAGTATGCTTGAGAGTGGGGTGAGAGTATTCTGAAGAGGGACTTTCATTTTACTTTATAGATTGAATAATTTAATATAATTTGAGTTTTTATGAGAATATTTCTATATTATTCCTAGGGTTTAAAAAATGATAGTTGATACTACTTTGAAAAATTAACTAAAATATTTTTAATCTTTATTTTGACCACTGAATTTTTCCCCATCCAATCAGCTAGACACTCCAATTATTGCTTCAGGGAGATAAAGGCCCAGCAGAAATAAAAGAGAAAAAAAGAAAATTCTTGGCTATAGAATGTCAAAAACAGAAGCCACAGTAGAACAGGAAACCTATGAACAAACAACAAACCTTACCTCATTGTAAAAAGATTTATCTGCACTGGGAACTTGGAGGGAGGGAGAGAAGTATTGGAAGAGAAAAATCAGTGTGCCCAGGGACAAGGAAAACTACTTTGAAGATTGTATATCCAGGAAAAGAATCAGTATCCAGGGACTACCCAGCCATCACTTGACCATGGGTTCTAGCTGCCACTATCAATCTCAGACACTTGGGACACAAAGACCAAGCGAATGTCTGTCTGCAGCTCACTCAGAACTCATTTTATTAAGCGTTTTATACTGCACAACAAACAGAACTATACTAGTTGCCTTATTGTTGGACTCTCCAACTTTTAGAAACCTGAAATTCCCCCATATATCATTTGCAATTATCTGGGAAAAGGGAGAAGACTTGGAGGATGATATGAAAGATTTTATAAGCCAAACCTGGATGTATGGCATGTATCATTTCCACTACATTCTGTCAGAGAGCTTTGTCACATGGCCCTATTTAACTATATAAAAGAGAATTGGAAGTATAGTTTAGGCGAATGCTCAAGAAGAAAAGAAATAAGGATTTCATGACCATATATCAGTGTGGTGGCCACAGATAGCATGTCAGTATGATGTGCCCAACTAAAAGCATCTTAGACACTAATGACATGTTTCATAAAGTTCAGATTTGAGAGGTAGTTGACTCAATGATGATGGATCCCTGAGTTGGATTTGTTTCTGTAATTCTTTATGAAAGATAGTTACCATGGCTATAAGCATTACACCTCCCAACATCTGCATTCAAAGGCAAAGAAGGGGTCAGGATTTCTCACCACAAACCTTTCCCTTTTTATCAAATAAGAGCTCTGCCTGAGTTTCTTGACAAACTTACTCTCACTACTTATTTGGTGAAAATCAATCACTAGAAAAGTGAAATGGAGCAATATGACTGGCTTAAATAAATCAAGATATCTCCTGAGGCTGTGCCCAGCAAAACTCAAAACCTAAACAAAATCAGGGTTCTGCTAGAAAGAGTGATATTAGGTAGGGAACTGATGGGAACCGACATGATCTACCAGAAATAGTAAATGGAAAACACAAACTGAGAATAGAAATCATTCCAAACCTTTCAGTCTTCAAAATAATGAGCTAAACTCATGTATTAAAGAGAAAATTTGATGTTTTTTAATATAGCAAAACAATTCTTAGAAAAAACAAACACTGCAAAGTACCATATTAATATCAGACTAAATAGAATTTAAAACAAGAAAGGCATTAATAAAGTGCAGAGTATTTAACAATAATAAAATGCACAAAAAAACACAAATCACTATTTTCATGCAATTTGTAACATAGATTCAAAATATATGAGCTACCCCTGCATAGATATAGGAGAAACTGACATGTTCACAGTCACTGTAGAGTAATTGGCTTGTACCAGGAACTGGCAGTTCAGACTTAAAAATAATAAAGTTGCCGGGCTCGGTGGCTCAGCCTGTAATCCCGTGCCTTTGGGAGGCTGAGGTGAGTGGATTGCCTGAGCCTGCGGGTTCGAGACCCGCCTGGGCAGCGAGACCTCATCTCTACAATAAATCAAAAAATCAGCCGGGCGTGGTAGCGCATGCCTGTAATTCCAGCTACTCCGAAGGCTGAGGCGGAAGGATCGCCGGAGCCCAGCAGGTCGAGGCTGCGGTGGCCGGGAGCGGCCACTGCACTCCAGTCTGGGCGACCGAGTGAGACTCCAACTCAAAAAAAAAAAAAAATAGTAAAGTTAAAAATTTTTTTGAGCAAAATAAAGAAGATTGATTAACAGATATATATAAACTTGAACCCAATAGAGAATATACATTCTTCTCAAGTGCACTTGAAACACATTTTAAATTGACTATGCACCTGGTTACAATGAAATTTTAGCAACTTTAAAATGTATTTCTAAAAGATTCACAGATTAAAGAGAAGGGAATATCACAATAGAAATTACAAAATATTTAAAAATAAATGGCAATGAAAGTACAGCATATCAAACTTGTGGAATATTACTAAAATAGCTTTTCCCAAAAATGTAATAAATGTAGATGTCTTTATTTTAAAATACAGTATAAATGATTAAAATCAAACTGGGCTCGGTGGCTCAGCCTGTAATCCCGTGCTTTGGGAGGCTCAGGTAAGTGGATTGCCTGAGCCCGCGGGTTTGAGACCCCCCTGGGCAACTTGGTGAGACCTCATCTCTACAATAAATCAAAAATTTAGCCAGGCGTGGTAGCGCGCACCTGTAATTCCAGCTACTCGGAAGGCTGAGGCGGAAAGATTGCAGAGCCCAGCAGGTCGAGGCTGTGGTGGCTGGGAGCGTGCCACTGCACTCCAGTCTGGGCGACAGAGTAAGACTCCAACTAAAAAAAAAAAAAAAAAAAAAAAAAAGCCGGGCTTGGTGGCTCAGCCTGTAATCCCGCGCCTTTGGGAGGCTGAGGTGAGTGGATTGCCTGAGCCCGCGGGTTCGAGACCCGCCTGGGCAGCGAGATCTCATCTCTACAATAAATCAAAAAAAAATCAGCCGGCGTGGTAGTGCATGCCTGTAATTCCGGCTACTCGGAAGACTGAGGCGGAAGGATCGCCAGAGCCCAACAGATCGAGGCTGCGGTGGCCAGGAGCGGCCACTGCACTCCAGTCTGGGCGACAGAGTGAGACTCCAACTCAAAAAAAAAAAAACCAAACAATAAATTGTTTAGTAGAAGCTGGGGATAAAAACTGAGTAAGCATAACAAAGAAGGAAAGAAATAATAAAGTTATGGTCAGAAAATAATGAAATAAAAAGAAAATAATGCAAAATATAGATACATCCAAGAGCTATTATTTCAAATTGTTAAAATAGCAAATCTCTGACAAGACTATCAGGTGAACTGGATGAGAAAATGTAGAAGTAAAGAGTATTAGAAACAAAATTGCAAACATAATCACAATAGAAGATTTTAAAATTACAGAATACTATTTAAAAACTGTGAACTACATTGTATTATTAAATTTAAAATTAAATAAATAATTTTATAGAAAATATGTTTTTTAAAAATTGAAAATCTTAAATAGGAAAATGAAACAATAATCAAAATTATTCTCATCCACTGAAAAAATAAACAATTTAATTCATAAGGCTTTTAAAGAAAAACTTTACCAAAATCTCAAGCATTAAATGAACACATATCCTATAAAATTCTTTCAGAGAGAAGAGGGAAAATAAACGTGGCATGAGGAAATCTAATTGTGATTTTCTTTAAGTAGACAAGGATAATACAAGGAAAGAAACTCATACTCTGATCTTATTTTTTAACATAGAAATCCTAAATTTCTTAGTAGCAAAGAAAATTTGCCAATTTAGTAAGAGAAAACAATGAAAGAAGGTGAAAGAAGGTTAATTTCAGGGAAGCAAGGATGGTTCATCATTTAAAAATCTATGATGTATTACAGAAAATTAACAGATAATATAATGTAATCATCTGAATAGATGCATAAAACTCACTTATAAATGTTAACATTGATTTTTATCTGTTAAAAAATTATTTTCTCTTTTTGATCATTCTTACTTAATATTGTACTGGAGATTCTAACCTGTTCAGTAAAAGGAAAAGTGCAAATAAGAAGGGAAAAAAACTAATTTTTTTGATTTGTACTTAATATGATTGAAGAGAAAATTCAGGATACTAGGGAATAGTACTTACACCTGAAAAATTTCAACAAGGTTACTAAATGTGACATCAAAATTTTAAATATACATCAATAATAACTAATTTTAAAATACAGTAGAAGAGAATATCCCATTCACAAAGATAACAAAAATAAAAGATACCTTGGACTACATTAAATAAAAATTGTATACAACATTTGTGAAGAAAAGTATTAATCAAAGAAAGAAAAACATACTTGCACAAAGGAAAAAATATATTATGGCAATCACTAGTAAACTTAAAAATCTATTCTTTGATCCATAAATGAATTTCTGGGTATATATCCTACAGAAAGATTCACACTTCACCTATTGGTAATAGAGGAAAATTGGACACAACCAAAATTCCATCAGAAAAAGAATAAATGAAAAATTGGCATATTGATAGAAGGAACTATAATACAGCAGTAAAAATTAACAATCTACAGATATATGTGTGATGATGAACAATCGTAAAAACATGTTTTTTGAGTAAAACATGTTGCAAAATAATACATGAAGTACAGTACTATGCAAAATAATTTTTTAATTTTCAAAACAGTTTACATATTTTTGTACATATATATGTGGTAATGGTATATAATATGCATGGGAGTAAAAAAAAATCCCTCAAAATCAGTATATATGAGGGTACTGTGACCACATTTATAATCATTTTTACTTTAAAGCTATCTGAAGCAAATGTGAAAAAATACTAAACTTAATAAAACTGGATGATGGGAACATAGGTATTTATTTTATTATCAAAAACACTCTATGCATTTGAAATACTTCACAGTAAAAACATATTCAGACAACAAGCAAAGCCCTAGAACAGGTATCAGTCTCTGAATTGATAGCTGGCACAGAAAGGACAGCAGTGGGCAAAAGGAATGTTCTAAACTGCCAGTCCCAAGGTGGAGGTGAACCCGCTAGCACTTTTCCACCTTTCCCCCAAAGCTGATGCAGAAGCCTGCCCTTGGATCTGCAATTGTTTTCATCTATTCCTTTTTTTTTTTTTTTAGTGCTACAATTTACTTTATTCAAGTGTTGGTTAAACAAAAGGCTCAATCTTTATCACTAGGCATTCATTCATGTAACAAAACTGTATTTGTAAATTTATACAAATAAAAAAGAAAAAAATCAACAAAAATAATAATGCTTACTGCTTAATGAAAAAGAAATGTGTCCAAAGATGTTGTCATTCATTGAAGCATATACTTGAAGAAAATGTTTAAGTATAAGAGAATAGTCAAATAATTAAGAGTAAATCCATATGATGAATATTATCCAACTTTCAAAAATAATGTTTTCAAAAAATATTTCATAGCAAATAGTGTCTACAATATGTTATATTGGAAATGGTGCAGAACTATATGTTTATTTATTTATTTAATTGCAATTCTGGTTTATAGAAATACTCATACCTGTGCATAAAAAAGACTGGGAGACGACTTTCCACAGTGTAATCTATTTAAGTGTTAGAGTAGAGTTGGGTCATTTTATCATTTATGATTTTACATATTTAAAACATACTCTATAATTAAAATATAAATATATTCTAATATAGAAGTTTTAATTTGATTCAAACGTGTACTCTGCACTACTAAATATTTCTATGCATATGTATAGCTGTAGTTTTTCAAAGAAAACATCTGACCAATGGGAATTTTACACTACATTGGATATTTCTGTAATTTATTCTCCAGCCTCCTTTGATGCATATTATACTTGTGAGATTACTTTCTTTTTTTCTTTATAATCAATATTTTTATTATGATATTGTGGGGTACAGTTAAGGGTTAGGTATACAAATATGCTTCGTTCAGACACCCTTGTTCATCTATTCTTAATGAAATTGGAGGATAAAATACAAATGCTTTTACCTGCTGAGGGAGGTTCAGTCAAATATCCTGATAATATGGAAAACTTTCTTTCTCTACATCAGTGAGAAAAAAGTAGATAGTGTGTGAGGTGTGAGATAGAGTGACTTGGAAAATTAGGAATCAGAAAATATCAGACTCAAAAAACTAGAAAGGACTCACACAGAAAAAGAGAGAGAGAGAAGGTAGAGCAGCAAGAGTGTGTGCTCTTTTCCCTGCCAGTGAGTCAGGGAACCAGCCAACCCCACTAACCAGGTACTTGTGCTCTCACTTAACATTCCCATGACTCATGACTCGTGGGGATATGTAAGAGGGGGAGCCACTGAAGCAGAAAAGATCATGTAGACAGAAACAATGGGCTTCTCGGTGAGATCTATGTGGGCAGGTGGCCAGTGAACAGGACCCCTGCCTCCTCAAAAGTTATGTCAGGAAGGTCACACTTGGTTGTACCTCCCAGTTAGTCTGTGTGGCATGGATTATGGCCATTATTTATTTGTAAAAAATGCCCAATCTAGACAGGTGGGACCTCATCAAACTGACAAGCTTCTTCAAAGCAAAAGAAACCATCAAGAGAGCAGGGAGACAGCCCACAAAATGGGGAAAATATTTGTATATCTGACAAAGGCCTAACATCTAGGAACTACAAAGAACTCAAATGTGCTGAAAGGAAAAAAACTAACAGCCCCATTAAAAAGTGGGCAAGGCCAGGCCCGGTGGCTCAGCTTATAATCCCAGCACTTTGGAAGGCCAGGGCAAGTGGATTGCCCGAGCCCACAGGTTTGAGCCCAGTCCAAGCAACTTGGCAAGACCTCATCTCTACAATAAAATAAAAAATAGCCGGGCATGTTAGCGCGTGTCTGTAGTTCTGACTACTTGGAAGACTGAGGCAGAAGGATCGCCGAGGCCCAACAGATCGATGCTGGGGTGGCCATAGCATGCCACTGCACTCCAGTCTGGGCAACGGAGTGAGAATCCAATTTTTTTTTAAAAAGTAGGCAAAAGACATAAATAGACACTTCTCAAAATAAGATATATGGGCAACCAGCAGACACATGAAAAAGTGCTCAGCCTCACTCATCATCAGAGAATGCAAATCAAAACCACAATGAGATACTCCCTAACCTCAATAAGAATGGTCATCATTAATAAAACAAACAACAACAGATACTGACGAGGATGCTGAGAAAAAGAAACACTTTTATACTGCTGGTGGGAATGCAAACTAGTGCAGCCTCTCTGGAAGACAGTGTGGCAATTTCTGGAAGAACTAAAAATTGACCTTACATACAACCCAGCAATCGCTGTCAATCGAAGCTGGACTGAATTTTTAAAATGTGGTACATATGTACAATGGAATATTATGCAGTCATAAAGAAGGACAAACATATGAGCTTCTCAGCAACTTGGATGGATTTAGAGTTTATCATACTCAATGATCTATCACAGAAACAAAGAACAGAGTACGGTATTTCTCACTCATAAGCGGACCTTGAACAATTATCATAATACCATAAGAAAGGGATTGGCAGTAGTGGGAAACTGTCAGGGGATGGGGGGGTGGGATTGACAGTTGAGGGAAACTTCCAGGGAAGGGGAGCACACCTCATCAGCAAGGGTGCCTGCATAATGAATATTGTATACCTAACCCTGAATTGTACCCATATCTTTAAAATAAAGAAAATAAAAAGAATATCAAAAGTGACCTATCTATTCTGATTTACTGTTCTAGTTCATTTAAGTGGTTTTCAGAGAGGGAGAATTAGTTGCATCTACTCTGTTGAAATCCTCAGGATTACCAATTACATTGGTAGGGTATTACTTAATAAAAGTAGGTGTTTGAGGCTGTCAGTGAAAGAGAAGTCAAAAAGCATTCCAAGAAAAGGAGAAGAGATGTGAGACCTAGGAGAATAAGAGGAAAGGGCTAATTCCATTCCTGGTAGACTCAACAGCAGGTTAGTAACAACAAAAGTGAAGACAGCAGAATGAACAGTGGTTTTATGGAGAGTGAGTGGAATCCCCGAGGGTCCATTATGAGTACAGAAGGATGAGCCTCAAATTCTGAATTATTTGAGATGACAGTTTACAGGAGGCACTAGGGATCCTGAGTAAAGAGATATGATGTGCAGATTATATCCCAGATGGAGATACTGGGAAGTATGAAACCAGTTAGGAAGCTGGTTTATTATTAAACATCAAATCACTGGGATCATTATTGATTCAATAAAGCCCCACGAAAGATCACTTATAGGATCTCAAAAAATCCATAGAACTTTGGAATTAAATATTATTTTAAATTAATAAAATCTCTGAACTTCCAATTATTTCCTTCTAATTCCATCAGTCCTCTAAGGCCTGGCTTTGCACCCATTCAAATTAGAAAGACATATTATTCTCCTGTCAACTTTAAAACACCCTGGACAACCTCATACATCAAAATCAGTGCCTCTTAGAGACCTTTAATTTCAGTGGGTGGCAGCAGCGGTATGAGTATGAAGTTCAGAAATGACAGGGCCAAAACATTGAAAGGCCAGAATAGAAGTTTATTTTAAAACTGAAATATTAATATCACAATTGAAAATATCAGAGTTCATTGACTCAAACTACTAATACAGCAATTTCTTTCCCGAACTCTTGATCATGGTTATCTGGCCTTTTTTGAGCACTATAATAGAGTCTTGCCATCTCAGGAGGAACCTGTCCCAGGGACAGCTCCAAGACTGGAAACTTTTCCTTCTGTTCTGTTGTGTCTTTTTGAAACCACAACTATCAATCACTCTTCCAGCCCAGTCCGGGGAGACATTAAAATCACCATCTGGGCCTCTGATACTTTTCTCCAGCCAAATCCTGCTCAATGTTTGCAACCATAAACCAACAGACATGTTTTTTACAGAGACTACCACTCCCTCATTGCTTCATTTGAACTCGGTGGAGTTTGTCATGGTCTCATGTGAAATGCGGTACCCAGCCTTGAAAAAATGTTTACAGAGAAGCTTAATCAATCCCAGGAGGTTGGGTATTGCTGCCTCTGGAAAAGGTTGGTAGGTATCTTTAGTGCTGATATGAAATCTCATTCACAAACCACTACGGAGACCGAAATAGGAGATGAGTGGGTAGGTAGATTAATCTGTTAATTAAATAATATATCCAGGCAAGGTTTGAAAGAAAGCCTTTATTGCAGATGATGTTGTATCTTAGACTGAGTGCTGGTTTCTTGTCTTTCTTTACACTATTGGCTTCTGCTACTATCTCCATGGCCCTTTCTTCTCCCTGTGAGAAAACAAATGAGGCAAGATAGGAAGAGACAACATGAGCTCTGCTAGAACCTTCTCCTTTCTCCTATAGGTTGGAGTCATTCACACTATAGTGAATTTGTGTCCAGATCAACTGCAGCAAAATGAAGGTTCTGGAACATTTTCACCTCTCTTGGAACTCCATGTTGCGCTTTCTCCAAACTCCCCTTTCCCTAGAGGGCTATGTTCATGAGCCAAGGTAAGATCTTAGCTCAGGCTAAAGGCTCTCAGACCCCAAATCTCTGATCTTTCTGGCCCCCCCCGTCTTCTCTTCAAGCCAGCCCTGGCCCCTGAAGTTATGCTGAGCTCTGCCAAGAAGGGCTGCAATATTTCCTTAGAATTAAGGACAGTCATGGAGATATTAAGAAAGCTCCCAGTCAAAACTCTCCACATTCTCTTTTAAGCAAACGGATGCCAATTCTCCCAGAAACACTGGGTACCGCACAAGATGATGTAGTTGCAGAGCCACCACGCAGCCCACACATCCCTGCAGTCCTTTCCACTGGATTCCTCTGGGTCCTTGCGATGTTGGCTCAGAAAACTGTGCAAGCCTCAGGCCTTACCTCTCCCAAGAGAAAGCCACACCATCTCCCAGGATGTCCTGGCCCATGAATTTCAGTTACTGCATGAAAACCAGAACAGAGCAAAACACTTCTTAGTTAATGAGAAAAGGGCTCTGCTAGCCCTTCAAGATTCTCAGAGCTTCCTGCAGTAGCTAAAAAGCTCAGGAGAAATCCCCACTTATAATCATGACTTCATATTAGATGCCTGGTCAAGAAGCAGGAAACCCAGTTATCCCCTCTTCCATTGTTCCCTGTGGATAAAGCCCCCAACTCTACCTTGTGGAGGCCTAAGCCTGAATTGGAGAGACAGTACTGGCTCAGAAAAGGCACCACTCCCTCAGCAGACCCAACCCTTGCTTACTTTCTGTCCTTTGGAGAATGAAACACACAGCCTGGACATTGGCTCCAGGATCTCCTCAGGCCAAGGTCTTCCCCTGCAGTCTGCTCCTCCTCATTCACCTTTTCTTCTTCTTTCTCTTCCTCCTCCTTCTTTTGGGTGATCTCTGGCTCCACATTCCCTGTCAGCTGAGCCATAGTGAGATGAAAGACGTGGCAGCTGAAGCCCTCCCTGATCCCGTACTGAATGTGCTCCTGAAGGGTCTCCAAGGGGGCAAACACCCGGCAGCAGACCATGCGTCTGAAGCCTTTCTCCATGGCAACAAGCCAGTCAGGCGTCTTGGCCCTCAGTCTCTCCTCATAGGCAGGTGACCGTGATGGGTTCTCTGACTCGGCCTTTTCCTCAAGTTCTCTCTCCTCCCCACTGGGCTCACTGTCAGAATGTAGGTTTCTGGTGGATGCACCAGAGGAGGGAGTACCCACCCTTGCCCATACTTTCTCAGGAAGGGTCACTTCTTCCATCCTCGGCTGCTTTTCTAGTGACGCAGAGGTTTTCTCTGTCTCCCAGGAGACAGCCATGCCTTTTTTCATTTGTACCAGCATGTAGTATATTTTCATGCCCCTTTCCTCTTTGTTCGCACACAGAGAGGACACACAGGTCTTATGGGATGAATGGGATGACAAGGAGACATGTTGTGAGGGGGGAGGAGTCTCCCTCTGTTCCTGAACCTGGGCTAGGGAAGATCTAGGCTAAAGACTATCTTGATGTGATCTCCGGGTTCCTGGGAAAGAAAATTAGAAACACGAAAATGTGCATGGGGCCTGCCAGAGCTAAAGTAATGTAAGTTGAGTACATGTGCTGTAGGAGAAAGGGCACAGCTGTGTGGTAAGGTTGGTATTTGTTCATATTAGGAGGTATACTGAATCTGGTTTCATTTTATGTGTGAGGATGTTGAGGTCTGTACAGAGGGGTGAGAAGTGTGATGGTGAGGGCTGCATGTGTGGAGTGTTGGTGGCATGTATGCACGATGAAAATATGAGTTTGTGACATCATTGGCGTGTTATTTGTGGGCTGTGGGAGGTAGTGTTGGAAAATGATATTGCAGGCCATACATTTGAGTAATGTGTGTATGCTGAGAATGCTTCTGTGTAGAGTATGACTGCATGTGTGAGGTGTGTGGGCTTGAGCTAGGTGCTACAGCTGGAGGCCTGTGCTGAGGAACCCTATCCTTTTCTGGAAGGCAAAGACCAAGGCAGAAGTCACATAGTTTCCACAAAGGTACTTAATCTGGTCCCCTGGCCCTAGACCCTAAGTCCAGATATTTCTGATCCCTGCTCCCAGAATCTCTGCCACAGTCATACCAGTGCTCACCCTATCCCAAACTGAGCTTATATCTGTACTCCCCTAAAAGCTCTGTTGCCCTGCCTGGGCTCTTCCAAAGAGTCCTCCGAAGACCCCTACTACTCAAGGAGACCCACACCCACAGAGTCTCACACTCATTTTAACACACAGTCTCACACCCAAGAAACTTCACACCCAAGGAGTCTTATATCCAAGGAGGCTAGCACCAAAGAAGTCTCACACCCAAGGAGTCCGAAACCTAGTCTCACACCCAAAGAGCTTAACACCCAAAGAGTGCTTCAGACCCAAGGAGTCTCACTGAAGGACCTTCAGACCAAAGGAGTCTCACACCCGGGGAGCCCCAAACCCAAAGAGTCTCACACCCAAAGATTCCACACCCAAGGAGCTTGACACCCAAAGAGTCTCACACTTAAGGAGTCTCATACCCAAGGAACCCAGTACCTAAGGAGTCTTACACACAAGGATTCCCAAACCCAAAGAGTTTAAAACTCACAGAGTCTCAATCCAAGGAGCCCCAAACTCAAGGAGTCTTACACCCAAGGAGCCCTACACCCTTACCACCATGGATGAGCTTCTGTGAAGATGAGATGCAAGAGAAATATTCGGAGGTAGAAAACAACCAACCTTTAGCCACTTCAGTGAACCCAGACTGCAGGATGTCCTCCTGTGACTTTGAGAATCCTGAAAAAGGTATGAAAGACACAGAGATATGGAGGGTTGGACATGTTTGTTCATCATTTATCCATCCAACAAATATTTACTGAGTGTCTGACATATGTCAGGTATGCTGAATACACATGGTTTATAGTCTGGCCCCAGGTGGACACTCCAGTACTTAATTAGTTATTTTCTTAGTGTCTTGTTAGGAATGTAGGCTTGTGTGGTGACTGTGAATATGTCTGAAGTGTAAGAATGATGTGCGTCAAGTAGCCTTTCATAAGTGTGAAGTCACTGTCATGAATATAGTAGAAATGTGTGCCTGTGGCTGTGGAGAGTTTATGTGTATGGTTTGTATCCACAGTTCAGGAATTATGCAATATGTAACTTTTCCTTTTTATATGAAGTGACTTGTATTTATGAGGTGTACTCATTCATTTGGCAATATTTCATGAATAGTTACTATGTATCAGATACAATTCCACTATTCTAGGCTCTGGGAATACTGAACCAAAAAAAAAAAAACCCTTATAATTGGACTTTTCATTCTAGTAGGGAAACACATCCTCTAAACAGAAATACATAAGTCAGCTTGTGATGAGTATAAAACATCACCATATTTAGCAAACAAAAATATCTGATACTCAGTTAAATTTGAATTTCAGATAAATCACAAATAATTTTTAGTGTAAGTATACCCTGTGCAGTATTTGAGTCACACTTACTTTAATTTAAACATGTTTTATATGATATCTGGGACATACTCACACTGAAAACTCATTTGTAGTTTATCAGAAATTCAAGTTTAACTAGACATCCTGTATTTTATCTGGCAACTCCAATAAGAGAGCACTGGTGAATCTTTGTTTTGTTTGATCAGTGCAAAGTGGGCCTGGCATTGCTACACAAAGTGTTACAGATGTGGCATGTGTGACGTGTGACTGCTTCTTATAGAGGTACTTAGAGATAATTTAAGGTAGCTGTGTTATATGAGAGTTGAGCAGACACACACACACGAAATTCCCAGAGTTTGGTGTGGGAAGAGAGGACTGTCACACACATGAGTGTGTGCGCAAGTAATAGAGGAATGGAATGTGCATATGACAATATGCACTGTGGGTGGGGCTGTGTGACTTTTTTCTGTATCAGAGTATCTATGGACATATGGAGGTGACTGTCTCATGGAATACACATAACAAGAATTCTGCATACACTGTTACATGTTTTGAGTGTCGTCCAGATCAAGGCATTGTGATAGAAACTTCACCCCACTGCTTCCCCTCCACACACAAGTACATACATACACAGAGAGTGAGAGAGAGAGAGAAAGAGAAAGAGAGAAAGAACATTCTGAATTGTAAAGGTAGGTACAAAAAAAGGAAAACCATTGCCTTCTCCTTCCTATCCCAGCTCCCTCTCTAGATACCTGCCTACTCTCCAGGCCACCATTCCCAGGGCTCATGCTACAGTCTTCA
Organism: Cephalopachus bancanus; assembly: GCA_027257055.1. Classification (NCBI taxonomy): domain Eukaryota; kingdom Metazoa; phylum Chordata; class Mammalia; order Primates; family Tarsiidae; genus Cephalopachus; species Cephalopachus bancanus. The sequence goes on along the minus strand of JAPVLO010000444.1, from coordinate 826,117 downwards.
TCTTCACAACCTTGGGCCTCATGGAAGCTGCTGGGCTCTAATTCAGGCAGATTACTCCAGCTAGATTTCTGGGGTGGCCTCCATTCTGCACCTCCTCCAACATGTGACTCCCCCCTCCCCATTTCAAGACAAACTACTTATCTACATTTAATGCATATAGTTATCACATGGTCTGAAGAGTAAATTAACAGTGCTCTGCTTCCCCCAGGGGTCCTGACAATATTTCTCACCCCCATCCAACATGTCCTCAGTCTCTGTAAGGTCCTCCCCCCTGCCCCTCATTTTCTCTGGAAAGCCCCACACCAGTGGATTCACAAACTCTAAGGGATCAATTGGTAGATTCTTCTTGCAGAAGAAATGAAATCTCCATGGTTTCAGTATGACGCCATCCCTAAACAAACATATAATCAGCTTCTTAGCAAGTATTTCACATCTCAAGATATTTTTCACAAGGCCTTTAATTCATTGGGTTACTCTTTCCTTTTTGCTAAAAGGTGCAATGTAACTCATATATTTCCATCACACCCCTCATTCAGTGGCCCTAGGAAAAGAGCAGATAATGCGAATAAAAAGAATGAGGAGATTTGGCAAAGCTGCATCACTGGATCTTTGTAAGTGGTACCAGCAGCCCCAGGGAGACAGTTCTCAGATCAACAGGGCTGGTTTTCCATCTGGAGGGGCATCCAGACTTTCTATGCCATCTGAGAGTCCTGGCACCTACAAGATGGATATGGCAACGTCAGCCAATGCCCAGTTTCTCACCCACTCTTCATAGGTGGCACATTCTCCCCAATCCTTCCCTCCTATAGAAGGTTCAGACTGCCTGGCAAATGTTGCGCCCCAGACAAGTTACCCAGTACTTACCTCGTTCCATCTCAGAGGTTTCCTGGGACTCTTCACTTTCCAGATGTTTTCTCTTTTGTCATCATCTCATAGTATCAGCTAGAAGAGTCCTTAGAAGATGTTTAATGTCCACCTCTCCCTTTTCCCTATAGATTGGCTTTTCTTGGATCTCAGGAAATCCTTTAAAATGGTTCAATACAAATAAAAGTAGCCGAGTCTCCTAAATAGATAAATAAATAAATAACCAACTCAGACCACTTAGTGAACCAGCAGTACTGCCCAGGGCTTACTACACTGCAGGGCTGTTAAGGTTCAAAGGTCACCAGGTACATCATCTCTGACCTCAGCGATGACATCAGAGTATTCTGTGGACCTCATGTTCAAGAACAATTCCTTATCCCCAATGAAACCTCTCTAACAAATTCAACTCTCTCACATTTTAAATGTAGCAAAATACTTTGAGATGTTAACATGTTTCTGCTTAATTTTTTTTATTTTGTACCTTTATTTCAAACAGGTAGCAAACTCTGTGCTCATTGCTCAGAGGAGGAGTATGACAGGGCTGAAAGCAGCGGTAGCACATTGATCATCTTGTCTTTTATTTCTAAAACTACAAACTCCATAAGAAAGAGGAAATTTGAGCAGGAACATAGTGGAAACAGGATTTTTAATATCAGGTGCCTCCTTCTCTTCCTACTACAGAAGTGCTGATTGGATTAGGGGGAAAGGCCTGTGGACCAAGGAAGAGAGGGGCCCTCTGAAATGTCCCTAGAGAGGAAGATGTTGCAAGAACTCTAAAAGGAGATGACTGTATTGTGCACACAAGCAGAATCATAGCAGCCTGTCCCATGCATGGCACAGGAGCCACCACACCTAAAGGAACCATGGCTACCAAGCTGATGGACTTTTAAATCATATATGTGTGCTCTCATTTTACCCTCAAAACCTTAGTCGTGTATGATTTCCAAGTAGGGACAGGGAGAAATCCAAACAGGACAACAGCAGAACCAAGGCTTAAATTATAAATTAAGTGGAGATATATTTTTAAAATTTCATACTATTTCTTGCACATCTCCTCTCACGGCCTGAAATTTATACCAGTTATAAACGGCAACCATCTGAATCTTCCTGGGTCTAATCTAAAATTAGAGACACCTCATTTTGATGCAGTGGCCCCAATTCAGTGGGAATATTGGTGTACAAGTATGAAGTAGACTCCCCAAAGTCACTGCTGACTTTTGAAATAGTCAATGAGCCCATACTTAAAAGGGCCCTGCAGAATGTCTTAAAGTCCTCAACCAGAAGGAAAATTAACAAAGGACAAATGAAGCCTTGTAAAAATTGATCAATGAGATTAGATCTTCCAGTTTCCTAAAGAATCCCTTAAAAATAAGGGGCAAAGAGCATTTTTTTAAAAAACATTTTATGGTAAAAATTTTGAAACATATACAAAGTACAGAGACTTGTAGAAGGGGGAATACAGCTTCATGTGGCATTTACCCAGCTTCAGCAAGTATCAATATTGCTCCATTCTTGTTACATACATACACCCCTCACATACACACACATTTAGTCTTTTGATCACTTCTTTTAATTTGGGTGTTTTGGGAAAAGAGTGGGTGATTTGCTATGTTTTGAAGCAGATTCCAGACATGTCATTTCTTCTTAAATCAGCAGTACATATCTCCAAAGATAAGAATTTTTTAAACATAATGGAAATAGTATTACCTTACCAAACAAATTTAGCCATAATTTTTATATCATTTAATAACCAAGTCATACTCAATTTCCTCCAAATATGGTTATAATATCTTTATAACTGTACTGTTGACATCAAAATCCAAACAACGTCCACACATTGCAATTGGTCAGAGTATCTTTTAGTCTACAACAGTTCTCCCTTCCTTTTTATGATATTTATTTGTTGAAAAAATTGAGTAATTTATCCTGTAGAATTTTCTGCAGTTTGGAAAAGGTTGATTGTATTCTTGTGATGTCATTTAAGATGTTTCCCTATTCATTGTATTGACTTTTAAACAGGTAAATCGATCTGGAGAATTGACAAGACTTAGATTCAACATATTGTTTTGTAAGATTATTTTATAGGTAATGCTGTGTACCTCCATTTGGATCACAACAGAAAGCATATAAAGTTGTCTTATTTTTAATAATATTAAGACTTATTCGTGGGTTCAGGTGCTGTGAGCTTGATTGCCACATCATAATATCCCCATCAACCTTTTAACAGATAACATTAGCAACCATTAATGACTATTACTTCATTAGAAGTTAAAATTTTATTAGGAGTTCTAATTCTACCATTCCAAGTAGAATGATTCTTAAGCCTTCTTTCTTAGATCCTGAATTTCTGAAAGAATTAAACGTATCTCCAGAAAGGACAAATAATTCCAGTGACACCAGATCAGGTTCTCTAAGCCAGGACCAATGGAATTTGACACAAGAAGTCAAAGCTAAGTTGGACACACTTCATTCCTTCATTTATTATTTATTCTATAGACATTTATTGAATCCCTACTGTTTGCCAGGCATTCTAGACCCTATAAGTGAACACTTATGGACAAAACAAATAAAAATATTTTCTCTCAAGGAACTTCATTCTAGAAGATAGACAACTTTTAAAATGAGTAAAATATGAAGAAGGTTAGATATTGATAACTACCATGCAGAAAATATAAAACAAGAAACTGAATTTGAGACAATAGGAAACAGGAGCATTTCTATGTTAAACAGGAGGTCATGGAAGTCTTTACTAAAAAGGACCTGTTGCCGGGTTCAGTGGCTCAGCCTGTAATCCCGCGCCTTTGGGAGGCTGAGGTGAGTGAATTGCCTGAGCCCGCGGGTTCGAGACCCGCCTGGGCAGCGAGACCTCATCTCTACAATAAAAATCAAAAAAATCAGCTGGGCATGGTGGCACATGCCTGTAATTCCGGCTACTCGGAAGGCTGAGGCGGAAGGATCCCGGAGCCCAGCAGGCCGAGGCTGCGGTGGCCGGAAGCGGCCACTGCACTCCAGTCTGGGCGACAGAGTGAGACCCCAACTCAAAAAATAAAAATAAAAAAAATAAAAAAAATAAAATAAAAAGGACCTGTTTAGCAAAGATCTGAGTGCAGTAAGAGCTTTATAGCCAATGTAATATCTTCCAGAAGACAGAGGCTAGAGTCTTGTCTCAGTGGGTGCTTGGCCTGGTTAAATATCAAAAAAAGGAAGACAGTGTGACCAAAACCAAGGGCCAAGGAGGAGAGTTGTAAAATATGAGATCAAATAAATTATGAAAAGCCAGATCATAGAAAGTCCTATAGGATATTGTCAAGACTTTGGCTTTTACTGAGTGACATGTGAAGCTTGGAGAGTTTTTAACTGAGAAATTACATGTTAAAACATCACCTAAACTGTTAACACTCATTACCTCTGGGTACAGGTAGAAAAGACAGTGAAAGGAGATTTTACTCTTATACTTCATGCTCTAATTCTTCTAGAATTTTATAATAAGAATGCACCAGTATATAACTTGTATAATATAAAAAAACATATGAAAAGCAAACTAGGAAGGCTTCCACTTCCAGGAAATTAACAATATCAAGAATGAAGAGACAATATCACTACAAACCCTGCAGCCATGAAAAAGGTAACAAGGGAATCCCACAAACAACTCTACACACATGAATTTGACAACTTAAATGAAATGGATCAGTTCCTCAAAAAACGCAGACTACCAAAACTCACCCAATATGAAGTAGATAAATTGCATAACCCTATAACTGCAAAGAAAATTGAATTTTTAATTGTTAAAATCTCCCCCAAATACCTCCATGACCACATGGATTTACTGGAGAAATCAGCCAAACATTTTAAAAAAAGAATTAAAATGAAATCTACACAATCTCTTTCAGAAAAGAAAAGAAGACTTCTCCATTTATTTTATGAAGCTAGTAATAACTTGATACCAAAACCATAAAAAGCACCCAAAAAGACTGAATGTGGTTGCTCACTCCTGTAATCCCAGCACTTTGGAAGGCCAAGGTGGGAGGATTGCTTAAGGCCAGGAGTTTGAGACCAGCCTAGGCAGCATAGCAAGACCTCATCTCTACAAAATATCAAAAAATTAGCCAGTGTGATGGCATGCATTTGTGGTCTCAGCTACTACTTGGGAGGCTGAAGTGAGAGGATCACCTGAACCCAGGAGTTTGAGACTGCAGTGAGCCACTGCATCCTAGCATGAGTGACAGGGTGAGACTCCAACTCAAAATAAATCAATAAATAAGCACATAAAAGAAAACTACATACCAATACTCCTCAAAAATATAGGTGTAAAGCCCTTAACAAAGTATTAGAAAACAAAATCAGCTACATGAAAAAAGAATTACACACCATGACCAAGTGTAATCCCTATTCCAGGGATGTGAGACTGATCAAAACTGATTCAATATTTGAAAGTCATTCAGTGTAATACACTACATTCATAAGTAGAAAAAGAAAAATCACATTATCATATCAACTGATGAGAAAGGCATTTTAAAATATTCATTACAGGGAACTTCCAGCAAGATGGCGACAGAACAGGTCGCACTGTAAGAGTCTCTGCAAAAGCAAGTGTCCATAAAGACTCTGCATAAGTAGGAGTGTGCCAGGGGTGAGTGAAAGTCCGTCTAAAGGAACACTCAGGTTCATGCATCTGGGCTCTCCTCTGGAGGTGACTGCAAACCCCACTGCCTTGAGATTGGAGCCACTGGTGTGCAGGATCATCTCCTGTTCACAGGACTAACCTGAGGAGAACCTGCCAAATCCAGCAGATTCTCATCACCTGGTGCCTGGCTCACACCATCATCTGTTCAAGCAAATTGACTGGAACCCCGGATCTGATCAGTGGAGAAAGAAGATTGGGGAGAGCCAGAAAGGAGCCCCATCCCCAGTGAGGGCAGCCATTTTCTCGGTCCCAGGACCACGCAGAGACCTGCATTGCCCTACCCAGCACCACACAGACTCCAACTTGGTACCTAAGGTAATCTCATCAAACTCGGAGAGACAGACACCCCTCTCCCACACTAAATCAACACAGAAAGGTCAGATCTGAGTGGCAGACTTAACAGGCAGCAAGCCGGGTGAGTCCAGATCTGATCCACCCTCCTTCCACAGTAGGCCTAGGGCATCTGACTCAAGCTGAGAGCAACTCTATCAGCCTACTCTGAGAGCAGAGGGGAGGGACTGGAGATCAGAGTTGAAAGGAAGTTTGAATTTACAGAAATGACCTTAGAGTGAGCTTGGTTCCTTGTTTTTTGTTTGTTTGTTTGTTTGTCTGTTACTTTTGCTCATTTTTTGTCTGTTAGTCTTTTTCTCTTTCTTTCTGTTTTCAATAACTTTTTCGTACATGCTTTGTTTCTGTTATTTTATTTATTTTTTTAGACTTCCTGTTTGGATATGGAGAGTACATCAAAAGGGAGGTTTTTGTTGGTTTGCATGTTTGTATGATTGTCTCTATTTTTTTTTTTTTTACTCTTTTCTGTCTTTGTGACTCTTTTCATTTGGTAGTTGGTACGTCTGTCTGTTTTCCCTCTTACTCTTCTCTCTCTCTACCTTCCTCTTGACCCCTCTCCCTCCTCTTCCCATTCTTTTAATTTTTCTTACCTCATTTTGCTTTCAGGGGGCAAACCTATACCTCCACTGCATGGACATTGTAAGGCAGTGGGAAGTGGGTTCCAGGAGACCCACACACCTGTCAGTGGACACTGGGATCTGCAGATAGATTCTGATTCACACACCCCCTTCAATTAAATCTCAAAACTGCAAAAAGTACAGCCCCCAACCCACAGTGCAGCTTCAGAATTGAACAAAAACCAGAAAATCAACATAAGGAAGAATAGAAGACTGCGCAAACAGAAGTAAAAGCAACAGCCCCATCCCTGAATGACAGAATGAAAGAAGAGGGGAAAAAAAGTGGGGGGGGAAGAAAAATCTACACAAATGAAGAAAAAAACCAAAAGAAGAATATGAGCCTCACACAGACCCCTGGGAGATCAAATACTGAGAATTCAGACTTCAGAAGACAAACAATGAAGAGCCCCCAGAATGACTGGTCTCAAAATATAAACCCAGATATCAAGACATTAATAGAGAGAATAAATAGAATTGAGGAGAGACAAGAAAAAAGAATGAAGATATTGATAACTGAGATAACAACAGTAAAGAATACTGCAAATGAAATAAATAACAAACTGATAAGCATGGAAAGCAGAATTAGCCAAATAGAAGAAAGAATATCAGAGATTGAGGATCAAAATATAGAACTAACCCAAACTGTCAAAAGCATAGAAGAAGCTTAAAAAGACAGAACAAAACCTTCAAGAAATGACTGATTATTTCAAGAGGCTAAACCTAAGATTAACTGGACTTCCTGAGGCAGAAAAAGAGACAGACACAACCCTGGAACAAACATTCCATGAAATTATTCAAGAAAACTTCCCTCATCTCATCAGTGATGCGATCATTCAAACACAAGAGATTCAGAGAACCCCTGTGAGACAACGAATGAGAAGACCAACTCCTAGATACTGTAAGATCAAACACATCCTTGGCCATAAATCAAACATGAACAAATTTCAAAAGATTGAAACTCTGCCATGCACCTTCTCAGACCACAGTGGAATAAAAATAAATATCAACACCAACAAAGTTCCCCCAAAACCCACAAAGACATGGACACTAAACAGCAGGATGCTAAGCAACTCCTGAGTCAACATGGAAATCAAAACAGAGATTAAAAGATACCTAGAAACAAATGAAAATGAAGAAATATCTTACCAAAACCTCTGGGATGCCATGAAAACAGTACTAAGAGGAGTATTCATATCCCTACAAAAACACATGAAGAAAATGGAAAGTTCACAAGTTAACAACGTAACAAATCACCTAAGAATCTGGAAAAGCAAGACCACCAAAACCCTAACTTCAGCAGAAGAATCCAGATCTCCAAAATAAAGGCCCAAATCCAGGACATAGAAACAAAAAGATAATACAAAGAAATCAATGAAACAAAAAGCTGATTCTTTGAAAGGATAAACAAGATTAATGGTCCCCTAGCTAGACTGACCAAGAAAAAGAGAAAAAGCCCAAATAAACACAATCAGAAACACAAAAGATGAAGTCACAACTGACCTTGAGGAAACACAAAAGATCATCAGAGACTACTATGTACACTTGTATGGAAACAAACTTGAAAACCTAAAGGAAATGGAGGATTTTCTGACATCACACAACATCCACAGATTGAAACAAGAAGAAATCTAGACCCTAAATAGACCAATAAAATCCAGGAAATTGACTATGTCGTAAGAAAACTAGCTACCAAAAAAAAGCCCTGAACCAGATGTCTTTCCTGCAGAATCTACAAAACATACACGGAGGAACTGATACTAATCCTATTGAAAGTATTTCAGGTGAATGAGAAAGATAGAATTCTCCCCAAATCATTAAAGAAAAAGAACTACAGACCAATATCCTTGATGAGCATAGATGCTAAAATTTTCAACAAGATCCTAGCAAACTGGATTCAATAACACATGTCAAAAATCATCCACCATGACCAAGAAGGCTTCATCCCCCGGATACAAAACTGGTTAAACATTGGTAAAATCATAAACTTAATTAAATACATCAACAGATGTAAAATCAAAAACCTCATGCTTATATCATTAGATGCAGAAGAAAAATTGTGATAAAATCCAGCACCCCTTCTTTATAAAAAAACCTCAAACATCTAAACATAGATGGAACATACCTCAAAACAGTAAGAGCCATTTATGAGAAATCCACAGCCAGCATACTGTTAAACAGACAGAAATTGGAACCATTTCCCCTGAAACAGGAACAAGACAAGGACACCCACTCTCACCCCTCCTTTTCTATATAGTTTTGGAAGTCCCGGCTAGAAAATCAGACAAGAGAAGGAGATCATGGGTATCCAAATAGGAAGAGAGGAAGTCAAGTTATCCCTCTCTGCAGACGACATGATTCTATACCTCGAAAACCCAAGAGAATCTATCAAAAATCTCCTTGCACTGATAAAGGACTTTGGCAAAGTCTCAGGGTATAATACAATGTACAAAAGACAGTCGCATCTCTATACACAATAATAAACAGAAATCCAAATAAAAAGTACAATACCATTCACAACAGCCACAAAAAAATGAAATACCTTGGCATTTTCCTAACCAGAGATTTGAAAGACCTTTACAATGAAAACTACAAAACATTGCTCAGAGAAATCAAAGATGACACAAATGAGTGGGAAAATATTCCATACTCATGGATTGGAAGAATGGACATTGTTAAGATGTCCATTCTACCCAAAGTAACCTACAGATTTAACACAATACCCATCAAATTGCCAGCAACATTCTTCTCAGACCTAGAAACAACAACACAGAAATTCATATGGAAACATAAATGACCACAAATCGCCAAAACAATCTTTAGCAAAAAAAAAAAGTGGAAGGAATCAAAATACCAGACTTTAAACTTTATTATAAAGCTAAAATAATCAAAACAGCCTGGTACTGGTATAAGAACAGGCATATAGATCAGTGGGACAAGATGAGAGTCCAGAAGAAGAACCTCAATTTCTCAACCAAGTCATCTTCAACAAAGCCTCCACCACCAACCACTGGGGAGAGGAGAACCTGCTCAGTAAATGGTGCTGGGGAAACTGGCTGACCACATGCAGAAGATTCAAACAAGACCCCCACTTATCACCACACACAAAAGTAAACTCTAAATGGACCAAAGACCTAAAGGTAAAACCTTAAACTATAAAAACCTTAGAAAACGCAGGAGACACCCTTATGGAAATTGGAACTGGCAACCAATTCCTGATCAAAACCCCCAAGCCCCCATGCCATATGAGATAAGATAGACAAGTTGGACCTCATCAAACAAGCTTATGCAAAGCTAAAGAAACTATCAAGAGAGCAGGGAGACAGCCCACAGACTGGGAAAAGCATTTGCCAACTATATGTCTGACAAAGGCCTAACATCTGGGATCTACAAGAACTCAAACGTGCTGAAAAGAAAAAAACAAACAGCCCCATTACAAAGTGGGCAAAAGATATGAATAGACAGTTCTCAAGAGAAGACTTATGAGCAGCCAACAGATACATGAAAAACTGCTCCACCTCACTAGTCATCAAAGAAATGCAAATTAAAACTATACTAAGATACCACCTAAATCCAGTCAGGATGGCTATCATCAATAACAAAAAATAACAGATGCCGGAGTGGATGTGGCAAAAAGGGAACACTTCTACACTGCTGGTGGGAGTACAGCCTCTGTGGAAAACATTGCAGCGATTCCTAAAAGTTCTAAAAAATTGACCTTCCATATAACCCCACAATCCTCCTACTGGGAATACACCTAGAAGAACTTAAATCACTCTGTAAAAAAAAATACTTGCACACGTATGTTTATCACAGCATTGTTCACAATAGCAAGAACATGGAACCAACTGTGCTGCCCATCAAAAGAGGACTGGATTTTTAAAATGTGGTACATATACACAATGGAATTTTATGCAGCCATAAAGAAGAACAAAATCATGAACTTTGCAGAAGCTAGATGAACTTTAGAGTCTATAATACTGAGTAATCTTTCACAGAAACAAAAAACTGAGTATCACATGTTCTCACTTACAAGCTGACCTTGAACAACTATTGTAATGTTATAAGAAAAGGATTGGCAGTAGCAGGAAACTGCCTGGTGTGGGCGTGGGGGGTGGGGAGGTAAGATTGGCAGTAGTAGGAATCTGCCTGGGGAAGGGGGGCAGCACACCTCATCAACAAGGGTACTTGCATAATGAATATTTGTATACCTAACCCTGAATTGTATCCCACATCTTTAAAATAAAAAATTTTAAAGTTAAAAATATACATATTCATTACAGCTGGGCATAGTGGCATACACCTGTAGCCCCAGCTTAATTAGGAGGCTGAGGTGGGAGGATCATCTGAGCCCAGGAATTTGAGACCAGCCTGGGCAACATAACAATACCCTATTTCTAAAAGCAAACAAAAAAAAGTTCTGATAAAAACTCCATAAAAATAGGAAGAGAGAGGAACTTTCACAACTCAATAAGAAGAATCTACATAAAATCCACAAATAGTCTTATACTTAATGGTCAAAGAACAGATGCTTTTTTCCGAAGAGTGGGAACACAGCAAAGTTGTCTTCTCTTACTACTCTTAATAATAAAAATACTCTGGGAGAGCCGGGCTCGGTAGCTCAGCCTGTAATCCCGCGCCTTTGGGAGGCTGAGGTGAGTGGATTGCCTGAGCCCGCGGGTTCGAGACCCGCCTGGGCAGCGAGACCTCATCTCTACAATAAATCAAAAAATCAGCCAGGCGTGATAGCGCATGCCCGTAATTCCAGCTACTCGGAAGACTGAGTCGGAAAGGATCGCTGGAGCCCAGCAGGCGAGGCTGCGGTGGCCGGGAGCGGCCACTGCACTCTAGTCTGGGCGCCAGAGTGAGACTCCAACTCAAAAAAAAAGAAAAAAAAATACTCTTAGCATAAACCTGGAAGTTCTGGTCAGTACAATAGGGTACAAAAGGAAAAGAAAAGTCATACAAATGAGAAGGAAAGAAATAAAACTTCCTATTTTCAGATGACATGTTTGTGTAGAAATCCCAGAAAATCTACAAAAAGAAGAAAAAGTGGAAGAGGAAGAAAGGGAGGAAGGGAGAGAAGGAAATAGAAAAGGAAGGAAATAAGGAAGGAAAAGAAAGAAGGATAGACGAAGGGGAGGGAGGCAGGAAGAAAAAGGGAGGGAGAGAAAGAGAAAAAGAGAGAGACGGTGAGAAAACTCCTGTAATTAGCAAATGAAGTCAGCAAGGTCACAGAGTAGAAGATAAAATTATGACAATCAATTCTATTTCTATATATTGGCAATAGGCACATGATCACAAAAATTAAAGCAATGTCATTTACAATTGCTCAAAAAAATGAAATAGGTATATATCTAACAAATTACATATAGGATTTGCATGCTTGCAAGTATAAAACACAATAACAATCAGAGAAAATCTGAGACATTCCCTATTTATGGATTGAAGAACTCAACACAGTAAAAATACAATTCTCCACAAGTTGATATACAAGTTTAGTGCAATTACTACCAAAATTCCTGAAAGACTTTTTGCAGATATTGACAAGATTATTCTAAAGTACATATGGAAAGGCAAAGAATCTAAAAATAGATAAAGCAATTTTGAAAAAGAAGAGTAAAATGGGAGGAATTACTCTACCTTGTTTCAAGGCACAATAATCAATTGGACCTAGTGGTATTGGCCAAAATATAAACACATAGATCAGTCAAGCAGAATAGAAAAAGACACAAATAGACTCATACAAATATTTCCAAATGACTTTTGACCAAAGTGCAAAAATAATTCAATTAGATGAAGGAAATCCTTCTTAACAAATGGTGCTGGAGTAATTGGATATTCCACAGGCAGTAACTGAACCTTAATCTGAAACTTGCACCTTATATAAAAATTAATTCAAAATAGGTCATGGACTTAAATGTAAAACCATAAAACTTTTAGGAAAAACATAGGAGACAAATTTTCAGGATCTAAGGCTAAAAAGACTACTTAGACTTGAAACTAAAAACATAATCCATAAAAGAAAAAATAGATAAACTACACTTCATCAAAACTAAAACCATTTGCAATGGAAAAGCTGCTGATAAGAGTATAAAAAGACAAGCTACAGACCATGGTAAGGCATTTGTAAACTACATATCCAACAAAGGACTAATACCTATAATATGTAGAGAACTTTCAAACTCAACAGCAAAATAAGTAATCCAGTTAGAAATTATACAAAAGACATGAAGAAGTGTTTTTCTTAAGAGGAGATACAGATTGCAAATAAGCACATGAAGTGATATTCAATATAATTAGCCATTAGGAAAATGCACATTAAAACCACAATGTATCATAACACACACGTCAGAATGATTGAAACTTTTTTCAAAAAGTGACAAAACCAAATGCTAATGAGGATATGAAAAATTTGGATCGCTCACACATGGCTGGAAGGAATGTAAAAATGGTACAGTCAAAAGAATATGGCAACTGAAACATACAACTATCGTATCACCCTGCAATTGCATTCTTGGGCATTTATCCCAAAGAAATGAAAAACCTGTACATAAACACCTGGACATGAATATTTATAACAGTTTGTTCATAATAACCAAAAACTGAAAACAGCCCAGATGTCCTTCAATGAGTGAATGGTTAAACAAACTGTTGTACTTTTATACCATGAATACCATTCAGCAATAAAATGGACTGAACTTGGATGAATTTCCAGAGAATTAAGTTGAGAGAAAAAAACCAATCACAAAAAGCATATACTGCATGATGCCACTTAGAAAACATTCTTGAAATAACAAATTTATAGAAATGGAAGATCAACGAACAGTTGCCAGTGATGAAGGAGGGGATGAAGGTGGGAGGAAAGGGGATGAGGCTATAAAAGGGCAACATGTGGGATCCTTGTAGTGATGGAACTGTTCTGCATTTTGGCTGTATTAATACTAATATCTTGGTTTTGATGGTGTGCTACAGTTTTGTGATATGTTCCCATCAGGCAAAAGAGGACAGATGTTACCTGGAATCTCTGTGTGTGCGTTATTTCTTAAAATTACATGTGAATCTACAATGATCTAAAAATTAAAAGTTTAATTTAAAACATCAAAAACATCCAAGAATATTTGTTTAGAGATCGAGGCTGATTACTATGGGATTCAAGTAGAAATGATCTTACTTTTCCTTCAAAACAAATTTTTCTCAGCACCTGTGCAAGTCTCCACAGAAGGCACAGTAGATAAAAATTCTTGCTGTTCACAGGAGAGCAAATAAGTTAACACTGGGAAAACACTTCATAAACCATATCTGCTGCAATAGTTATCCTCAGGAATTGCAAATCTGAATGTCTTTCAACCAGAATGGACATTGAATTTCTCTAACCCAACGAACTTCTATTCTTCAGTTTCTACAGTGCCTCCTTCAAGAGGTTGCCCAATCCATATTTCACTATTTCCCGTGACAGGAAATTTACCTCTCCTCAAAGCACCTTTGACCATCTGTCTATAGAAAGGTCTGTAAATTTTTAAGAACAATAAGGATCTTCTGTACCTGTGGGACTTTCCCCATTCATCACCATTATACTCTTTGGAGATTATATCAATCAAGAATATGCTTGTTTATTTTATTGTAACAAATAACCCCTAAAAATCTCAGTGGTTAAAAACAACAAACAAAAATTTAGTACATGTCTACTGAGGATTGACTGGAAGTCTGGTCCCCTTTGTCCTCTCTCCTGGACCCAGGCTGACAAAGCTACTACTGTCTGGAAAATGATCAGATATCATTGCAAAGGGAAAGAGAATTCTGGATTGTCTCACACATTGGCATTAAATGTTCTGGCCTAGAAGTCACATACATTGCTTCCACTCAAAAGTCATTGATCGGGAAATTCACCCTTTTCATGAGAGTCCTGAATCAAAATACGTATAAATAGTGCCATTGATTACCACAGAAACCATATAGAAAATCCTAATTCTTCACTGTTAAATACAAGACTTGACAAAACCACCAGGCTACACATTCATAAAATCAGGACTGGAACTCAGATTTCTTAGGTCATAATTCAGAACTTTCCACCACACTATAGTGGGGTTTTTAAATGAGGATAATGTAGTTGGGGTTATATGGCATCAGGTTGTCTTTGTTTGTTTGTCTTTCTTATTTATAAATAACTTCAGGAGAAAAGGTTTGGAAGTTCCTAAAACACTTGCCTTAAACTGAAAAGCAACTGAAAAATAATTTTGCTCACTTTTGAAATGTTTAACCTAGTAAAGATTAGATATCTGGGAGGCTTTTATATTCTGAATGTAGGGAATACAAAGAAAACAATCTTTCTAAGACTTCAAGAAACAGCGGACGAACTCTCGACTCTCACTTTGCTATTTCGATTATCTTGTTGACACTCCAGGTCTTTGAGTAATAGTAGTGGCAGCAGCCACAGAGTTTTCGCTGAGATAAACGTATATGTAATAGCACTGTAGTTCTGCAGAACCACACACCATGGTAAATGCTTTAGCTCAATGCTATTCACTCATAAGCCTGTGCAAAGTAACAAATGGTTCTGAAACATTTGTACCAAATAGCTTTTGCTCTTATTACTTTAAAGACAACTTGACTGCCAAACATTTGCTCTATGATGAAAAGGAACACACATATGTGAGAAGGATTTATGCATTAAAATATGCTGCTTATTTCACTACTGCAGATATAATGCACATCTTTGGAATTAGAGGCAAGCTTCCGTCCTTCCTCAAATGGTGGACAAATGAGAATGTCATGCCCTCCTTTTAACCCATCCTGGTCAAGTTACTTTTTAAAAATAATATTATTTCCCTGCTCTGATCTTAAATGGCTTCCCAATACAAGGAGAATAAAATCTAAAATATTCAACCAAACATTCAAAGCCCCTCAGGGGTGGGGCCCTTATTGAATTTTCTAGCTTATGGCACAACACTCTCCTTTTAGCTTCCACTCAAACGTCCCTCCTCAAAAAGAGTGCAGGACCCTGCTCAAGTCATTTCTTTCAATAGTATAAATTTTCAAAGTTTAATTTTTAGTAAAGTTCTACTAAAATCCCACTTTCTACAAGAAGTTTTTTCAAATGTTTTATTTTGCCCCACACCAGCACAGAAGTGCCACCTCTGCGTTTATCTGGAAAGCCGGGGATTTGCCAGGTCTGTCACTGTATCCATGTATCTGAAGTAGATTTGAGAGCCCTGTTTGTCCTGCATAATAAACCCAACTCTCTTCATCTCCATCAAAGACTGTTTTTTCCAGTGCCTAAAATTTAACCTTAGAGATTCAGTACCTTGAATACATAATCTTCAAAGATTTTTATTAAAATGCAAGTCCCCTTGTGAGAAGTGAAAGCTTAACTTAAACCATTATCCACCAATATTTTAGCAAGGGGAGGGGAAAACAGGCTGGGAACTGAGCCATTTTTTAATGAAATAGGAAATGTGGAGAGATGGCACAGAGAAAATTGTATCTGGTCAGGAGGTAGATGCTGAGGGTGGTGATGAAGAATACCAAAAATAGATATTTTAGTGAGATGCTGTATTTACAAAAAAAAATTAAATCAAATTAAATTAGCCAGGCATGGCAGTATACACCTATAGTCCCAGTTACTTGGGTGGATAAGGTGGGGGGATTGTTTGAGCCAGGAGTTCAAGGTTACATTGAGCTATGATCCACCACCGCATCCAGCCTATGTGACAGAGCAGAACCTTGTGTCTAAAATAATAACAATAATACTAATAATAATCAAGTTCATTATAAATTTGTAGATCTCCTGAGATGGCACCCCTGTGTAAGGTAATGTCTTAAGAACACAAGACATGCATATATCCATAACCAAATTAATAATGTTCACAAACTTAGTTGAGACTCATGGGAGTCCAAATAACAACACAGTAATCAAAGTTTAATTATAAAAGAGCTCAGAGATTTGGATAAAAACCACAGCTGTGAAGGAAACCTTCCCATCAGGGACTTAGCTCTTGTGTATAAACTGTAAGCAAGAAAGGCAAACCTTACAAAGCAGCCTCAGATGATTACTGGTGCCTAGGAAAACTCCTGGCCCAAAGGATTACTCTGAACTGAGTTACATTGTCCTCTAAACTCATTTTGTAGGGTTTTGAAAATCTCCTCCACGGACCTGATAGCCTTGACATCAATTTATGAAGGTAAATGGGATTAACAGGTTCTGGTCAAGGTTTCAGTGTCCCTTCCAAGAGATGGCCAGTGTATCCATAATAAGAGAAGGAGTATGAACCACTGGCAAATCCCACACTTAAAATGCCTCTTGATCTGTAAGTCATGCCTTCCTGCTATTTATAGTTCTATAAAGGATTAGAGAGAAACTTGCTTCTAGGGGGAACAACCTCAGTTGCTGAAGACTATATGCTGCCATGAACCTGGTGTCTGCCCTGAGGAAAGCAATGAAATGGTCAACCTCCTACTCCTTTGGCTGGAATTTTTATAGGTTGTTGCCACAGGACTTCAATCGTAGGCTATGAGCAAAAACCTTCTGTCATTCACATTCAGTCCCTTCGTAAGTAAAAGGGTTCAGAGGCTTAAAACCACCTGAACCGTTGAAGAGTCTGACCTAACATAAAGCTGGGAGCAGTACAGCTAGCATATCAGTAATTTTTTTAAGACTTTTAAGTATGTGTGGAACCTTTTGACTGCTTTTCCATCTCTTGGGTGTCCCAAAACTTCTACCTCATTGAAATTTGGAAAACAACTCAAGTTCTATCTTACCCCCAGAGAAAGGAGGCAGCCACAAGTTTTACAAAACTAAAATGAGAGTTGGCACATGCAGCCAAGTTATACTGCCTTACTGTTGGTGTGTGACAATATTTTATACATGATTTAAAAATCATTGTTAAATAACATTTGTAAGAATCAATTGCATGATCTATTGTCCTAAGTTGAAGATCACAAATTACACAGCTGCAGTCTCAGGCCCCCAGGTGCCCACAGTCAAAGGCAGGCATGTGCAGTACACAGAAAAGACAATATTTAAATGGTGGACCAAAATTCAAATGGACAAAGATACCCATGCATGCATGTTTATTGCAGCACTGTTCACAATAGCAAAAATATGGAACCAACCATGCTGTCCATCTGAAGTGAACTGGATTTTTAAAATGTGATACATATACATATGGAATATTATGCAGTCATAAAAAGGACAAAATTACAGACTTTGCAGCAACTTGGATGAATTTAGACTCTATCATACTCAGTGATCTATCACAGAAATGAAGAACTGAGTATCACATACTCTGATTCATAAGTGGACCCTGAACATCTAGCATAATACTATAAGAAAGGGATAGGCAATAGCAGAACACTGCAAGGGAAAGGAGATGGGGAAGCACATAATATCAATAAGGGTGCCTGATCCTAATCCAGACAAAGTGAAGTAAAATGGGAGGCCCAAACTTCACCTGTACGTAAACCACTTATGTTCCCAATTCTGACTTGTGCCTCACATTTTTAAAATTAAAAATAAAAAAAAATCAAACAGACTTAGTAACTGCTCTGCCATTGTAGATTCTTTCCATGTCCTGTCATTCATCATATTTCCCCCAAAGGCATATTACAACCCTGGCAATCAAGGTAGAGGCAAAGCCGAGAATGACAATCTAGCAGCTGCTGAGGGCTCCAGGTTGGGAGGACTAAGAAACTGTGACATCCAGTCTCTATGTGACCCTTGAATTTTTTTCTACAGTGGCTCCACCAAGTAGCTACCCAGCCCATATTCAAATGCCTCAAGGACTGGGAATCTACCATTTTCTTAAAAAAAAAAAAAAAACTCTACATCTCTGGGGAGGTATAACAGAAAGGACAAATTTACTTCCTAGAAACTGTTGTTTCTACTTGTGTCCCTTGGAGCCACAGAGAACAAATCCACATTCCTCTTCTATAAGATAGTCCTTCTAATATTTCAAGACTGTTATCACAACTTTTCAAGTCTTTTTGTCAGCTTCACAGCTCTATTCTCCAAATATTCAGATTTTATTTCCCTGTTACCATTTGATTTTCTCCCAAATGTGTCCTACTTACTTTTCATTTGACTTAATACACTTTCCCCAGAACTGAACACAGTATTCCAACTAAGGTCTGACCAAGGCAAACTAAATGAATAATCTTACTTTCTCCATTGTGGATACTTCACCTAAGACTGACTTTTTGAAAGTCACATCACAACATTAAGTCCTGCTGAGTTCATACAGCCATTCTGAAGTAGCCAAGTCAAAATTCAAAACCATTCTTTATCACCAGGTAATGTAGCTAAGGATATCCAGATTTTCAACCCATCTATAAGACCATCTATAATCCTCACCTCATAAACGTAAAGGCACAAGAAATGGGTGAAGTTTTCTGTTTTATACATTTGTTTAAAAAGCTAAAAAATTTTTTTTGATTTGCTCAAAATTCTTCAAAACATCTTCAAGTCAAAAATTGTCATCTCAAAATGTCATGCAACTTGATGAGATAACTACCTAAACACCTAATTCCCATAAAGACATACTTAATAAGTTAAACCATAATTGTCAAATGATATGTTGCTTAGTTAATAGTAAAATATGGGAGAGAGGCAAGATAGCAACGGAATAGGTCAGAGTGTAAGTCTCTGCAAAAGTAAGTGTCTGTAAAGATTCTCTGTGTGAATGAGTGTGTACCAGTGGGTAAGTGAAAGTCAGTCTGAGGGGAGACTTGGGTTCATGGACCCAGGGCTCTCCTCCAGAGGTGTCTACAACCCACCACTGCTCTAAGATTGGAGCCCCTGGAGCACAGGGTTGTCTGCTGTTCCCATTGCTCTCTTGAGATGAGGCAGCAGAGAACAGCTGCTCCTCACCACCTGGCACCTGATCCATGTCATCACCTGTGGTGCAGACCTGGCATGAGAAGCAGGAACCATGGAAATCAGGGCATGGAAATCTGGAATGGAGCCCTACCACCGGTGAGGAGATGATGACCAGCACCATCTTCTCTGTTCCAGACCAGGCAGAGATCTGCATTGCCCCACCCAGCTCTGTCTAGCCTCCAACTTGGGACCCAGAAGCTATACCCTCATTGGACTTGGAGAGACAGACACCCCTCCTCCACACTGGAACAGGCACAAACAAGTCAGATCTGAGTGGGAGATTTGACAGCAGCAGCAGCAAACAAGTCAGATGAGTCCAGATCTGATCAATCCTCTTCCCACAGTAGTCCATGTATCTGACCCACACTGAGAGCAACCCTATCAGCCCACATTGAGAGTAGAGGGGACAGGCTGGAGACCAGTGTCACTCTTTAATGTGACAGTGGCAGCCAAAAGGAACCTGGAGTTACAGAAATGGCCACAAAGCAAGATTTTTTGTTTTGTTTTGTTTGTTCATTATTTGTTTTAGTTTTTTTTCTTCTCTTATTCATTCTGTTGTCATTTACATTTTTGTACTAGCTTTGTTTCTGCTATTTTAATGTAGCTTTTTTAGATTTTCTGTTTGTGTATGGGTATTTTTGAGGGTGAGTACATCAACAGGGAATTTTGGTTTTTTTGTGGGTTTTTTTTTTTTGGTCTGTCTATTTGCATTTTTTGTTTGTTTGTTTTTATTGCTTTTGTTTCTCTGTTTATTCATTAGTTGGTATGCCTGTCTATTTTCCCTCTTCTTCTTCTCTCTCTCCACCTTCATAGCATCTTCCTCCTTCCTTCTTCCATTCTTTTTCTTTTTCTTATCTCATTTTGCTTTCAGGGTACAAACATAGCCCATACTGCATGGGCAGTGTAAGGTGGTGGGAAGTGGGTTTCAGGGGGCCCACACATCAGTCAGCCGTTATTGGGATCTGCAGATAACTTCTGAAGCACAGCTCCCCACTTAATTAAATCTCAAAATTGGAAAAAGCACAGTCCCCCACACCAAGACCAGCTTCAAAATTAAACAAAGCCAGAGGATCTACATGAGAAAAAATAGGAGATTGAACAAACATAAGTGAAAGCTATCCCCCAACCACTGAACAACATAATTAAGGAAGAGGGGGAAAAAAAAGGAAGGGAGGAAAATCTACATGAATGAAGAAACACCAAATGAAGAATAGGGGTCTCATATAGACTCCTTGGAGGACAACAACTGAGAATACAGACTTTGGAACTCAATAATAAGGAGCCCCCAGAATGACTGATCTCAAACCACAAACCTAGATATTAAGATATTAATAGAGGGAGTAAATAGAAATGAGGAGAGACAAGAGGAAAGAATGAAGGAGTTGATAACTGAGATAATAGTAATAAAGAAGACCGTGAATGAAATAAATAACAAACTGATAAGCTTGGAAAGCAGAGTTAACCAAGTAGAAAAAGAATCTCAGAGCTTGAGATCCAAAATATGGAACTAACCCAAACTGTTAAAAAAAAAACAGAAAAAAAGACAAAACAAATCCTACAAGAGATGAGCGATTATATCAAGAGGTCGAACCTAAGATTAATTGGAATCTCTGAGGAAAATAGAGAGACAGAGACCAACCTGGAACAGACATTTCATGAAATTATCCAAGAAAACTTTTCTCATCTCATCAGAGATGTGACCATTCAAACACAGAAGATTCAGAGAACCCCTTCAAGACAACAAAAGAGAATACCAACTCCTCAACACATAGTAATTTGCTTACACAAAGTAGGTATTTTAAAAATCCTAAAGGCAGCAAGAGAAAAAGGTCATACTACCTACCAGGGAAGACCAATTAGAATAGCAGCATAAACACTTAAGGTTAGGAGATATTGGAGTCTAATCTTCAAAGTTCTCAAAGATAAATAATTTCAACCAAGAATTACCAACCCAGCTAAGCTAAGTTTCATCAGTGATGGAGTATTAAAATCCTTCCCAGACATTCAACCCCTAAGAGTTTATGCTACCTCCAGGTCATCTCT
Organism: Cephalopachus bancanus; assembly: GCA_027257055.1. Classification (NCBI taxonomy): domain Eukaryota; kingdom Metazoa; phylum Chordata; class Mammalia; order Primates; family Tarsiidae; genus Cephalopachus; species Cephalopachus bancanus. The sequence goes on along the minus strand of JAPVLO010000444.1, from coordinate 804,690 downwards.
ACAAGAGACACTTATGAAAGTATTAAACACAGAAGAAAGGAAAAAGGAACAATGATGTTCTTCACAAGAGTGCAGGAAAAGATTGAAAACACACACAAATCAACACAAAAATCAAAAGAAAGATAAATCTACAAGTGGTAGCAACAACAACAAACTCTTTAAAATCTTATGACAGGGATAAACTATCACATCTCAATAATTAGCCTAAATGTGAATAGACTAAATGCACCACTGAGAAGACATAGAATGGCAAATTGGATAAAATACCATGATGCAACAATATGTTGGCTCCAGGAGACTCATCTCACCAGAAAGGACACTCACAGACTCAAAATAAGAGAATGGAAAATTTGCAGGTGAATGGAACACAAAAGAAAGCAGGAGTCACAATTTTAATATCAGACAAAATACCCTCTAAGGTATCAAAAATTTAAAAATATACAGAAAGTCTCTATAAAATGATCAATCCATCAACAAGAAATACTCATCAGAAACATATATGCACTCAACACAGGAGCACCAACTTTCATAAAGCAGCTTCTAGGTAAACTAAAAAGATACTTACTCTAACACTATCATAGCTGGAGATTAAAATACCACACTAACAATCCTAGACAGATCATCAAGAAAAAAATTCAACAATGAGATCCAAAACCTCAATGTGATGCTTGACCAAATGAACTTAATTGATACCTACAGAACACTCTACCCAATAACCACAGAATATATTCTACTCAACACCACATGGAACATACTCTAAGATCGACCACATCCTTGGCCATAAATCAAACATGAACAAATTTCATAAAATTGAAATTCTGCCATGCACCTTCTAGGACCACAGTGGAATAAAAATAATTATCAACACCAACAAAGTTCCCCCAAAACCCACAAAGACATGGACACTAAATAGCAGGATGCTAAGCAACTCCTGGGTCAACATGGAAATCAAAACAGAGATTAAAAGATACCTGGAAACAAATGAAAATGAAGAAAAATCTTACCAAAACCTCTGGGATGCCATGAAAACAGTACTAAGAGGGGTATTCATATCCCTACAAACACACATATAGAAAATGGAAAGACTACAAGTTAACAACCTAACAAGTCACCAAAGAAAGCTGGAAAAGCAAGACCACCAAAACCCTAACTTCAGCAGAAGAATCCAGATCACCAAAATAAAGGCCCAAACCTGGGACACAGAAACAAAAAGGTAAAACAAAAAAATTAATGAAACAAAAAGTTGGTTCTTTGAAAGGATAAACAAGATTGATGGTCCCCTAGCTAGACTGACCAAGAAAAAGAGAGAAAAATCCCAAATAAATGCAATCAGAAACACAAAAGATGAAGTCACAACTGACCTTGAGGAAACACAAAAGATCATCAGAGACTACTATGTACACTTGTATGGAAACAAACTTGAAAACCTAAAGGAAATGGAGGACTTTCTGACATTACACAACCTCCCCAGGTTGAAACAAGAAGAAATCGAGACCCTAAGTAGACCAAAAAAATCTAGGAAATTGACTATGTCATAAGAAATCTACCTATCAAATAAAGCCCTGGACCAGATGGCTTTCTAGAAGAATTCCAGAAAACATGCAAGGAGGAGCTGATACCAATTCTACTGAAAGTATTCCAGGCAATTGAAACAGATGGAACTCTCCCCAAACCATTTTATGAAGCTAACATCACATTGATCCCCTAACCAGGTAAAGGTACAACAAAGAAAGAAAACTACAGATCAATATCCTTGATGAACATAGGTGCTAAAATTCTCAAAAAGATTCTAGCAAACCGGATCCAATAACACCTCTCAAAAATCATCCACCATGACCAAGTAAGCTTCATCCCCAGGATGCAGGGCTGGTTCAGCATCCACAAGACCATAATCGTAACTAAATACATCAACAGATATAAAAACAAAAACCACATGATTATATCATTAGATGCAGAAAAAGCTTTCGATAAAATCCAGCACTCCTTCTTGATAAAAACCCTCGAACATCTAGACATAGATGGAACATACCTCAAAACAGTAAGAACCATCTATAAGAAACCCACAGTCAACATACTGCTAAACAGAAATTGGAATTATTTCCCCTGATAACCAGAACAAGACAAGGATGCCCACTCTCACCCCTCCTCTTCAACATAGTTTTGAAGTCCTAGCTAGAACAATCAGAGAAGAGAAGGAGATCAGGAGTATCCAAATAGAAAGAGAGGAAGTTAAGTTATCCCTTTTTGGGGATGACATGATTGAAACCTCGAAAACCCAAGAGAATCTGTCAAAAACCTCCTTGCACTGATAAAGGACTTTGGCAAAGGCTCATGGTATAAAATAAATTTGCAAAAGACAGTTGCTTTCCTATACACCAACATTAAACCAACAGAAATCCAAATAAAAAGCACAATCCCATTCAAAATAGCCACACAAAAAATGAATACCTTGGTATCGTCCTAACCAGAGAAGTCAGAGACATTTACAATGAAAACTACAAAACACTGCTCAAAGAAATCAAAGATGACACAAACAAATAGAAAAATATTCCAGGCACATGGTTGGAAGAATCAACATTATTAAGATGTCCATCTTACCCAAGGCAAGCTACAGATTTAACGCAATACCCATTAAATTATCAGCAAAATTCTTCTCAGACCTGAAAATGACAATACAGGAATTCATATGGATATGTAAACGAACTCAAATAGCCAAAACAATTCTCAGAAAGAGAAAAAAAGTAGGAGGTATCACACTCCCAGACTTTAAGCTTTATTATAAAGCTAAAATAATCAAAAGAGCCTGGTATTGGTACAAGAACAGGCAAGGTAGAGATCCCAGAAGCAAAACTTCAATTTCTCAACCAACTCATCTTCAACAAAGCCTCCACAATCAAACACTGGGGAAACAAGAACCTATTTGAGAACGTATAGTGCTGGGAAAACTGACTGACCACATGCAGAAGATTGAAACCTACCTATCACCATACACAAGAATCAACTCTAAATGGATCAAAGACCCAAATGTAAACCCCAAACTATAAGAACCTTAGAAAATGCCAGAGACATCCTATGGAAATTGGAACTGGCAACTAATTGTTGATCAAAACCCCAAGTGCCCATGCCATAAGAGATAAGACAGACAAGCGGGGCCTCATTAAACCGAAAAGCTTCTACAAAGCCAAAGGAGCTATCAAGAGAGCAAGGAGACAGCCCACAGACTGGGGAAAAATATTTCCCAACTGTATATCTGACAAAGGTCTAACATCTAGGATCTACAAGTAACTCAAACATGCGGAAAAGAAAGAAATAAACAGCCCCATTAAAAGTGGGCAAAAGACATGAGTAGACATTTCTCAAAAGAAGATATATGGGCAGCCCACAGACACATGAAAAAATGCTCAGCTTCACTAATCATTAGAGAAATGTCAATCAAAACCACACTGAGATGCCACCTAACTCCCTAAGAATGGCCATCATCAATAAAAACAAAAAACAACAGATGCTAGCGAGGATGCAGAGAAAAAGGATCGCTTCTACAATGCTAGTGGAAATGCAAACTAGTGCAGCCTCTTTGGAAAACAGTGCTGCGATTCCTAAAAGGTCTAAAATTCGACCTTCCATACTACCCCGCAATCCCCCTACTGGGAATATACCCTGAGGAACTCAAATCACTCTACGAAAAAGATACCAGCACATGCATGTTTATTGCAGCATTATTCACAATAGCAAAAAACACAGAATCAACCGTACTGTCCATGGAAAGAGGACTGGATTTAAAAAATGTGGTATGTATACACGATGGAATAATATGCAGCTATAAAGCAGGACAAAATTATGAACTTTGCAGCAACTTGGATGGACGTAGAGTCTGTAATACTGAGTGATCTATCACAGAAACAAAGAACTGAGTATCACATGTTCTCATAAGCAAACCTTGATCAATTATCATTATACTATAAGAAAAGGTTTGGCAGTAGTGGGAAACTGCTGGTGGTGGGGGAGGAAGTTGGGATTGGCCAGTAGTTGGGGTCATACCTCATCAACAAGGGTACCTGCATAATGAACATTTGTATATCTAACTCTAAATTGTACCCCACATCTTTAAAATAATAAAAAAAAATTATAGTAAAATATAAGGGAAAGAGCACAAATCTGTTTAGGACCACCTGGGTTGAAATCTTAGCTACATTGACAAATAGCTGTTGTCACAGAGCAATGTACTCTGAGCCTCAGCTTCCCTAGAATTGAAGATAACACTCTCTATCTTGCCATGTCTTAATATAAAGTGCTTGACACAATACCTGTAAGTAGGCAATAAATGGAATGTTTCTCTTACAGCACAGATTATTGCAAGTTTACATCTCATTTTTTTAGATTAGTAGCTCTTCAAGAAAGGGATTGAGACTAGCTTGTCTTCATATTCCTCATAGTCCCAACACCTAGCATGAGTAGACACCCACATTCTTCTTGAATATAAATGTAAGCATCTGCCTTCAAATTCAGTTGTATATCATCTAAAAATAATCACATTTCTCCTCTTGTCTCTCATTTTCAAAGGAATGCTTGAAAAATTTCAGGGATTATCTAAGAGTACTTATTATAAAAGAAAAAAATATCATCACCCTCCTCAAGTCCCAAGCAGTCATGCTGAACTGATTCTATAGGTCTGATCTATTCAGGAAACAAGTTGGCATTGACATTTATTATTTTTTTTATGCTGACCCAATTCTAAGCTTTATTTCTTTTATAAAGTAATGGTGTTCCAAGACATTGCTAAAATGAGGAGCAAGAGCAGGCTGGTGGGGAAAGCCAACATCTGATATACTCCATTTCTGACCTATGCTTCAGCAACCTAAAGAAAAATTTTGTTGGTCTCCAGTGTCTACCTTCAGCAATAAAATTAAGAGTTTCACTCCCACACTACCTCAACCAGGTTGAGGTAATTGTTACTGATATGGCTTTAACAATTTGAGTGAGAGAAGATGAGAATTTTGAAAGAGATTTATTTACTGCAAAGCATCCCAAATATCTCATTAATCTGATTTTCATTTGGCAAACTTTTCTTTCATTAAAAGCTCCATGCTCTGCGTTTATAACAAAGCAAAAGTGCCTCTGAGAAGGCAAAGCAGCAAAGCGGAAAGAACTTGGGCTCTGGAATGATTTAGACCTGAGTTTGATTTCCAGGTGTGCTTGTTCTGTGACCACAGGCAGTTTTTTCATAGTCTGTTAGAACCCCAATGTCCCCATCTATAAAGAGAAAACAATTTTTCTGTTGTGGCTTATGAATACTGGGGGTCAGCTCTAGCACCCTGGGCACTCTTTTATTTGTTTATTTCTTCAAGACTCAGACAGTTCGTGATGAGAATTTAAATGAATGAAAATATGTAAACTGATTAGAAGAGTGTCTGGTGCAGAACATGTGCTTCGTAAATGCTTGTTATCAGCATTATCAGCATCATCAAGGACTAAATGACACATGTAAAGGGTGTCTTCCACAGTACTGCTACATAAGAGGGGCTCAGTAATGCAAGGGAAAACATCTCCCCTCACGACGAGAAACGTTCCATTGGGGTGTGAAGAAACTCATTGGATGGGAGGGTCTATCCTGCAATTGTAGGTAGACTCACAAATTTAGAGAAGGAGAGATCACGGAGATCAAGACTATTTACGAAGGAAGAGACCAAGTGAGATAGAGATGGGAATTACCCTGAAAAGGTGGCAGAGTTAATAGAAAAGAAGAAGTCCAGGTCTCCTGACATCCAGATTACTGCATTTTTCTCACATTATTATGTCTTTTTGAAGTGTTACCTCAGGGGAGGAAGAGGTGTGAAAAATCACCTATTGAGTACAGTGTGCACAGGTGGAGATGGTGGGTACACTTAAAACACAGACCCCTTCAACACTATACAGTGCATTCATATAACCAAAAAACTATTTGTACCCCTTAAAATTACTGAAATAAAGAAAAACAAAAAAGAATAAAATGTTACTTGGTTGAGAAACACCTTCCTACAAATAGGTTGCCAACTGTCCAATAACATCTAACACTTTTTGCGGGTTTTGTGGGCTTAGGGTGGTTTAAAGAGATGTTAGGAATTTAAAGGGAGAGAATGAGTCCCCAACAATCCTTTTAGGAGTCCTATTTCAGATGGGAGGGATATTAACCTCACTCTAGACAGAAAAATAAGAGCATGGCTCCTAGAAACTGGCCACCCACAAATGCAAACCCAGCAAGCTCTTCTTCCCTTAGTTAATTTTAAACACTGCCTTTATATCCCAGTTTAGATTTGTTTTGTTGTGTATGTACAATGTCACAGAATTTCAGATTTCTTATTTCTTAGCCCTAGGAAACAAGAGGGCCTTTTTCCACGGATTTGATGTCACTCACCACCAGAGGAAAGTAGAATGTGCTTCCTCTAATTGAAAATACATAACTGCTTCGCTGGATTTTCCTTCATTTCCTTCCCTCCCCTTAGTGGCATAGATCTGACCCAAAGAGTTTTGCCTTTCAAAGCAGTTTTCACTTCATGAGCTGAAGATAAAAGAAACTCAATTAACCAAAGACTCCGAAGTCAAGAAAACAAAGAGAACAGAAAACAAAAAGAAAAAGGATCAGCCCTAGATTGAGCACAAAATGCTGATTTTTTAGGTTGCCCAAGCTTGAGTCTAGGTTCTATTTAGTGCTGGGATTCTGTGCCCCTCTGGCAAACAAAAAAGGAAAGTAGGACTAAAGTCTATTTGCATGAGAAGGCCAGGGGAGGGCAAGGTGATAGTCTTAGCACAGCATTTAATCTTTTTTCTAGCTTTGTGCATGCTCTACCACTCTAATAGACTCAGATCTCGAGTACTAAAAGGATAGAAGGCAGAACCTCTAAAAATTAAGAGAAAATATACTAAAAACTATGCCCTGATATAAATACACTGTGCCCTGATTTGAGATTCACACATATCCCCAGAAAGAGAAGAAGACATTATCCCATTTCTGCCTGGTTTGCATCAAGAACTCAGGAAGAAATCAGAGAGAGGCAAGAGTGGAAGCAGGAGAGTCTACTGACTGAGAGCAAAGCCTATGACCCCTCCAAGGGCAGCCAGCCTATCAACATGGGAGCAAAAGTAGGGGAGGGAAAAAAATAACATCATAATTGCACAAGTGGTTGATAGAACTAGCAAGCACAGACGGCCTCCACCTGGGAACTCCATTGGGGGTGAGTAGGGAGGACATGGAAGTTTATAACAATCAGAGAGATCAAAAACTTAAAATATGGGTTGCTAGCATTTATGTGACCCCTTTTAAAACTCGGGCTCATGTGGCCTGAGAAAATGAGTTTGCATTAGTAACTTTACCTCTTTCTTTCCTTTTCCTACTATATAAACAGCATACAGTGTTATAATGAGGATCCCTAGTGGGCCATGTTCATCCAAACTCACTCTCTTCTGATATAGGTGCTCCCAGTTAAAAAAAAAAAGAAAGTATGATTTTTGATGCTTAGAATTTACTTATGTACTGCTCTTCATATATTAAAGTGATTCAAATTATTGTACCCCTAATGTATACGATTTCTGTTACTTTTCCTTTAAGTGTGATGGACTGGTACTGAGTCATCCGTTTTCTCATTCAGGTTTCCTTGGAACTAATCACACATGTTTGAAACAGTAGGTCAGAGTTTGAGACATAGTCTGTGTCCAGGAAAGACTGTAGAACTAAGCACACTGGTTCAAAAGATAACAAAAATACTCCTTATTTTCGGCGAGAGCCTCAGTCTGCACCTCAGTTTCTTCCTGAGTTTAAAGAAGAAAAAAAATCTTGCAGATAAATCTTCTACGCTCCCCTAGGGCTTCTTATCAGGATCATTCAAAAGTGTTTTTAACCTTTAAGGGATCATGAAAAATAAGAGGCTGCCTTGTCCATTGAAGTAATAAAAACTTGTTTTCCAGTGAGTTAAGATACCTGCTTGCTTTCTAGGCCCTGACCGCTAGTCACAGTAGCAGAAGAGTGGGATCAGTAGATGCTGGGCACTGCTAGGGGAGGTAGGGAGAGAGAAGGGAGTGGGTCACGTGACAACACAGTGGGAACCTGGTCCACTACCAAGGGGAGAGAGGGCCAGCTAGAAGACCAAACTTCACTTCTATGCAGCTGACTTATGTAGCAAATCCTCACTTGTACCCCACAACTGTAAAATAAAATTGTAAAAAGATACCTGCTTCCTTAACTGTTGGTATTAAAATTTAATAATTTATTTTAAAAACGTACCATTCCTGCTCATAATTCTCATCTGGTTACACGAGATACAGAGGGAAGGAAATAAAGACGAAACTCCCTCCCATCATAGTTTCTGGGCAGTTTTAGCTCACATTAGAAATCTAACATCCAATATTAGTATTTCTTTAAGAGAACAAAGGTAATATGTAGTAATACTAAGTTGCTTTTGTCACTGTTATCTTAAATGCACTTAGGTGTCTTCTTAAGGCCCTTTACAAGTCAGCATGCCACCGACCTAGTGAAATGTGGTGCCACACACTAAAAGTATGACTAAAGGGAGGCATCTTTCCCACGAAAAAAGCTAGTGGCTTTTAGTGAGCAGAATAAGAATGAAATTAAATTGGAGTCTGGGGAGGTGGCAGCAGGAGAAGTGGGTTATCCTTTAACTCCAGTCCCTTCAAAGGCTCATGTTAATAGAAGCCCGACCTCTAAATTGTGAGTTTCCATATTACCTGGGGGAAATAATGTCAAAGTAATTTGAATATTTTTCAAATAACTTTCCTTAATACTCTGTGCAACTGAGAAATCCCACAAGCCTGTAAATCTTAGCAAAGTCATTGTTTCCACCTCAAAACCCTGCCTTTGGGTTTGGCTTTCTCTCTTCTTTTATGGATGAATAACATTTTCAATCAAGTTGTTTTTCTTGTTACTCTGGGAACCAGGCTCCTCTGAATAAACATAATCCCCTATTTCAGGCTCTCTGGTCTTACCTTCTCTTTCTCATCTCAGCTAGAACATGACAATTTACATCCCAGGAACTGTGTCTGTAGAGGGAGATGCTGTGGAAGGGGATGATCTGCTTTTAAAATCTTCAGAGCAGGGTGACCTCAGAAAAGATGCTTTACCCCTCCAAGTCAAGCATGGACAATAGTTAACCAGTAAGAGTCAAACAAAACTTCACACAAGCCGGGCTCGGTGGCTCAGCCTGTAATCCTGCGCCTTTGGGACACTGAGGTGAGTGGATTGCCTGAGCCCGCGGGTTCGAGACCCGCCTGGGCAGCGAGACCTCATCTCTACAATAAATCAAAAAATCAGCTGGGCATGGTAGTGCATGCCTGTAATTCCGGCTACTTGGAAGGCTGAGGCATAAGGATCGCCGGAGCCCAGCAGGTCGAGGCTGCGGTGGCCGGGAGCGGCCACAGCAGTCCAGTCTGGGTGACAGAGTGAGACTCCAACTCAAAAAAAAAAAAAACTTCACACAGTGGTCTCACTTCCATGACTGTTTACCTGTCCACTCTCCCCTTTCCTAGTTAGAATGCCCCCCACTGCCCACCCTGTGTCCCAACTGTGCTGTGTACAGACATCAGTCACAATGCTTTAGTCCACTTACTTGTTTATATTTCTATCTCCCCTCACCACACTGAAAGACGAAGACCTTTCCCTTATTTATTTTAGGAATCCCCAAATCAAGCTTGTCAATGTATGTTATATAATGGTTTCAATGCCAAAGGATTAATTTGTTAATTGACTAATTGTTGACTGCAGATGAACAGTGCTTGTAAACCTCCAAGCATTAGACAAATGTAAGGCATTATTATATGGAATTCCATTAATTAGCTTTGAACTTAAGGTAATTAGGCAATTGCTCAAAGTCAAAAGGTAATGAACCTTATAAGTGGTCTTATTTATAACATTCTTAGTTTTTGTTTGTTTAATCCAGACAGTTGCCAAGAATTTACACACCCCAAAATAACACACTGAAAAAACAGTTCACGCAATAAAAATATTGAGAAGCATTTGGCTATTTAAATTAGTGTTGCCTCTTAGAGACCCAATAATGACATTACTTACTTTAAGTTCTTCCTTGGGTACAAAATGGTGTCCTGGTGAAATCATTAATGCTAATACCAACACAAAACACTCAGGGGACAGTCCTCAGATGCTCATTTTGTTTGTACCAATTACTCTCTATGTGAGAGTACTTAAAGAAAGTAATTGTGTTTGGGTTTTTTTTCCACTATTCAATGCAATATCATAAATATTAGATACCAACTGCATGTTGGCTGAGTACAATAGGACAAATAAGGATTTCAAAATGGGGTGTAGGTTACAAGAGAGAGTCTTTACAAGAACACAAATAGCATAACCAAACAAAACATAAATGCCATAAGACAAATACATAACTACCTAGTGGTATAAATCTAGACACAGAGGAGTAACAGGCAGTCGGGGAAGATCACAAAGGATTTCATGGAGGAGGTGGTATTTGTGATGAAAGTTACACTTTGGGCAATAATTTAATCTTCACAGACAGAGAGGAAGTATGGTAGGGCTGCAGGACTGGGGATTCCAGGGAGGTGTGATGCTATACAGAAAGTCCAGAAGGGAAGACCAGTTCTCATGGCTATCTTTAGTCTTCCTTTCAAGAAGTATCTGTTTCATCTGTTCCTGGTAGACTAGCTTGACTCTAGTCAGGATTTGAGATTTTAAGATTACCTGCATTTATTCTAGAACAATGCTGCTGTTTATTACTGTAAATATCTCTCTTAGCAGCAGCAACAAATATTATTTTGAAATAATGGGTCAAATACTACATTTATATAATATCCCTGAGAAATTACTACAAATTTGAAATACATTCTGGATGAACTGTAACTATATTTTCTTCTATTTTTATTAGAATTCAACACAAACACTTCTCAGTCTTTTCTGAAAATGATTGGTGCCTAACATGGTAAAAGGCAATAGAGTCTACCACCTCAAGATATGCCACTTTGGTGTAAGAACTATTTTGAGCTGAAGGCAATTGAGAAAATGCAGATACAAAAAAAGATCTCTGCCCTTTCCCTAATTGCCTAAAAGTAGGACATAAATTTGCAAAGGTGTTCTTTCTTCCCCCCTCTACCAGGAATCACAAAGTTGGATCACCAGAGATGAACTTTATCAGCCAGAAGAAGGCACCAAAGGAATCTACACCACAAACTTCGCTAAGGAGCTTTTACCTTCCTTTCCCTCATATTTGCCAACCCACAATTTGCAGCCCCTAGAGACTCAAAGTTCTTTGCCTTTATGTTGCTAATTCTCTAAAACTTTATTGTTCTTTGTTAAAGATGCTATATAAGCCAGAGTCTGAAGCTACCTCTTTGACAGTATTTCCCTCAGTTTTCTCCCGGGTATATATGAACTATACATGTTAATAAACTTCTGTTTGTGTTTCTCTTGTGTTAAAAGAAAAACTTAAAACAAATTTAGCTTAACGGGGTTTGAGAAAAAAAAGAAACAAATGTTTTATGAATCAGACATCTTCATGGTCAGATAAGTTATATGAAGAGAAAAAGGAAAGCGACAAACAGAAAATGGAAGTGAGGTACAGACTCTGCTGGGTTGATTACAGCTAGGCGTTTGCCTTATTAGAACATGGTTTTAACAGTTGGCCTCCCGTGTGTGTGATTAAAGTCTGGCTGCTGCGATTGCCTGAGATTCAGCTATTACAAAAGCATACTCCTAAGTTAGGCTTTCAGTTTGTACTAAATTAGGTTGTGGTTCGTACATAAGAACACAATTATGAGTATGGAGGCTTTCTCAGGCCATATTTTAGTTTGATTTAACAATTTCCCCCTTTTGCACCCTCTCAATTTTGAGAGATTGGCTAAAACTTTGGGCATTGGTGTTACTCTCTGTCACCATCGTAAATGACTTATTTGGCCACAGTACAGAATTCACAAAACTTCTTTGGTCTCAGTGTATAATTGACAAGTCATGATGTCACACAGTTGAATAATTTTTTATGTTCTTGCTTATCTAATCAAAGTGAGACCATTCAGTGCCCCATGAATGACTACATACAAAACATTCAAGAAATGAAAAGATACAGTGCACCAGGGGAAATAAAAATTACTATTAAGAGGATAACATCAAAAAAACAAAGTGTACTTCTTAACAAGAGTCCATATGTAATCAAACCAATCAAACAAACCAAAGTTCAGCAATATAGGCAGTTCAACAGTATTTGTGTCTCATTGGTTATAGTTTTTGTTCAAGGTATGACAGTAATTAAGGACCATAGTTCTCTATAAAATGGCCTGACTTTAAGAGGTATCCATTTTTGTTGTTAACCTGGTATTGCACGTCATAATAATCTGGAGAACTACTAGAAGAAATATAAAAGGTAGAAGACTGTGGAAAGAAAACCTAAGCTTGCCGAGCAGACACCATTTAAGATGCCTGCAAACCCTGTTAGTTGCTCTCATAAGCACATCATGTATTTCTTTGTCTTGGGAGATTTTCTTAATGTATTTGGTAGCAGTGTCTTAGAAAAGAGTATCATCAGTAACCTTTTAAATTATGCTTTCTATAATAACAAAATCGGTGGAGAGATAGGTACAACATTCAGTTTTGCTCAATACCAAAAATAGCAGAAGGGAAATATAAAGTTGCATGATGTTCCATCAAATGTTTTTATTGAATGCAGATGTTGTCAATCGCCTTTTGGAAAATGACTTCTACCATTCTGAAACCCTGAGAAGTAAGATTGGTGTCAAAATTCATGATTTTTCTCAATTTATGAATTAACTTTAAATTATATACAACTGGTACCCCACTACCACCAAGAGTGAGCCCCCCCAGGAACCCCTTGGAATCTTTCCTGAGTGGAATCTGATTTATCTTTGCCTATTTCAAGGTTGGTGCTAATTTCATTTATTTACCATTTCTGGCTGCTGTTCATAGGAGCTATTGTGGGAACTCTCAGTGTAAACTGTTTGAAAGGCACGAAGACCAGCCTGGACAACTTGGCAAAACCTTATCCCTACAATAAATAAAAAAAAATTAGCCAGGCATGGTGGCATGTGTCTATAGTCCCAGCTACTCAGAAGGCTGAGGTGAAAGGATCACCTGAATCCAATGGTTAGTGTGCCGCTGAACTCCAGCCTGGGTGACAGAGTGAGACTCTGACTCAAAAAATGAAGGCAAGAATGAGCCAGACCAAATAACAAGATCCAAATCAGTGAGGAGACAGACAGAATAAACAGAGTCTACAAAAAACCAATATGGCCCTCAGGGGTGGGAAAAGAGGGCTACCTAGTTGTATTTGAGCAAGAGTCAGTTAAATCTGCATATCTCCTGAACAAGGTCAACTGGGAAATTTACTTTTCTGTGGCTCCTTTATAACATGCTGTTAGTATGTTTAGTAATAAATACATAAATAAATAAAAGGGGGTGCCTACCAGATCTAACCTGGTGACATTATACAAGCAATTACTTGTGCTCACATAGGTAATTCCCAAGTCTTGAGTGTATGATGCCTGGAAGCACAGTCTACCTTTTCCAGTAATCACCTGTATAGGTTTTCTGTATTTGATAATGATCAGCTTATTAATTACAAAGAGTACTGTTTCTAGTGAGTGCCTGAATGCAAGAAGCAGTGATATTTAAAATATCACAGATAACTTTCCTCTCTTCTTTTGGCACCTCAGAGTGCTTCTCACTGGGAACATGGAGAGACGTCGGCATCAGTGCAATTGTTTCCTGATCTTTTGGCATTAGCCCACAAATCCAACAATTGCTCTGGTTTTGTGCAAAAACATAAGCATGAGCTGAAGTCATCCACTGATTATGGTCCCCTTCATTGGCCTATGGGGGAAATAAAAGGACCAGGATGGCAGGAATGAGGAAGAAAGGGGAAGAAAAGCATAAAGCTTTCGTGCCTTAAAATCTTGATCCGTGATCTTGGGAAAACTGTCCATGTCTAGGAAGTCATCTGCTTCTGGGAAGAAATTTCTTTGGCTCCAAATAGATGAACTCCTTTCTGCTGTCCTGTTACCATCATGGATTGAAGTGACTTTACCTTGAAGTTTCCAACAGGTGTACAATTCTAAGAATCTGAATTATCCCATTTAAGTTGTAAGACGAGGACCTAAGTTTCGAGGCCCTGAAACTTCATGGCAGTATAATATAAGAAGAACTTAATGTGGTTCCTTCCAACAGAGGTCAAAGGGTAGTCTTCCTCTGATGTTGTTTCCAGAAGACCCAATCTCCAGGTCCCAGATCATGAACAATTTGATTGTCCTCAGATGGTGAATCATTAAGTCTTTTTACCTTGTGAAAATATACTTTGGCATACCATTCAGCATGCAGCATTTAGTTATATCCGAGTTTAAAAGAGCAAGGGATGCATTATTACTAGGGACATAGGTCTTCTAGTGACTATTTCATAAGGGATCAAGTTATGATTTCCAGTGGAAGTAGATCTGATTGCCATTAAAGCCAACAGTATTACCTTAGGTCAAGGCAACCCTACTGACTCAGTTAACCTTGGCAATTTTAGTTTTAAGATGCCATTTGTTCTTTCAACCTTTCAAGAAGACTGAAGGTAATAAGGACGGTGATAAGGCCATTGTATTCATGCTATTATATTTAACTGCTTTATAACTTGGCCAGCAAAATGAGCTCCACTATTGCTGGAGAGTTCTCCAGGGATGCCCATAAAGGAAACACATTTTCTAATAATTTTTAGCTACTGTTACAACATCCACTTTCCTACAGAGGAAAGCCTCTACCCAACCAGAAAACAAACAGATTACTACAAGAACATACTATTATCCCATTGAGGATAGCGGCTGATTAAAGTCCATCTATAAATGTTCAAGTGATCCATCAAGTTGTAGAAATATACTACCTGAAGTTTTGACTATTTTCTTAGGATTATGAGTTTGGCAAACCAAACAAGGGTACTTGCATAATGAACATTTGTATACCTAATCCTGAATTGCACCCCACATCTTTAAAATAAAAAACTTAAAAATAAATTTTAAAAAAAGAAAGGTATTGGCAGTAGTGGGAAACTGCCAGGAGAATGGGGGTAGGATTAGCAGTTGAGGGAAACTGCCAGGGGAGTGGGAGACACACCTCATCAAGTACCCCCAAGCAGAGGACACACCTCATGCAAGTACCCCCAAGAATTAGTTTTAAATTTTCTCAGCAACTTTAGAACAGTAACACCCACAGTATTTTTTTCATAATTTGGATCATGTTGTCTGTTCCACGATGAGTTGTGGAGTGCAGAGTGTTAACCAGGAAAGCTTCAAAGACTCAGGAAGGACCAGGTAGCCATCTAGGCCCTCTGTGAGTCCACACTTAACACTGAATTTACATCCCTTTGAATATCAAATTTGTTTTTCTAAACCAAGTGCATTGTACTGTTTTAAACAAGTCATCATAAGAAAATTGACCTGGATCAATCTTAGGAAGTTCATTCAGATTACATATATTAACAGTTTTTTAAATTTTTTATTTTAAAGATGTGGGGTACAATTCAGGGTTAGGTATACAAATGTTCATTATGCAAGTACCCTTGATGAGGTGTGTCCCCTGCTCCCCTGGCAGTTTCCCTCAACTGCCAATCCTATCCCCATTCCCCTGGAAGTTTCCCACTACTGCCAATACCTTTCTTTTTTATATATATTTTTAAATTTTTTATTTTAAAGATGTGGGATGCAATTCAGGGTTAGGTATACAAATGTTTATTATGCAAGTACCCTTGGTAATGAGGTATGCCCGCACCCAACAAATTCTCACTACTGACAAATTCCACCTCCCCACCCCCATCCCTCGGGCAGTTTCCCACTACTGCCAATCCTTTTCTTATAGTATTATGGTAATTGTTCAAGGTCCACTTATAAGTGAGAACATATGGTACTCTGTTCTTTGTTTCTGTGGTAGATCTCTGCAAATAATAGACTCTAACACCATCCAAGTTTTTGCAAAGTCCATATGTTTGTCTTTCTTTATGGCGGCATAATATTCCAATGTGTAACATATAGTAACAGTTTTAACATAAAATGCCTGCTAGGGAATGCCTGCTAGGGCATTCCCTTGATGTTCAGATTCATTTTTATAGGCATGAGTGTCAATCTTAACAATGGCAACCTGTGATAGCAGCTGGATGGCAGAAAGGAGATCATCTACTTGGAATCCAATTGTGATTGGGTTCTCACTGGAAGTCAGAAACTTTCATTGTTTCCATAACATGCCAAAATCATGTGCTATTCCAAATGCATATATCTTATCTATCTGTTTAAATATATACTGACTTGCCTTCCTTGGGTGAGAGCAAAAAGCTCCATGGGCTGAACTGACTTAACTTGAGGAAGTCACCAGTACTCTATCAACTTATCTTGGGTGGTAACAGCATATCCTACCTAATAGTTTTCTTCTGAGTTTTTGGCATAGAAGCCATCAACAAAAAGTACTAACTAGGAGGTATCCAATGGAGTATCTCATAAATCAGCACAAGGAGGCACTATTTCCAGTATACAACACTTTCACAATTGTGGTTTTTGCCATCATCAGGCAGAAGCTATGGAGTAGCAGGTTTAAGTAGGTTGCAGTATTTTAGATGGAATTTAGAAAGAGATAAAAGAATTTTTTTTTTTTTTTTTAGTTGGAGTCTCACTCTGTCGCCCAGACTGGAGTGCAGTGGCCGCTCCCAGCCACCGCAACCTCGACCTGCTGGGCTCCAGCGATCCTTCTGCCTCAGCCTTCCAAGTAGCTGAAACTACAGGCGCGCGGACCCACACCCAGCTAATTTGTTTGATTTATTGTAGAGATGAGGTCTCGCCAAGTTGCCCAGGCAGGTCTCGAACCCACGGGCTCAGGCAATCCACTCACCTCAGCCTCTCAAGGCGTGGGATTACAGACTGAGCCACCGAGCCTGGCTTAAAAGAATAATTTTAAAAGATGTTAGTCTACTTGCTAAAAAATGCTGAGTTTGGTTGGAATCTAATAGACTTTCCATAGCATGTAGGACTTGCAAATTAAGTTTATTCCCTAAAATCAGCTCAGATGAAGTTTCTACCACATCACTACTACCAGTGCTTTTAAACAATTAGAATATGTCTTAGCTGACTGGGTCTAATATAAAGCTATAATATGCAATGGGCCTATGTTTTTTCCCACTTTCTTTGATAAAAATTCCTAATGCCTGATTTGTTACATTCACAAATAAACAAGGTAAAAGGGTTTAGTGTAATTTGGAAGTCCTACCCCTGGGGGCTGTTGTAAGGCTAGTTTCAATTGGTTAAAAACTTGCTCATGACTATCTTACAAAGGTAACTGCTCTGGTACTGTTTCTAGTAAGCTCATACAGTGGTGAGGCCATTTGGAAAAATTCAGTACTCATGATCTTCAATATACTACAAGTAAAAAAAAAGTCTTAATTGCCTTTTGTTTACAGGCTGAGGAAAACTTTGAATAGTTTTTATTATTTCAGGCAAGAGCAAAGTCCCTAAAGTAGTCAAGTCAAGTCCCAAATAGTGAACTTTTTCTATTGAAAACTGAAGTTTTTCCATTGAAACCCTGTGACCTTTATGTGTGAGTTGTTATAAAAGGTAAACTGAGTTCATTTTAGAGCACTCTTCAGTGGGGGAGCCTAACAGTAGATCATTTGCCTATTGAACAAGAATAGCATTTGGAGAAAACTGTAGGGTTATTAAGTCCTGATACAGTATCTAGGGAAAATACAAAGGGGCTTCAGTAAACTCTTGTGGCATTATAGTTCGGGCGTATTGCTGATTTTTCTATGCAAAAGCAAGCAAGTGTTGGCTCTCTTCATGAACCAAAATACTAAAGATGGCTGAGCAGAGATCTCTGACCTTCCTGAACCTGAATATTCATATCGCCTGTAGTTCTAAAAAGATTTCTGTTATTATTTCTTTTTAAGCTTTCTACCTCTTGCTCTTTCTTAGCTCCCTCTTAAATACCAGTGACTCTTAAATTTGCTTTTCTTTCTTTTCTTCTTCTTTTTTTTTTTTTGAGTTGGAGTCTCACTCTGTTGCCCAGGCTGGAGTCCAGTGGCATGCTCAAGACCACTCCAGGGTCGACCTGCTGGGCTCCAGCGATCCTTCCACCTCAGCCTTCCAAGTAGCTGGAACCACAGGCACACGTTACCACACCCAGCTAAATTTTTGATGTAGTGTAGAGACAAGGTCTCGCCAAGTTGCCCAGGCTGGTCTCAAACCTGCAGGCTCAGGCAATCCACTCACCTTGGCCTCCCAAAGTGCTGGAATTACAGGCTGAGCTACTGAGCCCAGTCAGATTTGCTTTTCTAAGAACATTCTCTCTATTTTGTAGGAATTCTTAATTCCCTTTTCTTTATTTTTTTTTCCCTCCTCTGGCTGTTATTTTCAAATAGCCGGTCTTTGAGGTTACTGATTCTTTCTTCTGTTTGATCCATTCTGCTTACAAGAGCCTCTAATGAATTTTTCAGTTCAGCAAATGTACTTCTTGGTTCCAGGACTTGAGTTTTTTTCAGTCTTGTTGTTAAATTTATTTGATGGATTTCTGAATTGCTTTTCTATGTATACTAACTTTTCTGTGTTATCTTGTAGTTTTCTCTTTCCTTTTTTTTTTTTAAGTCACAGTCATACTCTGTCACCCAGACTGGAGTGCAATGGTGTGATCATGGCTTACCGCAGTCTCAACCTCCTGGGCTCAGGTGATCCTTCCATGACAGCCTCCTGAGTAGCTGGGACTAAAGACACCACACCAGCTAATTTTTTTTTTTTTTTTTAAGACCAGGCCTCACTATGTTGATGAGGTTGTTCTTGAGTTCCTGGGCTCAAGCAATCCTCTTACCTTGGCCTCCTAAAATGTTGGGATTACAGGCATGAACCACTGCACCTGACAGAATTCCTATTTTGAATTCCTGATCTAAAAGCTCACACACTGACATCTTATTAGGTTTCATCACTGGCTCCTTGTTTTCTCTGTTTGGGGAGGTCATTGTTTCCTGTTTGCCATTGTTTCTTGTGGACATCTGTGACTTCACTTTGGAGGATTTGTTATTTGTTCCAGTCTTCACTGTCCAGCTTGTTTTGGTCTTTCTAGGGTATGCTTGCTTAGAGGTTATTTGCAGTTGCTTATTGAGTCTCCTTAATCCTAGATCACTGCCTCCCTTTCGGCACTAGATGGTGCCTTAAACCTAGGTTTGTCTCAGCTCTCACAAATGTTCAAAGCACTGCCTGTCCCAAATGGAAAATCCCAAAGGGAGATACCCCAACTGTGTGAGAAGACATGCTAGGGGGTTATGCCCAGAATACCTGTGGAGTGTGCCTCCTGCAGCATGATGCAGCTGAACACACTGAACTCCTTTGGCACAGATACAAGCAGAGTTTCACAAGCTGAGGTTGCTAGTCTCACCACCTCCTTTGTCTCTAACCTGCCCTCAGGGATTTTTCTCTTTACTAGCACCTTGATGTTCCCCATGGGCTCTGCCTCAATCTCACTTTTTTCCAGTGTAGAAACCATGAGTTTGAGGAGAAGTTTCCATATACAGTATCTAGCAGATTAAGGGAGGCACATCACAGATAGAGAAGCCTGTTTCTCTTACCACCTGCTTGAAGTTTTTTACTTCTCTATGGCCCTGAAGATCATCTCAGCCTCAGATTTGAGTTCTGGGATATTGCTCGTAATAATCTTGGCACTGGATATTTGGTTTTGGTTTTCTGAAGAGTGAAGCCAGAAAGTGTCTACTCCACCGTTTTGTGACATCATTCTTCTTGAGTAGAAATCTATTATTGTGAACCTCTTTAAATAAGCAAGTACACTAGATAATAGATTATTAGGATATAGGATTACAGGGAAACTTGATACTACAGTTTTATTAATTGCTTTGTAAATCTTGAACAAATCTTCAAACTCATCTGTGTGAATTAGAGTGTTATAAGGACTAGTATACAGAATTATAGGTCTTTTTTAAATTAAATCTTCTAGAATTAGTAAGAGTCCCTGAATTGCTTCAAGTCTTAGTGGATACCGGGGTAATTTAGGCAAAGATATGGAATGATCTACTTGGACTTTTATAGGTTCCACACTTTAGAGCCTTCCTATATCGGTTGAGAAAGAGTCCCATAACCATTAAGGTCTTTTAGAAAGATCAGGGGTATTACAGATCTGAATTTCAGTCTTATCAATTTCTGCCTGTAGAGAGCATAACAGTTCTGGTTCAGAAGAGTCAGGAAACTCTAAGATTATTTCTCCCTCCGAGGAGAATGTTATATGCTCTTTTAACTTTGAAAGTAAGTCTTGTCCTAGCAAGTTTATTGGAGCAATATCACATAGTAAAAAGGTATATTTTTCTGAAAATGGTCCCAAAGTCAGCTGAATGAATTCAGATATGGGAACCTTTTGAACCTGATTCTAAACCCCTATCACAGAAATGACTTTTTTACTTTGAGGCATGTGTTGGCTTATTAAAATGGGGTTTATGGTAGATAGGGTGGCTACAGTATCCACCAGGATAGTACAAGATTTCCAAATTATTTTAACTTGTTTCTCCATGTTTACTTAAGAGTCTTATAAAGGGCGGTTAACTGGAGAATACCTCAGAACCTCATAAATGTTGAGTGTCATCACGTGTTAAACTCCCTTGGGCTACCTCTAGTGGTAAAACAGTTGACCGAAAGGGAGAAGGTTTATCGGTGGGTTCATATAAAAGCAGAAAATCTGTTTTCCAGTGTCCTCATTGTTTTCAATGAAGGCAAACATCTCAGGGTAAATTATTTCTTGTTTCTATGACCTTTTGGTAGTGATTTAAAATAAAAATGAGAGGGTCCCCTCGGTCTCAGCCCCTGTAATGTTGTAATTAAAGAGGCATAAGCTTGTTAGCCTTTTGGGTTTTTTCTTGCTCTAGAGTCCTCTCAAAATGTTCAGTTGAGACAACCAGTTCATATCTGTAACTTCTCATCCCAGTTTATGCTTTTTAATTAAACTACTAAGTTCAGGATGAATTCCATTTATAAATAGCACAGTTAATGCCATTTCAGTCCCTGCAGGAAATACTCCTGGCTGTATTTTGAGCCCAGAATGTTTCACAGACAGTGTTTCTAAGCAAGTTCTGTAATCAGAAAATGATTCATCCTTTTTTGTCTGCAAGATTGTATAATGAACCAATCAACTTTTTATGGAAAAAAATCTCAGGAATTAAATCTAAAAGATTTTCAGTCATTTTTCTAGCTCCTTTTGGCCCTTCTCATGAGGAGGTGTTGGAGAGGTCTTTAAAATCTTCCTCGGGTTTGTCTCATTCCACTGCTGCCATCCATTTTTGAGCTTCGCCAGGCACAATATTATGTGAATATGTGGTAAAGGTCAGGGAGCTGTGGATTGTAAGCTCCTATGAGGATTCTAAATTCCTCTCCAAATTTTTGAGGATTTTCCTCTGGGGTATGGAAGTCTTTTACAATGGCTCTAAACTCAGTTGTAGAACATAAAGGTGCTTACAGAGGAAGGTTCGACTGATTGCCAGGTCTTCGTAAGGTGTCTAACCCCTCTTTTTTGATCACCCTCAGGATGAAAAGGTGATGAAGCAAAAAAGATAGTGAACTCAGATAACTTAGGTAGAAATGAATAAACAAAAGAAATAATTGAGGTTAGTTCAGTCAGAGAACTGTCCTCTTTCGTGTCCTTAGTCTGTTGCTTAAGCTTTCCCTTTGCTTTTTGCAAAGAATCTTTTAAGAAGGCAATTTTTGATTGTTTAGTCTTTTGGGTGCCCTTACATAACAATTAAAGAATACCACATCCCACTGTTTTGTGAGGTTTTTGATCCGCTTTTTTCTAACATGTCTTGAAAATTATTTTAATTCTATATGGTCTCTTGTAAGGTGAACACATTATTCTGAAAATACACACATTCTGGCATTTTATACATAAGTTTTATATGTGAAATCAGCTTTAGTTCCAGAAGGCAGAGTCTTAGATTCCATGGACTGAAATGAACCCATTATCCAAAAGTACCTACCCAAGGCCCGAGGCCTCTAATCGAATCCAATCAGTTAATTATTGAATCAAATCTGATCCTGGACCTAGTCCAGTCTAAATATTGCTCCAAGAAATTTAGACAGCTCGGAGCACTAATTAGTGGAGTTCAGAATTCAAGAGAAAATTTACTCATGGTCTCCATTTACAAACAAGTGAAAAGTGAGCACATCTGGCTCCGTGGGTGCCTTGTATGGTCACCCGGTGTTCCTAGGGATCCCTGGAGTTTTACTGTAGATCCTCACTTCTGTCATCAAATCTGTTAAAAGAAAAACTTTAAACAAATTAAATTTAATAGAACTATATCGAGCAAGAACAAAGGCAAAAACAATTCACAAATCAAGCAGTCCCCAGAATCAGGACAGATTCAGAGACTCCATGGCTGCCACGTGGTTGGACAGAAAAAGGAAAGTGACATACTTAAAACAGGAGTGAGGTACAGAAACAGCTGGATTGGTTACATCTAGGCATTTGCTTTATTTGAACACGGCTTGAACAGTTGGCCACCTATGAGTGGTTGGAGATTGGCTGCCATGATTGGCTGAGACTCAACTATTCTTAAAGACACATTCTCCTAAATTAGATTTTCAGTTTGCCTTCATATAAAGTTAGATTCTGGTTCGTACATAAGAACTCAAGTATGTATACTTTCTAGGGCCAAATTTTAGTTTGATTTAACACTAGTTAATCTGTCTTTTTGTTGCAGGGATCCCAGTCAAAAACTTAGAATACGAGATAAATTACTTTTTTCTTTTCAATAGTTAAAAAAAAAAAATACTTCCTTGTTTTTAAGGCATTACATCATGCCAACTTCTGCCTTATTTCATCTTTGCCAAACTCCTATGTCTAGTGTTGAAATCAGCTTCTTTGGAATATTTTTAAGAGCTAGGAAATGGAGAGATATATAATACTTCTCAACTCCATCGAATTCTGGAGCAGTCTCTTTAAATTGTGATAGAAATGAAAATATGTTTGATAGAATATCTCCCAAGCTGGCATTTTGCAGGATATTAACACATCTGAGTTATATATGATTGATTTTTCATGAAAAAATGGGAAATGTTAATAGACCAAAGTTAATAAGTTTTTGCTTTATCTACAAGGGGGACCAAAAAAAGCCAAAATTATATTTTGGAGAATAGTGTGAAGCAAGTGTTGTTGTAAGAGGATATATTTGGCTTCAGTGAATTTTTTTTTTATTCTTTTCATGTGTTTACCCACTTCATGATGGGTGATTTACAAGTATAGCTGCCCACATTGTGTGAGTGTTCAATAGGTTTTTTTTTTCGGTTTTTTTCACCAAAAATTGTATGACCCCTGTAACTCACCCTCCTTATTCACCTTATCTTACCCAAGCAACTTTATCCCCCCAAATGAAAAAAGTCCTCAAAGGGAAACATATTGGCAACGTGGAAAAGGTGAAACAAAAAACGGCAGAAGTACTAAAAGGCATCAAAATGAATGAATTAAAAAACTGTTTTGAGAAATGGAAACAGCATCTTTTCTTTTTCTTTTTTTTTAAATCAATATTTTTTATTATGATACTGTGGGATACAGTTAAGGGTTAGGTATACAAATATGCTTTGTTCAGGCACCCTTGTTGATAAGAGGTGTCCCCCCATCCCCAGATATTTACTACCATTAATCCCATCTCCCTTCCCTTCCCCCCCATAGTTTCCCACCACTATCAGTCATTTTCTTATAGTATTACATTGGATGTTCAAGGTCCACTATATGAATGAGAACATGTGATACTCAGATCTTTGTTTCTGTGAGAGGTCACTCAGTATTATAGACTCTAGTTCCATCCAGGTTGCTGCAAAATTCATGATTTTGTTCTTTTTTATGGCTGCGTAGTATTCCATCGTGCATATGTACTACATTTTTTTAATCCAGTCCTCTTTTGATGGACAGCATAGTTGCTTCCAGGTTCTTGCTATTGTGAACAATGCTGCAATAAACATATGTGTGCAGGTATCTTTTTGATAGAGTGATTTGAGCTCTTCAGGGTATATTCCCAGTAGGGGGATTGCGGGGTCATATGGGAGGTCAATATTTAGAGCTTTTAGGAATCGCCATACTGTTTTCCACAGAGGTTGCACTGGTTTGCACTCCCACCAACAGTGTAGAAGTGTTCCCTTTTCACCACACCCTCTCCAGCAACTGTTATTTTTTGAGTTATTGATAATTGCCATTCTGACTGGAGTTAGGTGATATCTCAGTGTGGTTTTATTTGCATCTCCCTGATGATTAGTGAGGTTGAACATTTTTTTCATGTGTCTGTTGGCTGCTTGGATGTCTTCCTTTAAGAAGTGTCTGTTCATATCTTTTGCCCATTTTATAACAGGGTTGTTTGTTTTTTTCTTTTCAGCACATTTGAGTTCCTTGTAGATCCAAGATGTTAAGCCTTTGTCAGACTTGGAGTTGGCAAATACTTTTTCCCAGTCTGTAGGCTGTCTCCCTGCTCTCTTGATGATTTCTTTGGCTTTGCAGAAGCTTGTCAGTTTAATGAGGTCCTACTTGTCTATCTCATGTCTTATGGCCTGTGGGTTTCGGGTTTTGTTCAGGAATTGGATGCCAGTTCCAATTTCCATGAGGGTATGTCCTTCATTTTCTAAGGTTCTTATGGCTTGAGGTTTTACATTTAGATCTCTGATCCATTTGGAGTTAACCTTTGTGCATGGGGATAGATAGGGGTCCTGTTTCAATCTTCTGCATGTGGTCAGTCAGTTTTCCCAGCACCATTTACTGAACAGGTTCTCCTCTCCCCAGTGGTAGGTAGTGGAGGCTTTTTCGAAGATGAGTTGGTTGAGAAATTGAGGTTTTGCTTCTGGAATCTCAATTCTATTCCATTGGTCTATATACCTGTTGCTGTACCAATACCAAGCTGTTTTGAATATTGTAGCTTTATAGTAAAGTTTGAAGTCTGGTAATGTGATACCACCTGCTTTTTTTTTTTTTTTTTTTTTTTTTTGCTGAGGATTGTTCTGGCTATTCTTGGTCGTTTGTGTTTCCATATGAATTCCTATGTTGTTTTTTCTAGGTCTGAGAAGAATGTTGCTGGTAATTTGATGGTTATTGCATTAAACCTGTAGATTGCCTTAGGTAAGATGGACATCTTCACAATGTTGATTCTTCCAACCCATGAGAATGGGATATTTTTCCACTTGTTTGTGTCATAATTTATTTCTTTGAGCAGTGTTTTGTACTTTTCATTGTAAAGGTCTTTCACGTTTCTGGTTAGGAAGATGCCAAGGTATTTCATTTTTTTTTTTTTTTAGTGGCTATTGTGAATGGAATTGTGCTTTTTTTTTTTTCTTTTTTTGAGTTGGAGTCTCACTCTGTCATCCAGACTTGAGTGCAGTGGCTTCTCCCGGTCACCATAGCCTCGACCTGCTGGGCTCCGGCGACCCTTCCGCCTCAGCCTTCCAAGTAGCCAGAATTACAGGAATGCGCTACCACGCCCGGCTGATTTTTTGATTTATTGTAGAGATGGGGTCTCGCTGCCCAGGCAGGTCTTGGACCCATGGGCTCAGGCAATCCACTCACCTCAGCCTCCCAAAGGCACGGGATTACAGGCTGAGTCACTGAGCCTGGCTGGAATTGTGCTTTTTATTTGGTTTCTGTTTGTTTATTATTGGTGTAAAGAAATGCGATTGTCTTTTGTACATTTATTTTATATCCTGAGACTTTGCCAAAGTCCTTTATCAGTGTAAGGAGGTTTTTGACAGATTCTCTTGGGTTTTCAAGGTACACAATCATGTCACCTGCAAAGAGAGAGATCTTGACTTCCTCTTTTCCTATTTGAATACCCCTGATTACCTTCTCTTCTCTGATTGCTCTAGCCAGGAATTCCAATACTATATTGTACAGGAGGGGTGAGAGTGGGCATCCTTGTCCTGTTCTAGTATTCAGGGGAAATGGTTCCAGTTTTTGTCTGTTTAGGAGTATGCTGGCAGTGGGTTTCTCGTAGATGGCTTTTACTATTTTGAGGTATGTTCCCCATATGCCTAGATGTTCGAGGGTTTTTATCAAGAAGGGGTGCTGGATTTTATCAAAAGCTCTTTCTGCATCTAATGATATAATCATGTGGTTTTTGTTTTGACATCTGTTGATGTATTTAATTACATTTATGGTTTTACGAATGTTGAACCAGCCTTGCATCCCAGGAATGAAGCCTACTTGGTCATGATGGATGATTTTTGAGATGTGTTGTTGAATCCAGTTTGCTAGGATCTTGTTGAGAATTTTAGCATCTATGTTCATCAAAGATATTAGCCTGTAGTTCTCTTTCTTTGTTGGGTCTTTACCTGGCTTGGGTATCAGTGTGATGTTAGCTTCGTAAAATGATTTGGGGAGAGTTCCATCTTTTTCAATCACCTGGAATACCTTCAGTAGGATTGGTATAAGCTCCTCCTTAAATGTCTCGTAGAATTCTGCTGGAAAGCCATCTGGTCCAGGGCTTTTTTTTTTTGTAGGTAGTTTTCTTATTACGTAGTCAATTTCCTTGGTTATTGATCTATTTATGGTCTCAATTTCTTCTTGTTTCAACCTAGGCAGGTTGTGTGATGACAGAAAGTCCTCCATTTCCTTGAGGTTTTCAAGTTTGTTTCCATACAAGTGTACATAGTAGTCAATGATCTTTTGTATTCTTCAGGATCAGATGTGACTTCCTCTTTTGTGTTTCTGATTGTGTTTATTTGAGCTTTTTCTCTCTTTTTCTTGGTCAGTCTAGCTAGGGGACCATCGATCTTGTTTATCCTTTAGAACAGGGGTCCTCAAACTTTTAAAACAGGGGGCCAGTTCACTGTCCCTCAGACCATTGGAGGGGTGGACTATAGTTTTTTTTTAAAAAAGGAATTAGTTCATAGTTGTTTTTTTTTAAACTAGTCCACCCCTCCAATGGTCTGAGGGACAGTGAACTGGCTCCCTGTTTTAAAAGTTTGAGGACCTCTGCTTTAGAAGAACCAGCTTTTTGTTTCATTGATTTTTTGTATTATCTTTTTGTCTTCTATGTCCTGGATTTGGGCTTTTATTTTGGTGATCTGGATTCTTCTGCTGAAATTAGGGTTTTAGTGGTCTTGCTTTTCCAGCTTTTTTAGGTGGCTTCTTAGGCTGTTAATTTGTGATCCTTCCATTTTCTTCATGTGTGTTTGTAGGGATATAAATTCCCCTCTTACTACAGCTTTCATGGCATCCCAGAGATTTTGGTAAGATGTTTCTTCATCTTCATTTGTTTCCAGGTATCTTTTAATCTCTCTTTTGATCTCATCATTGACCCAGGGGTTGTTTAGCATCATGCTGTTTAGTTTCCATGTCTTTGTGGGTTTTGGGGGGGACCTTGTTGGTGTTAATGTTTATTTTTATTCCACTGTGGTCCAGGAAGGTGCATGGTAAAATTTCAGTCCTTTTAATTTTGCTTATGCTTGATTTATGGCCAAGTATGTGATAGATCTTAGAGTATGGGAAACAGCATCTTAATAGGTGTTTTACGTCAAATGGAGAGTACTTTGAAAGTGACTGAAGCTTAAACATGTCAGAATAAATTCACAATTTTTTATAAATAAATTATGGCATTTTGGGGGTTCCCCCTTGCATAAGAGTTCTCAAAGTCTTTAATATGTTCTTTAAAGCTGTAAATCTCAGGAGCAAGGACATATTTCTTCATATTTATTTTACAGTGACACACTTTTTAGCCACACCTATTAATTCCTAGAATGTTGTTTCAAGAAATAGCATTCTGAGAAACACTTAACTAATGAATTGCTCCAGCTTAAGTATAGCTCCACAAGCTTCAGGAGCTTAGTTGACTTCCATGGAAATTTTTCCCTTCATCCAACAAAGAGCATACTTAGCCAAAAACAGAATATCAATTCCTAAAAAAGAATTATACAAATTATATGGTAAATACCACTCTAGGTAATTCTTTCCAGATGCCAAAACAGAACATTGAACCATTAATTTCAAAGAAACACAACCACTTTATACAGATTTTTTCACTTGTTGAACATTTACATCAGAATATCTACTTGAACAATTTACAAAAGTGTTTATGCAAAATTTACTATCCAAAGTAAAAATTACTTCCATAGATCTGCATGTGCACGCCAGAGAAAACATTTAGGTGACTCACAAAGGCCTTAGCAAAAAACTACTTTCCAGAGAGGTTTGGGACTTACACGTTATCATCATCACCTCCTACAATTCACCAAGAGAATAAATAGGTCTAGTGAAAGAACAGAAAGTCACAAGCATCTGTGAAGAAAGCAGGTAAGTCCAAAAGGTGCAGAAAAGCCCATATAGTAGAAGAAAAGGAGAGAAGCAATGAGGCACATGAAGAGTAAACTCGTAAAAGACATACGCTTGACCATGAGCTTGTTCCCATCTGCCAAACCTACGATATTTTTTTTTTGTAAGCCTGAGAAATGTTTAAAGATGCTTGCAATTGTGACTGGTTCCGGAAAGTTTCACTGTGTCTTATATGTATGAAATAGTGTCTTAGTCATTTAGGAGAAATAGTTTTGTGTTTTGGGGGGTGGGTTAAAAATACTTTACAATTTTCCCCATTTAAAATAATGGGATATAGGCTACCACTGTTCAAAAATTTGATACCCAAAATACTTGCCTCCATTTGGATAAAGAAGGATGACTGAATATGCATTTGGGCTATTCATAGAATAAGTGGCTCAGTACCGGCCAAAATAGAGAGTCATACTTTTTCCAAGTAGACACCTGGGGAATCTTGTGACCTTACTCCAACAATCCTGCCAACAATCTGGCTCCCTTCTATTCAGACAGTAAAGGAAAACCTATGAAGATGTGAAGAAAAGACAAGGTAGGAGGGAAGAGGTATTATCAAATTGTCAGCAGGTATTATCAGACGGCCATTTGACCTGGAAGTCAGTTAGAGTCTCAAAGTGAGGATTGTTTCAAAATCTCCCCATAACTCCCAAAGGAAAAAAAAAACACGGACAATTTTCAATCATATTTACCTTATTTGAATTGCAAGTAACCTTAAAGTTACAATCCTTTCTACTCATGCAACACAGCAATAGCGTTTAAGATACCTATCTTTCAGTTCCAGTCCTACCGCTGAGTGCAGAGACTCTTACTGTTTTGTTTACTATGAATCCCAAAGCACTTAGTAAATACATTGTGTGGGTGCTCCACAAATACTTACAGTAAGAATACTTAGCCTAACTTATAACTTACAGCAATAACTTATATTGCTATTTGATAACAATTTATTTATCAATTAAATGGGAATACTAGCTTAGACTAAGAAGAATCCAATCATAGGGAAGTGCTTAATGATAGAACCTCAGCTTTTTTTCTTTCCTTTCTAGTGGCAGAAATCCTTCCTCAGATCATACCAAAGGGCAGATGGTCAGCTGTCTCTTCCACACACCTGGTCACTGTCTATATTATCATCAGATACGTTGATTTCATAAATGCAAGATTTTCCACAAATGAAAATAAAGTGGGAAGCACTACCAGTTGCCCACTAAATACCCAGTTTTTCTTTCTCTGTTAGTAACAGAACTTAGTTTTACTGGAATTGCAATATGTTCAGCTAAAACAAACAAAATATATTTCCCAGCCCCACTTGTGGTGCTGTAGCTATATGACACAGCTCTGGCCTAAGAAATTAAAGCAGAAAAATTCCCTTCCAGAAGAGCAGACTGGGCTGTTAGTGCTGCATCCTGTTGCAAACTTGGACACAGTGCTGAGATGCTGGAGGTGGGACAACCGTTTTGCAAACACAAGCAGACTTCGTAAAAAAGGGCCAAGAGAAGAGCTGCTAGTTGAGACCTTCAGAAAGCAGACATTAAGTTAGAGTGAGGAGTGAGAGAGGTTTCTTAGGAGAGTAAAGATCCAAAGCAAGGTGGGATAGAATTAGGCCAGAAAACCTTCTAATTACAATGCTGATTTGACTTTATGAAAAGAAGAGAGAGGAAGCAGAGGTCAGGCACAGTAATCCCAGCACTTTGGGAGGCTGAGGCGGGAGGATTGCTTGAGCCCAGGAGTTCGAGACCAGCCTTGGCAACATAGCAACACCTCATCTCTACAAAAAAATTAGCTGAGAGTGGTGGTGCTTGCCTGTAGTCTCAGCTACTCAGGAGGCTGAAGTAGAAAAATCTCCTGAGCCCAGAAGGTTGAAGCTGCATGAGCCATGATCATGCCCTTGCACTCCAGTCTGGGTGACAGAGCGATACTCTGACTCAAGAAAGAAAAAAAAAAAAAAAGAAAAGAAAGGGGGAAAAAGTCAATATGGGGCAAGAGAAGCCTTAAACTATGATGCAAATCTGACAAAATTTCAACAAAACCCATGGGACCCTCCAGAGCAAAGGTTGCCCATTAGAGGAGGCCTGGATTGACCTGAAATGCCATGTCCAAGTGTCCCTCACCATGAATCTGACATTGCTTAGGAGCTACCCGAAAAAAAGTATGGCCTTGGATCAAAAGCTGAGGTGGATCCTTAAGACACTGAATGTGGAGCCTCTCAAGATGATAATTCTTCCTCGAAAGACAAACCAAACAGCATGTCTTCATGGTTACAGCCACCACCACAGCGAAGGACTCAGCTCTGATATCCTTGAACTGGAATGATTGCCAGCAACCCTGTATCTCTAGCTTTTCATTGCATAAGAAAAAAATAAGCCCTTAATTTATTTAGTTCTCTGTATTGGGGTTTCAGTTTTCTGTGTCTCTATGAATTATTGACCCAGATTCTTTCTGCTGGGTGAGTCCCTAGTTGATAGTAAATTAGGTGTCTGGGGAGATGCATTCATCGGTCCAGGCTACGAAAGCACTGTTCAATGAAATAACAGCATGGGCATAATGCTGTCACCGGGCACATATGGACACCAGTTTCCCAGGAGAACTTGGTAGTGACAGCGACTTGAATAATTGCTTGCAAAAACAGAAATAACAGGCTGAATGAGGATCTGCTTACATGGGTTGATGCGTAGGTATTAGTGCAAGGATGTTTTTATAGCTACTCACATTAAAGACATTTACAGGTTTTTTGTGTTTATTTTTTTGGGGTTTTGGGTTTTTTCTTTTTTAACATCTGGGTTCTTAACTGCATCATCAGTGATTGAAATGCTAGAAGTCTGACTTCCAGACAGCCTTAGGAAGCACATTTTATTCGCTTGGGACTTCGTATTCTTTACAAGATGAGGTTGGATTATGTGCAAGTAAAAGTATTTAGAACAAAGGGAATATAATGCACAGAATGAGTCATATAGGTGACAGAAAAGCTGAGAGCCAAATGGGAGGATGCAGTCACCCAGACATTCGCAACAAAAGGAAGCCAATGCCACCTCTAGGCTGGAGAACAAAGAGAGGAGGTGGTGTTGCTAGAGCTCGGAAAAGTCAATAATCCCACAATGCCAGACTCATGGTGGACCTGTACAATGAATGGTTGGAGCCATAGGATAAACGTACCTGCTGCCAGAGAATCAGCCAGAAAGGAAGAAAGACAGAAAGAAAGGAGTCGAGCTACTCTGGTTTCTCCCTTCTGTATACCAACCCCAATCCAGTCTCTAACCAGTGCCTCCTACTGGCCAAGCTCAGTGAGACACCAGCTAACACAGATGTTTGGTAAACAACAGCTTTTATAGGTCAGCCTCTCCCCTCTTATGAAATAACACAGCACCAGGAAAAAAAAAAAAAAAAAGAGGATGTGAGGTCATACAGACCCCACATGGTAGTCTAGCATCCACATATTTTCAGTAGTCGGTCATATGAAAATAAAAACACAGGTGGAAAGACTGCTTGAACTGATGATAATCATAGCTAGAGAAGATCAACAATTGGCATAGAAGTACAGAATTTTACTCATAAGATGTAAGGCAAATATGGGCGAAGCCATTATTTATACAGTTTCTTTATTCATCAAATGGGAATGGTGTAATTTTCATCATATCTGTACATGAGTCCTGGCAGCAGTCTCCTATACAACAAGAGTCAGTTTGTATGTATACTCATTTGGTTGTTTTTTAATTTGACCAAAAGTTGCAGGCAGTCAAGACCCAAAGATCAGATGGCTGTGTTGGTCTGAGAGCCCCCTACAGGAGCCTCCTACGGGAAGATTCTTTTTAGTTATAATAGTCTCCATTTCGCCAAGGTAAGTAATGGTGCCTGGACCATACACTGAGGAAAGTCTCCTGGAAGGTTCAAGAGAAGTGTTATATCAGTCATACTGGTCATGTTAACATTGTCAACCTCCACCAGGTCACAGAGCACTGATTCTTGGTTAGGAAGGTCTTTAGGCCCAGTTCTTACAACCATGTGAATGATTCATAAAGGATCCAAGGACTGTTGATAAGAACTCCTGGAGGAATAAACACTTATCCATTCCCAGTCCTTTTGGGAACCAGATGTCTAGAGTGAAATCTTTGCATGTCAAGTAGAGTTAAGCCAAAACTGAAATTCCTCACCAACTCTGTCTATTATTATGTTTTTGGCACTGTTCATCAGCCAACTGTGCTGAAAAGCATGCAACTGGAGCACAGTATTGTGTGTGCATCATTTTTTACATCCTCAAAAATGTATATGAATTAAAAATGATCTACATAAACATGAACTTGTGTTTTCTCTATATGTACAAGGAAAGGATGATTTTATAATTTTATGAATAAAAAGTCCCTATTCCCATGTTTCAGATTCTGCCTCCAAAATGTTCCTCTTCCTCGTCATTCAGAGTTCCAGCCTTGGGGTGATAAAATCACTGTGGCTCCAAGAGGGCAATGACCCATTAATGAGGTCATAGACAAAATTGCTCTCATGCCTTAAGATATATACTCCCATGCACCCAACACAAGAACTTAGAAAGAAGTAAATACTGTTTGGCTAATTATCAGGTTAAGAAGAGAAATCCATGAAACTAGCTGAGAAAATTCATTTGAGGAAGAATTATTTTTAAAGGAAAGCCTTTCTTTAAGGCAACATATGTGTCTATCTTGTTTACATTTAACATTTTAGTGATTGGAAGGTTAAGGTTTTGGACCAAGAATTGTTGCTGTTCATCTATAGAAGCAATGGATTATGTTTTAGTGAACTTTATCCTCTCACAGGTATTTAAGGAGCCTGTAATAATGTCAAGCCCTGATCTTTTTTCATGAAAGGAGGCAAGACACATAAGAATTAACTCTAAAAAATGGCACAGTGTCACAGGAAAGCAGCCTGCCCATCTGCCCTTGGGGGAGTTAGACAGAAAGAGCAGACTGTGAGTCTGAAAGGACAAAGAGGCATCTGAGGACTCAAATTTTATGAAAAGTTCACTCTGCAGAAAAACAGGAAGCAGGCGAGGGGACTTCAGGTAGTCACTTTCCATTGCAGGCTGAGGTTCTGCAGCTGATCTCTCTGTCCTTATTCCCCTTCTCCTCCCAATCTCATTCTCTTCCCTGCAGAATGCAGATAATTAACAAGCTCCCATAGATGGAAGCTCTTGTAATCATCCCTTAATGACTTTTTCAATTGTCAAAGTTAACAAGAATCTGGGGTTTTCTAAACCAGTTCAATGTAGGGACCCTCGCCCCCAAAAATTTATGCTTCAGACTACTGTGATGACCTTTTCACAGTTAAATGGTGGTCTTCAATCTTGTGCTACTATCTAAATAGCCAATTCTACAGAAAATTGTCCCTTTTGGAGTAAGTGCTACGATTTCCATTTGAGAGGGCAGGAGAGCATTTTAAGGCAATTGATCTCAAAAGGAAAAAAATATCTCGGCACCCAGGAATAAATGCAGCACACCACATTTCATAAAAACAGTGCTGGTGTGGACACAGGGAGAAATCCTAGTTGAAAGAAAACATGAGATGAAAGGAAGTCAGCGTCAAAAAGCACCCAAGCACCCATCTTTATACCAAATAGAAAGTTAAAATAATATTATTTCAGAAGTGAAAGGAAAAACTTTAGGCTGTCAGATCCAACTTTCCCATTCTGGACTTCAATTTTTTTTTTTTTTCTCTCCAACAGATGTTCTCGGCAATGGGGCAACCCTGGATTTACCTGGGAGCTTTAAAAAAGCAATCTGATGTCTGGTGCCATGCCAGATCAATTAAATAAAAATATCTGAGGGAAAAGGGCAAGCACTGGGAAGTTTACAGAACTCCTCAAAGGATTCTAGTATGACAAGAGGGTGAGATCCACCGGACTCCAACGTGCCTGCCTTCATCAAGCAGCCACGTTTGGGGGTTCCTCTGGTGACAAGAAATTCACTACCTTTTGTGGAAATTCATTCCATTTTAAGATCATTCTGACTTTTAAAGGTTTTCCTTATACTGAGGCTAAACCTGCCTTTCTATAACTTCCACCAATTTTTTACTTAACTCTGCCCAAGAAATCTATGCAATATATTTATCAAATTTGGGAATGATATAAATGTGGAGGAAATCTTTTGATAGCACAGTTGACAGGCTGAGCACAAATGTGAAGCCAAATTTAATAAAATCCAACAGCCATTCACGTCCTATCTTTAACTTAGGACTATGCAAAAAGTGCACGAGGAGAGGATGGGAGTGCTTTAGCGGCATGAGTTGCATGACAGATTTAGG
This sequence comes from Cephalopachus bancanus, assembly GCA_027257055.1. Taxonomy (NCBI): domain Eukaryota; kingdom Metazoa; phylum Chordata; class Mammalia; order Primates; family Tarsiidae; genus Cephalopachus; species Cephalopachus bancanus. The sequence goes on along the minus strand of JAPVLO010000444.1, from coordinate 770,114 downwards.
ATGGAGGGATGGAGGCTGAGGAGCAGTCATCAGTAACTACTGAAACCACTCAGGCTTCCTAGGCTGCATTCATAGCGGTGTCATCTCCAGAAAGAGGGATGCATCAGAGACATATCTGAAGTAGGGAACTAAGGTGACCACACTTCAAAAGAGAAAGGAAATAACAGAGAATGAACACAATGGTGAGGAATTTTCAGATGTTTTAAATAAAGAACTATAAAGGGAAAGGCAGATGAAAAGAAACCATTAAAATGGGGAAGAGGAAACTAGCATTTGAGTATGTACTCTGCACCAGGTGTCCTATACACATGAATTCAGATAAGCAACAAGACAGCCTCTGAGGCTGCCTGATTATCTAATGGGTAGATGTTTACCTCAAGAGATAAAACTGGGAAGAAGAGGGGCAGGCTTGAAGCTTCAAAGAGACTGACAGAGTTTCATCTTTTTTCTTCTTTTCTTTTTGGGTCTCCATTGGAGAAGACTAAGCCAATTATCCCCCTCAATTGGTGGGACTCAGTTCATTGGTCCGTACAGGACCCCTGTCTTATTTATCCATTAACTTCTGTATTTGTTTTTTCACATGTATATTTTTAAATCCTCGTGCTGCACTAACATTTCCCTCCCTTTTCATGGGTAACTATGTATAGTCTTTGTATTAGTCTGTTTGTGTTGCTATAAAGGAACACCTGACACTGTGATTTATAAAGAAAAGAGGTTTATTTGGCTCACAGTCCTGCAGGCTATACAAGAAGCATGCCAGGACATCTGTGTCTGGGAAAGGCCTCGAGGGTGCTTCCACTCATGGTAGAAGAGGAAGGCATGTACAGAGATCATGGTGAGATGGATGGCAAGAGACAGGAGGGCCACGCAGAGCTCTTCTTAATATCCAACTCTTATGGGGACTAATCCTTAGAACCCCCTTAACCCTCCCATGCCCCACCCCATCATTAATCTAGTTATAAGGAATTCACTTCCATGACCCAAACACCTCCTTTTAGGCTCTACCTCCATTCTTGGAGATCAAATTTCAACATGAGATTTAAAGGGGTCAAACAAACTAGCAATAGCCTTCTTTTATTTGCATATATTCTTGTAAAATTTCTTATGTATGCTGTAATTTTTTTCCTATGTTTTACCATTTTTTGCTAGGGTTTATGTCTTTTTTGTTAACTTAGTTATCTATGTGCACTAGATAATAGTCCCTTTGGGGTATTATAAACTATTTACAATATTAAAATTCTACTCTTTGTAATAATACTGCCCAGATGTAATCAAAGTCAACTTTGTTCTTATGTATTTATATTTGAATTTTTATTTAATAAATCTTACCCACCTTGAGATTACAAAGATATTCTCCTATATTTTTATCCAATTAACCACACAGTTTTAAATTTTACATTTAGGTGTCATTCATCTAAAATCCACCTTTATATGTGGTGTTATAATAAGATCAGTTTTATTTCTCTCCAGTTAATGAGCCTGTTTTTCCAATACCCTCTACTGAAAACTTCTTCCTCTCCCTGTTGACTTATGGTGCTATCTTCTTCTTATATTAATTTTCAGGCCGGTCACAGTGGCTCACACGGCCAAGGCAGGGGGATTACTTGAACCCAGGAGTTCAAGACCAGTCTAGGCAACATAGCGAGAACTTGTCTCTACAAAATTTTAAAAATTAGTCAGGCATGATGGTGTTGCCTATAGTACCAGCTACTTGGGAGGTGGAGGCAGAAGGATCAATCGCCTGAACCTCAGAGGACTGTGGTGAGCTGGCATTGGGCCACTACATTTCACCCTGAGTGACAGAGTGAATCTTTGTCTCAAAAATAAAAAAAATCCAACCAATATTATTCTATCGTTGTGCTATTCTGTTTCAGTGATCTATTTGACTGTCTTTGTACTGATATCACACTGCTTTTAACAATGTGTCCTATGGCTGATTTGCAGTATGTCTTAATAGTTTCCAGAGCAAGCTACCCTATTTACTCTTCTTTTTCAAGACTGACTTTCTATGAAAAAATGCTAAAGTTGTGCTTAAAGTTAACAATTCTGTACTGTACACTTACAAATTAGATAAGACGCTTACTATTTGTGAGCTGTCATTATTATGCATAAAATTTAGCCTAAAGGCTACCAAGATTGTCAAAAAATCCAATTGGAATTTTTATTGGGATTTATTAAATCAAAGCTAAAGACTAATTTAAGAATCATCGTCTTTATTGTATTAAGTCAGATCATCCAACGCCATAGAATGTCTATCTATTCAGATTATCTACTATGCCCTTTATTTACATTGTAAACATTTTCCATAGAAAGCATGTATATTCTTGGATAAGTTAATTTCTATATTCAGTCCGTCTTGCAGGATTTCCCATATATAGACTAATAGAGAAATGACATCATAATAACAGAGAAGCCTATCATTCATACAGAATTTTTCCCAGCCCTTTAATATTATATGCTACCCACCTATTGCAGCAGAATGCAAAACAGCTAACCCAGCCTCCCACTCATGCCTCTAATCAAGACTCTTTACTGTCTTAGCCCTTCCTCCATCTGCTAAAAGTCCCTATTGTGTGGCTGCCAGCACCTTCTTAGCACTTGGTGGGTAACATATGCCCTATGGTCTGAAGTCTTTTGTCGCGAGCCGAAGAAAGACGACACCGACACCGTTCTTCTGCAGACAAGTTTACTCCAGGTCTTAATGTGCTCTTTACAAAGACAAAATGGCTCTCTCTTCTGGCGCAGTTGTTTGCCTATATATGCTGCCTGGCAGCCAACATACTGCGGCTACGTGGTTGTTTCTGATAGGTTATTCTACCAGCCAGCGGCCATGTTATTTATTGCATAATACATGTTTTTTATAACATGATGAAAGCTTCCCACATCTCCCCCTTTTTGTTTATATGACAGGAGAGGCTAGAGCCCACAGCCCCCGTTTTTTCCTTGGGCTATGTACCCCAGTCCCTGGATCGCCGAAGTACAACCCAGCAACTGTGCACCGGCCCGATGCCTTTTGCAGGGGACAGGTGGTTGCGGCATCAACCCGTATGCAGCTGGGGATAACCTCCATGGAGTTTACCCATCGGGGCTCCAAGTGCAGTCAACGGCTGGCATCCTGTCACTGTTGATTCTTCACGGCTGCAAGCCAGACATGGGGAGAGTGTCCTTCCTCCAAGGCCAAAATTGCCTGCGCGAGCAGGGCCATATCAGTGTTTCGCCTACGGCGTAAAGTGCACAAACAATATAGGTAAACAACTGCCAATCCAATGAGGAGAACGCCAAAACATCCCATGCCCGCCCACTCCTTCAAATGATGGGCGGCTCGCACAATCCAGGATGCTAGAGTTTGTGCCACGACAGGATCCACTCTGGTAGAAATCACTGTAATAATCTCACGCCGCAGCGTTTCCGTCAGATTGTCAAATTCTTGAGTCCAATTACCTACAAGATACTTAGAAAGCTCTTAAGACAAATTAGCAGCAGCTGTATAGTTGTGATATGGGATGCTAGTAATACATAGGGCTGGTGTATGAACCTCACACCCCAAGCGCGCTATTTGTATCATGATGTCTATTTGCTCCTGGAGTAAATCCACACGTTGATTCAAGATCATGATACCGCCCCGCAAGTGATTATTCACATTAGATTGTGTACTTAATGCGACCGCAGTAGAATGTGCCAACGTATTTAAGGTGGTTGCTGTCTGAACAGTGGTCGCAAGGGACACAGCGGTTGCGGTAGCGGCCGTGGTGGCGATAGCTATCGCTGCGATAACAGCGGCCGTGATGCCGAAATCCCGGTGGGGTCTGTACAAAGTCGTTACCTCTAGTGCCGCCTAATAGCCACAAACCAAAAGGGTTAGATGGGGCACTCATAATGGGGTTCTAGTATATAAAATTGAACCCAGGCCATGACATATTAGGGGCTGTAGCAATGTATGGGGAAAAGGTAAAATAGGGCCACTTGACCCATCCTGCTTTTCTAGCCTGGCATCCGGTCCAAGGGTGTAAGTCCACGGAGCGAGCACTGCGGATACTGTCCTCCCTGTGGATAAAGTAATCTGTCCTGTATGTCCTTCACCGAGCGACACTCGCTCGCGAGGTGTCCCTTTTGGCACCTTGGACACAGCCCTATTGGCCGTGGCTGCGTTTTCATCCTTTGGGGGCAGTCCCTTTTTATGTGTCCTGTCTTCCCACACTGGAAACAGTTACCTCTTACATTGTGCTTGCCCTCTCTGGTTTGCTTTGTTAGTTGCAGCACCGCGGCCGCTAATCCTGTATTAGACAGGGGTCCCCCAATGTCCCTGCACACCTTCATCCAGACCTCCAATCCTTTGTTCTTGTATGGAGTGATAGCCCCCTGACATTCTTTGGTGCACTGCTCAAAGATGAGCTGTTTCACCAAAGGCATGGCATCATCGGGGTCTCCGAAAATGCGGCCCGCGGCTTGCATCATACGGGCAACGAAATCAGAGAAAGGTTCCGTGGAACCTTGTGTAATTTTGGTCAGGTTTCCTGTCACTTCTCCCCTGTTAGGGAGGGATTTCCATGCCCTCATAGCTATTTTATTAATCTGATCATAAATGGGGGGTGGATATCCTGTCTGTTGACCATTGAAACGGCCTTGTCCCAACAGCATGTCCGCATCCCAGGCAGGTTGGCCAGCAGCAGCATTTCTAGCGGCCTGCTCATTAGCTAATTCAATATAGTAAGCCTTCCAGTCTAAGTATTGCCCAGGGTTCATGCATGCCTTTACTAGTCGCTGCCAATCCGAAGGGGTCATGGCTGTCCTATCCAGGGGCTCCAAAATGGCTAATGAGAAAGCAGCTCCAAGGCCGTACGTGCGTACAGCTTCGGCGAGATTTTTTACCGTTTTAAAGTCCAAGGGCTCATGATACCTCAGCCCCTGCCCATTCACAAAGACCGGGAAGGTTTGGGATATGCCAGAATCGCGGACTGCTAACCAGACTGCGTCATTAAATGTTGTTCCACCGCTGCCACCAGGCGGCGCTGAAGGGCATATGGAGGAAGGGCCCCAAGACCCGGAGGGGTTGGCCTTTACTCTCCGCAAGATGGCAGCCGCAATCACCCAAGGTCAGTCTTTCTGCCTGCGTCATTATCTGTTCCAGTTCCTCCTCTGACTCAGAGTCAGGAGCCTGTGAGGCGGAACAGTCGGAGCGTTCCTCTTTTATCAAATCCAAAGCCACCTGTCCCTGCTCCACGGTTTGATTGCATTTCTGATCCTCCAGACAGGCCCGGACCAGCCTCCAGAGAGGCTGTACTCCTCCAACCAAATCCCCTCTCTCTCGGGCACGATCAACGTCCCATCCAACTTTGTCCCAGCTACCTATGGTGAGATTGCCAGACACGGCAAACCACGGTGAAATCTCATCTATCTGCTGAATAAAGTCTGTCAAGGTCTTGTCCCTTAGTTTCAAACCTTTCATTTTCAAGAGGGACTTTAAAGCTTGAAAAAGTGGGTGAGAGGAAGTAGTGCCCATGGCAGAGAAATTCCTATGCCAGAGACTGTAACAAATCGCCTCGCTACCGAGGACCTTAAAACAAATCGCCTCCTTACTGAGGACCTTTTTAATCGCCTCTCTACTGAGGACCTGTGCAAATTGCCTCTTTACCGAGGACCTTTTTAATCGCCTCTTTACCGAGGACCTTTTTAATCGCCTCTTTACCGAGGACCTTGTGACTTCACTTACCGGTCGACCGCCCTGGTTGTCGCAGTTCTGAACGCCGTACGGCACAAAAGGAGAAAAGGTTCCCGGTACGGGCCACCAGTTGTCACGAGCCGAAGAAAGACGACACCGACACCGTTCTTCTGCAGACAGTTTACTCCAGGTCTTAATGTGCTCTTTACAAAGACAAAATGGCTCTCTCTTCTGGCGCAGTTGTTTGCCTATATATGCTGCCTGGCAGCCAACGTACTGCGGCTACGTGGTTGTTTCTGATAGGTTATTCTACCAGCCAGCGGCCATGTTGTTTATTGCATAATACATGTTTTTTATAACATGATGAAAGCTTCCCACAGTCTTTGTTTCTTCCCAACCAGTTGACATTCACCTTTCCAGTTTAGCAGCTCAAACTGATCATGTTTTCAGGGAAAATCCCCAGGGAAACAAATTCAACTCAGTCCAAGGAAGAACTTTCTGACCCACCTGACTAGGAAGGGAGTGGCTCCCAAATAGTTGTGACTTCACCCTAATGAAGAGGACATTCACTCAACCTAGTTGGAGAGGAACGATGCCTGCAGTTTCCCTGAAGCTTAACTGGTGATCCCTTCAGTCACATTTTTTTTTAATTTTACTTTAAAGATGTGTGGTACAATTCAGGATTAGGTATACAAGTGGTCATCATACCAAAGGCAATCTATAGATTCAACACAATAACCCTTAAATTACAAAACCTTACTTCTCAGACCTGGAAATGACAATACAGAAATTCACATGGAAACATAAATGACCATGAATAGTCAAAACAATCCTTAGCAAAAGAAATGAAGCAGGAGGTATCATACTTCCAGACTTTAAACGTTACTATAAGGCTACAATAATCAAAACAGCCTGGTATTGGTTCAAGAATAGGCATATGGACTAATGGAACAGGATAGAGATTCTGGAAGCAAAACCTCAATTTCTCAGCCAACTCATCTTTGTCAAAGCCTCCACAAACAACTGCTGGTGAGAGGAGAACCTGTGCAGTAAATGGTGCTGGAAAAACTGGCTGACCACTTGCAGAAGATTAAAACAAGACCCCTTCCTATCACCATACACAAAAATCAACTCTAAATGGATCAAAGTAAGATCTCAAACTATAACAACCTTAGAAAATGCAGGAGACATCATTATGGAAACTGGAACTGGCAACCAATTCCTGATCAAAGCCCCAAGTGCCTATACCATAAGAGGTAATATAAACAAGTGGGACCTCATCAAACTCAATATCTTCTACAAAGCAAAAGAAAACATCAAGAAAGAGGGGAGACAGCCCACAGACTGGGAAAAAATGCTTGTCAACTGTATATCTGACAAAGTCCTAACATCCAGGACAAGGGACTCAAATGAGCCAAAAGGAAAACACAAACAGCCCCATTTAAAAAGTGGGCAAAAAACCAGGTTCGGTGGCTCAGCCTGTAATCCCGTGCTTTGGGAGGCTGAGGTGAGTGGATTGCCTGAGCCCGCGGGTTCCAGACCCGCCTGGGAACTTGGCGTGACCTCATCTCTGCAATAAATCAAAAATCAGCCGGCGTGGTAGGGCATGCCTGTAATTCCGGCTACTCAGAAGGCTGAGGTGGAAGGATCGCGGGAGCCCAGCAAGTCGAGGCTGCGGTTGCCAGGAGCGGCCGCTGCACTCCAGTCTGGGTGACAGAGTGAGACTCTAACTCAAAAAAAAGTGGGCAAAAAACATGCAGTCACCTCTAACTCTGATATTTGGTGATTCCCAGGCTTGAGGTTCCTTTTTTCATCTCCCAACCTCATCTGCAAAGATGCACTTCTCTGTGCCTCTGCTTCCCCTAATCATGAAGTTCTAGGGAATATTCAGTCCCCACCGCCACCCTCAGCCTGTAAGATATAGGTATCTTACTATACCTGTAAGATATAGGTATAGTCTCAGCAGCCTACGTCTCCAATCCTGAGCACATAGACCTCTCATCTGCTGGGCAACAAGGAGTAAGAGTGGAGAAGAAAATGATGTGACATCTCGTGTCACATCTTTGAATCCAGTGAGCATCATTCAGGCTCCAAGGTCCCACTGGCACTGAGGGAGCCACACGTCTTGGCAGGGGCACTCCCACACACATATTGGAAATCATATCTTATTTATTACTCTAGATCTGTGAAGCAAGCTAGTCGGTTTTGGTTCTCTTCTGTTTTCTGGAATATCTAATATGAGTTAGAAATTAACTGTTTCTCGAAAGTTTGGTAGAATTTACTCCTAAAGCAATATGAGGCTGGAATTTGAGAGAGAGGAAATTGCTAAGTCCATTTCAATTTATTTCATAGTTATAGTTTTATTCGTTTTCTATATTTGTTCTAGAGAATCAGTCGTGTACACAAAGAGATGTTTAATTGTGAATGTCCAGACCTAGCCTCTGCAACCAAGGGGTCAAAAGTTCCAAAGTTGCATAGCTCTAATTTATCCTGTCTAGTTGCAATGTGATGCCACCTAGTGGTCACTGTTCACTCTGATGTAAATATAGATAGGAACAATTCTGGGACACATAATCAAATCTTTCAGGGCACTGGCAGCAATTCCAAGAATTTCCCATTTAGTTGGTACCTACTCCATTGTAGACTTGGGCTAAAGGAATATGTGTTCCGGTCGAGGCTTCTCCAGAGCCTGCCTGCTGTTTCCTCCCAAATCCAGGCTTACACCCCCCACTAAGGCCTTCCCAGAAAAGATAAGAACTTGAGCTCACCACCATTTGAGAACAGGAGCAAGATACGTTATCAATTCCAGAAGAGCAAATTCATATTTTTGTGGGATGTTATGGTAGTCTTTTATTATTTATTATATTGTTGTTGTATCAGTACTGATTTGGCCATTTTCTTTCTCGTTTATTTGGCCACTTTTCTTTCTCATATTTAATTTTATCTTCTTTTTCCTCATCACTTTTGTTAGAGCATATTTACTTGAATAGTTCTCATAAATGGAATCACACAATATGTGGCCGTTTATGTCTGGTTTCTTTCACTTAGCTTAACGCTTTCAAGTTTCATCCATATTGCAGCTTACAAGGGGAGACCTCCCCCAAAAAATCAGAATTATCTTTTGAAGGGTGAGCCCCTTGTAATACACTCAGAATCTGTTCCTCTGGATCAAACGGTCACCCAAAGTCTTTAATCTGGAAGTTTTGAGATGGTTGTGTCACAACTTGCGGAAGAAACATCCCGAGTTGTGGCAAACAGGTGACTGGTTCTTTCGTTGTGTCATCACACCTGCCCACACCGCGCTGAGTGTTCAGCAGTTTTTTTTTGTTTGTTTGTTTGTTTTTTTTGAGTTGGAGTCTCACTCTGTCGCCCAGACTGGAGTGCAGTGGCCGCTTCCAGCCACCGCAGCCTCTACCTGGGGGGCTCCGGCGATCCTTCCGCCTCAGCCTTCCAAGTAGCCGGAATTACAGGCATGCACTACCATGCCCGGCTGATTTTTTGTAGAGATGAGGTCTCGCTGCCCAGGCGGGTCTCGAACCCGCGGGCTCAGGCAATCCACTCACCTCAGCCTCCCAAAGGCGCGGGATTACAGGCTGAGCCACCGAGCCCGGCTGTTCAGCAGTTTTTGATCAAAAGTGGCATGACTCTTGTGCCCCACCCTTCCTATTCACCTGATCTTGCCGAGTGACTTTTTGCTGTTGCTGCTGCCCCAGATGAAAAAAGTCCTCAAAGGGAAATGTTTTGCCTATGTAGACGAGGTGAAACAAAAAACGGAAGAAGCACTAAAAGGCATCAAAATTGGCGAGTTCAAAAACTGTTTTGAGCAGTGGAAAAAGCATCTTGATAGGTGTATTGTACTAAACGAATAGTACTTTGAAGGTGACTGAAGTTTAACTATGTAAGAATAAATACAATTTTTATAAATAAATTCCTGAGTTTTGGGGGGTCTTCCTTTGTATATCAGTGCTTATCCCTTTTTACGATAGAAAATATTCAGGATGTTTCTTCTGCAAGTTGTGATGCAACCTTCTCAAAACTTCCAGATTAAAAACTTTGGCTGAGCATTTGATCCAGAGGAACAAATTCCAAGTGTACTACAAGGGGGTGACCCCCAAAATATAATTCCATTTTGGGGGTTCCCCCTGGTATGCTGCAATATGGATGAAACTTGAAGACATTATGCTAAGTAGAAGAAGCCAGACATAAAAGGTCACATATTGTGTGATTCCATTTATATGAATTATCCAGGTAGAAAAACTTCTAAAAGAAGTGATGAGGAAATAGAGAGAAGATAAAATTAAATACAAGAATGAACGTGGCCAAGTAAATACTGGTACAATAACAACGTAACCACAAAATCAGAGATGTGTTAAAATCTACAGCTGTAAGTCTTGATCCATTATTTCTACCTGCAAGTCTGTCAATTTTTGCTTTTATGGCTATGTACCCTTTGTGTTGTTACACCCTCACCCCCACCCCCACCCAAACCTTCCTCTTCCCCCAGCTTGTCCTGCAGCTGCTGGTTTCTCTTTTGTGCTATTGTGGTTAATATTCAAGTCCTACTTATGAGTGAGAGCATGTGGTATTCAGTTCAAGTCATAGTGAGCTTAAAGGGAAGGAAGTGATGAGGTCCAGAAAAGACAGTTCCAGACCCCACAAAAACACTGTTGAGTAACTACTCCAAATGGGATTCTGCCCATAAACTCTTAGGGAGGCACAGTGCACTGAGAGGAGGCAGTCCCCTGAGATTGTTTTCATCAGCCCTGGGGATATGGAGGGACAGAAGTCTGAGGAATAAATGATCAATGGTGCAGGTCAGCTTTTAAATACGGTTATTTAAATATTTACCTCATCAATGCTCTTGTGTTGCCTGGCTTTTACCATCACAAAACCAAAGACTTGCCTTTGCTAGAGATTTCTGTAATAAATCCCTATTTTTAGTCCATGATCTTAAGGAAATTCTTGATCCCTTTGTACTTTATCTGTAGAATGGAGATATTATTCTTAAAGCATTGCCTTGAGAATTATATGGTATAACATATAGAAACATTTGACATATTGTTGGAATATTAGACCCCCTTTCCTGTAATCTAATTTTTTTTATATCCTGCCTTCCAGATTCTCTATATATAATCTCTTTTATTCTCATCGCTTAAATATAATGAAGGCTTTCTTCTAATGCTGTAAATTATAAAGATTTTGACTAGCCTGCTATGGGAAAATGTACCTTTTACCTAGTTAGATAATTGTGTGTGTGTGTGTGTGTGTGTGTGTGTGTGTGTGTGTGTGTGTCTGTGTGTGTAAGAGAGAGAGAGAGAGGAAGAAAGAGAGATAAAGGCAGACATATATATATATACGCCTATAATTATATACAATTAGATCTATCTATACATATAGTTTCTATACATAGTCTCACATATATAGTTAGATAAATGTACCTATATTAGATAATTATATAGTTAGATAAACTATACTGTAAATAACTATATATATATAGGTTTATGCTCTACAAGGTAATAAGCCAGCTCTAAGTTTAATTAAGAGCTAGCCGTGTTTTCTTTTTTTTTTTTTTTTTTTTTTTTGGTTTTTGAGTTGGAGTCTCACTCTGTCGCCCAGACCGGAGTGCACTGGCCGCTCCCGGCCACCGCAGCCTCTACCTGCTGGGCTCCGGCGATCCTGCCGCCTCAGCCTTCCGAGTAGCCGGAATTACAGGCGCGCACTACCACGCCCGGCTAATTTTTTGATTTTATTGTAGAGATGAGGTCTCGCCTGCCCAGGCGGGTCTCAAACCCGCAGGCTCAGGCAATCCACTCACCTCAGCCTCCCAAAGGCGCGGAATTACAGGCTGAGCCACCGAGTCTGGCTAGCTAGCTGTGTTTTCTGACTGCATTTCTAATTACGGTTTGCTGCCTATCATTTATTTCCCATAGGTGTTGCTGAATGGACTTTTACCCTGAAGTTTCATTTGTTCAAAAGAACATTAACATAGAAGAATCTTCAAAGAAGATATATTACTCCAATTTTTTTCTAGACATCTACTAGCAAAAAGCACATATTTTATTAAAAAGATTTAAAAGACTGTTGTTTATAAAAAATGATGTATGGAAATCTGATTTATGACATTTCTAAAAAAAATGATGAGAAGAATAAGTCATAAAGTGAACATGGAGGGAACTGAGAAATCCTTTTTTAGTCAGTATCTGATATTATACCTAGCCTTTTAAAAAACAATTTGAGTGTTCACCATTTCAGAACAGTCATAATAAGGAAAAAATTCAGCCAAAAATGATGTTCAATAAGAAATAATTAGCTCAGCATATAATATACACACAAGAAAAGAGGTAATTTCAGAAAATTAAGAGCCTCGTATTTCAAAAATAAGGCATATCCAAGTTGATATTTTTAGTTTTATGTATGGTGTTTCCTTTATACATACAAAGGATAAAGTCGAGTTTAGCACAAGGTCTGGTGTCCTTGTTTGTTTTTCTTTTGGGTCTTTTCTTCTGGTATAACTCCATACCAAATAAATGACCTCCTGTTCACATGAATTGTTCCTTGGAGAAAGGGAGAGAATACTCTTACTCTGCTGCCCACATAGTAGTCACTTAATAAATGCTGGTTATGTTAACAAAGGAAACATTCATAAAAGTCTATGCTCCAGTTGGAATTCCTTGCATTCCCAAATGAATCAACTTTAATGTGAAGAACAATTTTGCACGTGCAGTGATTTGCAAGCGGGGTTTCATATTTAATCCTTATGCCATTTGGTTCCCAACCATGGACTATAACATAGTTGATCCAAGACTAAATGGCAAAAAATCCCATGACTCTTTTCCACTACTGATGTTGCCTCTGAGCTGGCAGTTAAAAATGTAATTCCTGTAAATGAAAATGGCCTCTATTGAAATTCAACAATTTTGTGGTAATTAGCCAAACATATTTAATTTGTATACTCTCTCATTTTGATAAAATTGTGTTTAGTATGATCAATAAGTTCCCTTTTCATATTGTCATCTTGTTAACAATTGGTCAGGTCTGTGTCTTGGTGTTTCCCAGAATCATGTTTTTTTTTTTCCTTTTAAAGTCACTGCTTTCCTTCTTAGATTCAGAAGTATTTTATACTAAAGAGGAAAAATATCTCTCAGATTTTTACAAAAATAAATTTAGTTATTGGATTTGTGGCCAACTGTAGCCACCAAAATCAGTCTCCTATTCATTCATTCACTGTCTGATCTAATCTTCACCACCTTGCCAAGAGTTCCGGATATACTACCCCACAGTTATGCTCCTATTGCTGGGATCCACGGAAGGCATGTAGACTAGTGGCTTTTAAACGTGAGCATGTATCAGAAATCACCTGTACACTGAAAATAGATGGCTGTCATAGATCTGGTCTTGGCCCAAGAATTTGCATTTCTAACTAGTGTCTGGGTGATGATGCTGCTGGTTCAGTGGCCACAATTTGAAACCATTGCACAAATTCTTGAATATTAACCTCCAGCCTGGGAAGATAGTAACTTTTCTCAACATATATTAACTCCAAAGATTAAAAAGATCTTCTAAACAGCTAAAACCTTCAAAAACCCATTTGCATTCTGTGCCAAATCTACAGGTCATGGATTCCATAATCACTTGTTAAAGGTGTTCCTTCTTATTCTCCAGCCTTCTGGATTCTGAACCCTGCTCCCTGGTCTAGATTTTCAGAATTTTCCAGACTCACCTTGCTTTGCTACTAGACTATTGCTGCCCTTGTCTCAGCTTCACAGCATTATTGTTGTATATCTTCTGACTCAGATAAGTCCCATGAGGGAAGATGTAAGCATATTTTCTGAAGGCAGATGAAAACTGCTCACCAGGTCATGATTCCTTTATAGCAGCCTTTTTGGCATCAGGAATCTGTTTCGTGGAAGACAATTTTCCCATGGTGGGTGGGGTTTTGGAGTGTTTCAAGTGCATTACATTTATTGTGCACTTTATTTCTATTCTTATTACATTGTAATATATAATGAAATATATAGCATCATCACCTCAGCTTCACCTCAGATCATCAGGCATTAGATTCTCATAAGGAGGTTGCAACCTAGATCCCTCGCTTGTGCAGTTCACAATAAGGTTCACACTCCTATGAGAATCTAATGCCACAGCTGATCTGACAAGAGGCGGAGCCCAGGCAGTAATACCAGCAACGTGGAATGGCTGTAAATACAGATGAAGTTTTGCTCCCTTGCCGGCCACTCACCTCCTGCTGTGCAACTGGTTCCTAAGAGGCCACGGACCAGTCCATGACCCTAAGGTTGGGGACCCCTGCTCTATAGCACAAACTCTTTTTTTAAAACTTTTAATTTTTATATTTTAAAGGTGTAGAGTGCGGGGAGCCAGCCCTTGCAAGTTTTGGGGAGTCCCTTGGAAGATGTGGTGGCATCAGCGAATCTGTAGGGACAGATATTAAAAGAAAGAAAGAGAAGGCGAAAGAAAGGAAGTGGACAACTGTTCAATGAAATGAGCAGAAGCCGTTTATTGAAAGTTACAGCTGGTATTTATCCCCAAAATTTTCACAGGCAGTCTCACAAGTCTTTCATGTGAACACAAAGCCAGGTGCGGGGGGGGGCATCCCCCACCCACCAGATGCTTAGGTGTGAGGAGGAACAAACCCCAAGATTGTCTTATTGTTCCCTTTGCTAGTTAATGTTCTTCAAAAGCAGTGTAACAATCCTTACTAGCCTAATGATGCTCTGATAATCAATAACTTCTAGAGCTCACACAAAACCCATGATGACTATCTTAAACTTCACTACTACACAATGCTACGGAAGCTCTTAATTATAGCTTAAGCCAATTTCCTAAAGAATGTGGCCCAGTCCAAAGATCACACTGGGCCCTACAGGATGTGGCCCAGTCCAAGGTCCACGGTGGGCCACCTTTTGGAACAATAGACTACAATCTCTTAACAAAATGGCTATTCCAAAGTCCTATATATCTATCCTAATTTCTATGAAAGTTTTCCAATTCTTAATTCTAATATATAAAGCTGATTAGCAGCAGCAAAGCTTCTAAAACCTAAATGTAAACTGTAAATGTACTAAGGCCAAAACTTCGATAGTAGAAAGTGGAGACAATGAAAATTCTTAAAGTTAACTATATTCTTATTAAACCTAAAAATATTATGATTGATTATGTTTGAACTAACATGATTCGTAGCATGACCTATTCTACAATACCTTCTATGAATAAAATAAATTCAATTTCTATAATAGGTAGGAAAAAAAATCTTACACTAACTGTAGCTAAAGCCAGCCCAAAAGAATGCAGCCCAGTCCAAAGTACGTGCTGGGCTCTCAGGAATGTGGCCCAGCCCAAACTCTGTGCTGGGCCACTCTCGATAATCATCTACACCATTGAAAAGCTGCAAACAGCTCTCCCTAAGTATATACTAATTCTACAAATATTCTTTAAAATCTTATAAAGAAGCTTGTACCGTATAAAAGGCTCCCAAATGTGACCTGAATTTGAATTATATCTAATACCTAAGTAGAAACCACAGTTTATGGGAGACAGGAACAATGGGTTTCTAGAGTGAGCTATGCCTGTCACAAGTCACAGAGACTTCAGCTTAGGCCAGCAGAGTTCCTTTAGGTTGTTTTTGTGCTGGATGGCAAAAGGGGGAGGAAAATGGGGTCTACGGCTCCCGAACACGTCCTAGCGGTCTCGGGGTCCACGGCCCTCCCTGATCCCTAATGCTCAGTGGGCCTCCGTGGCCGGCTCCCAACAGTAGAGTACAATTCAGGGTTAGGTACACAAATGTACATTATGCAGGTACCCTTGTTGATGAGATGTACCCCCCTCCCCAGGCAGACTTCTACTACTGCCAATCCCACTTCCCCATCCCCCTCCCAGCAGTTCTTTTAAGAGTTCAACATTTATTTGGTCAGGTGCAGTGGCTCAAGTATGATTAATTAATTAATCGATTAATTAATTGATTGATTGATTAATTGATTGATTGATTAATCAGCACTTTGGGAGGCCAAGGAAAGAGGATTGCCTGAGCTCAGGGGTTTGAGACCAGCCTGGGCAACTTGGTGAGACCTCATCTCTATAATAAATCAAAAAATTAGCTGGGCATGGTGGCACGCACCTGTAGTTCCAGCTACTTGGATTTTCTGGAGACAAACGGGAAATGATGGGTGAAGGGCATGAGCCAGAAGAAAGTGGCAGCACATAAACAATCTTAGAGACTAGAGCCCTTCCTTCCCCAGCATAAATATCCCAGCTTTCATGCAGCTTCAGCCTTCAGGGCAGATGCTGCTCCTTCTCTTTTCCCAGTCTCTCAATCCCACCCACACCAGAAGCAGTGACCCCTGAAGTCAGGGACCTAGGACTGTTTGGATATGTGAGGGTACTTCTGGTTGTCAGAAGAACTGGGGAGTTGCCCTGGCATTTCCCGTGCTTCCCTGCTCAACTTTCAAGCTAGGCGTAGGATGGTAGGTCATTCTATCAGTGGTCTTTGTTGGGTCACACAAATGCCAATGATTTCCCTAACGGAGGGACTTCTGGTAAAAAGAACTGGAAAACATAGCTGAGATCGGAGGCCACAATAGAGCCTTTTACCTACATCATTTGTGTCCTGAAAGGCAAGATGTTATGGAAGAGAATATAGTATTAAATTAAGAGTATCAAAAGCCTGGGAAGAACCGCCCCAAGAAGGAGCTGTGGGTGAACCAGCGATGACTGCCATCTTTAACACAGGGGCCATGACTTGAACCTGATATTTACATGGATTAGATCCAGTAGTTTTGCATAATAGCATGCACATATATGAGAAGACTAACTTTTTGTTATCAAAATGTTCAAAAATAGAAAGTATAGCATATTCAAATATCATATCACTTCAACTCTACATCATTCAATGTGCATTTCTATAACATAAGAATGTTTTCTTATATAACCAAAACCCCATTACTACGCTTAATAAAATTCCTTTATATAATCTAACATCGAGTCAAGATTCAATCCTGAAACTGAAAGAAATGCTTTAACATTATATGGATAAAAGAAATATTGAAAATTGATTATTATAATGCAGATTATAGATACTGAACAACTGTCAAAGAAAAACAAACTTAAAAACATTTTATTTGTTTAACTGTGTAAAAATAACATCAAGTAAAACAAATTATTCAACTTCTGACATTTATCCCCAAAAACCACAGATCACGATAATAATTATGCATGTCATTGAATGTGCAGGAGGTTAGAGTTGGAATCAAATAAAGTGTCCATGAGTAGTACAGAAATCTGTTTGCAATTTTAAAATTGTTTACTTCCAAAGAGATTGCATTGACCTAGATAATTTATGTTCAGACTCTGGGAAGTGTAGATGATATCAAGAGTACAAAAATATTTGAACTTCGTCAACTCCTGACAACCATCTCTCATTGCCTTTGCAATGATATATTATACTCTTAGCTAGGTGAGGAAAATGCTGATATGAAACTTCAACACAATTACAAAATGCAATTGTTCTGAGATCTCTGAGGAGGAACTTTTTCCATATGAAAATGTTAGAGGCCGGGCTCGGTGGCTCAGCCTGTAATCCCAGAGCTTTGGGAGGCCAAGGTGAATGGATTGCCTGAGCCCGCGGGTTCGAGACCCGCCAGGGAAAGTTGGCAAGACCTCATCTCTACAATAAATCAAAAATTAGCCGGGTGTGGTAGTGCGCGCCTGTAGTCCCAGCTACTTGGAAGGCTGAGGTGGAAGGATCGCCGGAGCCCAGCAGGTCGAGGTTGCAGTGGCCGGGAATGGTCACTGCACTCCAGTCTGAATGACAGAGTGAGATGCCAACTCAAAAAAAAAAAAAGAAAAGAAAAGAAAAGAAAATGGAAAATGTTAGAACCTGAAAAATCAGTTTTGCACACCATAACTGTTTAATAACACCACCTCCTCCTCCTCCTGCTCCTACTTTCTAAGCCCACCTCAGTTTGCAGGATTCCACATAGATAGGGGTTCAGAAAACTGAGATTCTATTCTGTGTGACCTTGAGCAAATTACTTTTTGTGACTCAATTTATCATTTGGGAAACACTAGTCAGAAGGCTTTCTGCAATAATATTGTACTAACTTCACAAAAAATTTGTACTAACTCTTTTCTAAATCTGGAAAAAAAAGGATGTACTTGGATCAAAGAAGAAAGGATTAAACAGAAAGTGAGGGAGAGCTCCGTGCCCTTGCACCCCTGTCCACTCTGTCAGTGGTGTTTGCCACTAAGGCAACCCCAGACCTTTGTTCTCATCTCTTCCAGACCTGTGACCCCTTGGTTCTTTGGACATGGAATCTACTCAACTCAAGAACCCCTCCTGTCTCTTAAATCTATCCAGTCCAGCAGGTCAACTAGAGCAGCTTAGAATATCTCTGAGAAAACTAACCTCTGACAAGTTGACCTCAATTCGTTAATGAGGTTGTAAGCATGACTGGGCAGGTTTTGTTAAGTTCATAGTAGCCTCGGTCTTCTGCAAAACGGGAAGGAGGCAAGGAGGGAGGGAAGGAAATAAGGAAAGAAAGAAGAGAGTGAGAGAGGGAGGGAGGGAGAGAAGGGAGGAAGGGAAAGGAAGGGAAGGGAAGGGAGGGAAGGGAAGGGAAGGAAAGGAAAGGAAAGGAAAGGAAAGGAAAGGAAAGGAAAGGAAAGGAAAGGAAAGGAAAGGAAGATAGGAAGAGCTCTGCTTGGATATGAATTCTGAAACCAAAGCACAGGTGAGCTTGCTAAAGAGTCAAAGTCTGACAGCCCAGCTTTCCCAGACCATGGCAGTTACAAAGGGAATACAATTATACTTAAGAGAAACCCCTGCATTTTGAAGTGGCCTAAATTTAAAGTTTCTGGGAGACTTAATTAAATTTAATGAAAACCATAGCTGCTCAACAAAGATGTATTGTAACTCCCACTTAGTTATTCCTGAGGAAATTAAGTAGCAGTCATGAAGACCCATCTTAACTTTCAAATTTAAACCACACACTAACCCCCAAAATCTATAAATAAACTAATAACACTCATTAGCTTATAGCATTGTCAAACTGCTCATCTGTTCTTACAGGAAGATAGAAAAACACAACCAGGAGGAAAATGAAGAGGAAAAAAGAAGAAAGTTCCAGAAAGTTATCCTGAGTATGAATTAGTCTTAGCTGACTTCTCATCCTCAAGCCCCTCCATCCCACTTCCAACACCTTCAGTGGCATTTTTTTTAAAAGAATTGTATATTATTTGCCATTGCAGTATAAGTGCCCAGTTAATTCAGATCAGCTGAACGTCTGTAAATCACAGCATCAAAATATGTAGCTGAGTATCCCCCATGGTAATCTTAACCTAGACTATTCACATGTAGATACAACAGTGATCCTTTTGATGGATTTTCACAGCCAGCTGGTAGAAATGCAGTGAAAACTGACACCAGAAAGAACCCCTTCTCTGTGACTAGGACAGGGAGAAGGAGGAGTTGACAGGGCCTAACCTTCTTGCACAGAGGACAACCAGACAGTCCCAGACAGGGCTCACAAACATTAATGGGCATCAGAATTCCCTGAAGGGATCATTAAAACCCAGATTGGTGGGCTCTATCCCCAGAGTTTCTGATTCAGTGGGTTGGAGTGGGACCCCAAAACTTGCCTTTCTAACAAGTTCCCAGGGGTTGTTGATACTACTGGTTCAGGGGCCACATGCTGAGAACCACTGGTGTAAGAGACAGAATCTCAGGAGTTTAAAAATCTGAGGCATTCAGGAAATAGTTTTGTATTAGGTGAATCCAATCAAAAAGCAGAGCATCATGTGACAGAAAGTAGACAGATAATGGTTGAGTCTCAGAAATCTATCTGATAGGGATGATCCTTCAATATCTGGGGAGGGGTAAAGTCTCACTGTGAAAAAGGTGGACAGAGCTAGGCAGGGCTGCCTAGCCACATTCCACTTGCTGGAATCAGATCAGAATGACACCCTTAAGGAAACCAGGCAATTTGTTGCAGAAGGTCCCCAGAGGCTAAGGAATTCCCCCTGAGACAGAGAGCCTCAGGCCAGGAAACCTGGGAGCATCTGGTACTCATGAGAAGAATGTGACCCATCTTCAAGTAGACCAGAATACATGTTCCCTCTCCTGGCATTAGATCTTTGACCACGAGAACCCACAAGTATCCCCAAACAGACAAAAGAATTTCCCCAGTGCTCCATGTCTTAACAATTACTATATAATTAAACAAAGTCTCTGAATCAGTGAACTGTGCACCCATCTGCCTTCATTTAGAGCATTGTCTGTGCCAATTTTATGAACCATAAAGCATAGAAATGTCAGGTAGTGTTATTGAGACACTGTCCTATTTATTCTCATTTGACTCCTAAAGCAATCATGTGAGATGGGCAAGAGAAAGAATCCATAGGCATCACACACTGGCCCTAAGGCCCAAGGCTAACATTGTTTCCATTAGACCACATTCCCTCCCTTTTAAAAAGGATTTGAACCAACTCTAAAGAACAAGAAAAATGTATTATTTCCTACTTCATTGGGCAAAAAACAAAATCAATAGATCATACCAGGAAACCTGTTTCACCACTGCACTGAATTTTCTGATACAACATCCCACTTTGCTAAGATAATTCCTCCCCTGCCTTAAGAAAAACAGTTCTTCCAGTGGAAAAACCGCCAGCAACCCTGAAAGTCTTAAAGAGACATCACCTACAAAAACACTTCCCAGTGCCCAAACATAGACTCCATTCAGAATGACCCATCTCTGATGACAGATACAGAATTCAGACAATGGATGGTGAAAATGGTTAAGGAAAATCATAAGAAGCTGGAAGCAAAGATCATTCAGGCAACAAAAGCAGCGCAGGAAGTAAAAGTTGAGCTAGCCAATATAAGAAGGGTCCTATCTGAAATCCTGCAAATGAAGAATTATTTTTCCAGAACTTCAAAGAACAATATCAGGCCTATAGAGCAGAATTGACCAGGCAGAGGAAAGAATCTCAGTACTTGAAGATCAAAATATTGAACTAACCTGTCTGAAAAAAAACAAGGAGAAAAGGCTTATAAAGAATGAGCAAAGCTGTGGGATTATGAAAGGAAACCAAATCTATAGTTGATTAGCATTCCTAAAACAGAAGGGGAACAAAACTTCCAAGGTCATTCAAGAAAATTTCCTGAAAGTTCACGTCAGAGAACACAAGTGGTGATAGAAGGGGCCAGAATAATATGTTCACTAAGAACATTGTTTGGGAATTCACATATTCCTAGCTGTGTTTCCTTATTTCTTTAGATGATAGCTGTCTGAAGATAAAGGAGTTTGGGCATAGAAAAAGCTACAATGTAGGAGAGGTTGGGAAGATGGTGACCAAGCCAGTAGGACTATGCGAGTCCCAGTGTGAGTGAGTGAATGTATGGAAAATTTTGTGTATGTGCTGGTGAGCGAGTGGGCATGTGAGTAGCTGACTGAGAGAGGGCTAGGGACCTAGCAGCCAGGGCTCTCCTGGTGCAGTGGCTAGTGACACAGCTGCTGGGATTGGACTCTAATGATTCCCAGGACACAGAAGCCAAGCACCATTTTCTTTTTTTTTAATCAACAAAACCCTTCCTGTGAAGAAAATGCTGGAGAGACTGTCTAAGTGGGGGCTCAAGAGAAAGTGGCCAGGCCCCTGGTGCAATAGCTGGTGCTGCAGCTTCTCTGCTTGGTCCCCGGATCTTCCCAGGTCACAGAAGCCGAGCACCATTTTTTTTAAACAGACAAAAGTTTTCCTCTGAAAAGCGGCGGGGAGAAAGTATCACCCCAGGCTCTCCCTCACCATTGGCAGAAGAGACTGCTGACTTCAGGCTTTGCCTCATCACTTGAGAGCCTGGCAGGACACTGGCAGCAGGGCCTGTGGAGGGAGTCCAGAGGCAAAATCCCATGGAAAAGGACAAGAGAGGCACCCCACCACCATCTTGAAGGCTGGGCAGCAAAGTGCTCCAACTTGCTCACCAGGGAGCAACAGACCCAATCTCTGTAACTGGCAGATCAACTACTCAGGGATTGATTGTGACCCAGAGGGAATATCCTGAAAGCACAAACTTCGGAGGGACCTGACGAGTGCTGAGTTCCAGGCACCCCATTCCCTACCTTGATCCAGCCATGGGACAAAAGGTGTGGCCAGAAAAGAATGAGGAAGGACTCCAAAGAGATCAGGGGTGAGTCTGGGGCTGCCCTAAACCCCCTCCTCTCCAGCAATCCTCTGAACTTCAGACCCACACAGCTGAGAGGGACAAACCCAGGCAGAGCCTGGACATCAGTCACAATAGAAGGACTCCTTTCCAGGATAGGGCTGACTGGGGCACCCTCTGTGAATACATACCTGGGGAAGAGACAATCCTGCACTTCCTCGCTGGAGGAGATCTCTCTGAGCGTGGGAGGGGAGGACTACAGCCCCATCCACCACCTCCACTGCCCCTCCTCCTTCCCTGCTCACAACACTGAGAGCCTGAAAGAGGTGGCTCTGCAGGAGAGACCTGATAAGAGAGCAATTATAGAGACTGCCACAAGAGGGCAGGTTTTCTTTTTTTCTTTTTTCTTTTTAATTTAAAAAATTTTTTGACTGTTTGTTAGCTCATCTATTTTTTAAAATATTTTTCCTTTGAGCATGAATGTGTATGTGAGGGCTTGATCTGCATAACCTCAATTTTTTTTCTTTTTCTGTTTCTTACTTCTTTGATTTCTCGCTTTCTGTTTATGTGAATGAGAATGATTGAGTGTTCATCTTCAGTTTTGTTGTTGTTGTTAGTTTGTTGTTGCTCTTTTGTTCTTCATGGTTTTTTTATTTTAATTTTTTATAGTTAAAGGTATGTGTCAATATATGTGTGAGGGTTTGATCTGAATTACTTTTTTTTCTCCCCTCCCATCCTTCTGTTTTTCTCTTCTATTCACTTTGTGCTAGACATGTGTGTGTATGTTTAGTTTTCTTGGTTTTTTGGTGGTGTTGTTTGTTCTGTTACCCTTTGTTAGTATTCCAGTTTTGTTTTGGGGTTGTGTGTATGTGTGTGTTCAATTGTTTTTTGCATGGGTTTCAGCTTTGCATCATCATATAGAGTGGAGGTGGGGAGTGAGTCTCAAGGAACACATACCACAATAAATGAATATTGTAATTTGCAAGTAGTTTCTGAATCCTAGTGCACCATCTCCTGCTTTATTCAAATTTCAAAAACTACAAGAGACAGCAAAGCTTCCCATTCACTGTCCTATTTCAAAATGGAACAAATCCAGAGCCCAGATCAGGGAAGAAGAGAAGACTGAGCAAACATCAGAAGAGAAAGCCTCTCCCACTGACACTGAATAAGAGAACTAAAAAGAAAAACGAGATCTCTCACAAATGAGGAAAAGTCAAAGGAAGACCACAGGCAATTTCAACTGTACCAAAGATAAAACTCCTAGAAAATCAGACCGTGGTGCCCAAACAATGGAAGTCACCAATAACTGGCCCCAGAATATGACAGGGATTAGAGAATGGATGGATAGAGTGAATAAGACTCAAGAAAGACAAGATGCAACACTGAAAGAACTTGCAACAGAGATTTTGGCAATAAAAAATTTCACCCAGGAAATAAATAACAAAATGATAAGCATGGAAAGTAGAATTAATCTAACTGAAGAAAGAATCTCAGAACTTGAAGACCAGAACATGGAATTAACATGATCTGTAAAAAAACATAGTAACAAGACTCAGAAAGAAAGAACAACACCTACAAAAGATGTATGATTATATCAAGAGGCTGAACCTATACCCAGTTGGTATCCCAGATGAAGAAAGGGAAATGGAGAACAACTTGGAGCAAGTATTCCAGGAGGTAATCCAACAAAACTTTCCCAGTCTCACCAGAGATGTGACCAGCCAAGCACAAGAGATACAGAGAACCCCCACAGGACAAGACACACTTCCCAATAGAAGAGCAGAGCACAGAATCAACAGAGAATACAGCTCAACAAGAAACTTGAAAACACACACATGCATTGACCCCAAAATCAAGAGAAAATAAGGAAACAAAAAACTTTATAAGAACCTCACAACAGGAATAAACAATCACATTTCAATCATCAGCCTGAATGTGAATGAACTAAATGCACCACTGAAAAGACACAGAATGGTGGACTGGATAAGAAACCATGACACAATTATTTGCTGCATCCAGGAGACTCACCTCACCACAAGGGATGTATGCAGACTCAAAGTTAAAGAATGGAAAATGAGTTTCCAGGCAAATAGATCACAAAAGAAGGCAGGAGTTGCTATCTTAATATCAGATAAAACAATCTTTAAGTTATCAAAAATTTAAAAAGTGCAAAAGGACACTACATAATGATAAAAATTTCAATCCATCAACAAGAAATATCCATCCTAAACATATATGCACCTTACATAGGAGCAACAGCATTTATAAAGCAACTACTAAGTACACTAAAAAAAGATATTGACTCTGACACTATTATAGCAGGGGAATTGAATAGCCCACTAACAGCCTAGATAGATCATCAAGGCAAAAAAAACAAAAAACAAAAAACAAGGAGATCCAGAACCTAAACTTGACACTTGACCAAATGAACTTAATAGATACCTACAGATTATTCCACCCAACAACCATAGAATATACATTCTACTCATCACTACAAGGAATGTACTTCAAGATCGATCATATCCTTGGCCATAAATCAAGCATAAACAAATTCCATAGGGTTGAAATCTTGCCAGGCACATTCTCAGACCACAGTAGAATAAAAATAAATATCAACACCAACAACATTTCCCCAAAACCCACAAAGACATGGACACTAAACAGCATGATGCTAAACAATTACTGGATCAACACTGAAATCAAAGCAGAAATTAAAAGGTTCCTGGAAAGAAATGAAAATGAAGAAATATCTTACCACAACCTCAGGGATGCCATGAAATCAGTTTTAAGAGGGGAATTTGTATCTCCTTGAGCTCACATCAAGAAAACAGAAAGATCACAAGTGGGGAACCTAACAAATCACCTAAGGGAGCTGGAAAGAGAAGACCACCAAAACCCCAACTTTAGCAGAAGGATCAAAATCACCAAAATAAGAGCCCAAATACAGGATATAGAAGACAAAAATATCATAGAAAACATCAACAAAACAAAAAGCTGGTTCTTTGAAAGAATTAACAAGACTGATGGCCCCTAGCCAGAATGACCAAGAAAAAGCAAGAAAAAGCCCAAATAAAAACAATCAGAAATACAAAAGATCAAATCACAACTGATCTCAAAGAAATACAAAAGATTATCAGAGATTATTATGTACACCTATATGGAAACAAACTTGATAACCTAAATGAAGTGGAGAACTTTCTGACATCACACAACCTCCCCATGTTGAAACAAAAAGACATTGAGACAGTAAATAGACCAGTAACAACCCAGGAAATTGACTCTGTCATACGAAAACTACCTACAAAAAAAGCCCTGGACCAAATGACTTTCCAGCAGAATTCTACAAAACATACAAGGAGGAGCTGATACTAATCCTATTGAAAGTATTTCAGGCCACTGAGAAGGTTGGAATTCTCCCCAGATCAGTTTACGAAGCTAACAACACACTGATAGCCAAACTGGGTAAAGATTCAACAAAAAAAGAGAACTACCGGTCAATATCCTTTATGAACATAGATGCAAAAATTCTCAATAAGTTTCGCAAATTGGATGCAAAAACACATCTCAGAAATCATCCACCATGACCAAGGAGGCTTCATCCCCAGGATGCAGGACTGGTTCAACATTCGCAAGACCATAAATGTAATTAAATACATCAACAGATGTAAAACAAGAACACATGATTATCTCATTAGATGCAGAAAAAGCTTTTGGTAAAATCCAGCATCCCTTCTTGATAAAAACCCTCAAACACCTAGGTATAGAAGGACATACCTCAAAATAGTGCCATTTATGATTAACCGACAGCTAACATATTGCTAAATGGACAGAAACTGGAAACATTTCCCCCTGAAAACTGGAACAAGAAAAGGTTGCCTACTCTCACCCATCTTGTTCAATACTGCATTGGATGTCCTAACTAGGGCAATTAGACAAGAGAAGGAAATCAGGGATATCCAAATAGGAAAAGAGGAAGTCAAGTTATCCCTCTTTGCTGATGATATGATCTTATAACTTGAAAATCCAAGAGAATCTGTCAAAAAAACTGTTTGCACTGATAAATGACTTTGGCAAAGTCTCAGCATACAAAATAAATGTGCAAAAGATAGTTGCATTCCTATATACCAACAACAAGCAGGCAGACACCCAAACTAAAAACTCAATCCCATTCACAATAGCCACACAAAAAAATAAAATACCTTGGCAACTTCCTAACCAGAAAAGTGAAAGACCTTTACAATGAGAACTACAAAACACTGCTCAAAAAAATCCAAGAAAACACAAACAAATGAAAAAATATTCTGTGCTCATGGACAGGTAGAATTAACATTGTTAAGATGTCCATCCTGCCAAAGGCAATCCACAGATTCAATGCAATACCCATTAAGTTACTACCATCATTCTTCTCAGACCTGGAAATGACAATACAGAAATTCATTTGGAAACATAAACGACCATGAATATCCAAAACAATCCTTAGCAAAAGAAACAAAGCAGGAGGTATCACACTTCCAGACTTCAAACTTTACTATAAGCCTACAGTAATCAAAATGGCCTGGTATTGGTACAAGAACAGGCATATAGACCAATGGAACAGGATAGAGATTCCGGAAGCAAAGTCTCAATTTCTCAACCAACTCATCTTTGACAAAGCCTCCAACAACAACCACTGGGGAGAGGAGAACCTATTCAGTAAATGGTGCTGGGAATACTGGCTGACCACATGCAGAAGATTGAAACAAGACCCCTACCTATCCCCATACACCAAAATTAAATCTAAATGGATCAAAGACCTAAATGTAAAACCTCAAACTATAAGAATCTTAGTAAACACAGGAAACACTCTTACGGAAATTGGAACCAGCAACCAATTCCTATTCAGAGCCTAAATGCCCATACCTTAAGAAATAAAATAGACACGTGGGACCTCATCAAACTAATGAGCTTCTGCAAAGCAAAATAAACCATCAAGAAAGTGGGGAGACAGCCCACAGAATGGGAAAAAATATTTGCCAACTGTATATCTGACAAAGGCCTAACATTTAGGATCTATAAGGCATTCAAATGTGCTGAACGGAAAAAAACAAACAGCCCCTTACAAAGTGGGCAAAAGACATGGATAGACATTTCTCAAAAGAAATTATGTGGGCAGCCAACAGACACATAAAAAAGTGCTCAGCCTCACTCATCATCAGAGAAATGCAATTCAAAGCCACATTGAGATACCACATGACCCCTGTAAGAATCACCATCATTAATAAAACAAACAACAACAGATGCTGGTGAGGATGTGGAGAAAAAAGAACCCTTCTACACTGCTGGTAGGAATGCAAACTAGTGCAACCTCTTTGGAAGACAGTGTGGCAATTTCTGAAAGAACTAGAAATTGACCTTCCATATGTTCCAGCAATTTCCCTATTGGGAATATACCTGGAGGAACTCAAATCATTCTACAGAAAAGATACCTGCACATGTATGCTTGTTGCAACTCTATTCACAATAGCAAAAACATGGAACCAACCATGTTGCCCATCAAAGCTGGACAAGATAAAAGAAATATGGTACATATACACAATGGGATATTATGCAACCACAAAGAAGGACAAACATATGAACTTTGCAGCAACTTGAATGGATTTAGAGTCGATCACACTCAGTGATCTATCACAGAAACACAGAACAGCATACCATATGTTTTCACTCATAAGCGGACTTTGAACAATTATTATAATACTGTAAGAAAGGGATTGGAGGTAGTGGGAAACTGTCAGGGGAGGAGGGGTGGGATTGGCAGTTGAGGGAAACTGCTAGGGGAGGAAGAGGTGTACCTCATCAACAAGGGTACCTGCATAATCAACATTTGTATACCTAACCCTGAATTGTACCCCATATATTTATAATTTTAAAAAAAGAGAAAAATCTACAATGTAATGAAAGCACAATGGACTACACAGTAGAGTTGAAATTAAAGAGGAAGATAAGAAACTACCCTACTTTTAATGAGTGATGTGTCAGTCAGTCACTCACTCTGTATGTTTCTGATTCTCAGACATAGGTCAGAGTAGGTGATTCATCTACACTGGAATAGCCAGGGGAATGTAGTTGAAAGGTGAATTATAATTGATAGAAGGTGAATGATGATAAATAGATGTGAACTGGGCTTGGTGGCTCAGCCTGTAATCCTGCGCCTTTGGGAGGCTGAAGTGAGTGGATTGCCTGAGCCCGCGGGTTCGAGACCCACCTGGGCAATTTGGCGAGACCTCATCTCTACAATAAATCAAAAAATAAACCGGGCATGGTAGCGCATGCCTGTAGTTCGGGCTACTTGGAAGGCTGAGGCGGAAAGATCGCTGGAGCCCAGCAGGTCGAGGCTGCGGTGGCCGGGAGCAGCCACTGCACTCCAGTCTGGGTGACAGAGTGAGACTCCAACTCAAAATAAATAAATAGATAGATGTGGTAGTGTGACCGTGTACATCTGACATAATGCAATTGATGTGAGTCACTAATGCCTGTAGAAGTTTGATTTAAATTAGCTGTGTAAATAGCAACATCATGGAACCAGCCTAGAGGCTTATCAATGGTGGATTGGATAAAGAAAATGTGGTACATATACACCATGCAATATTACACAGACATAAAAAATATTAAAACATGTATTTTGCAGCAAGAAAAAAAACAGAAAATTTTTCATATCTTGCTAGAGAGGTGACCCTCCAAACACAAGAGATTCAGAGAACTTCTGCAAGGCATTACAATGAGAAGACTATCCCCAAGACACACAGTAATTTGCCTCCAGGTAATCTTGTCTCTTTCAAGGTAAGCATGAAAGAAAAAATCCTAAAGGCAGATAGAGAAAAACGTCAGCCACCTACTGTGGAAGACCCATCAGAATTGCATCAGAATTCACAGCAGAAATCCTCCAAGCCAGAAGGAACTGGAGTCCTATCTTTTTTAAAGTTTATTTCATTTTAAAGATGTGGGGTACAGTTCAGGATTAGGTATACAAGTTGTCATCATACAGGTAAAGTTTGGACCTACCGTTGGTCCCCACTTAGCCTGATTTGAGATCAAGTACCCTTCTTAATGTTATGTGCCCCCCCCCAGTTTCCAGCGATTGCCAATCTCTTTCTTATAGTTTATGGCAAATGTTTAGAGTCTGCTTATGAGTGAGAACATATGGTACTCTTTTCTTTATTTCTGTGATAAATCACTGAGTAACTTCGCAGCAACTTGGATGGATTTGGAGTCCTATCTTTAATGTTCTTCAAGATAAGCAATTCCAGCCAAGAATTTCCTTCTCTGCCAAGCAAAGCTTCATCAGTGACAGAAAATTAAAATTTGACCCAGACGTCCAATCCCTTATGCTACCTCCAGACCTTCAGGAGATGCTCAAGAAAGTTCTGATCACAGAAAAGAAAGAATGGTTCCACCCACTGCAAAGACACACACAGTCACACAGTTAACAGAGCATACAAATCACCCACAAAATCTTTACAAAAATAATAATAATAACAAAGCAAAGCAACTTCCTAAGAACATTAAGACAGTGATAAACCTTCACATATCAATAATTAGGTTAAATGTGAATGGACTGAATACACAAAAAAAGGCATAGAGTAGCAAACTGGATAAAGAAACATGATCCAACATTCTGCTGCCTTCAGGAATCCCATTTCACCATGAAGGGCACCCACAGGTTCAAGGAAAGGGGATGGAAAATGATCTTCCAAGCAAATAGGGGGAAAAAAGCAAGGGCAGCTATTCCTATATCAGACAAAACAAACTTCAAACCAATACAACTTAAAAGGGACACAGAAGGACACTACATAATGATAAAAGACTCAATTCACCAGCAAGAAATATCCATCCTAAATATATATGCACCTAACATAGGAGCACTTGGATTTATAAAACGATTGCTACATAAACAAACAGAGGACATAAACACCCATACAAACATAGACAGAGACTTCAATACCCTGCTAACAGCCCTAGACAGATTATCAAGGCAAAAAAACAAGGAGATCCAGAACCACATCAAATTGCCAACATCATTTTTCACAGACCTAGAAAAGACAATAGAGAAATTCATATGGAAACAAAAGAGAGCACAAATAGCTAAAGCAATCCTCAGCAAAAGGAACAAAGCTGGAAGCATCAAACTTTCAGACTTTAAACTTTATTACAAGGCTATAATAACCAAGACAGCATGGTATTGCTACAGGAATAGGCGATAGACCAATGGAACAGAGCATTCAGAAATAAAAACACAGTCGCTCAACCAACTCATCTTCAACAAAGCCAATAACAAACATTGGTGAAAAGAAAACATATCAGCAAATGGGGCTGGAAAAACTGGCTAACTACATGCAGAAGAATGAAACTGGACTCCTACTTATCACCATATACAAAAATAAACTCAAAATGGATCAAAGACTTAAATGTAAAACCTCAAACTAGAAAAATCTTAGAGGAAAACATAGAAAACACCCTCCTAAACATCAGAGTAGGCAATGAATTCATGGCCAAATCCTCAAAAGCAAAGCAACAAAAGAGAAGATCGATACGTGGGACCTTATCAAACTGAAGAGTTTTTGCACAGCAAAAGAAACCACCAAGGGAGTAAAGAGACATCTCATGGAACGGGAAAAAAATATTTGCAAGCTAAGCCTCTGACAAAAGCCTAACATCCAGGATTTACAAGGAACTCAAATGAATTGACAGGGGGAAAAAACACCATTAAAAAGTAGACAAAGGACATGAACAGACACTTCTCAAAGGATGACATACAAGCAGCCAACAAACACACGAAAAACTGCTCAGCCTCACTAATCATCAGAGAAATGCAAATCAAAACTATAATGAAATACCTCCTAGCACCATATACAAAAAGCATGGCTGTCATTAATAAGTCAAAAAGCAACAGGTGCTGGCACGGCTGCAGAGAAAAGGCGATGTGTCAACACTGTTGGTGGGAATGTAAGCTAGTTCAACCTCTATGGGAAGCAGTGTCACAATTTCTCCAAGAACTAAAATTGAGCTACCATGCAATCCAGAAATCCTTCTCCTGGGAATACACCCAGAAGAACATAAATTGATCTACAGAAAAAACATCTGCACATGCATGTTTATTGCAACACTCTTCACAATAGCAAAAACATGGAACCAACCCAGACACCCACTGAAAGTGGACTGGATAAAGAAAATATGGTACATATGCACGACAGAGTATTATGCAGCCATAAAGAAGAACAAAATCATGGCCTTTGTAGCAACGTGAATGCAGCTGGCGACCATGATACTAAGTGAATTATCACAGAAACAAAGAACTGAATACCTCATGTTTTTATTTGTTAAAAGGCCCCTATCACTGGTCACACTAGCACAAGGGTGGAATTGGCAGATGCTGGACACTGCTAGGAGCAGGAGGGAGAGAAGTGGGAGGAGGGCACACGGCAACACACTGGGTACCCGGTCCACTATCAGGGAGAGGCAGGACGAATTAGAGGCCCAGACTTCACCTGCATGCAACCTACTTATGTAATAAATCCCCACTTGTATGCCACAACTCAAAAATTTTAAAAAAAACAAAACAGAGTTCTCTCTTACCAGAGGTGACCAAACAAAGGCTACATGGTGACCTGCCAGATACATCATAAAAGGGAATCCAAGCCTTCATTGGAATGGCGCTGATGCATTTGATTCCATTGGTTCTAAATTCTCATCATTTCTCTGATAAGCTACTCATTCCAATCATACTCAAATTCCCTATCACTCTTTTCTGTAATTTTTCTGTGTAAAATGTTTCTGTGGATACTCTAATTGCAAAGGACAATGAACAGTCAGTATGTTAGCATAAACAACAATGGGTTTTTTTCTACTTGGCAACTTATTTGCAACAAGTTGAAGCACACAGCAAGACATTTCTTACTAGAATCCATAGATTTAAAATCCTGAAATTAGAACCAAAACAGTATCTCATAATCCCAAGTGTGTGCATTTCTTGCCCAATGCTACCTTTACTCTCTGAAGGTGTTTTCTTTCATCTTCTTTGAAGTACTCCTTTACTTCTTTCTATTGCTTACACTGTAAACTTAATGTCCTTAGGCATCAACTCTGTGATATTTATTATGAAAGCTTGCAATATTTTAATGAAATAATTATAAATTCTGCTCATTAAACTCAAGTAAAAGTAGTTATATTAATATTTTAAAGGGAAGCCTATTCAGCCAACATGCTGCACAGATTTTGGAGCTGAGTGAGCTGGGTTTCACTCCTGGTGCCGCTGCCTTTGGAAAAGTTTCTTCTTCAGAAAAAATGATGAAAATTACATGTAACTCACAGGGATAAAATGAAATAATGTATGCAGGGTACCAGCATAATCAACAAAGCAGCTTTATACAGAAATTAAGTACAAAGATCTGTATTCAGATCCCAGAACTGCCACTTAATAGCAACAGGGTCTTGAGCAAGTTAACCGCCCTAAACCTGGGTCCTTATCTTTATCAGTAATTTATGAGTAATTACATTCTTTACCTCATAGGGTTGTTGTGCTGATTAAATTGGGATACTTAAAAATCCCTCGATACAGGGTACTGCCGGTGGTGGGCAACTCAGGGACAATATTTTCCTTTTCTGACCACCTTCTTCCAAAGCCACCTCTAAATCTTCCTACTCACTCTTCCCTACCTTGACATCCTACTCTTCCCAGAAGGAAAAAATGCTTGTAGAATTTCCCATGGGAAGAGGAATATCTTTGTTTAGGCATGCACACAGAAACCCTCATCTGCTGTGAAAAAGAAACACTCCAATGACTTGGTTGAGAAACAAAGTTAAAGAGTTGTGCATAATGAAGTGAGAAACACTGGAAGATTCCAGAGGAATGGGAGATGAGGACAGCAGATGTAAGAGGAGTCTCCTGTTTGGGACTTTTCTGCAGTTGGAGTGGCCAATGCACTGTATTGTATTGTATTGTATTGTATTGTATTGTATTGTATTGTATTGTATTGTATTGTACTGTATTTTAGAATAGTGGGATACATGTGAGGATTTGCTACATAAGCAAATTGCATGCGGGTGAGGTTTGGGCTTCTAGCGAGCCCTTTCTCCCCCTAGAATTAGATATGGTATCCAGTGGGTGGTTGTATGCCCCTTATTTCCTCTCCCTATTTCCTTGCCTCCCTCCTTTAGCAGTGCCCAGCTTTGGTGCTCCTACCTTTGTGTTTACATGTCCAGTGTTTTAGGACCCACCTATGAGTGAGAACATGAGGTATTCAGTTTTTTGTTTCTGTGATAGTTCAATTAGAATGATGATCTCCAGCTGCATCCATGTAACTGTAAAGGACTTGATTTTGTTCTTCTTTATGGCTGCTTAGTATTCCATCATGTATAGGTACCACATTTTCCTTATCCAGTCCACTTTCAGTGGCCATCTGAGTCGGTTCCATGTTTCTGCTATTGTAAATAGTGCTGTAATGAGCATACATTTGCAGATGTCTTTTTGGTGGAGAGATTTATGTTTCTCTGGGTATATTCCCAGAAGTGAGCTTGCTAGATTGTATGGTAGCCCAATTTTAGTTCTTTGAGAAAATGCAACACTGCATAGAGGTTGAACTAGCTTACATTCCCACTTTGAAGAAAAGCATTGTCTTTTCTTCAAAGCTTTGTCAACACCTGTTGGTTTTTTACTTTTTAACAATAACCATTATTACCTGTATAAGGTAATATCTCATTGTAGTTTTGATACACTCATATGTGTCTCTGGTAATAAGTGAGACTGAACATTTTTTCATACATTAGTTGGATGCTTGAATGTCTTCCTTTGAGAAATACCTGTTCATGTCATTCCTTTGCCCACTTTTTAATGGGGTTGTTTTCCCCACCCCCTACCCCCACCATCAATTCATTTGAGTTCCTTGTAGATGCTTGATAATAGGCCTTTGTTGGATGCATGGCTTACAAATCTTTTTTCACATGCTGTTTGTTGTCTCTTTACTCTCTTGACAGTTTCTTTTGTAAATTCCTACCCATCAATTTTAGATTTTGCTGCATTTGCTTTAAAGGACTTGACCATGGATTCATTGCCTACCCTGATGTCCAGAACGGTGTTACCTATGTTTTCTTCTAAGATTCTTATAGTTTGAAGTTTCACATTTAAGTTCTTGATCCATTTTGAGTTTATTTTTGTATATAGTGATGGGTAGGGGTCCAGTTTCATTCTTCTGCATGTGGTTAGCCAGTTTTCCCAGCACCATTTGCTAAATATGGTTTCCTTTCCCCAGTGTTTGTTTTCATAAACTTTTGTCAAAGATGGGTTGGTTGAAGGTCTGTGGTTTTATTTCTGGTTTCTCTGTCTTGTTCCATTGGTTGATGTGTCTATTTTTGTACCAGTACCATGCTGTCTTGGTTACTGTAGTCTTCTAGTTTAAAGTCTGGAAGTTTGATGCCTTCAGCTTTGTTCTTTTTGCTGATGTTCAATGAAAAATGATGATCAATGAAAAATAACGCTGTTCCACATTTAGATTCAATGCAATGGCAAATCTTTAGTTATTCAGGCTCTTTTTTTTTCCTTATGAATTTCTGCATTATGTTTTCTAGGTCTGTGAAAAATAATGCTGGCAATTTGATAGAGATTGTGTTGAATCTGTTTATTGCTTTGGGAAGAATGGATATCTTGAAAATATTGATTCTTCCAATTCATGAGCATGAGATGTTCTTCCATTTGTTTCTGTCATCCTTGATTTCTTTGAAGTGTTTTGTAGTTTTTCTTCAAGTGTTTTGTGTTTTAAACTATTTTGTAGTTCTAATTGTAAAGGTCTTTTACCTTTTTTGGTTAGATGGATGCTGAGGTGTGTGTGTGTGTGTGTGTGTGTGTGTGTGTGTGTGTGTGCGCGCGCGCGCGTATGTTTGTGTGTGTGTGTGTCTATTGTGAATAAGACTGTGTTTTTTATTTGTTTCTCACCCTGCTTGATGTTGGTGTTTTTTTGCACAATGATTTTGTATCCTGAGACTTTACCAAAGTCATTTATCAGTGCAAGGAACTTTTTGACAGACTCTAGAGTTTTTTAGGTATAGAATCATGTTATTCACAAAGGAGGATAACTTAACTTCCTCTTTTTCTATTTGGATACCCCTAATTTCTTTCTTCTACCTGATTACTCTGGCTAGTACTTCTAGTATGATGTTGAATAGGATGGGTAAGAGTGGGCATCCTTGTCTTGTTCCAATTCTTAGAGGTAATTCTTTCAGCTTCCGACCATTAAGTATGATATTGGCTCCAAGTTTGTCCGAGATAATCTTGTTTTGAGGAATGTTCCTTTGATACCTAGGTGTTTGAGGCTTTTTATCAAGAAGTGTGTTGAATTTTATCAAATGCTTTTTCTGCATCTAATGAGAGAATTACATGGTTCTTAGTTTTATACTTGCTTATGTGAGGGATTATGTTTATTGATTTACATATGTTGAACCAGCCTGGCCTCCTGGGAATGAAGCCTACCTGGTTGTAATGGATGGTCCTTGAACTGTGCTGTTGGATGTGGTTTGCTAAAATCTTGTCGGATAGTTTTGCATCTATGTTCACCAGGGAGATTGGCCTGTAGTTTTCTTTAGGTCTTTGCCATTTGGGGGTATCAGGATGACACTGGCTTCATAGAATGAGCTAGGGAGAATTCCATCCTTTTTGGTTGCCTGAAATGCTGTCAATAGGATTGGTATCAGCTTTCTTGTACCCAATGCACTTCTAAAGAACTAGAGTATCTAGTATATTCCACAAGTAGCCTGCTTAGCTCAGCTCTATGTTAATCCTAACACTCCAGTAATGGTCTACCCATATAATTACCTTGAATGTATGTGTGGTTTGGGGGAAATATCAATGAAAAATAACGCTGTTCCACATTTAGATTCAATGCAATGGCAAAAGAAAGGAATTACTGAATGAGGTAAGATGGGAGACTGATATAACTCTTTGAAACCAGGATACCATATCAAAAAATGATTAGGAAAGTCATTAAACACCTTTCTGCTCCCAGGAATACTTGGATATGTTGGTGGAGCCTTGAATTTCTCACTGTAAGCAAATGGAGACTCAGGTTATTTTAATCTAAATATTAAATGAAAGGTGACTAGCAGGGCTGGAAAACTTTGGTTCCCATCAATTCACCCCACCAATGTAGCTAGCATCTTAACCATACCGTTTGCTTCTTTCATCACTTGCTTTTCATCGGGTGTACATAAAGAGTATAATTCTTCCTTGATAAAATAAAGTACTTAATTTAAAAGCAAGTTGGAACTTTAATGACCATAGACTCCTAAAATCATAGAACTAGAAGACCTTTTGGCAATGGCCTAGTCCAATTTCTTAAATTATCAGCTAGGAAACAAGCGTAGAGAATGACTTGCCCAGTTCTCATGGCAAGTTGCCAGCAGCAAATGGATTGAATTTTTAGCCACATCCTTATCACTGGGCTAGCCATCCCAAGTGAGAAAGGGAATAAATATAAGCCTCAGTAGGTAAGGTGACTCAGAAAACTGCGAACTATTACCAGTTGCCTGTATGCATTCTTAAGTTTCATTAATCCATTTCAGCAATAAACAATGTCTTTATTTCAGCTATAGCAATTAATTATATCAACATAGTATTATATCAGATACCTTTATAATGACAAAACAATAATGCCCTCCTTAGAAAAAAAATCATGAGAAAACCTATTCTTTGACATGTTAAAGTGAAATTAAGCATGAAAACAGGTCCCACTTGATTATCAGAATGTCTAATGTTTTCATTTGCTTTTCTGTGTCTTGAGCTGATGTTTGGATGATTTCAATTGAAGTGAATTTAGAAAATCCAATGTCTTCACGAAGACTATGAAACCTTGAATAATTTATTTTTGTTGTAGTTTAATTCTTGAATAAATGATTATACTAATTCTCATTAAATTTATAAAATGAAAATCAATTAAACATTTTACTTAATCTGGAAATTTGAAACCTGAGTTTTTTTTAAAAGCTGAATGATAAAGTCACAGTTCTACAGCAATTCAATATGCTTATCATAGCAATTATTTCATTTTTAAGATATACAAAGAAAATAAAGATGAGATATTGCATAAAATTTAGAGTAAACAGACCACATCTTGGGCCTGTAAGAGTCTCTTCTAATAGTGATAGCTATAAGCTTAATTAAATTCAAGAGAGATTTTGTCTTTGCCAACCACAAGATTTTTATTAGTAAGAATATGAAGTGCACTGGTTTGCACCTGCAGCATGAGGGAGGAGTGGGAGAGCGCCAGAGGAGATGAATCCTTGAGGTGTTGTAAAAAGGCACTTACAAAATGGAAACTTCGGGCAAAGGGAAAGGAGCTCACAAGGTATAAGCTAGGGGCACATCTTCAACTCTGCAAGGAAATTCAGAAATTAAAAATGTCAGAGATAAAGGGACTTCTCTGGTCCAAGTAGAATGCCCAGCCCTCTCCTATTTCACCTTTAGTTAGAGAATGTTCTCCAGTACTCTTCAGAGCCCCATTCACCTTAATTAAGGAGGAAAGTTTAAGGAAAATCATATTATCCTTAGAAATGAGGGTGGAAAAAATGTATTTAGAGGTACTGATTGGAAAGCCTATAGAATAAACACAAATTAGGAGTCTGCTGACCCTGTTTCTCGGTCTGTCTCTGATACCTCTCCCTCTCCCACTGTGACCTGGAACATCTCATTTAACTTCTTGAAGTTTCATTGCCATTTGCCAGATGGGTTTTTTTTTAAATTATCAACTCCAAGAATAGAAACTGATAATTCACATGTGAAGAAATGCATATTTCTTAAACAACTTATGGTAAAGTATTTATTCTCTAAGTACTTTTAAAAATGCAACTTAAACCTGAGAAACCACCGAACATCTGCTAGAAGAATGTCTTTAAATGATAATAGCCTATAAGAAGTAACAATAAAATTGGATTCACTCATTCAATGCAATCAGCTGCTTAAAATCAGATATTCTCTCTTCCTCATTTATTTCTAAATCTCTAATGCTCAGTACACCTTATTTCAATAAATACTTGTTCAATAAATACAATCCATGGTGATCTTGGAAACTGCTACTTGAGAGTCAATATGGTTATATAGAATACATATTTCTGGAATAGCCACTAATTAAAGGGAAAGCATGAGGGAAAATGGTTTGTTTCAATCTGTCC
Organism: Cephalopachus bancanus; assembly: GCA_027257055.1. Taxonomy (NCBI): domain Eukaryota; kingdom Metazoa; phylum Chordata; class Mammalia; order Primates; family Tarsiidae; genus Cephalopachus; species Cephalopachus bancanus. The sequence continues at coordinate 732,102 of JAPVLO010000444.1, read as the reverse complement.
TAACCTGCCTTTCTTTCTTTCTTTCTTTCTTTCTTTCTTTCTTTCTTTCTTTCTTTCTTTCTTTTCTTTCATTCTTTCTTTTCTTTCATTCTTTCATGGCCATGGCTAGTTTTACTGACTGCCATCACTCACCAATAAGAGTTTGCCAGTTTTCAAAAGCTTCTTTGAGCTTTCTTTCAAAACAATGCATACCATTTCTTTCTTTTTCTTTCTTTCTTTCTTTCTTTCTTTCCCTCCCTCCCTCCCTCCTCTCTCTCTCTCTCTCTCTCTCTCTCTCTCTCTCTCTCTCTCTCTCTCTCTCTTTCATGTTTTCACTGTGTAACTCAGGCTGGAGTGCAGTGGTGTGACCATAGCTGACTGCATCCTTGAACTCCTGGACTGAAGTGATCCTCCCGCCTCAGCCTACCAACTATCTGGGATTACAAGTGTATGCCACCATCCCAGGCTAATTTTTATTTTGTACAGAGATGGGTACAAGCTGGTTTTGAACTCCTGAAGAGTGGTCTTTTAGTAGTGTGCAGTGAGCCAGAAAGTAGTGGTAGCAATCATACCTCTCTCTAATATCCCAATCTGCACTCCAAGATAAAATGTCCCCACTGTCTAGGTGTCCTCCCAAGAGACATGAGCAAAAGAGGTGACTCACTTTGGCCTGAGGTTTGGTTGCCACTGAGCCCCACCTCCAAAAGTGCCAAAGATTCAAGTCATTTAAACACACAGAACTACCCATCTCCTTATGGAATACTTATATTCTGTGAGCAGGACAGCATATTCCATCAGTGTCCACTCCCAGTCAGAAGCAAGCAGGAGCCTCTTTCTGGTCTGTGATCTGCACACAGAAGTAGTGTGCATGTGCCTTGTCTAAGTCACTTTTGCAGTCACCTCATTTGACTCGGAGATTTAAGTCTTATTGCCGCAGTTGCTTTTTCTTGCTTGATGATCCAAAATGTAATAACACTAAGAATTAAAGAATGGCCGGGCTCGGTGGCTCAGCCTGTAATCCCACGCTTTTGGGAGGCTGAGGTGAGTGGATTGCCTGAGCCCGCGGGTTCGAGACCCGCCTGGGCAGCGAGACCTCATCTCTACAATAAATCAAAAAATCAGCCGGGCGTGGTAGCGTGTGCCTGTAATTCCAGCTACTTGGAAGGCTGAGGCGGAAGGATCACCGGAGCCCAGCAGGTCGAGGCTGCGGTGGCCGGGAGCGGCCACTACACTCCAGTCTGGGCGACAGAGTGAGACTCCAACTCAAAAAAAAATAAAAAATAAAAAAGAATTAAAGAATGACTATCTATAGTCAATAGGCATTGACTTGAATAGATTTTCACTTCTATTTTATGACAAAATCTGCCATTTATAAATATACACTCAGACTCCTTTCCTCATCTTCCAACATGGGATAAGCACAGATGGGACCTTGTGGCTATAAAGGAATGCCATAAAGTGGTTCAGACCCTCAGACCTAATAGTTCTCACTCCTCGAAGTTCTAATCTAAGAAAATTCAGAAGAAGAGCAACATCTACAACAGTGCTTCTTATTACAGAGTGTAGTGGTTCATGAATGGCAATGGGGATGAAAGGCGAAGATGATGATACTTGAGCTGCTGATTGGAAAATGGAGTGGATGTCAGGGCCACTTACAACACAGGGGATTCAAAAGGGTGGGCTGGTAAGAGCAAGGTCACGGCAGGTGTTATGCAGTTTTAACTGCATGGCTGTGAGTGAGAGTGGAGAGTCTTTTCTAATTTTCACAAGGCATTATCCGCCTGCAGGCAGGGATGGGGGTCGGGGAGTATATCTCTTTCTAACACAAAAGAGTGCCCCATGGCCTACAAATAACTTGGTTGGGAAAGAAAAAAGTGTGCATTCAGTTGTGGATGTGTTTTGGTTTGGGAGCACCTGAGGCATCTCAGGGAATTGTAGTGTAGGGGGTAGAGATCAAGAGAGAGTTTTGGCTGGAGTTGGAAACTTGGAGTCATCAATGTACAGAAGTAGCAGTAATTACTCTGTTGTACAAGGCCACCTTCCACCATAGCTCATTGCATCTAAGAAATATCAATTGTAATATGCAAACAAATTTCTGAGATATTAGAATGTGAAAAAGAATGGGCATCTTAGAAGTGATATATATGATAAAAAGAAATAACTACTATTGCCCTGGAGATCCTGTTTTGTTTTGTTTTTTAAGAGTGTCATAGCCAAAATTAAAATATAGAGATGAATCCCTAAATTTAACATTTTATTTGCGAATCACAAAACTGCAATTCAAGGCACACAGATCAGGCCATCTTCAATATGTCTAAAGAACAAAGTGAAGTTGGGAGTTTTATTAGAAAGAGAAATGGTATGTGGTGTGTATTATTTTGAAAGAAAGCTCATAGGCACTGGAGAAGCTTTTGAAAGCTGGCAAGCTCTTATTGGTGAGTGATGGCAGTCAGTAAAAGTAGTCATGGCCGGCAGGTAGCTTCAGCAGCTACTAGGCAAAACCAATCTTTGGCTACAGCTGTTTCACCAGCTGGGCTTATGGAAAATTCAATTCTTGGAGCAGGTTCTATGTATCTTGAGTGCTTTAGCTCTCTAGCCTGGCTCAGATTTAGTTGGGTATGATAAGAATGACCCAATTCATACAATCAACTTTACAAAAGGCCAAATAGAAAAAATATGGGAGGAAAAGGATTTGGAGAAACAGAGAAGTAGCCGGAACAGAAAAAAAGAAACAGCTTTCAACTGTCCTTGGAGGTGTAGCCTCTTCCTAATTTTACTTACCTTTTGGGTATTTTCCCTGCTGATCATTATTAAGTTAATAGATAGTGAAGTGAAAAGAATAAGATGATTATGAGGCTGGGTGTGGTGGTTCACACTTGTAGTTCCAGCACTTTGGGAGGCTGAGGCGAAAGGATCACTTGAGCCTAGGAGTTCAAGACCAGCCCGGGCAATATAAAGACCTCGTCTCTACAAAACAAAAAACAAGAAACAAAAAAACACAATTAACTGGGCACAGAGGCATACACCTGTAGTCCTACTTACTCAGGAACTGAGGAATGTGGATCCCTTCAGCCCAGTGAGCCGGGATCATGACACTGCATTCCAGCCTGGGTGACAGAGTGAGACCCTGACTAAAAAAATAAATAAAAATAAAATTGTGACAGAGAAGGATTAGGTCCATATGACACAGAGGGATTAAAATTCTAAGTGAAACAGGAATAAAAACTCCAAAGTGGAAAGTAAGGAATGAAATCATAGCTGGGCTCGGTGGCTCAGCCTGTAATCCCGCGCCTTTGGGAGGCTGAGGTGAGTGGATTGCCTGAGGCCGCGGGTTCGAGACCCGCCTGGGCAGTAAGACCTCATCTCTACAATAAATCAAAAAATCAGCCAGGCGTGATAGTGCATGCCTATAATTCCGGCTACTTGGAAGGCTGAGGTGGAAGGATCGCCGGAGCCCAGCAGGTCGAGGCTGCAGTGGCCCAGCAGGTTGAGGCTGCGGTGGCCGGGAGCGGCCACCGCACTCCAGTCTGGGTGACAGAGTGAGACTCCAACTCAAAAAAAAAAGGAATGAAATCATAGCAAAGAAGCTAAACTAATGAACAAATTTTAGGTGAAGAAAATAAAACTTTACAGATAAACTGAAATCATCTCTGATACCTTCTGCAGTCTCAACTCACCAGAAGCAACTCCTCCTAGGAAGTAGGTACAGAGCCTCTTTAGTCTATGCTTTGTCCCTTTATTAGATGTAGATATAGCCATAAAATTTTTTTAAAATTCTACATGGACTATATCATACTATACATCTCTGGAATGTTTTTTCTAATTTTTGTCAATAAATTAAAATTTGCCATTTCTTCATTGCCAATCTCTACTGTGAAATTGGAATACTTATCATTCAATTAGATAGAAATAATTATGATTATCAAGATCAGAGTGTCCACACAGAACAAGAAAGATGCAGGTAACTGGTGGGCCTCTTCCCAGCCTATAGCTCCCTGCTATAGTTTGGATGTTTGCCCACAAAAACCTCATGTTGAAAAATGAATGGCTTGGAGCCATCCTCTCAGTAATGTGTGGGTTCTAGCTCTGTTAGCTCCTGTGAGAACTGATTGTTATGGAGTTTCAGCCTCCTGAGGTGGGGGGAGGGAATGAGAAAAGAAAGACAAAGAACAATGGGATTGGGAGGGATTGGGAAGACTCTCTCCTGAATAGGTGAGAGCCATTTTGTTCTCACAGCATGCCCCTTATATAGGGCCAAACTACATAAACAGGAAATATCTTAATGCTAGCAACAACAGGAAATAGGTTAATGTTTGTGACTTTCTCAGCAAGATTACCATAGGACTAACATCCAGGTTATTAATGATTTAAAGTAAAACCACTAACATTTGTGTTTTCTAAAAACTCTAATAAGTAAAGTTATGATCAAGGCAGGCCACATCTGGACTATGCGGACTAGAGGTCACACTAACGATTTCTAGTAAATCAACATTCTCAGGTGCAAACATCAAAGAAGGAAGTGCTGGTCAAGCTCTTGTTGGAGCCAGGCCAGGAACACAAGGACCTTGTCAAGCTTGTGTGCTTTAGGACATAAGGACCTTGTCAGTTTATGTCCTTGTCTCCTTCAGGTTGTTAAAAAAGAACATGGCACCTTCTCCCTCTCTTTCTTCCTCTCTCGCCTTGTGATTTGTACACGCCAGCTCCCCCTTTCCTCCCCATGAGTGGAAGCCTCCTGAAGCCCTTACCAGAAGCAGATGCTGGTTCCATCCCTCTTGTACAGCCTGCAGAACCACGAGCCAAAGATACCTCTTTCCTTTATAAAGTACCCAGTCTCGGGTATTCCTTTATAGCAAAGCAAACAGATTAAGACAACACCATATCCATCCAAGGAGAGGGTCAACACAGGAAGGGTCCTGAAAACATCCATCTGAGAAAACGATCACTTTGTGACCATTCTATTGCTCTTTAATGCTCCTCACAACATCGTGTAAGGGAATGTTTACAAACCTCTCGGGAAGGACACAACCTCACGGAGGTAGAGTTCCTAAATCAGTGCCTTAGGGTCCCTGAACACTATCCCTGCCTCTAGTTTGTCCAGCCTTCTTGTTTCAGTCAGTTCAGCCCCAACTCTGACTGTGGTACACCTACCTCTACGTATGTATCTTGTTTCTTTCTTTTTCCCACTTGTATCCACTAGGACCACCGGGACAATGTTAAATAGTCGTGGTGATAGTGGACCTATCTTCTTGTCTATGATGGGAATTCTCTGTGTGTTTAACTATTAAGAGATGATAGAGCAATTGCTCAAACGTAGGCTAAAGAAGTATCCATTTGTTCCTATTACTTTAAATATCTTTATCTGGAAATGTTGCTGAATTTCAAGTGCCTTTTCAGAATCTATGGAGACAACAACATAATCTTTTCTCCTTTGATCTGTTAATGTGATTAATTACATTAATTGAGTTTCTAATACCGAACCATAAGTAGCACTTGCTTAATGCACTGGGACACTCAGCCCCTTGCCATGCGATGCCCTGCACCTCCTCAGGGCTCTGCAGAGTCCCCATCAGTCCTCACCCAGATGAGACTCCATGACCTTGGACTCCTCAGCCTCCATAACTGTAAGAAAGAAATATATTTCCTTTATAAATGACCCAATTTCAGATATTCTATCATAGGCAACATATGATGGACTAAGACACATCCTTTTACTATGACATCTCTATAAATGGTTTTTGCCTTAAATTCTACTCATTCTAGGATCATCTGTTAAAATTGTCTACAGTCTATCTTTGTTGTTGTTGTTGTTGCTGCTGTTAGCATTTGCCTGATATGTCTTTTTTCATTTCTTTGCTTTTAATCTTTCTCTGTCCTTGTGCTTTAGGCATATCTTATCTTGTAGCATATGGTTGGATTTTCTTTTTTTAATCTAACTATGGTATTTTTCCTGACATTTACATTGCAAAAATGTTTGGAAATGCAGTAAACTTGAAAGAATTTTACATAAGTACCTATATACTCACCTCCTGAATATACTCACCTCCTGAATAATAATTAACATTGTACTATATTTGCTCTATCACATATCTGTTCACCTATCTCCTATTTCTCCCTCTTATTTTTTATGTATTTCAAAGTAAATTGTAGACATCAGTGCCCTTTATCCTTTCATGCTCCAGCATGCATGTCATGAATTAGAGTTCAATATTTTTTTATGGTTCTTTCTCTTAAAAAAATTTATATACAATCAAATGTACACATTTTCAGAGTGGAATTCAATGTGCTTTGACTAATGCATCTACCTGGTAACACAACCCCTGTCAAGACCTAGGATGTAACTATCAGAGTTCCCACATGGCCCTTTCCACTCAACCCAACCTGCCTCTTTCAAAGCAACCACTGTTCTGAATTTTTCCACCATTTATTTTACTATTCTAGAATGTCATTTATTCTTCTTTCACTCAGCATATTTCTGAAACTCAATCATGTTGCTTAATGTAAAATTAATTCATATCTTAAATGGCTGAGTAGAATCCCATTATTTCATATATCACAGTCTGTTTATCCATTCCCTAATGGATGGACATTTAGTTATTATAAATAAATCTACTATGAAAATTTTTGGATAAGCCTTTTTGTTTTCATTTATCAAGTAAATAGGTGAGTAAATGACTGAATTTAGTATAGGGTAGGTATATACTAGTCTTATTTCAAAAGCCGCAATAACTTTTCTTAAGGCAATTGTACATTTTACACTCCTACCTATATCTGAGTTCCAGTTGATCCACATGCTTATCAAGACTTGGCATTGTCCAAATCAAAACTACAATGAGATACCACCTCACACCGGTAAGGATAGCTATCATTAAGACAAAAAACAGCAGATGTTGGCGAGGCTGTGAAGAAAAGGGAACACTTCTACACTGTTGGTGAGAATGTAAGCTAGTTCAACGTTTATGGAAAGCAGTGTGATGTTTTCTCAAAGAACTAAAAATTGAGCTACCACACAATCCAGCAATCTCACTACTGGCATTATACCCAGAGGAACATAAATTGCTCTACCAAAAAGACACCTGCACATTTAAGTTCATTATAGCACTATTCACAATAGCAAAAACATGGAACCAACCCAGATGCCCATTGAAAGTGGATTGGATAAGAAAATGTGGTGCATATACATGATGGAATACTACAAAGTCATAAAGAAGAACAAAATCATGTCCTTTGTAGCAATATGGATGCAGCTGAAGACCATCATTCTAAGTGAACCAGCACAGAAATAAAAAACTGAATATTTTATTTGTACCCCCAAAGCTATTAAAATAAAAAACACATAAATTTAAAAAAACCCACTCATGAGTGGGTCCTGATAACTGGACCCATGAGCACAAAGGTGGCAACAGACACCGGACGCTGGTAAAAGAGGGAGGGAAGGAGAGATAAGGGGCACACAACCACACACTGGGTACCAGGTTGACTACACCAAGGGGAAAGAGGGCTCACTAGAAGCCCAAACCTCAACTGCAGGCAATGTATGTACGTAGCAAACCCTCACATGTACCCCACAACTCAATAAAATAAAATAAAAAAGAGTTGGCATTGTCAGCTCTTCTGGTTGGTATGCAATGGAATCTTGTTGTGGTTTTAATTTTTATTTCTGAGACTACTAATGCTGTGAGTATTTTTCTATGTGTTTATTGGCCATTGGTAAATCTTCATTTATGAAGTATCCAAATCTCTTGTCCCTTTAAAAAATTGGATCATCTTATTAATAAATCTGATTTTTAATATTTAAAACTCAGGCTGGGTGTGGTGGCTCACACCTGTAATCCTAGAATATAGGGAAGCTAAGGTAGGAGAATTGATTGAACCCAGGTGTTTAAAACCAACCTAGGCAACATTGCAAGACCGTGGCTGTACAAAAAATAAAAAATTCACTTTGGTGTAGTGGTGCACACCTGTAGTCCCAGGTCCTCAGGAGGCTGAGATGGATGGATCCCTGAGCCCAGGAGACTGAGGCTGCTGTGAGCCACGATCATTCCACTGCACTCCAGCCTGGGTGACAGATTGACACCCTGACTCAAAATAAATAAATAAATAAACAAATAAATAAATGTGAGAAATGGGATGAATTGTGTGCGTGGTAGTTCCAACATCTTGACAAGAATCTCAAAAAATTACATGCCAATCATTGTTTTATTAATATACTTTATTTAGTTTAAAGACTAATCATTTTATTTAGTTAAAGAATGAGTTAGAATGCTAAAAAGACAGAAAGTATATGAAAAGACAAGTTAAATTATAACTAAATTGAATTAAAATAGCTATTTTCTCATAGTAAAAATTTTGTGTACATATTTAAGTAAAATGGCAAAAACAAAGCCCTATTAAGCAAAATATGAATAAGCAACTTTTTCAAGTATTTATTTCATGACCCTTCTCTGTCTCTTGCCATTCATTGATAACCCTTTTCCTAAAAGGCACTAATAATTATTTTGTTAATATTTTGTTTAAAGCAAATAAGATGACAACTTAATTTTTTTTCTTTTCTTTTCTTTCTGATACAGAGCTTTGCTTTTTTGCCCAGGCTGGAGTGCAATTGCATGATCATAGCTCCCCCGGGCTCAATGATACCCCTGCATCAGCCTCCCTTGTAACTGAGACTACAGGTATACACCACCAGGAAGGTCTAAGTTTTCTTAATTTTTGCAGAAACCAGGTCTCACTAGGTTGCCCATTAACTCCTGGCCTCAAGTGATTGGCTCGTCTGCCAAAGCACTGGGATTACAGGTGTGAGCCACCATGCCCAACCCTAAAATTTTGTTTTCTAAACCAGTGGCTCTTAACCCTGGCCCTTGTCCAGGCTGTTTGATCAAATCCAGTTTCCAGCCTGCTTTTGTTCAGCTAGCGAACTAAGAATGGCTTTTACAATTTTACAGTTGTTATGATAAATATATATATTCTCCCACAAAGCCTAGAAGATGTGCTATCTGGCCCTTTACAGAAAATGTTTGCCAGCCCGACTTAACTTCTCTGTTCTTTACTGACATTTTTGTGTCATAAAGAGAGTAAAGTATATAAAACTGTTCACCTTCACTTCAAATGACATCGGTGATACTTTTTAGTCTGTTTTCTGGTTTAATTTTATGACTTCTTCCATGTTGCCTTCAAAAACTTCCCCCAGTCAATGCTCCCTGCAGCAACACATGGTTCTCCCTACTTGTCTGTTTTCCAACTCTTGTCAGCTATAGGCTCAAAGTTATATAACCAAGCTTAACTCTGGATGAGGCTATCAACAAATAAATTTTGAGTTTTAGTACCTCAACATTTTATCAATTCGGGTATCTTTTTTAAAGAAGCTAAGTTAATTCTGATGTCTAGATATCACTTAATTATACTACTTTACATGTAATTTAAATCTAGATTCATTTTTAGCTAAGGCTTGCAATTTTTCTATTTTGCCTATGTAAGGGTTTTAAAATAGGTTATTTTCTCTTCTCTCCCCTCATAACTACCTTAGTCCACATTGACCCAAAATGCTCTTCAGAAAATCACTTTCCATAACTGTCAGCTTTTGAGGTTTCTCAATTTCAGAATTTCTCAGTGGAACTGGATTATCATTTACAGTTTTGCTGTTCTGTTTGTTGACATAAAGGACAAAGCTAAAACGTTGTGGTAGTATTAGTCAAAAATATCTCTCCAATATGAAAAGGCAGTTTTCTCAGATTGTTTGCTTTAAAATATACAAAGGTCTGTGAGAAGTCAGTGATTGTTCTACCAGTGTTGGTTGAAAACAGCTTAACACAGGTGACACTTGGAAGGCTTAAGGATATATAGTTTAGGAGACAATAAAGTTAAAAAGCAATATGAGTCAAACAGTCTGGATGGACATTTGTGATTTGGTTTCCTAGTACTGAAAATGTCCTTTTGCTATTATACCTGATTGGCTCTTAGGACATCGGGAGAAGCCGATCCCATCAGCATAGAGGAGTTAGGAAAGCTGACCTTGAGACAGCTGTCTTGAGAGATGCACTTCTGAGGTTGACCCTTGGCTGGCATTTGGAAATTCAGATTTCAGAAAGGTTCCCACCATTCCCTAGCTGGGTGGCCAAACAGTACAAACAATGTGGTTTATGCTGAACACCCACTTTCCCTCTAGGAGTCTGGAATTTGGTATATGGTCAGGGAACAGAGCCCAAGTAAACAAGTTCCCAGTAAAAACTGGAACTTCATTGGTCAACAAGAGAAAATTAGAAGTCAGATTAACAGGTTCATTAAGAAGTGAATATATTTCTCATTGGAAGTTAAGAAGTAAATTAAGGAGGATGGAGCATTCAACAATTAAATATTACAAAAAATGTTAAGGAGTATGACTTAATAAGAAGTTGCCAAATCTGGATTAAGTAACTCTCTGATCTTTAATATTGATAGAGATGGGTAAGTAAAATTATTAAAACATAACTTCCCTAATGTAAGTTTTAAGTATCTAGGGCATATAATCAACATCAACACTTTCACTAATATAGGGCGGCATTTATTTTAATATGCTGTTTCTATTTGGACACTAAGTTTTTCTAAGCTTAACAGGAGTAACCACCACTTAGTTCAATAAAAACCCAACATTAAAAGATTGTTACTTTTTAAGAAATTTAATTGACAACAATGGATCATTCTGAATTAAGTTAACTTTAAAATATCACACAGAGTTCATGAGACAAAGGTATAACTGCTAAAAGTGTAACTTTTAAAATTGTCTTCTACTTATCCTGCTCATTCATTTAATCAACAATAACACACTGAGGTCCTCTGCCACGTTCCATCACGGCTCTAAGTATTACAATTCCAGATTTCTGAGACCTTCTTCCCTGATTCTCAAACTCTAGCTCCTTCGATCTACATTCTTGTTTTCTGAAGTTAAGTGCTGTGCTGTGCTATGCTTCCCAGAACCCCACTCAGGATTGAAGGAATTCTGAACCCCAGCTGCTGGGGAAATTATCAGCTGACTACATAATAAGCCTACTCCAGGAACTGCTCTGCTGCTTTGCCCAAGGTCATGGCCCCTTTGCAGGGCAGGTCATAAACAATGGCTAGTTGCCTCAGGACAATTCTGAAGGGCCATCTCACCTTCAGAGCTTCCCAAAAGTCCAGCTGAGGCCTTGTGGAAACCGCACCATAGCCTAACATCTGCCTCTGTCCAGTCGTTTCCTTTGCCTCCCTGACAGGTGTTGATCCCAAGAGCACTCCCAAATTTACTTCCTGCCCATGAGTCTCCATCTCAAAGTCTGCATCCCAGGCACCTCAACCTGTGATAATCACCCACACTTGTTTTCCTAAGTTGCCACATGACAGAGATCTACTCCATCCCTGACCTTAACATCTCACTTGTCACTCAATCTTTGCAGTCAATCATCAAAAGGCCATTTCCTAGTATACTTTACTGGAGCTAAATGTCAGGAAAAATAATGCTGTCATAGTACTTAATGTGACCATCTTTATGATTTAAGACTGATTGTGTAAGAAAGCCACACTTAGTATATTTACAAACATTATATGAAAGTAAAGAATTTCCAGCAAAGGCAAAGAGGAAGAAAACTATTTAGGCACACAGACTTTTTCTCTTGCTTTAAAGCAGAATACTATCATAGCAAAGTTTGAAAAATGAGCACATATATGAAAATTCATGTTAAAACAAGGGTATTAGTTGGGCATGGTAGCTCAAGCCTGTAATCTCAGCACTTTGGGAGGCTGAGGTGAGAGGATTGCCTGAGCTCAGGGATTCGAGACGAGCCTGGGCAACTTGATGAGACCTTGTCTCTACAATATATCAAAAAATTAGCTGGGCATGGTAGCAAGCGCCTGTAGTTCCGGCTACTTGGAAGGCTGAGGTAGACGGATCACCTGAGTATAGCGGGTCGATGCTGGGGTGGCCGTGAGTATGCCACTGCACTCCAGCCTGGGTGACAGAGTGAGACTCTGATTCAAAAACAAAACAAAACAAAACAAACTGGGGTACCAACAAATTCAGAAACAGAAAATAAACAAAATGTAAAAGGTATGAAAGTGGTTTTTATTCATTTAATTTTCCTTTCAACTTATAAATGCTATCCCAAATTCTAAAGAAACTGGACTTGGGTGAAATTTTTTATTATGAAGATATAGATCTAAGAGCAGAACAATAACTATGTGCTAGCTTATATATAATTTCTTGTAAAAATAATGAGACATGAAAAATTAGTAAAAAATGAAAATCTGAAAATTTATCTGAAATCTGAAAATGTTAAGCAATTTTCCTGGCATCTTAGTTTTTGATCACTTTTGCAGACTAATCAAGCATATCTGGGTGGAGACAGTATTTATTTATTCTATTTTTATTAGTAGTGTAGTATGCCCTTCAGAGCTTGGCGTAGTCTTTAAGGATCATCTGAAGTTTCTGGCTCAGCATGATGTTGCCTCTGGCCTTCAGTCGGCCACTGAAGAATGCCTAGAAAGGAGAAGAGAGAAAACAAGTGCCAACCCTTACCATGTTACATTTTATTTCTTTTTTAAAAAGGTGATTGATTGCTCAGACTGAATGCAACTGAGTTAATAATTCTGGACAACAAAGGCAACTTTTATCTAACAATGATAACTTAATGACTATGGATAGCACATATATTTTTAGACATCTAAGAAGAGGAAAAAAAGACAATGCCTGTGTATCTTAGAAAACCACAGAATAATTTACCTTAACTGACAGACCTGAGAGTTCTGTTTCAACCTACACTTCTGACTTTACGTTCTGAAATCATATGACTAAGAGGCTATACTGTATTCCTAACAATAAAAATGTTCAATTTAGAAGCTTTAAAGGAGATTATATTTATCACATCTTCATGAAATATAAAACCATGTAATGACAAAAGAATAGATTATAACAGTGGTGAATACATCCCAGATAAAGGATCAGAATGTCTGGGTCAAAATCTAGGCTCCGCCACTTACTACAAAGATGAACTTGGGCAAATTACTAAACCTCTCTGGGCTCCAATCTCCTCATCTATAAAAGCATGGCAACAGTATCAAAATAGCAAAAAGCTGCTGTGCAAGTTAACTGAAATAATGTATACAGTACTGAACTTAGTGTTTGACATGTGCTAAGAGAATATTAAGCTCATCATTATTACCAAGCGGAAGGCTGACATGTTCAAAGACTGAGAGTTCCCATATCAACTCTGTATCTAAACTGACACAGAAACTTGTACAAGTTGCTTAAGTTCTCCCTCAATACAATCCCCTATCAGTAAAATAAAAATAATAAATCATAGTTTTTAAAGCTTATATGAAATATGAAGTTTTTAAAAGTCCCTATATTTTTAGCTAACTAAAAAAAATAGTAATATCCATATATACTTAGCATTAAAAGGCAGCTCCATATATTTAACCTCTCATAAGAATCCTAGCCATCAACCCGAAGTGAGCAGATCAGCAGTTCTTACCTCAGCTGACAGATGAGAAACTGAAGTGCAGAGAGCTTAAATAATCTGCTGAGGGCCACAGAGCTAGTCAGAGGTAGAACCGGGACTTAAACTCATGGGTTCTTTCCTTGGCAATGCCTCCTGCTTGTTAACTAGCAGCAATTTAATCTCAGAAGCAAATCCTCATCAAATTGTGGAAATGCAAAAACTTTTAATACCAGAAATAACAAGGGAGAACTCACTCAATCAGGATCAAATGCTAGGCATTCAAATAGGAGAATGGAATTTGGAAACTAATACTGCCTTTTCTGTGCAGTTACAGAAATATAGTCTGCAACTCTTGCAGGGAAGGAGTCAGAATTCAGAAGAGCATGCCAGGTATGAAAGTCTGAGCGTCAGGACTTACAACCTAAAGTAAGAACACCTAATTACTTAAATAAATACACCAACATTTGATGGTTCTTACTGAGCAAAAAAATGTTATGCCTAATCTTTCTTCCTGTTTTCTTATTTCTTATTAGGTTCTTAGCTATATACTTCCATATCACCTCAGCTTCCAATCTGTGCACTGCTGTGTACCAGGCATCACAGCCAACTCACAAGGACACTGTGGAATTGTTTAAATTTTGGAGAGAAATACAATAAAATCAGTTGAACACAAAACAAAAAACTACTCTTATTTGGACCTAACTACTTAAGAAATGGCATTTGTTTTGTCCTAGGAGTGCCATGCCTCTAAGCTTCATCTTGAGTAAGACACTGGCTGTTATGTTAAAATACCCTTCTATTTCCAATTTCAATGAGTCCCTAATATTATATATTGGGAACGAATGTCTAATTTTATGTAATATCTATTAATACTATATGGTTTTTCACCTTTGAACAAATAACAATATATTAAAAAGTCTAACTGTAGGTTTTATATTATTTTACTGTTGCTGAAGAGGAATTTCACCTGAAAATTCAGTTTTTAGAAGCGGCAGCTGAAACTCCATTAGAAAAAAAAAGATCTGTCAAGCAGAATATCAGTACTGACTGAGTCTTCTTTAGAATTGTAAGGAATCTGTCTTATAAATCATAATTTAGGAGTGAGCTCAAAATCTGCAATTGTCAAACAGAAAGCAATAATGAATAAACAAACATCTTGAAAATAATACCTTCTGAGGGTCAAGTTTGCCCAGGACTACTTCCATGAAATCTTCATCTGAAAGTATGATGGTTGTATCAGCAGAACCTTTTGCAGGGCCTTGGTATACTTTTCCAGAATCATTTTTCAGGTCAATAGCTGGGAAAAATAGGAAGAAACCAATGTGTATCATTTTGTCTTCACAATATGAGGTTAAATAGACCAACCAAAATACAGACATTTTTATAGTTTTCAAATTAGTGTAGTCTTTACTCTAAACTTATTCTATCTATAGATTACACATTATGTATCATTTAAGAAAATATAGGATACAAAAATACAAGAATACAGAAATCTGGCATAAAGGAGTAGTACTTCCAATTCTGCACTGGGCTCAGCTCATGGTCAGCAACATGTTTCACATGGGAGAATCATCTACCACCAACACCCTTAGTTTACAGACACCTGTAAGGACACAGCTAATCTTATTGTACAAATGAAGAAATCGTCTGTATTCATTTTCTTTTAGAGGCAAAATTTATATTAAACGTTTTACTGATGATTTTTAGTTCCATATGTATATAATCATCAAGTCTCTGAAAGAGTCCCTATCAATTTCAGTTATACTGGGAAAGTTATACTGGGGAAAGTTATTTCAGTTATAATAGGGAAGCGATGAAGTAACAGCTGAGACTATGGCATTTGAAAACCTGGGGATCTGTGAAGGTCCTGGGATATACATCTTATAAATCACAAAGGGCTACTAAAGGAAAAAGGAGCTGTTTTCATTTATGCTACCTTCTCTTAAGATTAGAAGGTCTTTCCTGACACAGACATTGCTTGTCTTTGTATCTCCTATACTTTCTTAGAGAGAAAGTACTTAGGAACTATTTGTTAAATGGATGATTAGAAAAGCACATGAAAGAAGCATCTCTAACAAAAATAAAACAAAATATAATGATAATAAAAAAAGAAAAACAGGTTAAAATGAAGACTATTTTAAAAATCACACAAAGAACACAATACTTTTGTGTTATTCCTGCCCAGAATACATAAACAAAATCTAATGAAAAAAACCTAACAAATACAAATTGAAAAATGTTCTACAAAATAACTTGCATCCAGTCTTCAAATATGTCAAGGTCATGAAAAATAGACAGAAGAACTCATCCAGATTAAAGCAGACTAAAGAGACCCAACAATTAAATGCAATGTATGATACCAGATTGGACTCTGATAGTTCTTTCTTCAATTTTGTTATTACTATTGTTATTATTATTATTATTTTGCTGTAAAGAACATTATTGGTATAACTGGTGAAATAACTATAAGGTATGTAGATTAGATAATAGTACCATATCAAAGTAAATTTCCTGATACTGATAACTGTTTTGTGAATATATAAGACAATGTCTTTGTTCTTAGAAAATGCTAGAAGAATAGCCTTTTTCTTTTAGGGATAAAGAGACATCATATTTACAGGTTATTCTCAAATGTTTCAGAAAAAAAATACATGTAAGATGAAAAGAAAATAGTAAAGAAAATGGGATAAAAATTGTAGCAATCTGGGGAAGCTGAATAAAGGACAGACATACATTCTCTCCGTTATTTTTGTAATTTTTCTGCATTCTGAAATTCTTTTTTTTTTTTGAGTTGGAGTCTCACTCTGTCGCCCAGACTGAGTGCAGCGCCCGGCCACCACAGCCTCAACCTGCTGGGCTCTGGTGTTCCTTCCACCTCAGCCTTCCAAGTAGCTGGAACTACAGGCGTGCGCTACGACGCCTGGCTAATTTTTGATTTATTATAGAGATGAGGTCTCGCCAAGTTGCCCAGGCGGGTCTCGAACCCGCGGGCTCAGGCAATCCACTCACCTCAGCCTCCCAAAGGCGCGGGATTACAGGCTGAGCCACTGAGCCTGGCTTCTGAAATTTCTTCAAACAAAAAGTTACAGAAAGATGTTACCAGTTGAATAACACATACAGAAGATGGAAAGCCAGAATTGTTCTAAGTGACTTTAAAAGGTACTTTTTTGTATGTACTTTTGAAGAATAGATACACATGGGCAGGCAGTTGGGAGCTACGGATGGTAAGTGGGGAAGCAGGTACTCTTGCTAAGGGAATAGAGTGTGACTCTGAAGCAGACACCTCTCCAACAAACAGGTCCCCATCTCTGATGGAAAGCATATTTTCAAAGGTCATCTTTCAAGACTTTTCATTAAATGCATGAGATGTTCATTTAGATCCCAACCCAAAATTTGGAACCAACACCCTTAAGATTTAGTTTACATCCAAGTTGAGAACCCTAGGGGGTGATCTGGTTTGACTGCTGGAAGATAAGCACCAACCCAGGAGCTCATAGGTTCTAATGATCACCTAGTATCCTCACAGATGAATGTATTCTGGTACAAAATAATGCCAGTTCCCAAAGCTCTATACATTTTTCCAGATTGTGGCAAATTTCTAAGATTCAAAACAGATGACCTCTAACATTCAAAGAAAATCTTCATCCAGTCATTGTCATATAGTACATAATGGAAACCTGGACTTAGTTCAGATATGTAGACTCAGCTCTACACAAGTAATTTCAGTGCATATTTAAAAAAAACCCAACTCACCTTATTACTTAACAAACATTATTCAAACAAAACTACATAGTATTAGTATAATCTTGCTATCTAAATGTAAATTCCACTTATATTCCTATAATGGAAAAGATTACAAATATGTGAAAGGAAATCAAATTAAAATGTAGGAGGAAAACAACCAAATTGCTCGGTGCCAACCATCTTAAACCTGTCATCCTAAGGAAAACAAAACAGATTTTGCTCAGCAACACTGTATTTAGCACATGGGAATAAATCTTTGTAAAAAGTTTTAGTAGTATGGTTATTTTATAGCTATTAGAAACACACACACACACACGAGACTCCTATTTGGAAGCAGAGGATTGTGTCTGTGCCTAGAGTTATAATAAATTGCATGTTTAAAGTCTATGGGTCAAATTCTAAGATGCTCATTTTGTTTATAGACAAATAGAAACACTAGAGCCATTATTCCATAAAGTGAAGAGAAACAGCAGATAATCCTCCAGGATCAACAAAAATCTCCCTTCCATTTTCTTTCTGAACACCATGAAGCAAGGTGGCGAGGCTACTATTTTCAGTTCCAACTATTAATTCCTCAACTATGGCTTCCATCTCCCTGCCTCCGCCTGTGAACTGACCCTTAAGTTCCAGCCCCACAGTCCCTACAATCTAGTCCAGAACTTGCTCAGGTACAGTGCTGACACCACAGCTCATCATCTTCTCTCCCAAACCTTTCTCCTCTTCCCTGTGTCACACTTCTAGTAATAGAGCCAACCTCCTCAAGCACACAGGTTCAAAACCCTCCTGTCCTGTTCCTCTTGTTTTTCAGATATAGCAATAGCCAAGTCAGTCAACTCTATCTTAGCAAGAGATCCACACAGGCCCTTCTCCTCTCTCTTATTACCATTACCTTAATTTAGGTCTTCCTTCCATTTACTCTGCAATACCATAAACTGTTCCCTCAACTACAGTATTTCAACCTTCCTGACACACCGCCTCTAATGGTTATTCTCATGGATTAAAAGAAGACATCTTTTCTATCCATATATGTAGTCTCCAACCTAGCAGAGGACTCAGAACATAGTTAAATACTCACATATTTGTTGACTAAATCAATCCTTTCATTCTCTGAGAGCCAAGAGCATCTTTTCCACAAGTCTCTTATCACTAGCGTTCTATAAGAATTAATTATATACATATATAGGACCACAATTCCTTATCTGAATTATTTCAGCCTGGATCTACTTTGGAATTTGTAATCAGATTTCAGTAAGGAAATGTGACACATAAGACACATATATATTATGCTACAAAAGGACCCCAGTGGTACAACATTCTATAAACAAATGCATCACTTCTATACTCCACTAATTCACACTTGGTGAGTTAAAGACAATCAATAGTATTATAGTTCAGGTCAGGTTTTGCCACCAGTGAATTCTGAGGAAAAAAACTTCCCACTTTTATAGCTTTTTGGTTTCTGGAGTTTCAGATAAGAGGAACTGTGTTTCGATTTGCAGGGGCAGATTATTCTGTAGGCAACATAAAGCCTCCGATTCTTTATCTTCCTTACACTTTTATGTCATTTTTCATTTTCCCAGAATTTTCATTGTTGCTTATAACAACAGAATAGGATCCAAAGATTTTACTAAAACAATTTTTGGCTATTTTTAGAAATTAATAGTAACAAATACTGTAATATTTGTTAGTTACTTATAATCTAATCAAAGAAATACTAGAAAAATAAAAGGCCAAAGGACAAATTTCAAAAGGGTAAAATACCTGAAGACATAGGATTCTGGAAAAAAGTGTTCAAATATGGCCAGGTATTCAATTCCATTTTAGAATAATAAATACAGACAAAATCATTGTGTTCTTACTATTATAACAGATATTAATACTGAAATAAGAAAGACAATCTTGACCTCTAGCTACTCTAGGAAGCACTATCTATGGATCATAATGCTTTTATTAATCAATTCCCAAATTAGACTTCATGGTAAAACTTTGTCCCCAGAGGCAGAAATAAGAAGGTACAAGTGAACATTCCAGGATATGTCTTCCTTCTCAAAAGTACCTCAGTGAGGCCCTCCCTCTGATTTCCTATGTAGACCAAGAGCCTACACCTCTCCGTCCACCTTCTTGGCCCACAGGAAGGAAGAAAGGCTTCAGCCTAGCAAGACAGAGTCACACTAACCCTTACCCAAAGAGCCCTCTGGCTCTTAGATAACCATGTACTACAGAACTCAGGGGGAACAACCTCCAAAAACGCGGCTATGACTCCTCCTCCCCAGCCAAAACCAACACTAACCCAGCACTGACACCACACAATTCTCCTAATTCTCTTTACACCCAGACTAACATGGTATGAAAAGACATCCTCCAATACAACACACACACACACACACACACACACACACACACACACACACTCTGTCCAAAAAATGTGGTGGTGGTGGTGGTGTGTACATGGCAAGATGCAGAGGGAATAGGAAAGATGGGCATGGTCCAGGATCTGGGCTGGAACAGGCCTTCCAGGACACTGAGCCCAAACCCTCCAGTTCCTAAACATGCTCAAGGTCAGTAACCTGAGAAATTCTAGGGACACCTGAGCCCAGCCATGTTGAACTGAAGTGCTCAGTCCTGTTCTCTGTATCCAAGTTGTAAACTGCCAAAATGTGAACAAGGGTAGGACAACTTAACAACAGTCTGAAATGCAAAATACGTGGAAATTAAGTGTTTAGCAAAAAAACTGTTAAAAGTATGAAAAAAAAAGTTAGGTATTCCCTAAGCCAAACTACCCAGTCATCTACTTCATGTCATTAAGCATAAAACTACAAAATAGAATCGTCTTCTAAGATTTCGTAAGTCAAAAGACCTTGATCATTTCTACTGCTGCCAACGACTATGGTTCATCTCAATGACAAAAAGACTGGGCAAAAGCAAGAACCAGACTGAAATTACACTGCTAAGGATCAAAACAATAACAGACGGAGCCAGGAGACTTCCAACAGGGAATGGTGAATCCTTTCAGATAAAGCCTTGAGATCCAATATGATTGTTAGCTTTGATAAATAAGGACCTGAAAAAGAGGTGAGGAAACAAATAAAAGTCATAAGGCTTAACAATAACATGTAGCAATGAAAAGAATTTCAATATTCCCATTTTGTCAGCGGAAACATAATAGGAGAACCCCCCCTTTTTTTTGATTCGGGATCCACTCTTTCACCCAGGCTAGATCTAGTGCAGTGGCATGATCATGGCTTACCATAGCCAGAAACTCAAATGATCCTCTTGCTTCAGCCTCCCATGGTACAACAGGCACATGCCACCATGCCCTGTTACTTTTTTATTTTTTTGCAGAGACAAGGTCTCACTTTGTTGCCTAGGTTGGTCTCGAACTCCTGGGCTCAAGCAATCCTCCCACTTCAGCTTCCCAAGGTGCTGGGATTACATACAAGGGCCACCAAATAACTTCAAAATATAAGTACAGTTTCTAATATGGTCTGTAAGGAAAGTATCACCAAAAAAGAGAAAAGTCTTCCCCTGCTAAGTAAGTATTCTAGGAACCCATCAGCATCATCATACGAGCTAGCATTGTTGTGAGAAGCTGCATTCGGAGTCAGTGAAATTTTTTTTGGAGATTTTCTCTATCCATTTGCCCATTTCATGATGGGGAATTTATAAACAGACCTATCCACACGGCATTGGCATGCCCCCTGTACCCCACCCTCCCTATTCACCCAATCTCACCCTAAGCAACTTTTGTATGTTTTCCCAGGTGAAAAAAGTCCTCAAAGGGAACCGTTTTGCTGATGTGGAAGAGGCAAAACAAAAAAATGGCAGAAACTCGAAAAGACATCAAAATTGACAAGTTTAAAAACGTTTGTGCAATAGAAAAAGCATCTTGATCAATGTATTGAATCAAACAGAGAGAACTTTGAAGGTGACTGAAGTTTAAACATGTAAGAACATACAATTTTTTATAAATGAATTCCAGGTTTTTTGGGTCCCCTCATATATCTAATACATAGAACATCATACTACATCTAACACACATGCCTACTGTCCCCAGAGACAGATTACAACCAGCCTTGAGTTGTATGTAAAATCACAGGACCTCCCCAGAAGTCCCACAGCATTCGAAGGGCTCTTACCTAAACTAAACTACATGGGATCCCTTTGTGTCTCACAATTATGAAGGAAGGGATAAATCTTTTGAGCTAAAAACTACCCTGAATGCTTTCTGTCCCTTATTAATGGGCCAATTCAGGGACCACACCTGTGTTTCTAAAAGTGAAAGGATCCTGACCCTTGGGACTTCCGGGTAGAACAGCATGACAAATCAAAAAGTCTCAGTGAACATTCATTGGTACACCATATTTCTTCAAAAAATCTAGAGAGTTAGAGTTCTCTAAAATATAAAGGTTAGAATATTCTATAAATAAATAAAGAATATTTTATAAATAAAAGTTTGTGCCATGATTAAGGATATGAACCATATAGCAGATGCAAAAAGTTTGATAGGATTTTTTTCTCTTATTCTTTTTATCCTCTAATTAATTTTATCCTCCTCTTCATAAAATGGTTCCAGGGTCCTTTGGGACCTCCATATTTGTAACAGGAAATAGTATTACTTTCTTTCTGCAGCAAGTTGGTGTATTTCTCTAAAGTAGATAAATAAGCACCTTTGACTACAATCTGTGTATGTGAAGAAAATAATACTAATTGTATGCTGATAACTAAGAAAATCCAAGTTACTACTTTAATATGAAGAAACTAATTTTATAATTTTAAAGTACAATTAACTTAAAAATAATTCAGCCATTGCCTTGCTCAGCTATAGTGTGGCCATATGCTCTTTGAGCTATGGCTAGGCCATGTTTTCTTAAGCTTTGGCCCTCTCCCCTACTTTGGGTAGGTGAATCACCTCTTCTCTCTCTAGTTTACTTTCTAAATAAACTATATTCTCTAATCTAAAAATAATAATAATAATAATTCAAGAAGGAAGTTGAGGATTTGCTAAAGAAGCATACAGTTAAGATGACTGTCTAAAGTACTAATTTCGGGTACTATAATAAAATTTTAAAACAAATGTTTTCATTTTGATTGATTTCCCACATCTCTTTAAAAAAAAAAAAAAAAAAAACACATCTTTGTGTGCCTAAAAACAGTTTGTTCCCATAGAAAAACTTACCTAAAAAAGGTAAGATTTGCCAACCTTCAAAGGGACGGTCTTTAATTATAACAAGGGTACATTATGTCTATTTATGAGTTACCTTAGAATATTACAAAATCAAGAATATGACTTACTCCACTTAGCTGCAACACTTCCACCTTTAGTGATATGCCACTCAAAGATAGCATTTACTTTCTTCACCACTTCACGCCCAACATCCTTAAGGCGGCGACCAATTTCCTCAAATACAATGGTACTCTGAAGATCCCCACCCTAACCAAAAGAGAAAATTTAATTTTAAAAGTTCTGCAAAAATAATTCTAGGAGAAAAATGATTACAAAGTATTTGTGCAAAGTAATTTTTTTTTTTTTTTGAGTCGGAGTCTCACTCTGTCGCTCAGACTGGAGTGCAGTGGCTGCTCCCGGCCACCGCAGCCTCGACCTGCTGGGCTCCGGTGATCCTTCCGCCTCAGCCTTCCAAGTAGCCGGAATTACAGGCATGCGCTACCACGCTCGGCTGATTTTTTGATTTATTGTAGAGATGAGGTCTTGCTGCCCAGGCGGGTCTCGAACCCGCGGGCTCAGGCAATCCACTCAACTCAGCCTCCCAAAAGCGCGGGATTACAGGCTGAGCCACCGAGCCCGGCTGCAAAGTAATTTTTTTATCTGTATATAAATAAGGCAGTTAAACTATTTTCATACTAGGCATCTTTCACACTTTGCTTATATTTATGTATGTTATTCAGAACTTCAGTTCTCTTACTAAGAGGATTTTACCTTTATCAGAATTCAGAAAAATATTTTTAAAATAAACTAGGAACTGGACAATCCATGTCCTAGCTAACTTCAGGAAGATCCTAGGTCAAATCAATCAACTTTGTGGTCCTTTTTCTAAAAACTATAAAATAGTACTAAATTACATGAAGTCTAAAAATCTTTCCAGCTCTAAAACTTCCTAAGTGTTTTACCTTAAATTATTCTTAAAGGATTTTAATTTTCAGTCAGTTATGTGATAATATGGTTTATGACAAACAATTAAAAATCATAATTATGAAAATCTCAGTATTACAAAGTTAGTATTTCACAGAATATAAACATTTTTGTCAAGTCTCAGATGTTAATAAAGAATAACACATTTTGTCTTAGTAAATAAAATGCACTCGTGTTTTTACATGAGCATGCAAAGCTTTATACACATATTTAAATCAAGAAAAAGGTACAGGATATTTAATTGTGTAATCTGTTTTTCTCCAAATCCTGTTTGCTTAAGATTTCTCATTAAACAACTGATTTATTAACTCTAAAACTAGAAAATTACTTATTTTCTCTTCAAAGATATCCCAGTATCCTGAGAAAAAGTGTTTAAAAAATTCCTGAGTTGCCAAAGTATTCCAAGAAGTGGGAATTAATACCCTTGGACTTCAAACTTTATAAAGTAGCCTGAACATTTTTAAAGTGATCTTAACTGAAATGATTTGAATACCAGTTTTTATAACCTACTTCAGAGAGGGTCTTAGCTGAAATATCAGATGTTCCCACAAGATCGACATATGCATTTGAAATGACGATGTCTCCAGTTTCTTGAACCTTATAAGAAGTATAAAAAAAGCACTCTGATGATTACAATAGAAATGCAATTTCATTGTGAGACAGGATAAAGTTTAAAACAAAGTTATATTTTTGCCTCATATGAAAAATAGTATAATAATCCAAATAAAATAAAAGACTGATAAGATTAATATCAAGATGAATAAGCACAAAGGCTTTCTGATTTAATCCAATTGCTATTAACCCTGGGTAACTGGAGCCCTTTTAAAAAAAAAACCTATGACCAGGTTCCATCTCCCCAAATTTCAGTGTAAATGGTCTAGAATGGAGCCTGGGCATTGGTATTTAGAGATTTGTCTTTTTTATTTGTTTGGTTGTTTTTGTTTTTGTTTCTTCCCCCCAAACATAAGTGTGCTTAATGGAGAACCAGAGAATAAATTCTTATAAATGAGTTTATTTATAAGAATAAATGAATGGGGAGCCCGTGCTGAATTCTTATAAACAGTAAAAGGCATAGGACTAATATCCACATGAGGTAGTGGACTCAAAGTGCATTTGTTCTGTTAATATAGAACAACTATCTAGGAACAAACATATAGTTCTTTTTAAGTAGTAAT
This sequence comes from Cephalopachus bancanus, assembly GCA_027257055.1. Taxonomy (NCBI): domain Eukaryota; kingdom Metazoa; phylum Chordata; class Mammalia; order Primates; family Tarsiidae; genus Cephalopachus; species Cephalopachus bancanus. The sequence continues at coordinate 707,614 of JAPVLO010000444.1, read as the reverse complement.
AATTATAGGTCTTATTTCAAATAGTACACAACATAAACTAAATGATTAAATAGTCTTCAATCAAAATAATCGTTAAAGGAACTCAAATTCTAATTCCTGATCCTTCATCTCAAATTATTCCAATGGCTACTCTTTCATAAAAATTATGGTATTATTACAAATTTTTAGGCTAAGCTTCCAAAAATTAAGGTTGCATTTATGAAAACTGTGATTTTAAACAATCAGGAAGGTCATTTTCCCTGAACTATGTCCCATAATATCTTGGACCAAAAAAGGAACCTAACAATTTATTTATTTTATTTCAAAGTATATGCAGTGAAAATGTACTTTAACAAAGTACCCTTTTGTAACCAAGTCAAGCATATCATTTTGAAACACTGGTTTAAGTATTGCTTAAAATAAAACAGAAAGGAATGGCTGAAAGGAAGGAGTCCAATAACTAATAGAAAAAGAATACCTCAAATCATTGAGGAAAAAATAGCAAATAAGTTGGAAAAAATAAGAAGGCATGCTTAGGTTTTATCAAGATGGCAAGAACGTGTTACATTTAGATATTATTTCTTGGCCCTTCACGTTTGTATTCATAGAAAGTATTTATTTCTGTTCATTACTAGAATTGTGGGAAAATAATCTGTTATATATTCATGGGCCTCAACACTTTTAGAGTTCATAATCTTATTCAAAAAACAAAACTTACTCACACAAAAAATTAGAAAATGAGAGGGCTCCAAAATGCGTGCCACAGATATGAAATGCTGAAGAGTTTCAGAGAATGCCAGTGTGTGTACACTTACAGGTGAGAAGGAGGGGAGTAGTAAGAGACTATACTATAAGGAAGAGCTTGAACTGAAGCCTAAAAAGCAGGAGGAATTTGAAAAGCAAATAAACAGCATGCAGTTTAAGCAGAAAAATGATACCACAAGCAACAGGAAGGAATTAGGAGTATGGTGCGGGACCCCAAAAAACTCAGAATTTATTTATAAAAAATTGTATTTTATTCGTACATGTTTAAACTTCAGTCACCTTCTAACTACTTTCCACTGATGCAATACACCTATCATGACACTTTTTCCACTGCTCAAAACAACAAGTTTTTAATACATCAATTTTGATACCTTTTTGTGCTTCTGCCATGTTTTGTTTCACCTCCTCCACATCAGCAAAATGTTTCCCTATAAGTACCTTTTTTACCCCGGGGAAACAAAAAAAGTCACTCAGACTGGGTAAATAGGGAGGGTGAGCCATGGCGGTAATGCTATTTTTGATCAAAAACTGATGAACATTCAGTGTAGTGTGGGCAGGTTGTTTATGTAAATCACCCATCATGAAATGGGGAAACGTGTTGAAAGAATCTCCAAAAAAAAAAAAAAAATCACTGAAGTCCAACACAGCCTCTCACAACATCGCTAGCTAGTACACTGATGCCAGTGGTTTCCTAGAACACTTTTGTGGGGGAAGCCAGTATCACAAAGGAACTGCCCTCCACAAAATAATTCTGATTTTATTTTGGTCCCTCCTCATAAGGCAACCATATAAGAAGAATTCTGCAGAATTACCTATTTGTGAAAGATAACATGATACAGTAAAGAGAGTTAGGGCCCTGGGATCTAAACTTTGGAGCCATGCTGATACAGGTTTCTATCCCAGCTCGACCACTTGTGTGAACATGAGCAAGTTATATAGGACACTTAAATTTTCTTAGGAACTTAGGTTTTCTCACATTTAAATGTAGTTACTTAACATGCTCTATATAGCACAAAATGATCACACCAAAAAGTATTAGCCTGGTAAACTGTGTTGACAAAAATTATCTTTTAATAACTTACAAATAAAACAAAGATTGTATATCCTTTTAGTAATTTACTGGATCATTGCTAAAAGCCTCATTCCCAAATTACTTAACTATCTAGGGAGATATACCTTTATTTGACTTGTCACTTACTATTAATTAGGCCCAGACTATGTAAGATGTCTTACATGTAAGATATTAATTTGTGGGTTTTTGTGTCATCAAAATGCACATGATTTCTGTCCAGAAAAAAAGATAACTATAAGGAATATGATGTTATTATTCTGTAGGATATTAACAAGTTTTGTCTCTAACTCACCAAAATAATTTTAGAATGTCTTTCCTGTTGGACCATATAAATTGTTGTTCTAATTTTCTTTTAAACAAATTTTATCAATGTTGCAAGATACTTCATTAGGGAGTTAAGTAAATTTTTGTTGTATTTTCATTGAATATCTGTCTGAGTTATGCCTTTAAATGTTTTTTCCCCTTGAGTCAGTCTCAGTCCATTGCTCAGGTTGGAGTACAGTGGCACAATTCTGACTTACTGCAGACTCGACCTCCTGGGCTCAAATGATTCTTCCACTGCAACCTCCCAAGTAACTGAGATTACAGGTGCACACCACCACACCTAGTTAACTTTTCTTTTTTTTAGAGTCAGAGTGTTGCCTCTTTGCTCAGACTAGTCTCAAACTAGTCTTAGGCAATCTTCCTGCCTCAGCCTCCCAAAATGCTGGGATTATAGGCATGAGCCACTGCATTCAGTTACCTTTAATTTTTTGAAGATTATATTTTGACAATTACTAGGTTGACTAGTTGAGCCAAAAAGACATGATTGGTTAGGCTCTCAGAACAGCTGGACTACTGCTACATTGACAGGTACTAATTTAGTTGAAAATAAAAGATAAAGTGCATCTTATTTCCAATTAAAAGTTATCAATGGTTTAAAAAAAAACTTTCTAGGTTTTGTCTCAAATCACAGTACTAACCAAAAAAACGCTAAGATGAAATAAAATTATAGAGCATGGTTAAAAGTGTAACAAAGCAAAGTACTTCTAACTCTGGCAGTCATACCTTGGTTTGAAAATGAATTCTATTTCCTTCCTTCCACATCTCAGTTTGTAGAGTTTGTCCTGGATACACTGGTTTTGCAAAACGAACCTTTAAAAAAAAGAATTGTGGGGTTAAAAATGTTTTTAAATGAAACTCTTCCATCTGTGTGGAAACAAAATTGAAAAGGAGGTCAGAAAGCATAAAAGAAAGAAAACAGAGATTTAAATATATTTAAATTAATAATAATCCAAAACAATTTGATTAAATTAGTAGAAAGGGATATAGATGGTATAAGTAAGCTAATTCTTTGTCTTTCAAAGCACAGAATCAGTAGTGTTTTATCTCAACAAATGAAAAAATAAAACTGCAGTCATATTAGGTAGAGTTATATAGGTATCACCAGAACAACTTAAAGAAATAGTTAAAAGTGATACAATTAGATATGCAAAATGAGGCCTGGGTTGAATATATGAGGCAAAATAATTCCACTATTTATCTCATAACCTGTATTATTTTATTTGCTCCATGCGTATAATACTGGAGGATAAAAATAGTTACAATAAATAGTTACAGTAAAATAGAATAACCAGTGCTACCAAGGGCAAGGCATCAGAAAATGCATTTTCACCGCAGCATGGAGCATAAATAAAAGCCCTTGGAGCATTGCCTTAAACTTGTTTGTACATCTTTTGACTTATACTTATGCAAAAATAATGTAGGCACAGATATTTTTCTTTGTTATTTATAATGGACAAAAACTTGAAATCAACTTAAAAGCACAAAAATTAAATATAATATGCTGTCATTATATTGCTATAGGTATAAGTTTACTAGAGTTCATATGTAACCACTTAACATTTTCAATTATACTAAGGCAAATTATAAATGTAAATCTTTTTTAAGGCGTATGTGCTTATATATGTATGTACCTAATTAATTTATAAAACGATTCAATTAATCTGCTAAAACTGTAACTGCAGATGCTATCCTTCATCATGTATGTGTAGCAGAGCTATTTATAGCAACAAAAAGAAAATCTGCTGATGCCAAGTTAGTGAAGTCATACAAATGCATACTGCTGTAGTACAGTACCTATTTTAAACTAAGTCAATAAAACTCCTTTTCTTCTCTAAAGAAAAAGCAACTCATATTCAAAGTATGTAACAATGTACATTTTACCTTAATTGCCTTGAATCTTGACACATCATTATCTGCAAACTGCCGTAAAACATGCCTGGCAGAAAATCCAAATGTACATAACCCATGTAATATGGGCTTGTCAAAACCTTAAATGAGAGAGAGAACTGAGTTAGACATAGGCACCTTTTATGCTTAAAAGCCAAGTATAGTTAATTCAGGATTTTAACAATATGTCCTTAAACTGCATTAGCATGAATTATACTACCCATTTTTAGAAACATAGAAAATATTTTATAAATAATATTTCCTGGGAGAAAATTATGAAATAAACAGAGAAAGAAAAAAAAAACAGAAAAAGAATGTGAAAGATCTAGAAACACAATTGTTTAGTTTAGTTCTGGTTATATCCATATAATCAACCATAATGATTTCAATATCCATGAGGGTAGATGATTCTTCCCTAATCTTTCAGTTCCTTGCTCTCTCTGCAACACCCTTGTCTTTCATAACTTAGATACTCACCCCCATCATCCTATCCTAGACTTTGCATTAGAAGGAGCTTCCATCCACTGTAATCTGAATTTCAAGTGCACCATTTCCTGTAGTACCTTTAAGTACATTATTTAGATAACTAAATACCTAATAGCTAATACTTTTCATTGATACATATGATTAGCAACTCACCTGCTACGTTAGCAAAGTTAGGATCAATGTGTAAGGGATTCCAGTCTCCACTAAGGCGGTACAAAGCAGCCTGTGGAGAAATCATTATAAACATAACTAGTACTCAGTGTTTTCCTAGAATAGGTTAAATGAAACACAGAAATTATGGCTGGTTATTGTATAAAAGCTGCATCATAATGTAATTAATTGAGGCTCTGATTTTTAAAAATAATTATTTCTAACAATAAAGATTACCTATGGTAAAATGTTTTTTGTGATAACTGCTACTAAAATAATAAGGGAAGCCAAGAATTACATCTGGATATAACACTGTTACTACCGCCTAAGGAAAAATTCACAAAAAGGAATCCATCAATCTACTCTCATTAAAACATAATGAAGATAAGGTGAATGTTTATAGCCTCTTCTTACCAAGCAAAATGTATGCCAACTTTCTTAATGGAGTGTTTTAAATGGAAACCTATAACACAATACTAGACATATAAGCATCAAAGACTTCATAAGCTTTCATTCTCCTGGTACACTAAATCCTGAGCACTAGTTCACCCGGTAAGAAAACAGACTAATAGCTTGCTATTATAACTAAATTTCTGCTTAGTCCAGATTTTCATATCACTAGTTTACTTAGATAAAGTAGGATTAGCAGAAAGACATGCATAACAATAGGGAAAAGTTACCATATTTTCTGGAAGCCAACGGAAAGCACTAAAAACTGAAAAACTACCTAGTAATAGATTAAATGAGGCACTAAGGGCATTTAAAGAGATATACAGGACTTCTATTTCTGACCATGATGGAGTCGGAGTACCCGGAATGGACTTACTCCTCCACCACAAACTAGAAAATTGTTTGTTTAAAAAAGGTGGGCATTACCACTGTACTTAGACATGAGACAATAGGTACTGCAGGACTAGGATTCTTGCCAGAAAAGAAACAAACAAGATGAGCTCTAAACTGCCATTGCTTTCTCCTGGAAGAATTCCCAGACTGCAATGCAAGAAGGAAATCTTAAACATAGCGAAACGGTCTCTCTCACGCGCTGAAAAATAGAGATCAGAATCCTGAGAGGCTGACACAGTTGGAATTTGTATGTACTAAAGAGGAGGCAGCTTCACAGAAAAAGAGTTCCAGAAGTCTAAATAAAGGTCCTTTTAACCTTAATTTACATAGAAAAAGGCCCTGGAAGATGAGACATCACCAGGAAGAAAGAGGTCATATAGAAAAGATTTGAGGTACACCCAGTCAACAGCTAACACTAAGGTCCCCAGATGTGTAACAGAAGCCACTGGAGCCTTCCAGCCCTGTGCAGCCATCATTTAAAAGCAGCTACACAACTGTAGCAGAAGTATCACCCAGTAAACCCAAAGAGTCTTGAAAAATAACAAATCATTGTTTAGGAAAAAACCAAGAATAAAAGGAAGGACGGAAGGACAGAAAGAAGGAAGGAAGAAAGGAAGGGAGGGAGGGAGACAACAGTAGTTATAATATGCATGGTAATTTTTTTTTTTTTTTTGCTTCTTAATAACTTATTTTCGCTTTTCAATGATTTGAAATTTTCACCCACACAGTATGCCAAATGAAGGTGACATGTTGTATTGGAAGACAAAGGAAATGGGTACTGTGGTAGCCTTGAGATAGTTCCAAGGAGTCTTTTCTGAATGCTTATGTCACTTTAAGGTCCTAAAACTCTAAAGGAAAATCACAGAGAAAGAACACACTAAGGAGATAAGATGATATTTGCAGCATTAGGAATACTATCAGTCTCTGTATCTAAAAACACAGAACTGACCAGCTGTTCAATTTAGATGATCCCATTAGATAACAAGTAACTTCCAAAAGGTATCTCCAAGTGACCCAGATGGTCCAATCAGCATTCATGCATGATCTTTTAACAGTTTACGGTCCCAGAAAGGACTGTCCTTATTCTGCAAAGGTCTCCTGGTATAAGACCTGTTTTTGAGCCCATATCTGCTTTCAGTTCAGCACAGCAGTAATTTTAATAAAGAATTATATATTTTTTCATTTCACCCAGCTAATGTTGGAAGGAATTATATTTCATTCTTTTTTTTTTTTAAGTAGAATTTATTAAGAGGACAGAAATGCTCCCACAGTGGGAGGGGACCCGAGGGGGTTCCAGGAATTATATTTAAGGGATGGTAGAACTGATATGCAAAAGATTAACTTTACTTAATAATAATAACTAAAATTTTAGTTATTAGAATAATAGTATAGGATATGCATCTGGAGAAACTACAGATATTTGTTCTCATTCTTCTCAAATACAAAGCCTGATATTTGATATCTATTTATTACCTGGTCTTTCTAGATCACTGCAGTGAGTTTTTCTGTTGATGAAGTATTAAAAACTAGAAACACTTGAATTTTCATGCCAGTTTGAAGATGAAGAAACTCCCCCAAAGATATTATAGAATATTCCAGAAGTGATATTGGTAAAGTTAAAAATTTATGGTTGCCAGTTTCCTTACTGACTGAAAAGTTACTTAACATAAATACCTAGCTCAAAGTTTATGCTATAACGGCATATTTTTTCTATTATGTCCACTTCTTAAAGATCTGCCCACCTACAATCACCTTCCACTACTCTCCAGTGTGAATGCTGAAATTCTTACTCCTTATACACACATCATGCTCATCTCCTTTCTTAGACTCCACTATCATTACTTCTCATCCCTTCCCTGCCACACCACAAGCGCTACATATGTGGGAGAAAAGCCCCATACACCATCTTCGTTCAGTCAAGTCCCATCTTTATTACCAAAACCTTCCATATGGCATTCTTTGATGAATATTCCTCCTCTGATGTCTACAGCACTTATACCACAAATCAAAGTCTTGTATTGAATCATTCATTTCTAGGAACAGGTGTTCCATTATTTCAGAATCTACAAATAGATGACATTTCTTCTATTTGACTTGTATTTCCTGTAGCACAGATTCAATTTCAGATGTCCCACAAATCCCCTGAAATTTATGTGAAGTTTTATGTAAAAAGTTTTTTGAAAGAAACAGCATACAGCTTTCATCATATTCTCAAATGATGACACAAAATGGTCACCAAATGAGTGCCCATTATTTATACAAAAAATTGTTGACTTTAAAACTGGCCTTTGTCACACAGCAAAATTTTCAACCCTATCTAAAAACCAACAGAAAGTTCTAGTCATCTGAAAAAGAGTAAAAGAAAAAAAAAACCTGTATTTACAATGTATAGAAATTCAAACTTTAGAAACTATTCAGCTTTTCTTATCTATAGCAAATACATTTTATTTATTTCAGTGTCACTCAAGAATAAAAAAGTATTTGCTGGGTTTTCTGAACCATGAAGCCATGAATCTTTTCTGTTCTTTAGAACCCTAACAAAATTTCTCTACCAAGTCTTATATAAACATAAATATGAGTACATTCTTAAGAAACTGATTTTTAAAAAAAGTAAGAGATGAAAGTGATGAAAAAGATGTTGAAAGGTAAAAAATAATCCGAGTAATGAAGTCATGTTTTCTCCATCACCTGATTATACGGTACAGAAAAAAATACATTTCATAAGTACCAATCTTAATTCTTTATGGTTCTTGAAATTATATTTCTATTTGCTAGGAAACATAAGTTTCTCTAAAGAACTTCTACAGAAGTTCTCATATCAGTTATATCAAAATTTTTAAAATATGTGAACTTTATTATAATTTCCCATTGTTACACGCTCATGTTCAGTATTACTGCAGAGGCTTAAGGATTTTATGCTAACATCTGCACAGTTAGTCTTCTGGTCACCTTAGAGAAGAATCTTAAGGTCTTTCAAAAATAAGCTTGCATTTCTCATCTTTATGGTATCTTTTATTTCTTTAACAAATTTTTGCATGTTCACAGAATTTGTAAATTGACAGGGCATTTTACCTTCTCCATCAGAAAACAAATTTTTTACGCTAAACAAAAAAATTAAAACACCTACTGCTTCTAAGATGCTTTATTTGCCTGTCCTTTAAATTTAGCATAAAATAACCTGTTTCCAAGTAATGTGGTCCTTCACCCCTTTTGGTTGTGGGAGTGCAGGACATTATATCCAGGCTCCTCACTGCATCCCAGAACACATAGAAGCAACAATGTGGCACAGCTTTCTTTCTTGAAGGGTAAAGGATGACTAATACTTGACTTTTAACTATCTTTTATCCTGCACTTAGTCTAATGCTTTCATAAAATTCTTCACTATTAAGGCAAGCAGTTGCTCTCAGGCAAGTACTCCATTGTCAACAAAGCACAATGTTTTTTGAATTGACTGATAAAAAACCATTCTATATTTTCTTTGGGTATTTAGTGGTAAAAAATTGATTAAAAAAATTTAGAAAGAATGAATTCCAATCACAGAAAACATGTGTTTATGTTCATTAGGCTGAAGAAGACACAGGCACCACATTTTAGTTGCATAACACTATAGGGTAGCATTAAAACTAAAAATGTATCATCAACCAGGTGAACTTTTCACTTTTCAAAAATAGAGTCCTAGGCCGGGCACAGTGGTTCACATCTGTAATCCCAGCACTTTGATATGACAACTGCTTTAGCCCAGAAGTTTGAAACCAGCCTAGGCAACATAACAAGATCCCAACCTCTACCAAAAAAAAAAAAATCAAACAACTAGCCAGGCATGGTGGTATATCCCAGCTACTCAGGAGGCTATGGTGGAAGAATACCCTGAGCCCAGAAGGTCAAGGCTGCAGTAATCCATGATTGTGCCACTGCACTTAAGCCTGGTTAATAAAGTGAAACCCAGACTCAAAAAAACAAACAAACAAAAACACCAGGCTTACCTGATTAAGTGAGGTGGTATCTGTAAGTACAGCATCAGGAGGTCTATTAGGTATGGCTACAGCTACCTGAAATCAAAGACATTAAATGTTAAATCCTAAATGCAAAGGATAACTGCTTTCTTTAATCAAACTGGCATTTGATAAACAACTATGTTTCAATATAATGAACTTTGCAAATTGAAAAAAATAGGGGAGTCTCACAAAAAATTATATTTGGGAGATAATGACATTTAAAATTTCATAATTTCAAGCTTCATAAACATTATTATTTCCCTGAAATGATCCTTTTTCATGTAGGAAATTATATGATCAGATCCATTCTCCAGGCCACTATGAAGAAGACAGTTTTTCCCCATGTAAAAGAATGAGACATATAATTCACATTTAAATTGATTCAGTCTTTAAAACTGGTCTTTTAAATCCCTGCATATTTTAATTTGCCATCTTAACAAAATAATGTATTTTAAATTGTTACCAAAAATTTTCAAATAATGATGATTCCTTAATGATAATCACTTAAAACTACTATTTGATGAAAACTTTACAGCATCTACAAAGTATCAGCTTGCAAATGCATGGTTGTGCTAAACCAAAATAAAGACAAAAACATTCTCATCAGATGAATTATATCCAAGTAGCTAACACTTACTTTTCAATAATTTATAAGAGGCAAAATTATATTACTTATTTATTCTCTATTAGGTAAATTTTCTACAATAAAATCAGATTTTATTCCCTCAAAGAGTTAGGAAATTAGTGACTTTTCATTACTAAAATGCCAAGCTTAGATATATTGCCAAATATATCCTCACAAATCAAAAAATAATAATACTAATAAATAAAAGATCATTGGGAAAAGTTGCTACTTCTAAAAACAAACAAAAGGCTATTTTTCAAAAATCACTGCATAAATTATACCCCTTCTTTGTTTCAGTTGCATCCAGTGTACTTTGCAGGTTTTATGTACACATTTATTTTGAGTTCATTCTCTACTAGATTTTAGAAGTCTGACTTCATTCTTTAATCTACAGGTCCCAAGCAGTCTTTCAAAATTGTTGAGTATCTGGGAACTCTCTGAACCTCTCCTGGTTCTGAGAACTGCTTGATAAAAAATATAAATTAAAACTGAAAAACATTTTTTGTGTAATTCCAGCACTTTGGGAGGTTGATGAGAGAGGACTGCCTGAGCCCAGGGGTTCAAGACCAGCCCTGGGCAACTTGGTGAGACCCTGTCTCTACAATATATCAAAAAATTAGCCATGCGTGACAGCACACATCATAGTTCTGGCTACTTGGAAGGTTGAGGTAGAAGGATCGCCTGAGCCCAGCAGGTTGATGCCAGGGTGGCCATGAGTCACTTCACTCAGGGTGACAGAGTGAAACTCTGACTCAAAAAAAAAAATTTCTTTTGAGTACCCTCTATTCCATACATTCAATTGTAAGCCACAGCCATAAAGATATGAGCAAAGGACATTCAATACAGTGTTGCCATGGTAGTTTTACTGTTAACAGAATAGCAATCAGTTTATGCCACGGGTTTTCACCATGACTTGGCATATATATTTTATTCCTTTCTCAAAGCAACAGCTGACACTGTGAAACATTTCTATTTAATTATACAGAAGTACCTAAAGATAGACTTTTTGCTGGTCTACAATACTTCATTGTTGCTCAATATTAAAAAAGAACATACAGTTAAAAAGGAAAAAACAAATAGTTGATGTATGTGGTAGCACACTCCTGCAAATCCCCAGCCACTCGGGAGGCTGGGGTGGAAAGATCACCTGAGCCCAGGAGTTCAAGGCTATGATGAGCCGTGATTATGCTACTGTACTCCAGCCTGGTGACAGAGGGAGAACCTGACAAAAAAATGTACAACCCAATGGTTTTTATTCTTTCACAGAGTTGTGCAACTATTACCAGAATCAGTTTTTAGCACATTTTCATCTCCCCAAAAGAAAACTCTACACCCATCAGCAGTCACTCTCTATTGTCCCCTTCCTCCCCCAGCCCTTGGCGACCTCTCTGTAATCTACTTTTTTGTCCTTAAAGATTTGCCTATCCTGGCCAGGCATGGTGGCTCAAGCCTGTGATCTTAGCACTTTGGGAGGCCGAGGTGAGAGTATTGTCTGAGCTCACAGGCTCGAGACCAGCCTGGGCAACTGAAGAGACCTCATCTCTACAATAAATCAAAAAAATTATCTGGGCATGGTAGCGCGCATCTGTAGTCCCAGCTACTTGGAAGGTTGAGGCAAAAGGATCGCCTGAGCCCAGCAGGTAGATGCTGAATGGCTGTGAGTGTGCCACTGCACTCCAGCCTGGGTGATGGAGTGAGACTCCAACTCAAAAAAAAAAAATATTTGCCTATCCAAATATTTCATATTAATTGATTTATATGACAGTCACCCACTATCAACCCGGAAAACTTCCTGTAGTATTTCGTTTAAGGTAGGACTGCTAGCAACAAATTCTGTTTTTGTTTATCCAGGTATGTTTTTATTTCAAATTCATTTTAGAAAGACCATTTTGCTGGTATAAGATTCTTGGATGGCAGTTTTTCGTTTTGCTTTTCCCTTTCAACACTCTGAATATATTATCTATCACTATCTTTTGGCCTCCATGTTTCTGATAAGAAGTTAGAAGTCAGCTAGCTATTAATCTTACTGGGGCTCCTTTGTAAATAATGAGTCATTTTTCTCTTGTTATTTTTAAGATTTTATCTTTGTTTCTGGCTTTCAATATTTTTAATGTGATGCACAGTGTCAATATCTTTGGATTTATAACCTATTTAGAGTTACTGAAGCTTCTTGGAAGTATAGATTAATGTTTATCATCAAAGCCATTATTTCTTAAAATTTGTTTTTCTGTTCCTTTTTCTCTTTCTGATACACCCATTGCACAAATGTTAGTGTGCTTCATGGCACCCCCCACCAAGGCTCTTCATTATTTTTTCTTCATTTTTTCTCTCTGTTCTTCAGATTGTATAATTGCTATCAATCTGTCCTCAAGTTTCTTGAGTCTTCCTTCTACTAATTCAAATCTACATTTGGGCCCCTCAGTCGTAAATTTTTTATTTTAGTTATTATATTTTCAGCTCCACAATTTCTACTTGATTCTTTTCAATTATTTATACCAATTTAGAAATACTCTATTTGATGAATCATTATCATCATACTTTCCTTAACTTCTTGACGCATGGTTTCCTTTAGTTTTAGAACATATTTATAATAGCTGTTTTGAAAGTCTTTGTCTACTAAGTCCTGTCAAAGGCAGATTATTTGCCTGTTTTGTTTGTTTGCTTGTTTATTTGTTTGTTTCCTGTCTATGGGTCACACTCCCCTGATTCTTCCATATCTTGTAAATTTGTGTTGATAACTGGGCATTTCAGTTAATATATTGTAACAACTATGGATACTGATCCCTCTCCCTTCCACAGCTTGTTGATATTGTTTATTTATTTAGTAACTTGGCTAGACAATTTTAGTTAAGTCTATTTTCTACCACAGAATATAATCTCTGATACTGTTCCTCAGAAGGTGCACCTTGAGTATGCACATAGTCACCTTGGGATGACACTGGTTTTAGGAGGGCTCCCTTTGACTGCCTTTTCTTGACCTCTCTATTAAGCTGTCTGCCTCTTCCAATATCACAGCCAGCTATTAGTCTCCAATAATTGCCAGGTGACTGTTCTATTATTTTCAACAATGTACTAAGGCATAAGTTGTTCCAAAATCTGATCCAACTTAATTCTAGCTTCTTTGCCAGAGGAAACTTTGAAGCCAGTCTTTAAATTTTGTTAAAATCCTAAGAGGGCTTTTCTTGGGATTGTCAACTTGGCTCTTTCTAGTAAACTTCTAGCTGAGTTACACTTTAGCTTCGTGCTCTTGTGAAGCTACAAGCATTCTCTTAATTGCTTATCACTAAAATCATCTTGTTTCTGGGGGTACCTTTACGTTTGAACTTTCAAATACAGAACTCAGTTCCGATAACACTCAGGCCCCTTGAGAAGAGCTTCAGAGCTTTCTGCTATTATAACTTGTCTCTCTCCCAGGCAAAACATCTGCACCACTGCTATGAAGACTGGGCAAAAAAAAGTGGCACATTTCTCTTCATGTGACCCCTTTGCTTTACAAGATGGGAGTTGGGCAGGGGTCGTATCTTCTAGTCTTCTCAACCATGAAACTTCCACCTTATTGGAAAGCCAGAGAAGAAGAAATCAGAGACCCAGTACTCTTAGCTTGCTATAGGTGGGGTACAGTTTCCACTCTATAAGTGGGAACTATATGGAAAAATAGAGCCCTACAAGTAAGCTACATTTACCTGGAATAGACATCTGCAATTCAGAGTTGGTGGCAGGGATAAAAATAGTGGCCTTCTCCTCCCAGGAAAACAGCATGGCCCTATTCTGGGAGCTAGGGGCAGAGGGATTCTACATTCTTGGCTACACAGGTTTGGGATACAGTTTCTTTCATGCTGATACAGAGGAGGAGAAAGGAAGGAATGGTTTGTGACTCAAATGCCACAATTCTCACTGTTCTTACTAAAACGTAATAGATTGTCTTGAATAAATGTTTCTATATTTGCTATATGCCCTAACTTCCAGATACTTCAAACAGTTGGTTTTTTTAAATCATTTTTTATAAGTTGTGGTCGCTTCACTGACAAGCAGGTCCATTATTTATACCACCATTCCACACTGCTTTAAATAATACTTGACTACAGAAGAATATTAGCTACAGTATAATCTTATTACCACAAATAACTCAGAGGTAAAGAACATTAACTTAATATAAAATTCAAAGTATAAAATATCTTTAGGAAAAATATGCTTTTAATATTTGAGAACTAAAAAATAACGAGAATTGTCTTATACAAGAGAAATATTTAAGTCATTTAATGAATGAAGGTTTTAACTTATACAAGCAACACTTGTGTTAGATTTTAGGAAAACCTAACACAATGATTACAAAAGATTATACAAAGATTGTACAAAAGTACAAATATTCCCATAATTATCTCAGGTATGTTACACCTAACTCAGCAAAAATTTTATATATGTAAAGTATGTCACATGTAGAAATGTACACATAAACAGAACTTCAAATCTAAGCAACACATTCTAATTCAAAGTATGTATTACTGAATCTCTACTTCACTCTGTGAAATTACACATATGGTAACATGATAAGATCAAAATAGAGGTGACCCTTGAACAATGTTGGTGTTAAGGACACTGACTCCCACCCCAACACACACAGTCAAAAATTCACATATAACATTTAACTCTCCAAAAATTTAACAACTAATAGCCCACTGCTGACCAGAAGCATTGCCAATAACATAAACAGTCAATTGACATGTATTTTGTGTTGTATGTATCATATATTGTATTCTTATAATAAAGTAAACTAGAGAAAAGAAAATGTTATTAAAAGAAAATCATAATTGAGAAAAAGTATATTTACTATTCATTAAGTGAAAGTGGATCATCATAAAGGACTTCATTTTTGGTCTTGCCATCTCAGGGAAGGCAGAGGTGGAAATAGGTAGATCCACGCAGCACAAAGCTGTGCTGTTCAAGGGTCAACTGTATAGATAAGAACCTTAACAATACATATACTATGCTTAAAATGTTATGGTCTACCTTGGCTTTGTCTGACGTCCGTTTTCCACCAAAGCCTCCAGAGCCAACAAGAAAGATAGAGAACTGATTATAGCATATAAGCTCCTTCCCAGAATAAGAATAGACTGAAAAGTAAATAAAACAAAAAATAAAAGGAGTTATTACCAAAAGACATGACAAGTTAAACAAGATATGTTCAACAATTCCTTTGAAAGTTTCAGAAACAAAACCCAATTGCAGAAAGGGTTCTGCAATATATAGATGCCCAAGTCTGGATTACAAAGCTTTCATTTTAATTCATTCACCACTAGTCTCTAAAAGACAGAAAAAAACAGTTTCACAAATCCTTTCTCAATTGTGAAATAGTAGTTTCTTTCACTTCTTCTTAAACTTTCCCAATTGTCATTCATATTTAAATTCTTCCCATCTCAAACATTTCAAATAATCCCACTAGAAAGTGGAGGTAACCACACAAACTTCCTTTTTTTTTAAACATTTTATTATTATTTTATTTTAAAGATGTGGGGTATAATTCAGGATTAGGTATATAAGTAGTCAAAGTACAGATGAAGCTTGGTCCTCCCACCAAACATTCTGCCATCATACTGAAGAAGAGTACGAAAGATAAAAGAGGAAGTAAGAGGGAATGAAGATATAAGCCATATAAGCAGGATCATGGCTGTTTTGCTCATCATTATATTCCCAGCAATTAGAATAGTACCTGGTACCGAAAAGGGCATCTAATAAATGCTTATTAAATTAATTGATTAATAAATGAATAAGTGATACGAGTGAGAAAATTAGCAAATAAGTAAGCAAGTAATGAATATGACAGGTGCTCCTCTATTTACCAACTAATTTATTAGTGAGAGTTTAAGTATAATCTGTTTATATCTAGCTCTAGAAAAATAAGAGCATGACTTTGAACTGCATACTAAAGAAAAATCTAGTTATACACGGAAATCAAAACAGAGATTAAAAGACACTTAGAAAAAAATGAAAACGAAGAAACATCTTACCAAAATCTCTGGGATGCCCTGAAAGCAAGAGTAGTAAGTAGTGAAAGGGAAATTCGTATCTCTACGAATACACATGAAGAAAATGGAAAGATCACAAGTTAACAGCCTAACAAATCACCTAAGGAAGATGTTAAAGCAAAACAACCAAAACCCTAACTTCAGCAGAAGAATCCAGATCACCAAAATAAAAGCCCAAATTCGGGACATAGAAGACAATAATATAATACAAGAAATCAATGAAAGCAAGAGTCTAGCTAGACTGACCAAGAAAAAGAGAGAAAAAGTCCAAATAAACACAATCAGAAATGCAAAAGATGAAGTCATAACTGAACCCAAAGAAATACAAAAGATTATCAGAGATTACCATGTATACCTGTATGGGTATGGAAACAAATTCGAAAACCTAAATGAAATGGAAGACTTTTCTTATATCACACAACCTCCCCAGGTTGCAAAAAGAAGAAATCAAAACCCTAAACAGACCAATAATAACCCAGGAAATTGACTATGTCATAAGAAAATTTATCTACAAAAAAAAAAACACTGGGCCAGATGGCTTTCCAGCAGAATTCTAGAAAGCATACAAGGAGGAGCTGATACCAATACTACTGAAAGTATTCTAAGCAACTGAGAAAGATGGAACTCTCCCCACATCATTTTATGAAACTAACATCACATTGATACCCAAACTGAGTAAAGATCCAATAAAGAAAGAGAACTACAGGCCAATATCCTTGATGAACATAGATGCTAAAATTCTCAGTAAGTTTCTAGCAAACTGGATCCAACAACACAACTCAAAAATCATCAACCATAACCAAGTAGGCTTCATCCCCAGAATGCAGGACTGGTTCAACATCCACAAGACCATAAACGTAATTACATACATCAACAGATGTAAAGACAAAAAACACATGATTATATCATTAGAAGCAGAAAATGTTTTTGATAAAATCCAGCACCACTTCTTGATAAAAATCCTCGAACCTCAAAATAGTAAGAGTCATCTATGAGAAACCCACAGCCAACATACTGCTAAACAGACAGAAATTGGAATCATTTCCCCCTGAAAACCAGAAGACAAGATGCACACTCTTACCCCTCCTGTTCAACATAGTATTGGAAGTCCGAGCTAGAGCAATCAGACAAGAGAAGGAAATCAGGGGTATCCAAATAGGAAAAGAGGAAGTTAAGTTATCCCTCTTTGTAGACAACATGATTCTATACCTCAAAAACGTTAAAGAATCTTTCAAAAACCCCCTTGCACTGATAAAGGACTTTGGCAAAGTCTTAGGGTAAAAAATAAGCATGCAAAAGTCAGTCATATTCCTAAACATGAACAATAAACCCAAATAAAAAGCACAATTCCATTCACAATAGCCACAAAAAAAAAAAGAAATACCTTGACATCTTCCTAACCAGAGAAATCAAGACCTTTACAACAAAAACTACAAAACACTGCTCAAAGAAATCAAAAACGACACAAACAAATGGAAAAATATTCCATGCTCATGGATTGGAAGAATCAATATTGTTAAGTTGTCCATCCATCTTACCCAAAGCAATCTACAGATTTAATGCAATACCCATTAAATTACCAGCAGCATTCTTCTCAGACCTGGAAATGACAATACAGAAATTCATACGGCAACATAAACGATCAAGAATAGCAAAAACAATCCTCAGAAAAAAAACAAAGCAGAAGGCTTCACACACCCAGACTTCAAGCTTTTTTATAAAGCTACAATAATTGGCTGGGCACGGTGGCTCAGCCTGTAATCCCAACACTTTGGGAGGTCAAGGCGAGAGGATTGCCTGAGTTCAGGGGTTTGAGACCAGCCTGAGCAACTTGATAAGGCCTCGTCTCTACAGTAAATCAAAACATAAGCCAGGCATGATAGCGTGCACCTGTACTTCCAGCTTCTTGGAAGGCTGAGGTAGAAGGATCACCTAAGCCTATCAAGTCAAGGCTGTGGTGACTGTGAGTGTACCACTGCACCCCAGTCTGGGCAACAGAGTGAGACTCCAACTCAAAAAAAAAAAAAAAACAAAGCTACAATAATCAAAACAGCCTGGTATTAGTACAAGAACAGGCATATAAACCAAAGGAACAGGATAGAGATTCCAGAAGCAAAACCTCAATTTCTTAACCAATCCATCTTCAACAAAGCCTCCAACAATAACCACGGGGGAGAGGAGAACCTATTCAGTAAATGATGCTGGAAAAATGGCTGACAACATGCAGAAGATTAAAACAAGACCCCCACCTATCACAATACACAAAAATCAACTCTAAATGGATCAAAGACCTACACATAAAACCTCAAACTATAAGAACCTTAGAAAACACAGGAGACACCCTTATGGAAATTGGAACTGGCAGCCAATTGCTGATTAAAACTCCAAGTGCCCATGCCATAAGAGAGAAGATAGACAAGTAGGACCTTATCAAACTGACAAGCTTCTACAAAGCCAAAGAAACCACTGAGAGAATGGGGAGACAGTCCACAGACTGGGGAAAAATATTTGCCAACTATATATCTGACAAAGGTCTAACATCGAGGATCCACAAGGAACTCAAAAGTGCTTAAAAGAAAAAAACAAACAGCCCCATTACAAAGTGGGCAAAAGATATGAATAGATAATTCTCAAAAGAAGACATATGAGTAGCCAACAGAAACATGAAAAAATGCTCTGCTTCACTAATCATCAAAGAAATGCAAATTAAAACCACACTGAGATATCACATAACTCCAGTCAGGATGGCTATCATCAATAACTCAAAACACAACAGATGCTGGAAAGGATGTGAGAAAAAGGAATACTTCTACACCGTTGGTGTGAGTGTAAACTAGTACAGCCTCTGTGAAAAACAACATGGCAATTCCTAAAACATCTAAAAATCAACCTCCCATGACCTTGCAATCCCCCTACTGGGAATATACCTGGAGGAACTCAAATCACTCTATAAAAAAGACAACTGCACACAACGTTTATTGCAGCATTATTCACAACAGCAAAAACATGGAACCAACCAGGTTACCCATAGAAAGAGTACTGGATTTTTTTAAAATGTGGTACATATACATGATGGAATATTACGTACCATAAAGAAGGACAAAATTATGAACTTTGCAGCAACTTGGATGGACTTAGAGGCTATAATACTAAGTGATCTATTCCAGAAACAAAAAACCGAGTATCACACACTCTCACTCATAAGCGGACCTTGAACAACTAATATAATACTATAAGGAAAGGATTGGCAGTTGTGGGAAACTGCCAGGGAAGGTCAGAGGCAGGAGTGGCAGTAGTGGGAAACTACGGAGGGGGCACACTCCATCAACAAGGGTACCTGCATAACAAACATTTGTATACCTAACCCGGAATTGTACCACACATATTTAAAATAAAAAATTTATTTTAAAAAAAGAAAAGAAAAATCTAATTATAACAAAAAATAAGAAAAGTCATTTGTAAATATAGATATTCCATTTCCTGTGTGATAAAGATTTCAAATCTGTATTTAAAATCATCACACAGGAAATGGAATATCTATATTTACAAATTCTAATACATTATGACCCACTACCAAGTTGTAGTTGACTAAATGGAACAGATGAAGAGAAAATAGTAAAAATCAAAGCAAAGTTTCTGCAGGACTTTTGTTTTGGAGTATGTTACATCTGGTACAATGGTGAGAAGACTAAAGGAGACCAAGAGAACTGTAGCCAAATGTTGGTCAACATCTAGAATGATAAGTACAAAAATCTGAAAAAAGAAGAGGGAGGAAGAAGAAAAGGAAGAGAAGGAAGAGATGGGAAGAAGAAGGAGACTAAACAGATATAATATTAAGAGCATCAAAAACGTTCTCCATAGATTAAGTAAAAACAAGGCAAGTTCCAAAACAGTGGCTATGGTGTTTAAACCACATTATAAACTAAAATCTAGAGACTTATAAATGTATAAGTCTAGGAATTTAACTACCATTTATAAGAATAATTCAGTGGTCAAATATGTTCCAATTTCCAAACTGCTAACATAGAAAAGAAAATCTACCTCATAGCCTAATTATCAACTGAGGGCTATCTAACAGTTCTTCCTACCAAAAACATATACCAGCAAGCTTAATTCTCCTCTGTGTTCTCTATGCAAGCCACATTTCTCAACCCTTTGCTTTATGTTGTTTGAAATCCACTAAAATGCCCCTTCCTCCCCAGTCCTAGCCCTTCCTTTTCCTTTTCCTTGATTTTTGTTAAAGAATTTTAAAATGTTTATCTTGTTTTCTTATTAATTGAAAAACAAATACAAACTTATTAATCAACTTCTACGGTGAAGTATTATGTCACATACAAACCCTATCAATTTAACAATATTATTATAAGAATTGTAAATAAGTTACCATCCATAAGAATCACAACACCAGATCCTTTATCTAGGACATCAGCAACAACTGCTTCACATTTTAATTCTCCTAGAATGAAAATTAAAAGAAACAATTAAACTGTTTTAAAGATAAAAAAATTACTATATTAAGATATGAATTTCATATCATTTCCACTATAAGTTCAGCAAAACTAAAATATTATAGTTTGAAATAATTTGCCTGAACTCACTAAAAAAAATAATTCAACATTAAAAGAAAACAGAATACTTCAGTCACTAAATTTGTAACAACAATATTACCAATAAATCAGATTTTTTCAAATAACCATGTTCAAAGTCAAGGATTCCTCTTGGTCTCTTTTTTTTTTTTTTTTTTTTTAACTCTGTTATTCAACAAACATTTGTTAAGCATACAACCAATATCATTTAGCCCATTTCTTCTCAAATCTCTAATGATTCAACGAAACATTCTTTCTTTCTAAACACTGTTCTTTATGGACTCTTTTCTCTGTCCTTTAACTGGTGCTGACTTGAAACAGCATCATTGTCTGGGGATAAACTCCATCTTTCTTTCAAAACTTGCTTTTCTCTTTTGTTGTCTGAATAAATGAATAGTACTATCCACTCTGCTGCCAAGCCAAAATCTTGAACAACATCCCTGACTCATAGAATACAGAGTACACATAAGGTAAGACTTAAGTATGTAGAAATTGATAGCAGCTATATTATACTAAAAACTTTTTACTTCATCCTGAAGCCTATAGATAGCCATCTGGGGTTTTAGACAGGAAAGTACATTTTGCATTTTGGAAATAATATTCTGGCTGCAGTATGGTGAATGGACCTGAGGAGAACTAGAAAGAAGGTGAGAGATGAACAAAGTAAGAAACAAAAAACTAGAAGTAGAAATGAACAGAAATAGAAGAATTCTGAATGTATTTAAGGAAGAGAATCAAAAAACTTGGTAACTATATGGATGTAAGAGATGCTAAAAGAGAAGTCAAGTCAGATCTGTTCATATAATTATTTCCTACTTAAAGTTCTTTCAGTGGCTATCTATTGCCTTTAGAATGAAATCTAAACTTTTTAACATGACTTCCAAGGCCTTTCAAGATCCTTCTTACCTCTCTACTCTCAGGTCTTGCTACCCTCTCCAATTTGACCTTAAGGAAATTTGAATTATTTTCAGTTCCGCTAATGACCAATGTTCTTTCTCACTTCCAAACCTAGCATTTCCATTGCCTGAAACATTTTTTAGTCTCCTCTTTACATGATTAGATCTTAATTAATCCTTCAGATTTCACCTCAAAATTAATCTCCACCAAGAAGCTTTCCCCAAACCCAAGTTCAATTCCAAGTTAGAGACCTTCCTATGTGCTCTTGTGCCACTCTTATACTTTTCCTATTATAATCTATTATGCAATGTTTATCATTCCCTGTTGTCTCTTAGACAGACTCTAAACTTTATATAAGCAGGAATGATGTCTTTTTCATGGCTACATTACCAATCCTTAGCAGAATGCCTTTCAAAAAATAGGTAATATTAATATTAATAAATATTATTCAGTGAGTGAATAAGTAATTACAGATAATTGTTTTCATGCTATACTTTTTTGTAGTTTCAAAATTTTCTATGAATAAATATTATTTTATAGCTTTGTAAAAAAAAAAAAAAAAAAAACTTAAATATGAGTACTTAGGAGAAAAAGATTAAATCTATCCTAACAATCAAAACCACAACACCATGGGATTCTATCATTAAATTATGGCATAATAATTACTTTTACATAATGCTTAACTGTTCAAAAGTTCTTTTGTATGTACTAATATTTAATAGTCACATATTCCTTGTGAGAGAATCAGGGTTGGTAAAATTATCAATCTCATTTTCCAGATGAAGTAGAGCAACATTTTACACTAATAATAGAAACTATCAAGAGGATCTAATAAACAAAGCCACCAAACAAAAACATGAACTCAGAAAATCTAGGACCAGCACATCCTGGGCTTAGAGCACATTCTGATTCATGAAAAAAAATAAAGTACTGCTGCTAGGTTTCTTTTACTCTATATAGTGGGTATTTTTAACATGAGGAGGGTAAGTCAGCCTATACCACCACTGTAGCTAACAAATGAAACATTAAGAAATGCTGACATAAGTCTCCTGATGCTTAAGGCCCTATGTCTCATCAATTGCTGTGCTTTATGGAAAGATTATAAATAATGGTCATGACCTTGGTTTTCTGTGGTTTAAAACTTCACCTGCATGCAGCCTACTTGTGTAGTTAATCCTTACTTCATCTCTAGAATAAAATAAAATTTCAAAAAAGACTTCAGGTCCCAAGTATCTCAAATCTGAACATTCACATTTACCAGAGTACACTTTAAAACTACATAAAGACATACATAGGCACTACTGAAGAAAAATAATTCATGAGAAATGCAATTTGAGGCTAAGGAGGTTAAAACAATTAAGAAAATTATTATCCACACCTTCGTATTCATATTATTGCTCAGTGATTATCATTTTAGAGTATACATCTAATCTCTCTTTTTATATATTATAATGCCCTAAAGGCAGAAACCTACCTTACACATTTCTACTTCCCATATAACAGTGGTTCCCAAATGAACCCATTAGGCTGGTTGCATATGAAGTACATAAAAAACGTCCTAACTATTGCCACCAACACCAACACCCCACTACATTCACAATGGCCTGCACAAACACAAAATCTTCAGGGGTAGGATCCAGAATCCATATTTTATTTAAAATAACAGGTAACATAATACAAAGAAAAAATGCATTTGATTTTGACATGCAGGCAGATTAGGAAGTTATCTACTACCTAATACTGTGCCTTGCAAATAGTAGGTACCCAGGAGATATTTGACAAATGCACAATCACTACAAAACTGTGCACTGACTCAGATAAAAAGAGCTATTTTTGAAAACTTATGCCATAATACTTACACAGAAATAAGCCATTCAGTTTTAAACAAAAATCTCATAATTTTTTTAGAAAAATAAAAAGGTTTAAGAAAAATACGACAGTAGAAATCTAGCTACTTGCTGTGCTCTACACTGCATAATGTGAAATGATAAAAATCATAAATAAAACACTCCTTTTTGTATTTCACTATTTCATGAGGCCAATATATAATATAACATTGGCCTCATGAGGTCATTGAACAGCAACATTTTTATATCAAAGGAGAGGAATTTTTAAAATATCAAATTATGGTGAAAAATAAAAAGAGAAGCTTTACTAATCAAGTAAGATATTCATGAGAAAAGTAAAAATGATTATTAAGGTAGACTTGGTTTTATTTTTTGAAAGAAAATGGGAAAAAAATTACAAGAAATTCTTTATCTTTTACTATGTTTGCTTTATGAATATTAGTATCAAGATAAGTATCTGAGAAAAGAATGAAGAACAATAACCCTAGGAATCATAACTAATTATACACAATTACTAGGTTTAGAACACACACACAAACACACACACACACACACACACACACACACACACACACACGTGTATGGTCCTTTCGGTTGTTAACAACACATACATTAATTGATAGTATTATGAAATAATTTATTTTAAGGTTATTAAAGGAAAAAGTTTAAAGTAACCTCAATCTATTGAGATTAACATCAATCTATTCAAATGGTTTACATGCATATAAATAACTTGTGGTATGTTTTACTAGGCCACTCTATGCCAGTATAATATATTGACATTGTTTAGAAGGTTAATCAGAAAATAAAAGTATGGTATTATGGTATCAGTATATCAAGAACTCACCTGCTCTGGGAAGTGGTTTATACAACTCCAAGTATTGCTCCCCATGAAGAAGCTATATTAAGGTAAAAAATATTTTATTAGCAAATTCTTGCTTCACCGGTTCTGCCTGTGAATACTGCTACTCACAAATGATATCTACATGCTCACATCTCTCCCTAAATTATCTACCTCACTTTGGCTTCTACTTCTTAATCATGTGATTCAAAAATAATCAGTCCCCCAATCTAAAGCCAGCTAGCTAGTTCTTCTGAAGCAGAGTAGATATATTTGTGTTCTTTCTTAGCATTCATAAATTCTAGTTAACTGATAAATATGGATTATTTGCCAGTAGAGACACTAAATTAGGCTCTACTAGGCCTCATAACAGTGCCTGGAACATATTGGATATCAAATAAATATTTTTTTAATAAGAATGTACAAATGGGTCACTGCTAGTAATTTCAGGTCACACATATCAAATACGAATAACACAACTAAAACACAAAGAAAAACCTTACAACCACGTCCAAAATAAAAGCCCTGTCAGCCGGACTCAGTGGCTCAGCCTGTAATCCCACGCTTTGGGAGGCTGAGGTGAGCGGATTGCCTGAGCCCGTGGGTTTGAGACCCGCCTAGGCAACTTAGTAAGACCTCATCTCTAAAATAAATCAAAAAATCATCCGGGCGTGGTAGTGTGTGCCTGTAATTCTGGCTACTCAGAAGGCTGAGGCGGAAGGATCGCCGGAGCCCAGCAGGTCGAGGCTGCGGTGGCCGGGAGCGGCCACTGTACTCCAGTCTGGGCAACTGAGTGAGACTCCAACTCAAAAAGTAAAAAAAATAAAAAATAAATAAAAGCACTGTCAATGTCAACATTCCCTTCTTGCAATACCTTGCAAATTATCTATAAAAAGTAGATATTCGGACACTGTAACTTAATGGCCACTTAACTTAAATATATCAGAGTAGGAATACACCAGTGTATGTAGGAAGACAATAGGACAGGAAAACCAAAACCTAACCCACACACGCAAATGAACACACTCCACTGTAGTGAGACAACTTACTAGTCTTCCTCAGAACTCATAAGGAGAAAAAGGGATGGGGCATTGCAGAGAAGATGAATGATCTACCTTACTGTGTCATGTAGTCTGAAAACTCAAGGTTAAGAAGCCTGAGATTGCCGGGCACAGTGGCTCACACCTGTAATCTCAGCACTTTAGGAGGCAGAAGTGAGAAGACTGCCTGAGCCCAGGGGCTTGAAACCAGCCTGGGCAAGTTGGCGTGACCTCGTCTCTATAATAAATCAACAAAAATTAGCCAGGGATGGTGGTGCACGCCTGTAGCTCCAGCTACTTGGAAGACTAAGGTGGAGTGATCACCTGAGCCCAGCAGGTCAAGGCTACGGTGGCCGTAAACATGCCACTGCACTCCAGCCTGGGTGACAGAGTGAGACTCTAATTCAAAAAAAAAAAGAGAGAAGACTGGGATCAAATTACAAGATAGCTATCATTACTCACCACAGAATATAAATACCATTTATCATTTCCAGCTCTTAGGAGGAATTTTGAAATAATTGCCTTTTTTTGCACTTATATTATCCATTTATAATTTCCAACTCAGGAGGAATTTTGAAACATATGTCTTTTTTTTTTCTTTTTTTGAGTTGGAGTCTCACTCTGTCGCCCAGACTGGAGTGCAGTGGCCGCTCCCAGCCACTGCAGCCTCAGCCTGCTGGGCTCCGGCGATCCTTCCGCCTCACCCTTCCAAGTAGCTGGAACTACAGGAGCGTGCTACCACCCCCGGCTCATTTTTGATTTATTGTAGAGATGAGGTCTCGCCAAGTTGCCCAGGCGGGTCTTGAACCGGCGGGCTCAGGTAATCCACTCACCTCAGCCTCCCAAAGGCGCAGGATTACAGGCTGAGCCACCGAGCCTGTCTTTTTTTTTTTTGCACTTATATTATCCAAACAGCAGAATGGTGTGTAGCAAATACCACAGGAGACTGACTGAAACAACAAACTGCCCAGCACATATTTCTTGTCTTTTTCCCAACTTCATCAAAAACTCTAATAAAATAAGTTGCCATCAACTCAGAACAGCAATGGACTAATTGATCCACCAGCAAACAGCTTCTCCCATCAGTCACAGAAATCAGCTCATAGCTCCGTGATTCAAAATTATTGCCAGGCTCACAACTGGAAACTTATTCCAAGAAACAAAATACACTTTGTGTCAAAGGGTTTCTCACAGTTGTTCATTCCTTTCCTCTTGAAACACTTTATTCACTGGGCGTCTCAAATACCACATTGTCCTGATATTCCTCATGACTTACTGGCCAATTCCATCTCAGGCTCTCTTGCTAGTTCCTTTGCATCTCTTTCCCCTCTAAACACTGCCCCTAAACTCAGGCCTCTTCTCTGCTTACACTTATACATTAGATTTCATCTAGTCTTCAGTCTTTAAACACCACCTAAATGCTAGGTGGACCTCTCCCCTGAACTCTAGACTTATATGTTCAACTGACCATTTCACATAGCCACTTAGATGTACAACAGGCATCGCAAACCAACACCTAATCACCGCCACCTTAAAACAAGTGTGTGCATATATGTGTGTATGTGTGTGTACATATAAAATCATACACAATGTCATATTTAACTACCATTCATATTAAATATATTGTATATAATTAATTATACAATATATAGGTATATATATTGTGTATGTATACATATATACACACAAATCATATATATATATCAACCCAGTTGTTCAGAACAAACACTTTTATCCTTGACTCCTCTTTTTTACCCTCCTATCCAGCAATTTTGCTTGGACTACTATAAGAGACTCTTAACTGGTTTCTCTTCTTTCATGCTTGGCTCCCATACCATCTATTCTCCACATACCCGCAAGCTTGAACCTGTGAGTGAACATACCCATCAAGTCACTTTAGCTCCAAAAGAACTACAAATGGCTTCCCATGTTCATCAGAGTACAAGCTGAAATCCTTATAATGCCTACAGGGCCCTCTTCTCCTACATTGCTCCTTTGCTCACTCTACAGCTATACTGGCCCCCTTGCTGTTCCAAAAACAAGCGAAGTATGTACCTACCTTAGGGCCTTCTATACTTGTTCTCTCTGCCCCAAATACTCTTCCCCTGGATAATTACCTGGCTCGCTCCTTCACCAATATCATGCGGTAAGGATTATCATAATTTTTACAAAAAAGGAAACTGAAGCCTAGAGAAGTTACTTGCCTTTGGTCAAGTATCAAGCAAGTGGGAGGGAGAGAAGAACATTATGCTAGGGTTATGGGACTATGCATAATTATTTATAATTACATTTATAAATAGACATATATACATACATACACACATTACCCACACACATAAACATAATAAATATGACATTTATGAACAATATTTAAAGAATAGAAGAAAAGCAAAATAAAGGCTTCTTATTAGGCATACCTTTGCAAAGTTGATTGAAAGCCCAGGAATTTCTCCTAATCCTCCGTTCATCATAGATTTCTGACCTAGGATAACTCCAAAGGTAGGCAAACAGGAGAAATCAGAACTTCCTTCATAAATAAATTTCAAATCGTTTGGATCCTTGATTGATGCTCCCACTCCAAGGGCATACATAACAGCTTCCAGTTCAGTATAAGCAGAAGAAAATGGAGGGAGCTTATAGCCAATAGCTCCAGCCTACAGGATGGTGGTAAAAATGATTTTTACATTTTTTTTGTCAAATCCTTGAAATTTTAACTTTTCAAAACTATTAACTACTCATATACCTAGCTTTGCTTTTGAACAGATGTGAATAGAATGTCAGTTGGCATATGTTGGTAGAGCATACTTATTTCATTATATTTGATTTTTTAAAATAGAAACCAATTAGATAATGTGTGGAAGAGGACTTCATTTACAAAAAAGTACTTTTTATTGTTTGCCTTTCGCTAACAGATAGCATGCCTCATTTTCAACTTTCTTGTCTCGAATTTAGCAATTATTAGTTATCCAAAAAATAATAAATTTGTTATAGCTAGGGAGGGATAGTAAATTTCTCTATAAGATCCAATGGATAAAATTCATTATAAGCAGATGAGCAAAACACTGCTTAATATTTGTAAATCTGATTGCCTCATAATAGTTTTAATTAAAATGAGACTTACCCGAAGTTCCTTCCTAGGACTGCCCTTTGTCTATTTAGATATTGTATTTTTCTGCTTAATGATGATATGCCTAACTAATGTGGGAGGTGTATATTAGGTTATACATGAACAATGTCCATTTTCCCCATCACTTTTATCCTAAAGCAGGAGTTGGCAACCAAGGGTTAAGAGCTAAGAATGGTCTTTATATGATGGTTAAAAATAAAAAAAACAAGAATAAAAAATAAAATAAGTAAGAAAAACAAGAATACAAACGGAAGGAGTATGTGGCCCAAAAAGCCTAAAATATTTACTCATGGCCCTTCACCAAAAGAGTCTGTCAATCCCTATTCTAAAGTAAAATCAAATGGTATATACAGACCATATTCTAAGGCTTAAAATTAGATTCCTAATTTTCTTTATCACTATGTTACAATAATCAGAATCTAATGTGGCAAATGAATTACTTTAACTATTTATCCAGTACATTTTTTTTAAAGGACACATATAAGAGATAGTAAATTGGCAAATTTTACATGAATTATAATCACAATTCTATTCAAATTTCTGACAGTGGGAAGCCCTTTACTTGCAGCCATGTTGAAGCATTTGCAAAATGCGATATCAATGCTTTCCCTTAAAAGAAATGACACAGGAGAGCTGGTAATATAGGAACCTTTTCTAAAAAGTTAGAAAAATGTCAATTTAAGTAAGGTTGTTTAACTGTTCTGAAGAAGAGAAAGCAAAAATTTAATATTTCGACTTAAATTCATTTAAATTCTATCAACATTTAGTACAGATGTTATTAAATGTTTTATCACTTATTTAACAATAAATAGCTTAGCAAATCATTTTTCTTAATTTTAAAGATGTGGGGTACAATTCAGGGTTAGGTATACAAATGTTCGTTATGCAGGGTACCCTTGTTGATGAGGTTTGCTCCCCACCCTGGGTAGTTTCCCTCAACTACCAATCCTACCACCCTCCCCTGGCAGTTTCCCACTACTGCCAGTCCCTTTCTTATAGTATTATGGTAATTCTTCAAGGTCTGCTTATGAGTGAGAATGAATGGTACTCTTTGTTTCTGTGACAGATCACTATGATAGACTCTAAATCCACCCAAGTTGCTGCAAAGTCCATATGTTTGTCCTTCTTTATGGCTGCATAATATTCCATTGTGTATATGTACCACATTTTTTTTTTATGACAGCACAGTTGGTTCCATGTTTTTGCTATTGTGAATAGTACTGCAATGAACATGCGTGTGCAGGTATCTTTTTTGTAGAATGATTTGAGTCCCTCCGGGTATATTCCCAATAGGGGAATTGCTGGGTCATATGGAAGGTCAATTTCTAGTTCTTTCAGAAATCGCCACACTGTTTTCCAAGAGGCTGTACTAGTTTGCATTCCCACCAGCAGTGTAGAAGCATTAATTTTTCTCTGCATTCTCACCAGCATCTGTTGTTGTTTGTTTTATTAATGATTGCCATTCATACTGGGGTTAGTTGGTATCTTAATGTGGTTTCGATTTGCATTTCTCTGATGATTAATGAGGCTGGGCACCTTTTCATGTGTTTGTTGGCTACCTGAATCTCTTCTTTTGAGAAGTGTCTATTCACGTCTTTTGCCCACTTTTTAAAGACACTGTTTGTTTTTTCCCTTTTGGCATGTTTCAGTTCCTAGTAGATACTGGATGTTAGGCGTTTGTCTGATATATAGTTGGCAAATATTTTTTCCCATTTTGTGGGCTGTCTCCCTGCTCTCTTGATGGTTTCTTTTGCTTTGCAGAAGCTTTTCAGTTTGATGAGGTCCCACTTGTCTATCTCTTATGGCATGAGCATTTGGGGTTTTGACCAGGAATTTGTTGCCAGTTCCAATTTCCATAAGAGTGTCCTCTGCATTTCCTAAGGTTCTCATAGTTTGAGGTTTTACGTTTAGGTCTGATCCATTTAGAGTTGACTTTTGTGTGTGGTGATAGGTAAGGGTCCTGTTTCAATTTTCTGCACATGGTCAGCCAGTTTTCCCAGCATCATTTACTGATTAGGTACTCCTTTCCCCAATGGTTGTTGTTGGAAACTTTGTCGAAGATGGGTTGGTTGAGAAATTGAGGTTTTGCTTCTGGAATCTCTATCCTGTTCCATTGGTCTATATGACTATTCTTGTACCAATACCAGGCCATTTTGATTATTGTAGCCTTATAATAAAGTTTGAAGTCTGAAAGTGGGAAACCTCCTGCTTTGTTTCTTTTGCTAAGGATTGTTTTGGCTATTCATGATTGTTTATATTTCCATATAAATTTCTATATTGTCATTTCCAGGTCTGAAAAGAATGATGCTGGTAATTTAAAGGGTATTGCATTGAATTGTAGATTGCCTTTGGTAAGATGGACATCTTAACTATGTAGATTCTTCCTATCCATGAGCATGGAATATTTTTCCATTTGTTTGTGTCTTCTTGGATTTATCTGTGCAGTGTTTTGTAGTTTTTATTGTAAAGGTCTTTAACTTCTCTCATTTTTTCTGTGGCTATTGTGATGGAGTTATGCTTTATATTTGCTTCTCTGCCTGCTTGCTGTTGGTGTATAAGAATGTAACTGTCTTTGCACATTTATTTTATACCCTTAGACTTTGACAAAGTAGAAAATAATTTTTTACAAAAGATTCACATTTCAAAGAAAGTTTTGCTGATTATAGGCATTTTCATTACAGAGGCATAAAACCTTGTGTGTGGTAGGTGAAGATGTAAAAATCACAACAAAGAACCTGTAACATATAACCTCCAGAAGTCACGCTGTGCTCTGGTCCCCGACCCACATACATATTTCCACACAACTCAAATTGACTTAAAGTCAATTTAAAGTAAGTCTTGAATATCTCCAGTTAACAAACCTGCACATGTACCTCCTGAATCTAAAATAAATAAGTAAAGTGCAAAAAAGACAGCAACAAAGAGCTGTTAATGGACAGAATGAAAGTTGGGTGCACGCTTAGAATGTTCACTCTATTTGTATGTATTCTCAAGCAACTTGCGGTTATTTTGCATCTTTTTAAACATTAAATAAGCAATATCATACTTTATGTGTTCTTCTGAAACTTTTTCAAAACACCATATTCTGTTTTTGAACAGTATCTTTAATTTACTCATTGTTTTTCTTTTTTTTTACTGCTACAGAATTCCACGCTACCATCAAACCACAACTTGTTTAGCCATTTATCCTATTGATTAACTTTTTGGCTTTTTTTTCCTTCTATTACAGACAATAATGCAATAAACACTATGTGTATGCCTCTGTGTACTCCTGTTGAGGTTTTTAGGGTCTGTACCCTGGAGCTGAATTTCTGGGTTGTAGGATATGTGTATCTTCAAATACACTAGAGAAAGCTGTTTTACCAATGTACATCCCCACAGCAGTGTTTAAGAGTTTCATTTACTTCAAATCTCCAATAATGCTTGGTGCTATCAGACTTAAAATGGGTACAAAGATGACGTTATTTATGATTTCAATTTATATTCCTGGTTATTAGAAGAGATGAATATCCAATCATAAAGTTATTGAACATCTATGTATTAATTTCTGGTTTCTATTTTCTGTCCATTATTCTACTATACTGTCCTTTTCTTGTTGAGTGAGATATATGTATATGTGTACATATACATATATATATGAATATGTTTTTATACACATATTCATTGTATTTTGTTCATTTTATATATCACAAATCTCTTCTCCCGGCCTGCAGCTTATTTTTTCACCTTGTTTATTACAACTTTGATTAATACAAATTTTCAATTTTAAGGTAGTCAAATTCATCAATATTTTCTTCCTGTTTCTTTTAGTAATGTGTTTTAAGAGATGTTTACTATTTTCCCTGCCCTCATGAGGTTATAAAGTATTCTCTTAAATGTTCTCCTAAGGGTGTTAAGATTTTTATTTAACAATTAAACATTTAACAAAATTGAAATTTAATTCTTAAAAAAAAAGAAAACTGTATGTGGAAGGTAAAAAGTCAGGCAGGCATAGATATCAATACTAGATATTTCAGGTTAGCCTCAAGTACTTTTTATCAGTTGAGGTAACCCCTTTTATCCTGTTCTATCTAGTAACTCCCTGAGTTAATTTCCAAACAGCAATGGGGGGAGGGGCGGGGGAGATAGCTAAAGCACCAGTCAGCAACTAACTTGATTTATCACACCTCAAAGGGAGACTTCTAAAAATTATATACAAGTAAAGTATATCCCTCTGGAAAGTTGATGATAAGCTTTCAGTACCTCTGTCCAACCAAGGGAAGAAGCTGAGAAGCTGAGTGGGCGAACTTCCACTCTGCTAGCTCCACTCAGACACTAGGAAAAACCTTGAAAACTGACACCTAATTGACCTGAGCTCCATCAAGGTAAAGAAAAGCATGGCACATTCCAGAGAAATCTGAAAGGGAGAAGTTAAAAAGAAGAACAAAGTACTCTGGGCAGCTTCAGAATTCATCACGGACCACCTTCTCATGGGGTTCAATGTCACGAACTCCCTGTATATCAGAATCAGCCTTGTTGTAAAGTAAATCATAAATTCATGATTTCTGAACAAATCCTCTATTTTAAATTATCTCTTCCACTGCTTCTCTTCATGATTAGAGACTGAAAGTAACTATATCCAAAAAAAAAAGAAGGGAGGAAGCAAAAAGGAGGGAAGGAGGGAGAGAAAAGTCTCCAGAAAAAGCAAAAGCTTCAGGCATTTCCCACTTACAAATCCTGATGTTGCTGTAGTTGCTGCATGACTGGTATGATTTGTTGAAATTCCTCCTTCTGAATCTATTTTACTTAGAACTTCAATTATACCGCCAGTGGATTCTAAAATTAAAAATAAATAAAGGTTTGTTAAAGATGTGACTAAGAAAACCTATACTATTACTCCTATAACCTTCAGCAAACTTGCTCCAGGACCTCCATTGTCATTCATGAACTGAATGTATGTCAGGCTATTATAGGAAAAAACTATTTAAAAGACTTTGAAACAGAACAAAGATAAATGAACGTCTTTAATGAAAAACAAGGCAATGTCAGCTCTATTCACAATAGCAAAAACAAGGAACCAACCATGTTGCCCATAGAAGCTGGAATGGATTAAAAAATGTGGTACATATACACAATGACTATTATGCAGCCATAAAGAAGGACAAACATATGGACTTTGCAGCAACTTGGATGAATTTAGAGTCGATCATACTAAGTGATGTATCACAGAAACAAAGACCAGAGTACCACATGTTCTCAGTCATAAGCGAACCTTGAACAACTGTAAGAAAGGGATTGGCAGTAGTGGGAAACTGTTAGGGGATGGGGTTGGGATTGGCAGTTGAGGGAAACTGCTAGGGGAGGGAGGGGAATACCTCATTAACAAGGGTACTGCATAATCAACGTTTGTATACCTAACCCTTTATAATCTTTATAATAATAAAGAAAAAAGAAAAGAAAAGAAAAAAAAGGCAATGTCTAACATATCCTCCCTGATTATCTGATTCTGGGGGGTTTGAGATTTTCAATGTCTTTGACCTATTTCATAACTCTGTAAAGTGGCATACTTGCATGCAATTTCTGTCTGGTGGAAAGACAACTGATTTCCCTTCCTTCCTCAGTATTACTCTCCCCCAGGATGAAAGGATGTCAACATTACCTGCCGACATTCACCCGACTCCCGCCCTTGTCACTCCCCAACATGTACAAGTAATAACTCTGAAGACAGTACCAAACATTCTTCCAGAGAAAATCATCATCATAACCTGTGACTCCAGATAAGAATCAAAAGCTGCTATTCTGGTCTATAAAAGATTAATAAAGGAAGCTCAGGGGGCATCCATATGCTGTTGATGGGAGTGTAAACAAGTACAATCTCTGTGGAAAACAGTTTGGCAACTCCTAAAAGGTCTAAAAATAGACCTTCCATATGACCCCACAGAGGAACTCAAATCACTCTATGAAAAAGACACCTGCACATGCACGTTTATTGCAGCATTATTCACAATAGCGAAAACATGGAACCAACCATGCTGCTCATTGAAAGAGGACTGGATAAAAAAAATGTGGTACATATACAAGATGGCATATTACGCAGCCATAAAGAAGAACAAAATTATTAACTTCACAGCAACTTGGATAGACTTAGAGTCTATAATACTGAGTGATCTATCACAGAAACAAAGAACTGAGTATCACATGTTCTCATTCATAAGCAGACCTTGAACAATTATCATAATACTATAAGAAAAGGATTGGCAGTAGTGGGAATCTGCTGGGGTGGGGAGGGGCAGGATTGGCAGTAGTGGGAATCTGCCAGGAGAGTGGTGACACACCTCAACAACAAGGGTACCTGCATAATGAACATTTGTATACCTAACCCTGAATTGTACCCCACATCTTTAAAATTAAATTTTTTT
This sequence comes from Cephalopachus bancanus, assembly GCA_027257055.1. Taxonomy (NCBI): domain Eukaryota; kingdom Metazoa; phylum Chordata; class Mammalia; order Primates; family Tarsiidae; genus Cephalopachus; species Cephalopachus bancanus. The sequence goes on along the minus strand of JAPVLO010000444.1, from coordinate 672,729 downwards.
TAATTCAAAAAAGAAAAGAAACCATACATTCCTGACAAAAACCATGGAGAGCAGTTACAACTCGATGCTCAAGTAGTGGAAGTTTAGCTAACAGAAAGATCAATGCAATCCAGAATATTTGGGGAGGTTTTGTTGAACATCTGGGGTTTAAGTTTTTCTAAAGAAACACTAAGATTAGCAGAGGTGATAAAAGGAGGAAGGGGTGTGCTAGAAAGTCAGAAAACCAGTAGCAAAGACAAAGGGCTAATATAAAACCACATGTATGCACTGGACAGAAAAGAGCTAAGCCTAAATAAAATAAAATAGACTTAAATAATCTTTTGGGAAATAGAGAAAAATCAGGTCAGATGAGGAACATATGGCTAGGTACCAGAACATTTTGAAATCAAGCACCAGCGAGGAAGTAGGTACATTTAGCACAAATGAGTAAACATCTCATGCCGTCCATCCCCCAACCACACATGAATCAAAAAACAGGATTTAAAAAACTGAAACACTGACAGTGAGACTAATATAAATATCTTAAATGTGAAGAAGTCTAATACCTACTAGAACAGAAAATATGCTACAGACGATACAAGTGTCTAAGTACCACAGTTAAGATAGGAGAAAAAAATGCTTGTTGCCTCTGGTTCTCCAGCCAGGGCTAAGTGACTTGGAACTCTCTTTACCTTGGATACTCTGAGGTTTGCTGGCATTCTCAAAGTCACAGATCTTCTTCCAGTTAACCTTCACTGCCTCAGGAGTCATTGGCTGATTCCTCTGTCTTACAATGGCTCCAAGGGTCCGCTCCCAGCGTACTGGTTATAGAAACAAAACTAAGATATTGAGCACATAGTTTAAGAGGAAGATAGAAAGTAAAATGCATAAGAGCCCTTTAATAATTTTTTAACTTCAAGAGAAAGGAAATTCAGGAAAAAGAATTCTAACTTCTAAAGGATTTACTATAAGCTTAAAATGAGTTTTTCCTAGCAAGCTCATTAAGGCCTGTTTTAAACATATAAATATTTGAAGTTGAAGGGAAAATTTCTCCTCTGACTATGCCAGGCAATACTAAAGACAGACTGTTATGCTGTATCTGAAAAAGTTAAATTATATGATAATCATACCAAAAGACCGACCTCATGACCACAAAGTAATATACTTTGCTTTCCTTTTTTATAAAATGAAGAAAACTGAATACAGTTTTATTAAATAGCAAACTGAGGACAAATGCTGATAACAGGTGAGATTTTAGTTCACAAAAAATTAGTATAAGAGGTAGCCCCCCAAAATTATTCCTTACCTTCCCTTTGCTTTACTACCATTGTCACAAGAAGTCAATTAGAATGCAGAATTTATAAAAATCATTACTGCTGTATAAGTTCCATGAGAATAATTTTTAACTCCATGGGTTTTTTTTGTTGTTTTTTAACTAGAGGATAAACAATCACAAGTAACTTTATTTTTAAAATGATAGCCTGACTCTGGTGATTGTTAAATTGAAAATTTGTCTTAGGGAATGACAGAAATGCCTGTTTCCAGAGATTTCCTACTGATAAAATGCCAGATATAGCTTTTATTGCAACGCTTGATCTTCCTTTTGTAAATGGATATAATAAGACACTCAAAAATACTTGAGGAATATAAGTCACTTTAACAACTGGAGAGAATGGTCATTAATGCTAAAAATATTGTACTCTATAATATGTTGCAACAATACCCTCCAGTGATCACAACCTTTGAAGTAATTTAATTAATTGTGATTAATTTTGATACTAGCAGTCACCTGAAAACAAGTTGAGATATAGGAATTTTCACAATGTTTTTAAAATGCCATTAAGCAATTATCAAGTTTGGAACTTACAAGGTTTGAGAGATGGGATAAGAAAGGGTTGAGGCCAAATGAATTTACTGTTAGGCTGAAGGAGAATAATTCCCATAGATGAGTTGAACTTTCTGCCCCCAAAAGTTTGTCCAATGTTATTCCACACTCTCCTCCTGATGCCTCATGCTCCAAAGAAGAGAAGAATGACATGGGAGAATTGGAGAACATGTCTGCTGTGCCATCTAGAACAAGCTCATCTCATCTTTTCCAAAACAGCTCTCCCTCCTACTTACTTCTCTGCTGAAACAGCAAGAGCAAGCAGGTGGGATGCCAGAGACATGGGAGGATAAATATTGGAATAAAGAGAGACTATGCTGACTGAAGGACTAGCCAGTTTTGAATAAGACAGGACAAGTGCTGAATGAGGACTGCCTACAGGAAGAACAGACAGGTTCTTGAAACTTTCACAGGCCTACAGGATAATTGTTGTGTTTTAGAATTCCTGTTGCTATAGCAATGTTAAGTTTGAATATGCACGCATTAGACCCAACAATTAGGCATTTGACAAGAACCTAACTGGATATGCAGATTTAGATATACAGAAATAATTTATGGTAAACCAAAAACTGCAGAAGACTTACATTTTCCAATCCAGCCTGCTCCAACCTGCCAAAAAGAAGGGGAAAGCATTAAACCATCTAAGTAAAATCACTAATAAAAGTTTTTATTAAAAAAAAAAAGGCAGCTCTCTTACGAGGAGTATTAGAAGACCATAGATAAAAAATAATGCAACTCTACAGAAGTCCATTGGCTCCCATGTCTTTGCACTGCTCATGTTATCAGAACAGAAACATAAAGCAGCCCACTGGAGTAGAAATGTATGTAGTAGAAAAGAATGACTCTGACATCAGAGACCAAAATTTGACACAAGTTCTTATACTGCCTAGCTGTGTGACCATGGCCAAATCATTTGACTTCCCTAAAACCAAGTTTCCTCATATGCAAAATAAAGATAATAATACATACTTCATGTAGTTACTCTGAAGTTTAAGCAATATAAATAGTACACTGCCTAGAACATCAGAAGATCAAAATAAATGTCCCCCTAGAAAGGTCTATTGAATTTTTTAAAAAGTCAAATAAAGAATATTAGACTTAATGAACTACATATATTCCTTTTAATGAAACATCTTTATACAGAGATAAGGTAAATGACCAAATACTAACTGCTACCCAGATAGATAAATTTTCCATTTCTATAATTTTTTCCTAGAGGTCACTCAGGAAAATCCTCAGAAGAAAATGTCTGACATAAAGAAAACCTCCCTTGTCGTGTCTTCAAACACCACAACTACAGTATGCTGGAACTTAAGACAAGAATTCCACATGCATATGTAGAAATGTATCAGCAGACAGCAGACATCTTAGTGGCTCTAGGTTAAAAGGTGTGACTTTTCATCACCCTTTGCCTCTATATTAATATGCCTACACCAAGTCTGACTCGGTGGCTCAGCCCGTAATCCCGCGCCTTGGAAGGCTGAGGTGAGTAAATTGCCTGAGCCCGTGGGTTCAAGACCCGCCTGGGCAACTTGGTGAGACCTCATCTCTACAATAAATAAAAAAAATTAGCCGGGCGTGGTAGTGCGCACCTGTAGTTCCAGCTACTTGGAAGGCTGAGGCGGAAGGATCACCGGAGCCCAGCAGGTTGAGGCTGCGGTGTCCAGGAGCAGCCACTGCACTCCAGTCTGGGTGACAGAGTGAGACTCCAACTCAAAAAATTAAATTAAATAAATAAATAAATAAATAAATAAAAGGGTCTAAAAGGATTTTTACCAAAGAGTGAACAATGGATCTTACTGGATGGTTGGATTATGTGTGGATTAGTATTTTTATAATAAAAATTTAAAGCTTTGCCATAAGGAAAAATATAAATGTTTACCTTTTTAAGTTAAAATAAATAAGTTGTGCTTAATGATCTACCACACCGGACTAAAGTCCTGCTATATTAGTAGTTAAAATGGGGCTACTGCTATGTACTAGGCCTTATGATAAGGGTCTAAAAAATGATGTGTAGTTGTTACAACAAACCCCCAAAAAACCAAAGCTCAGAAAGGTCAATTTATACAATATCCCAGCAAACTAGTAATCACCAGAATAAGAATTAAGAATCTGGCTTGGATGATATTAAATTCCAAGCTCTATCTTTCCACTTTATCATTCAGCTTCTTAAATCAATGAAATTTTATACATTTGACTAAACACATCTAACCAGCCACACTTTCATTTAGTAAGAATATTAGAAAGCAGAATTCACAGTTTCTGTTACCTTCTCAAAAGGACATTAGTTAACACTTGCCCTTTAATTATAACCTAGATACAATATTTACAAATATGTAAGTGGGCTGGGCACAGTGGCTCACACCTATAATCCTAGCACTTTGGGATTCGTGCGACTGCATTCCAGCCTAGGCAACAGAATGAGACCTCGACTCAAAATAAATAAATAAAAATATACAAGTGATGTCTGCTGGTGCAGATTTCTACAAATGTATGTAATTAGAAAATACTAATAGAAAAAAAAAGCCAGAAAGGTGCAAAGTACCTCAAACAAGCTACCATTTTCCTTACAACTCTCGTGGCAAAGCCAAAGGACCAGGGGTGCCACATATTCTGGCTTCAGGGCTTCCACAAGATCTGAAATAAAATTTTTTAAAGTTCATTTTAAAAGAATATATATATATTTAATCAATCATTTTACTTTCTAAAATTTTCTTATAAAATTATAGGTAATTCAGCAACTTTAAAAATAAGCACAAAATTATATGTTACACATAAGTAGTCTAATATCTAAGGTTTTTGGAAGAACTTTTTCATCACAACAGAGACACTTCTAAGGCACTCTCAAGCTTCTAAAATTATAGGCCTCTGACACACCTTTCCAAGATGGGCAACATACTATTCAGGAAGAGTTAGAGCTGCTTAGGCAAAGACTAGTGAGCAAAACTATATTTAAACATGAAAAACTTGGGTACCGTTCATTCTCAAAACTATTTTACTTTCTCAGCTATTTAACAAGAATCTAGAAAACTACAAAACAGCCATGACAACTGTAATGGTAGATAATGATTGAGAGCACTTAATCCTAATTAGTAGAATACCAGGGTAGGCAAATAATGATTGAAATAGACCTTGCAACCATCACTGGTGGTAATAAAGTATAAGAATTATTTTCTCACTGCAAACTTTTTTGACTTTAAAAATTGATATAAGCCAGGCTCGGTGGCTCAGCCTGTAATCCCGCGCCTTTGGGAGGCTGAGGTGAGTGGATTGCCTGAGCCCACAGGTTCGAGACCCACCTGGGCAGGTGAGACCTCATCTCTACAATAAATCAAAAAATCAGCCGGGCGTGGTAGCGCATGCCTGTAATTCCGGCTACTTGGAAGGCTGAGGCGGAAGGATCACCAGAGCCCAGCAGGTCGAGGCTGCAGTGGCCGGGAGCGGCCACTGCACTCCAGTCTGGGCGACAGAGTGAGACTCCAACTCAAAAAAAAAAAAAATTGATATATAATAGTTGTACATATATTTGGGGTACAATGTGCAATGGTCAAATCAAGGTAATTGGTATATCCATCACTTCAAATATTTATCTTTTCTTTGTGTTGAGAACATTACAAATCTTCTCTTCTAGCTATTTTGAAATACATAATAAGCTATAGTTAACTATAATTTTTCTACTATATTATTGAATACTATATTCTTTCTATCTCACTCTACTTTTCTACCCCATAACCAACTAGTCTTTCCTATTGCATACTTTCTGTAAGTAGCTTAGTAGAGCATAAAGGTACTACACAAGGAAAATGAAGACTTGGATTTTGGTACAGGTCCTGCCACATAGGCAACTTAGGATCTTGAGCAGATCATTCAACTTCCCTGGGCCTGTGTCTTCATCAGTATGCTGGTAATTAAAATGCTTTCCATTCCTATTCCACCAAGTTGTCTCAAGGCTCAAATGATATGCAATTTGTATCTTTTAAATCCTTAAATTACTTGTAATTTTATTTAAAGGATCAAATATATGTTTTTTTAAAAAAAGATGATATTTATAGTCCCTGTAAATCAACAGCTCTAAAAACTTTTCACTTTACAACCTCTAACAGCTCTCAAGTATGCAAGCAGTCCAACAGCACACTGTTTTCCATTTTCAATATACTATATACATGAGAAAAAAAATAAAAGGAAGACTCCAACCATCTCAAATTACACAATAAAACAAATTATTACCCTATATACCATTCATTTAAATACATAACATTACTCTAATTTCCCATATATCAATTGGTAAATTTGAACATTAAAGGATATTTATATATGACGATTCAGATATTTGAGTGGACTAACTTCATACTGAATGCAAAATAAACATATCTATAAAATCCAACAGCATCTATTATCTTTGGTGACAAAAAAGAAGAAAATAGCATAAGCTACACAGAAAAAAAAATACTTCTGCTTTGCACTATATATCATATATTACCACGAAGACTATAAGTAAATATTCTTGCTTTCCAGTGCCTTCTCAAACTCCTAAGTTAGCCAACATCTATTAAACTCAATGTTATAAACAAAACACACACAAAAAAGTTCAAGAGGGTAAATAAAAGTCAAAGAAGTCTCATAGCTATTAAGATATAAGCCGGGCTCAGTGGCTCAGCCTGTAATCCCGCGCCTTTGGGAGGCTGAGGTGAGTGGATTGCTGAGCCCGCGGGTTCAAGACCCACCTGGACAGGCGAGACCTCATCTCTACAATAAACAAAAAAAAATTATCCGGGCGTGGTAGCACGCGCCTGTCGTTCCAGCTACTTGGAAGGCTGAGGCGGAAGGATCGCCGGAGCCCAGCAGGTCGAGGAGGCAGTGGCCGGGAGTGGCTACTGCACTCCAGTCTGGGTGACAGAGTGAGACTCCAACTCAAAAAAAAAGATATAAAGTTATATGAAATCAAAATTAGAACTTTAGCTTATTTACTCAACTCAATGTTCCTTCCACAATACTAGATGTCAGGATACCTAGCGTTATAGTGAGCCAGGTACTCAGAAGAACACTGGTGCTGCCAGAAACAAGATTTTTTAAAATACTGCTGAGACAGAGAAAGTATTCCCCTTATCAAAAAAAGGAGGGAAGGGGAGGGGAGAAGAAGGAAAGGGAAGGAGATAAGGAGGTGGGGGAAGAGAAGAGGGAGGAGAGGTGAGGAAAGGCGAGGAGAGGAAAGAGCAAACCCCTAGAGCCACACTGTAGGGAAGGCAGGGATGCCCTGAGAACAGATACCAATAACAATATTGATACCTAGATACTTAGAGGTTGGCCAGCTTCCAGATTGAGTCCTAAGTCTAAAATGTTCTATACTGAACCTCAACTTTCAAGGAAGACTGAAGCAGACCAAAGTTGGCTATGGCTCCTGGTTACCGACAGTAGCAAAGACAAATCCTCTCTGAAGAAAACACAATCCATTTAAAACACAGAACAAAAACAGAATCAAATCAGGTAAAAAGAACTTATGATTAAAATCACCAAGCATACATGAAAGAAAGCCACCATGAATAAAAGTGAAAAGAAATAGCAAATTTAAACTACAATGGAATAGAGATATTGGAATGTAAAATATATAGAAAAGTTAACTACTGATTCAAAATTGAAGAATATAATCACAATCACAATGGTAAGACAGTACAAGAAACTGTCAGAAATGACAGAATATATTTGGCAGAGGGGGAAAGGAAGAATTAATGAAAGCAAAAAAAAAATCAAAGGATGTGTAAAATAGTAGATTAGACACGTGAAGATTGAATTAGTGAAATAGAAGACATTTGATAAAATTATTCAGAATTCAATACAAGAGGTAAGGATATAGAAACATGACAGAGAAGCTAAGAGAAATAAAGGACTGAATTAAGTCTAACATATACCTAATTGATATCTAGTAAGAAAGAAAGAGAATTGGAGGAATGTTTCAAAAGATAAAGGCTGAAAATTTTCTAGACCTTACAAAACTAAACAAAACATAAACCAAGAGTTCCAAATCAAAGAACCACAATATAAGACAAGCATGCTGAACACATAAAAAGAAATGCAACCCCAGGTACATCAATGAAAGAACAGAACCCCCCAAAATAAAAAATAAAAAAAAAGAAAGAAAAGATTTAAAAAGCACCAGAGAAGAGAACAAAACATCTACAAAGAAATGACAATTCAACAACAATGGAAACCAGATGAGGGTAGAATGGCTTCATCAAGATGCTGAGAAAATAACTATCACCTTAGAATTGTGGTACCAGAAAATCCGGTCATTCAAGAATGAAAATGAAATAAATACATTTAAAGATATACAAAACTGAGAGAATATACAAAGTACTAGTACTAAAGAAACTTCTAAAAGACTTTATAACCACTGGTAGATGTTAAATTGTCTTAAACCATTTGAAAATAATTTAGCATTATCTTAAGTTAAGCACTTGTATACTTCCTGACTCAACAATTTTACTTCGTTGTACGCATACTAGAAAAATTCTTGTTCATATGACCCAGGACACATGTATAAGAATATCACTATTCAAAAATACAATTAACTGAAAACAAACCCAGACGTCCATTAATAAAAATTAAATAAATTCACATAATAGACTATTTTACAGCAGTAAAAATGATTGCAGCTATACATAAATTAATCTTAGAAACATAAGATGGCATGGAAAAGAAAAGAGTAATTCTACCCTCAAAAAAAGTACAATGTCATGACGATCAAAAACAAGAAAACTAAACAATAAAGTGCTTATCCACAAATTTATTATATTTTTTAACAATTTTAAAGGTAAGGGAATGAAAATCAAACATGCTCTTTAAGTAATTCTCAAGGAAGAAAAGGGCTAAGGTGAAAAGATAACAAAATAGATTCAAGTTACTGATAATGCTCTAGTTTGGGGGCTGTGTGATAGACATCAAAAGACTCCCTTCATTTCCTTGCATTTACCCCATTTTGTAGTTCTATCCCACAGTGTACCAGAATTGGTCCATGTGAGCAACAGGATAGAACAAAGATGATGGTATGTTTCTTCTGAAATTAGACACTGCAACTTCTGTCTTGCTGGCCCTCTCTTTCAAATTCTTAGCTCTGGAGAAAGCCAGCTGCCATATCAAGAGCAGTCCTATGGAAAGGCCCACATGGTGAGAAATTGAGGCCTCCTAACATTAGGTAGGAAGGAATGGAGGCCTCTTGCCAACTGCCATGTGCATGAATCATCTTGGAAGTGGATCCTTTAAGCCAATCTTTCAAATGAAGTGGAAACAAATATCTTCATTAAAACCCCATTAAAGACCTAGAACCAGAATCTCCCAGCTAGGCTACTCTAGATTTCTGATCCCAGAAATTGAGTGAGTTCATAAATGTTTATTGTTTCAATCCACTAAGTTTTAGAGTAATTTACTACATAGCAGTAAATAACTAATACAGCTTGGGAATCTAATACATTATAGGATTACATTTTATTTCATGTAAGAAACACATAAATCATATACATTACTGTTCATGTATCAAATATTCCAAAGGAGAAATGAAATTGTAAAAGTCTCATGCACATTACTCATAATATCTGTTCTTAACAAATAATTCCTTTGATAGTCTATAGGTGAGTATTTTAGAGAAGAAAAACAGTCAAAATAAATTTTCAGCTATTCTAAACTACACAAGAATTTTTAAAAATGGAATAAAAATAACAGAATTTTAGAACATGATAGGTCATTTAAAAACTGACCAGGGTGGGGGGGGACAAGAGGGAAAACAAAAAAAAGACCTACAACTCGCTTACTTTAAAGAAGAGAAAATAGGTCTAGAAAGATAAAGCAGTTTGTCTAAAGTAGATCTTATTTTCTAAAAATCTTTTACAAGAGTATGGTAGGCATAAACGATACTACATTAAACACTTACCTAATGCCTCTAGAGGTCCAGACTAGTCCAAATAAATTGTTGCACATTTCTCCTCCCCCCAAAAAATTAAAGCCTAAAGTTGTACATACTTTCTTGAAAACTTACTGCTTCCCAAACAATCTAGAGTCCATAGCAAAAAGTGACTAAGGTAGAAGTCTAGCAAAGGAATAATAGGCACAAAATCCTAAACAGTAGGCAACTCTGGGTCTGCAGCAGGAGGGTAGGATAGAGGGTACAAAGTTAGATGCAAGTTATTGGTAATGTTTCAATTCCTGGGTTGAGAAGTGAATTCATGAATATTCATTATATTTTTATGCCTTATTTTTAATCTGTAACCTATAATGTCTTGCATAGGTATGGCATTATATTTAAAAGGAAAAAATAAATTGTATATGTCTTCCACATACCTGGTTATTTAACAAGAATTCCTTTGACATTAATATGAGAGGGGGGATAAAGTATTTTTAAAGAACAAGGGACTTTAAAAATGCCTCTTCCCGAAAAAAGAAAAGGGGGGGGGAGAATTAGATCACGGTTCCAAATAGCAATTCTAAATACAAAAGCAAACTGGTTAGACATAGCTCTTGGTAAAAGCTAGAAAGTAGTGCTGTAGTATTATAAATCCCAAGTTGCATGAATGAATGTTGGTTCAAATATGAAAAGAAAATGGTGCTATAAGTATCTGTGTTCCATGGCATAGGTAATTTTAAAATAATTCCATTCATCAATTATTTTTTACCATTTCATGTAATGCTTTTAAAGTATTATGGAGAATTTCTTTTCAGAAATAAGTAAAGACCAACAGTATCAAAACTATACACAGTTGTCCGCTCTTCAAGTATTCTATAACTAACTAAATAAGCATAGGCTCTCAATCATACATTTAAAGTTTTAAATTTTTTACAGAAAGTTGGAAGAGTCATAGTATCTCATTTCAAGATTTAATATAAAGCTACGGTAACGGTAATAAAAACATCATGTTATTGGTAAAAGCACAGGCACATAGATCAATGGAACAGAACAGAGAATCCAGAAATAGACCCACAAATAAGTGGTCAGCTGATTTTCCACAATGGTACAAAGGCAATCCAAATCAAGAATGAGGAATAATCTATAGAACAAATGAACAAGTTTTTTGAAAAAATAAATGGCTGATTTATAGACATGAGGTCTCATTCTATAGCCCAGGCTGGTACAATCACAGTTCACTGTAGCCTTGGAAACCTGGGATCAAGAGATCCTCCCACCTCAACCTACGGAGTGCCTGCAATTACAGGTGCAAGTCATCATGCCTAGTTGGGTTTTTTGTTTGTTTGTTTGTTGGGCATGGGTTTTTGTCTTTTTTTAAAGAGAGAAGATGAACTATTATGTGCTAAAGGAACTATAAGAAAAATAATAGCAAAATGTGGACCACGTCTGGATCCTTAGTGGAATAAACCAACTCTAAAAAGATATTTTTAGACAACTAGAAAATTTTAATATGAATTTGATATTAGGTGATATCAGCAAGTTTTTTTGTTTGGTAAGATAATGGCATTGAAGTTTTAATGCCTATATCTATTAGATATCCACTTCCTATTGTTCATTAAACAAAATATAATGTCTAAGATTTTCTTTGAAATATTGCATAAAAAGGGGAGATAACAAAAAAAGAAGCAAAACTGGCTAAATGCTGATCATCTGCTGAAGCTGAATGATAGGTACATACAGTTTTTAAACTCTCTTTTCCCTAATCTTATGTTGGAAAGTTACATCCAAAAAAAGCATTTTTTTAAACAAAGAAAGTATAATTATAAAAATTATTTTAAAAAATTATGGAACATGAAGGTCAAGCATAGTGGCTCATGCCTATAATTCCAGCATTTTAAGAGGCCAAGGAAGGAGGATTCCTTGAGCCCAGGAGTTCAAGACCAGCCTGGGTAACATAGCAAGACCTTATCTCTAAAAAAATCAAAAAAAATTAGCTGGGTATGGTGGCATGTGCCTGTATTCTCAGTTACTCAGGAGCACAAGGCTAAAGTGAGCTGTGATCATGCCAATGCACTCCAGTCTGGGTGACAGAGACCCCAAATTAAAAAAAAATTATAGAACATAAATAAGATAAAATATAATGCAAGAACGCAATAAAATCCTGCACTATTTTATTATTCTTGATATAGTAAGTGAAAAATAATAATTAGACTTACACTTTCCACTCCAACATGTAAAGATATTCAAAGTTATAAGAATTTTGAAGGCATTCCTCAAACCAAGAAAAAAGCTGAACAAACTAAAAATCAGCAACTCTAAGATCCACCAGAGAATTGAGGTCACAAGGCAAACTACCATCCAGAAAACTGGAGAAACAGGCAAATTCAGAGAATCACATCTTACTGAGAGCAGAAGACCCTAGAGCCTAGGCCAGTAAGAACACTTAAAGAGTAATTGACAACCCGGGCTCGGTGGCTCAGCCTGTAATCCCGCACCTTTGGGAGGCTGAGGTGAGTGGATTGCCTGAGCCCATGGGTTCGAGACCCGCCTGGGCAGCAAGACCTCATCTTTACAATAAATCAAAAAATCAGCCGGGCGTGGTAGCGCATGCCTGTAATTCCGGCTACTTGGAAGGCTGAGGCGGAAGGATCGCCAGAGCCCAGCAGGTCAAGGCTGCGGTGGCCGGGAGTGGCCATAGCACTCCAGTCTCGGCGACAGAGTGAGACTCCAACTCAAAAAAAAAAAAAGTAATTGACAAATTGCTAGTGGCTGAGTACAGACTAGCTTGATCTTAGGAGGGCCCAATATTATGTGGGCCTCCAACACATTTGTAAGTTTTACCTCCAGAATTCCCCACCACATCTCCTCAGGAAAAAAGTCCTCTAACACTCTGAAATATGCCCAGAGGGTTCTATTCTACTTAAAGTCCCACCCTCAAGAAAACTATTTTACCAAAGCCTTGTCTGACCTAGGGGAAGAGCAATTTGATAACTGGAGTCCCTCTAACCATCTCAACTCAAATAAAGATAGAGGAAAAAAGGCTTAAAAATGCTTCTGAAGTCCCAATCCAGGACTCTGACCCACTTATAAAAAATGGAGATTTTAATCATAAGAGTATAGACACTTTCCCTCTCTAATTCCTTATCACTACCCAGTACATCAACAGGGTTCCAGTAAATAATAGTTCATTACAACTGAGAGAGCTCAAGGATATAAACTCAATTAAATAAAGAGTTTCTAGGGAAACTAAAAGACAGCAGAGTCTGCAAAGACAAAAACAGAGAAGAAACTGAAGCCTCTGATATCTAGAGCTACAGCAAATAATAAACACATCTTAACTTCTAACAACATAAACATAAAACCTCATACTAAAGACTTATCTACCTCACTTGCTATTACCTAACATATTCTTGACTTCCAACAAAAAATTGCAAGGCATGTTAAAATGCAAGAAAAAGCATAGGCTGAAGAGACAAGGCAAACAGAAGAGCCAGATTCAAACATGGCAGAGATTTGGGAATTACCATATTGGGAATTTAAAATAACTATGATAACTAAAGAAAAGAGTGGCAATACACAAGAACAAATTGGTACTGTAAGGAGAGAAGAAACTCAAAGATTTTCTTTGAAGTCAAAAGAAAATGCAAGAAATCAAAGACACTATAAAAGAAATGTAGAAGGAATCAGTGAGCTTGAAGACATCAATAGAAACTTCCCAAACTGAAATACAAAGAGAAAAAAAAGAATGAGAAATGGAATGGCATATCTAACAATTTTGGAGTAATTACAAGACATAACATGTGGAATAAGACTCCCACAAGAGCATGCCACTGTACTCCAGCCTGAATGACTACTCAAAAACAAAAATTTTTTTAAGTAAAAATGTGCAAAAGATTTTACTAGACACCTAATCAAAAAGAAAAAGAAACAGAAGAAATGTTTGAAGGAATGCTGGCTGAGAATTTTACAAAATTAATGACAGACACCAAGTCACAGATCCAGGAAGCTCACAGCACTCTAGGCAGCATAAATACCAACCATCTCTACCTAAGCATATCATATGCAAACTGCAGAAAACTGAAGACAAGGAGAAAATCTTGGAACAAGCCAGAAGGGAAAAAAAATCTTACCTATAGAGGAACAAGGATAACTGAAGCCAGAAAATTGATGTGAAATACAGGCATATCTTGTTTTATTGCACTTAGCTTTCTTGTGCTTTGAAGAAGTTGCATTTTTTACAAATTGAAGGATTGTGACAACACTATGTCAAATAAGTCTGTCAGCACCATTTTTTCCAAAAGCATATGCTCATTCAATTTATCTGTATCAGTATTTTTAACAATAAAGTGTTTTTTAATTAAGCTATGTATTTTTTTAGTCATAATGCTGTTATATATTTCATAGGCTACAATATAGTGTAAATGTAACTTTTATATGCACTGGGAAGCCAAAAAATTTGTGTGTATTGCAATATTAATACATACACTTTATTGCAGTGGTCTAGAACTGAACCCACAATATGTCCAAGGTATGCCCATATTTAAAGTGTTGAAAGAAAAAAGCCACCAACCTAGAATTCTGTATCCAGTGAAATTATCTTTCAAAAGTAAAGGAGTTTAAGAGAACAGAAAGACAAGCTACAGACTGGGGGAAAAATGTTTGCAAAACACATATCTGATAAAGGACTTGTTTCCAAAATACACAAAGAATACTTAAAATAAAAAATAAAATGAAATAAAAAAACAATTTAAAAATGGGCAGGCCAGCACGAAAGTTCAAGCCTGTAATCCCAGCACTTTGGGAGACAGAGGTAAGAGGACTACCTGAGCTCAGGGGTTCAAGACCAGCCTGGGCAACTTGGAGAGTTTTTTGAATAAGTCAAAGAATTAGCTGAGTATGGTGGCGCACGCCTGTGGTTCCAGCTACTTGGAAGGCTGAGGCAGAAGGATTGCCTAAGCCCAGCAGGCTGACGTTGCCCGTGAGCATGCCACTGTACTCCAGACTGAGCGACTACTCAAAAAGAAAAAAATTTTTTTAAGTAAAAATGTGCAAAAAATTTGACTAGACACCTAATCAAAAAGATAAATGGATGGCAAAGAATAGGAAAAAATGTTCAACACCATATGTCATTAAATAATTGCACATTAAAACAGTGAGACACCACTACATACCTATTAGAAAGACTAAAATCTAAAATACTGACAAAAACAAATGCTGATGAGGATGTGGAGCAACAAGAACTCTCATCCATTGCTAGTGGAAATACAAAATGATAAGACCACTTTGGAAGATACTTTGGGAATTTCTCACAAAGCTAAGCCTAGTCTTACTATACCATCCAGCAATCACACTTCATGGTACTTATCCACACGAGCTGAAAACTTATATACACACAAAAACTGAAACAAAAATGTTTATAGCAGCTTTATTCATAAGTGGCAAAACTAGAAGCAACCAAGATGTCCCTCAAAATGTGAATAATAAACAAATTGTAGTACATTCATATCATGAAATATTATTGAACAATAAAAAGAAATGAGGTCAGGCTTGGTGGCTCAGCCTGTAATCCCAGTACTTTGGGAGGCCGAGGCGAGTGGATTGCCTGAGCCCATGGGTTCGAGACCAACCCAGGCAACTTGGAGAGACATTGTCTCTACAATAAATAAAAAATTAGCCGGATGTGGTAGCACATGCCTATAATTCCAGCTACTTGGAAGGCTGAGGCAGGAGGATCGCTGAAGCCCAGCAGATTGACACTGCACTCCAGCCTGGGCGACAGAGTGAGACTCCAACCCAAAAAAAAGAAAGAAAGAAGAGATCTATCCCCTAGGCATTCAGGAGGAAGACAGGAAGAATGAATAGGTGAAGCACAAGGAATTTTTAGGGCAGGGAAACTCTTCTGTGTGAAATTGTAACAGTGGATATATAACATTATGCATTTGTGAAAGCCCATAAATTGTACAACACAAAGAGTGAACACAAGTGTAAACTATGAGCTACAGTTAATAATAATAAATTTATACTGGTTCATCAATTGTAACAAATATACATACCACTATGATGCAAGATGTTAATAACAGGGGAAACTGTGAGGAAGGTGGAGTATTCGAGAACTCTCCAGAGTATCTGCCCAATTATTCTTTAAACTTAAAACTGCTCTAAAAAATCATCTCTATTTTTAATACTTATTATAAAACAGTAAGAATACTATATCCCATTCTGTAAAAAAAAAAAATTATATATATATATATATATACACACACACACATATACACACACACACACACACACACACACACACGTCTACCTATCCAGAGAAAAAGAATGAAAGTCTATGAAAGTTTGCCTCAGTGTAGTAGAATTAAGGGTCATTTTTTATTTTTTCCTTTGCACTTTCTTAAATTTTCCACAATTTACACATGATTTGAAACTGGAAAGAAAATAACTGCTTCAGGAAACTAAGCACTTTTTCAAATTTCACTTCCAAATTTCAGTGCTGGATAACAGCACTGAAAAATAAAAGCTTGCTTACTTACCTTGAGGTATAACAGTCTGAGTCATCCTTGATCCAGCACTAGGGGCAACAGTGTTACAATAAATGTTGCTTTTCTTGCCTTCAATTGCAAGAGAATTTGCAAGGCCCACAAGACCCAGTTTCGCAGCACTATAATTTGCCTGGCCAAAATTGCCATATATTCCTGAGGCTGATGAAGTCATAATTATCCTAAAAGAAAAATCAATCTTTGAACATCATTTTTTCTATGTTTTGATAAGATTGCAACTCTAACTCTATTTTGGCATTACTGCACCTGTCAAAAGCAAATCTGTGTACTGTCATTAGCTTATCATACTCATGTTTTATATATCTAACATAAGATTAATACATAAGTAATCTCTCAAAATTCAACTATAAGATTTAACTGTTTTAAAAAGAATCCCTGGTCAGAACCAAATGAATTTAAGTGTAAGAATGTATAATTAGTATCTATCAAAAATAATAAATATTTACAAGCATAAAATAAACTGGCAATGCATAAGTTTAAATTTTAGTAAGAAATATTAGATCAAGCAGTTCTAATTCTTCAGCGCTCATTACTATGCCTCTCGTCTTTTCTGGGTAATATTAAATGCCACCTTAAAACAATGCCATCTCATAATCTGACCCAACCTCACTTACTCTACTTATACCAAGTAAGCTAAATCACATATTTTCAGAAACTACTAGGATCAGGATAAACTATAAATCTCTGATAAAAATAGGCATCACAAACAATTTGCTTCTTTTAGGTGTACATGAATTATAAGTCAACAGGAATGACCTTGACACTAGAGTACAATAGACAGCATGGATCAAAGGTACTAGCATTGCCACATTCTAAACTACACATCTAGAAGCAATCATGACAAGCCTCACAGCTCTTAAACAGTGTATAAAGACTAACATCCAACCAGTACCAGTTAACAGCAAATAGCCACTCATCTCTCCTCACTTTGTCACTGGTCACACAAAATAATATTTGGGTTACAGAAAAATATACAGCTGAATCCTCAATTTTCACACAACTTTCTAAAATCCTAAAGAACAATAAGAAAACCTAATAAAAGGAAGTAAAAGTATATATATATATATTATATATACATATATATATAGCTATCCAGCAAAGCCAATCTTTGACTAAATAACATCAATTTAATGCAAAAGTTTACACCAAACTACATGTTAAAAACCTGTACATATCTGAAAACACTTTGCTCATCAAACAATTATTCCATAACACTATATAACCAATCTTTTCCTGTACAGAAGAACCCACACACATCTTCAATCCCTTTGACAGCCTCATGGCAATATAGAATATACCTTCCATATTTCTGCTTCTTCATGTGTTCCCATGCTGCCCGGGTCACTTGGAATGAGCCTCGCAAATGAACTCGGTGGATTATATCTGAAACAAGAAATTTATTTTTATTTTGTCAAAAATGAGATAGGGCCGGGCTCGGTGGCTCACCCTGTAATCCCACGCCTTTGGGAGGCTGAGGTGAGTGGATTGCCTAAGACCGCGGGTTCAAGACCCGCCTGGGCAGCGAGACCTCATCTCACAATAAATAAAAAAAAAATTAGTTGGGCGTGGTAGCGCATGCCTGTAATTCCAGCTACTCGGAAGGCTGAGACGGAAGGATCTCCCGGAGCCCAGCAGGCAAGGCTGCAGTGGCCGGGAGCGGCCACTACACTCCAGTCTGGGCGACCGAGTGAGACTCCAACTCAAAAAAAAAAAAAAAAAAAAATGAGATAGGCATGTCCCAGAATTAACATAAGCAATGGTGTACTTATACAAAGATGTTCATTTTATACCTAATACTCAAAATAACCTATTGTCACACCATCTCTGAGTATTTTGCTTTTGTTCTAATTAAGCTACTACGTGCATATCAAGACTTACAAGTTTTCCCCATAATTTATAAAACTATCGCAATTCTTATACATATCTAAGTACAATGCCTTCTTTAATCTATGCCTATCTTATATAAAAATTTTCTAATATAAATACCGAGGATTTTTACATACGTCCTCAGCACTCGACACTAACATCAGCTAAAGTATAATCATAAAATCACAAAGTTCCTCATCAAGAAAATTTGCAATATGCTCACTGTATCCCTATTGTCACAAAGGTTTGCAAATGAGTGAGAGAGAAAGAAGCCTGTTTTCAGATATTCTAATCTAATGAATAGACTACTTATGAAACATTCAAATAGACTTTAGTATTTTAATTGTCAAGTTTTTTAACCATTCATATTATTTCTGTTGACATAAATGTTTTTACATGTATATTAGAAAAAGGTAAGAGTGAGGCAGTTCAGAGGAAGTGAACTTTAAAAAAGAGAAAAGAGTAGTCAGGAGTGGTGCGCTTAGTAGGATGGAATCAGAGAAAGAAACACCTCAGTCCCACGACAGTGCCTAGAAAAGTACCAACAGCACCAACACGAGCCCCCTTTTCCAGCAAATCTGATCTTTCTCAGTTTCTGTTTTTATTCCAGTTGTTACAAGGAAAAAGGAAACTAAAATCTCTTTGCAGCTTAATTCATTTTCTTTTCCTTTTTTTTTTTTTTTTTTTTTTGAGTCGGGATCTCACTCTATCACCTGCGTAGAATGCAACGGCATGGTTACGGCTCACTGCAGCCTCAACCTCCTGGACTCAGGCAATCCTTCCACCTCAGCCTCCAGAGTAGCTGGAACTACAGGTGCATGCCACCACACCTGATAATTTTTTGTAGAGAAGGGATCTTGCTACATTGCCTAGACTCACCCAGCCTAGGAGTTTAATTCTAAATCACAAAGATATTCTGTTTCTTCCTAAAGAACTTCCGGCGGGCATGGGGGCTGCTGACACCTGTAATTCCAGCACTTTGGGAGGCTGAGACGGGAAGATCATTTGAGCCCGGGAGTTCAAGATCAGCCTAGGCAAGGTCATGAACCTGTGATCATGCCCCTGCCCTCCAGCCTGGGCGACAGCGTGACTCAAAAAGAAAAAGAAAAAAAAAGTACTTCTGGCAATACTCTAAAACAAGGATACAATTGTTTCACATCAGTTGCTACGCCTGTCACTGTCTCAGCCACCACCGTTTGTTTGTTTTAATTCTAATGGCAATGACAGTAAGAATAAAGAAGAAAAAGTATTCATAACTGTGATTTGTTCATTATCTAAACTCCATCTTTCTGACACGGCAAAAAAAAAAAAAAAAAGGAAATCATTCCTATTTATTAGAAGCTTCAAAATTACATCCAGGTTTTCTCCTACCCTGTTCTCAGATCTCCATCATTTTTAGTGTCCTAGCCTCCCCTCCATATCCTGCTCCTACTCTTGGAAAAACAATCAAACAGCTTGATAAGCATGTTAAAACTGTTAAGAGTTAATACTGCTAGAAAATACTAACAAACTATTAAAGAGAAAAGGAGGAGGGGAATTTGAAGAAACAAAATCCTTTTAGATAACTTCTGCCAAATAATTTAACATTTTTAATTTATTAAATGTTTAAAAAATAGACGACTTCTACTTGTACTTCTACTACATCATTTTTAGTATAGAGATTATTAATCATAGAATAGTATATAATATAAAGTAGGCAGAAAAAAGTTTTTTCTTAAATATATAAATACATCAAATATTAAAGGCTAAATGGTTAGGTATATTCCACAGAGGCATATATTAAAAACAACTTACCCCAATCTTCATCACTTATTCTAGCAAAGGAACGGTCCCTCAGAATTCTAAAAAATTGATATTATACAGGGTAAGACAATAGGGAGTATATCCTTTAAAAAAACTATATGCACATTACTAAAAATGAAAAAAGAAATACTCACCCAGCATTGTTGACCACAACATCTATAATATAAAAAGAATCCAAGTCACAAACATAAAAATAATTGTACTGGCTTATAATAAACACACTTTCAAAATTGACTTTTTTCACCATAGGAGAGCAAATAATAGTAAAGACTGTTATCAAAACAAAAGTTTATATCTATAGCAAAAAAAAAAAAACTGACTCGCAAAAACACAAGTATCACATTATATCAAGCACCTTCCTCTCAAACATATATCTAAAGTTTCCCATCACTACTTTCTTCCAAAATTATCAGCTTATTTACAGAATCAGCTTGCACAACTCTTAGGTTCTAAGGATTTGTAACCATAAGCCACGTTCTGAGGATTTATAACCATAAGCCAGTCTTTCCACTTAACCTCAAAATTCACTTGGGAGAATAAAAAATTTTTTCCTTGCCACTCAAAAGTAAAAAGCCCCCAAGAAAGACACTAAAGTTAAAAACTGATGCTCTACTTTTTCATACAATTATATTCTTACTATGCAAAGAAAATAACTATTTTTTAAGGTTCAATCACTAACCAGTGGCTATTTTTACCCTGACTTCACACCTTTGTGGTCTCTATATCTGTCAGATGATATGTGAATACAGCTCTTATGTGTACAACCAAATATAATTAGAATAACAAATATGCTAGATCAAATAAAGGAGAGCATATTCAATTTATAAAAAGTAGGGGTTTTTTCAGATTTTAAACATGTTGGGCTTATCTGCTGTGACGTCTCCCTCCAGTAATTCAATAATCTTTTATTAAGTGTATGTGGGACTAAACTGGGAAGATTACTAGAGAAATATAGACTAAATAATATTTTTAAATGCTTCTTTAAAATGAAGATTTTTATTGTATACAACTTATCTTAAGTAATTTGCAAGTTATTAGACCATTTTAATCCAAATCATTATAATTACCTGAAAGAATCCACTGGGTCAGCTATTGCCAAAATACTGACTTATTTGTTATCTTATAAGTATATTTGAGGCTTAGTTGAATTATTATAAAAAAGGCACTGAGCAAATGCTTACAAGTTGTTTAAAGCACTTAATATGCAAAATAAATTTTTTTAACTCAACATATATAGCCATAAAATTGTCACCTAAAGACCTTTATGAAATAAGGTAGAGATAAGAAAAGTAATTAACTTATAAAACAAATCTAAAAATATGATTATAAAAAAGAGATATTTATTTAATAAAAAAATGTAAACTTAAAAACATTTTATTAAGAAAGTAGAGCCGGGCTCGGTGGCTCGGCCTGTAATCCCGCGCCTTTGGGAGGCTGAGGTGAGTGGATTGCCTGAGCCCGCGGGCTCGAGACCCACCTGGGCAGCGAGACCTCATTCTACAATAAATCAAAAAAATCAGTCGGGCGTGGTAGCGCATGCCTGTAATTCCGGCTACTTGGAAGGCTGAGGCGGAAGGATCGCTAGAGCCCAGCAGGCCAGTGGCCGGAAGCGGCCACTGCACTCCAGTCTGGGCAACAGAGTGAGACTCCAACTCAAAAAAAAAAAAGTAGAGACTGCTCTGTAAGGACCATAACACAAAGAAACCTCACCTATTTTTCCAAAAGCATCCAGTGCTGTCTTCACAACCTGCTCTCCCTCTTCCACGGAATCTGAGGGAAAGAAACATTAGTACAGAATTTCAGCAATCTCTCTCACAAATTACTTCTAAATTCTGTGGATTTGTTACTATTCACCCAAGAGAACTCATTTTCAAGAAAAATACATTTATATTACAGATGCATAACAAATCAAAATATGGATGAGTTAATATTACAAAAGAAATTTAGCCTTTAGACAATTCTTTAACCTACAATTAAAAGGAGGGGGAAGGGAGGTGAATAACAACTATTTGGCAAATACTATCTAAAATAGCACTGTCCAGTACAACTTTTTGTGAAGATGAAAATGCCCTATTTCTACACTGTCCAATATGATAGCTACTAGCCACATGTAGCTACTGAGTACTCAAAATGTGGCTAGTATGGCAGACAGATTGACTATTTTATATTTAATTTTAAATAGCTACATAGATTTAAAGACACAAATGAGAATTCAGGAGAGAGGGAGGTACACATTTAATTTGAAAAAAATGTTCAATACTGCAAATGAAAAACTGTCTTTGCAACACTAACTACAAAAAAGAAAAGCTCAATAAAATCTTGTGGTTCTGTTATATTCCACTAACCAGCCCAGAGAAAGGGCTCACGTCCCTACACAGCTGTGTGTCAATGGTCTACTGTAAACACATCACCATTGCCTCTTCTATATTCTCTTCCATCACAGGGAAGGAGCCAGGAAATATAGTCGGTCAGTAGCTTCCCGTGGACCAACAGAGTCCTGAGTTAGAACTGCCACCTAGTCAGAGGTACTCTAACCTACAGGTTAGAAAAGTAGGAGAAAAGCTGCAGATGCAAGCAATCTTGGTAACAGACTACAGATGTTAAAGCTGACAGCACACCTAGGTGATCTTTTGAGAACCACTTAATGTAGGCTGAGATGGTCACTAGTAGTTCCCTGACCTTTACTTGTCCAGTCCCTCCAATGGTTTATGAGCTTATATTTCCCTATATTAAAACCCTTCACACTTGGAAAACCTAGAGGAGTTTCTGTTTTCCTTACCAAACTCTGATTGATACAGGCTGCATAAAAGAACTAAGGGAGGGAGGACCATGGAATTTTTATCTTAAGAAGTAGTTTTTTCACACTTCATCAACAAGGGTACCTGCACAATGAATATTTGTATGCCTCACCCTGAATTGTACCCCACAACTTTAAAATAAAAATTAAGAAAAAAAAAGTAGTTTTTTAAAACCCCAAAGTTAAAAAAATTGAAAATATTTTTGTTAGATCTCCAGTGTAGATATAATGAACATCTTAAAATGTTTGTCTCATTCCCTCAAACACTCAAAATAAACCATATCCTATTTCTTTTCTGGTAAAATTCAAAAAAGAAATCAATTTAATTTCATCCCTGGCCCATAAAAACAATCTAGTCTACAGAAAAGCAGAGTAAGCACTAGCTTATTAAAGTAAATTTATTCTACAAGTATCCTTACAAATACTTTTAGGCTCAACATATCAAACGTAAAGTTTGTATTTTCTGTTTTTTCTCATGGCTTCATTTAATGTCTAACTTTAACCCTTAAGTTTTCACAAAGATAAGAAAGTTACATGTTGCAGTGACTACTTGTGCAGAATGGAATATAAAGGTTGAGTGAAGGGGTATTTCACTTCTTATACTATATTACTTTAAGAATCTTTTTAAAATTTATTAAAGAAAAATTTAGTATCATTCTGTAGAAATACATAAGACCTTTTAACTAAACCACGTCTCACAAGAACGTATCCACATCCCTATATACAATAACTTACTAATTATATCATGTACTTATTAAAAAAAATTAAGTAAACAACAGAAAAATTAGAATCATATGAAATAACCTACATCAAAATTTTAAAAACTTCTCACATATTATATAAAATATGTAGTCTAAGAGCTTTGGCAGACTTAGATAAAATCTAATTTCATATTATACTGGAATGTTGAGATATTTGCTCAAAGATTATTAATGTGACCTATAGTATTCACTGAAGGAAAATAAAGGAAGTAGTACAGTTTTTTCAAACGTCATACCATAGTTGGCCACCGCTTTTCCACCTTTCCTTCTTATTTCTTCAACAACCTTATCAGCAGCTAAGGAGCTTTTACCAACTCCCTTGAAGTCCCCTCCTAAATCATTCACTGTAGGGCAAAAACAAATAAACAAAAATTAATTTCTAGACATTCAAAATATAAGTCACAAATGAAATTCTAATCACTAGTGTATCTCTTTGATGATCCACTCAATTCTCTCATACCCTACCTCCATCTTACTAAACATACCTTAGGTATTTTCAAAACATGACTTTTTTGTTTTTTAATATAGATATAAAGAAACAGCAAAAATCCTTAAACACAGATCCATGTCATGAAATTTTTAACTTTTCAAAGTAAAAAGTCATGATTCAACCTCCTTTTCTTTTCTTTTCTTTCTTTTTTTTTTTTTTTGAGTTAGAGTCTCACTCTGTCGCCCAGACTGAAGTGCAGTGGCCGCTCCCGGCCACCGCAGCCTCGACCTGCTGGGCTCCAGTGATCCTTCCGCCTCAGCCTTCCGAGTAGCCAGAATTACAGGCATGTGCTACCATGCCTGGCTGATTTTTTTTTTTTATTTATTGTAGAGATGAGGTCTCGCCAAGTTGCCCAGGCGGGTCTCGAACCCGCGGGCTCAGGCAATCCACTCACTTCAGCCTCCCAAAGCGCGGGATTACACAGACTAAGCCACCGAGCCCGGCTTCAACCTCCTTTTCAGCAAAAAAAGGAAGAAAATTAAAATGTACAAATCATTTTAAGATTAAATACACGAGAAAACAGTATGAAGTTTTCTCAATAAGCTTAAAAAAAAAAACTACCATATAACCCAGCAATCTCACTTCTGGCTCTTTATCCAAAAGAGTAGAAATCAGGAGAAAAAAAGAATTGAAATTCTCTTCAAATAACAAAAGATATTATCACCCCAATGTTCATTGCAACACTATTCATCATAGCCAAAATGTAAAAACAACCTATATGTCCATCGACAGATAAGTGGATAAATAAAATGTGGTATATACATTCAATGGAACATTACTCAATAAGCATTTAAAAAGGAGAAAAGCCTGCAATACGTGACATGTATGGACCCCGAAACATTATGCTGCCTGAACTAAGTCAGTCACAGAAGGACTAATACTGCATGATTCCACTTATCTGAGGTTTTTAAACTGTCAACTCATAGAATCAGAAAATATTGGCTTGATGCAAACATTCATAGCATTTTTGCTTGCCCATGAAATGTAAATGTCACATGATCGTTGATTTGTCATAGTTTACCACATTTGCCAATTCTCAGGCAGACTGACACGGATCATCATGTCCTAAAGCGTTTAAGTGGTCTTCATCAAAGCCCGATGGTCTTCCTGACATGGAGAATCACTTAGGACAAAGTGGCCCTCTTTGAAACAACAAAACTATTTTCTTGCCTTGCTTTCTTGCCTTGCATTTTCCCCATACATAGCACAAATGTTTGAAGCCATCTTCACTGCCTTTATTCCTCTGTTAAACTCAAACAGAAGAATATGTCAGAAGTGTTCAAGTTCTTCCACTTGACACTTCATCTTCTTTAGCCCACAAATGGCATTAACTTTCTCAAGTCTCCAATACGCAAGGCATATTCACAAGCACATTGTCACGCCAAATGACAAACGAAAAACAAACTCTCAACACTGCAGTGTTGCCATGCCAAAAACAAACACTACAGACTTATGTATCAACCTAATAGAACAATGGATGTCAGGGACTAGGGAGGGGCTGGAAATGGGAGTTGTTAACCAAGAAGTATAAAGTTTCAATTATGCAAGATGAATAAATTCTAGAAATTTGCTGTACAACAAAGTGCTTATAACAATACTGTATTGTACACTTAAAATTTTGTTGAGGGTAGATCTCATGTTAAGTGTTCTTACCACAATAAAACTTTAAAAAAAAAAAAAGATTAAACACAATGTGAAATATCTTCTCCAGGTCACAAAAGCCTTTATTTACAAAATGGTGAAAAAGAACAAGCACAATCTTAAAATATCAGACAGAGAAGCACACTTCTAACTTTTCAGAAGACATACTATGTCAGGTCTAGAATGAAAGAAATAAAAACCATTTATTAAAAGAGGTCAAAAATTACATACAAAACTAGTCTGTGTTTAGTCACTAATTTATAACAAGACTCCATCTTTATATGTTTAACAACTGAACACACTTAAACACAGCATCTCCCTACATCCAATGGGATACAATGGGGGATACAAAATAAACCAGAATTATTTTTTGGAGGATAGGCTCCTTGTAACATAGGTTTCTTCCACTAGGTAAGAACTTCTAGGATCCTATCAGCATAAGTATACCAGCCAGCATTGCTAGGAGAAGCTACACTAGGATTCAGTGAAAAGAATTTTTTTTTTTTTTAGATTCTTTCAACACGTTTGCCCATTTTATAGTGAGTGGTTTACACGAACAACCTGCCCATACCACACTGAGTTTTCAGAAGTTTGGGGCCAAAACAGCATGACCCTGGACCCTACCCTCCTTATTCATCTGATTTCGCCACTAGAGATTTTGTTTGTTTGTTTGTTTGTTTCCCTGGATGAAAAAAGTCTTCAGAGGGTAACGTTTGGTCAAGTGGAAGAGGTGAAATTTAAAAATGGCAGAAGCACTAAAAGGCATCAAAACTGATGAATTCAAAAACTGTTTTGAGCAGTGGAAAAAGTGCCTCAGTAGGTGTATTGCATCAAACAGAGAGTACTTCGCAGGTGACTAAAGTTTAAACATGTAAGAATAATACATAATTTTTTTATAAATAAATTATGGGGTGTTTTTGGACCCCCCCATATTGTTACAAACATTAATTGAATATTTACTATTTGCAAGAAAATCTATGGAGGGCACACAAATGAATAAGAATGGTACTTGCCATCAAAGAGTGTATAATCCAATGAAAGTCCATGATGCCCACAGTAATACACAGATTTTAGTATAAAGTACATATCAAGGTTAGTATAACTAGATAATAGGGACAAATAACAAAGTTAATTTATATAATCATTTAAGGCAACATTTACAAAATAACATGGAAAAACTAATGAAAAGCTATATCAATCAATGTCAAATAACTTGGGAAAAACAGAATTTAAGAAAAAACACTTGGGACAAAAAACTTGAATTGTGAAATGATCATCTTTGTAGAGTATTGCACAAATTTTGAGAACTACAACAATAAAAATTACGAATTAGTAAATGGCATGATGTTATATACTAAAATTTAATAATCATGATTAACATTTTTGTTTTTAAAAAAAACAGTATTTTTTTTCTCTTCTGAAGAATGACAATTTTTTAAAATTGGAGTGAGACCTGAAAGTGGCACCAAGTGGTTAATAGATAATGGAATGATACAGAGAGAAAGCCAATGCCTAGCTACAGTTAAAACCGACTAGAACAAATATATTTTCACTTAACTTTTTGTTAATAGGATATGAGTTTTTCAAAATGCAGATTGGGATATCATTTTTTCAGATAATATAATATGATCAGTCTTTCTGCAAATAAAAAATGCTTTGAAGACACAAAATAATAGAAAGAGACTTATATTATCCCTCAAGAGATTTTAAAAAGTGGTATAAGATTCTCAAACGACTGAATTCGCATTAATTGTTCATTTCCATGCAATTATTCAAATGACAGAAAACAACTAGTAAAAAAAAAAATCAAGATTTAAGATAGCTAACAGTCTTTTATAATCTTTCTTAAATAAGCACAGAAAAGTTCAAAAGCAAATTAGAAAATGTGATATTTGAGTGAAGAAAGAATTGTGCAATGAAACACTACCCCCAAGTGGAAATTTTACAAAGTGCAACCAAACAAATAAGCATTGAAAGCTGGATAAAGAATTTATTGAGATCAATGATGTGCAGATAAACAATATCAAAATAGATTTATCCAAAATAAATCTCTACATTAAAGGCCACTAAATCAACACTGACCCATTCAGCCATCCCACTATCAACCAGAGCTAGATCACAGGGATTAAAGCCTTAACTAGAAAAGCACTGGTTACATGCCATCAAGATGGCTGACTAAAGATGACCAATATCTGCCTCTTCCACAAAGAAGGACCAAAATAATAATTAACTGTACTTGTGTCTAAGTGAAAACATGAGAATTTAGCAAGAAAGTGACAAAAACCCTCTGAGGCACAGAAACTCAATGGCAGCTTAGAGAGAGAAGTTAAAAACCAAGCTAGTTGATCAGCTCAAAGCCAAGAAGGACTTCCCCATTGTGGGTAAAAGATAAGTGGGAGATCCCCAACAATGACCATTACCATCACAAATGTCTGAAATTCTAACTACAAATGAGCCCCACAGGGCTCACAGACCCAGAACACAGTAGAGGGAGTAACCTAGAGTTCACACAGTTGAACTGCTCCAGAAATGGAACACACAGAGTCCTCCTCATACTCCAAGACCCAAGTTGCTAAAGCATGACACCATTGTGGGAATAGAGCCACTGCTGGAGTGCAACCTGCCCTAGGAACAAATAGCCAGGCATCTCCATAACCCTGGAGCACCATTCACCTTCATCGTTCCACACCTCCACAGAAGGTTACAGTACCATGACCCCAGGTAGTCCCAGTGGTATAACCACGACCCCAGCATCTAAGCTCATGCAGTGCCCTACAATCCAAAAAAGAAATGGTCAAGCACAGTGGGAAGGCTACCCCTAGGACCAAAAGAGCTGACACATGCACTCTCTAGAGACTGAGGACTAGCTTGCCTGGTACCTGCCACCTCAGATGACCATGATCTATCCAGTGGCACAGTCACCATGCACCACATGCTCCCCACATAGACCAAGATACCTGACACCATGCACAACCCTGTCCCCTCCTCTACAGAGAAGCTACCACGCATCATGCTCATTCACCAGAGACCACGGACAGATCTGCCAAGTGATTCCCATTCCGGCAAAACTGGAACACTGTGTCTCCACAACATCAAAGTTGAGGGTACTGAGGGCCACAAAGATACTGATAATGTTGACTACAGCCAAAGAAATCACGCAGAAATTACACTTCTGAGACCAGGCAAAAGCTAAGCCAAACCACCCAACCAACTCAACCACTACTACACGACACATATTCAGAAAATAGCTGTTCTCTATGAAAGTTACTTCATAAAAGTGAAAGAAGCAACCATTATACTAGATGCACAGATATCAATGTAGGAACACAAGAAACATGAAAAAAAAAAAAAAAGAAAACACGACACCTCCATAGGAACACAATAATTCTCCAGTAACAAACTTCAAAGACAAGAAAATCTATGAAATGCCTGAAAGGAAATCCATAATAAACTTTAGGAAATTCAGTCATATACAAGAGAATAGACAAATTAGACAATACAACAAAATTAGGAAAATAATTCATTATCAGAATAAGAAATACAACAGAGCCGGGCTCGGTGGCTCAGCCTGTAATCCTGCGCCTTTGGGAGGCTGAGGTGAGTGGATTGCCTGAGCCCACGGGTTCAAGATCCGCCTGGGCAGTGAGACCTCATCTCTACAATAAATCAAAAAATCAGCAGGGCGTGGTAGCGCATGCCTGTAATTCCAGCTACTCAGAAGGCTGAGGCGGAAGGATCGCCGGAGCTCTGCACAAATTGGTGGTGGCCGGGAGCAGCCACAGCACTCCAGTCTGGGCAACACAGTGAGATTCCAACTCAAAAAAAAAAAAAAGAAAAGAAAAGAAATACAACAGAGATAAATGTCATTAAAAAAAACCAAACAAGGCTTAAGAATTACAATAAATGAAATTAAAAAACACAATCAAGAGCTTCAACAATAGACTACATTAAGCATAAAAAAAAATTATGAAATTAAAGGCAGGTCTTTTAAAATAATCCAGTCAAAAGTGAGGCCCAAACTTTACCTGTATAATGACAATTTGGATACCTAACCCTGAATTGTACACCACATCTTTAAAATAAGAATTAAAAAAACAAAAAAGAAATAACCCAGTCAAGAAAAGAATTTTAAAAACCTATGGGACACCATTAGCAAACAAATTTTCACATTTTTAGAGTTCTAGAAACAGAAGAGATGGGAAAAGACATAGAAAACATATTTAATAAAATAATAGCTAAAAAATTCCCAGGTTCTGGAAGCAATATTGATATCCAGATACAGAAAGCTCAAAGGTTTTCAAACAGATTCAATGAAAAAAAAATCTCCAAAACACATTAAAATTAAAATGTCAAAAGACATAGAATGTTTTTAAAAAGCATCAAATCAGTTGGGCTCAGTGGCTCAGCCTGTAATCCCGCAATTTGGGAGGCTGAGGTGAGTGGACTGCCTGAGCCCGCGGGTTCGAGACCTGCCTGGGCAACTTGGCAAGACCTCATCTCTACAATAAATCAAAAAATTAGCTAGGCATGGCAGCGCATGCCTGTAGTTCCAGCTTCTTGGAAGGCTGAGGTGGAAGGATCGCCGGAGCCCAGTAGGTCGAAGCTATGGTGGCCGGGAGGGGCCACTGCACTCCAGTCTGGGTGACAGAGTGAGATTTCAACTCAAAAAAGCATCAAACCACATATAAAGGAATATTCATTAGCCTAACAGATTTCTCACCAGAAACTTTACAAGCCAGGGAATGGGATAATACACTCAAAATGCTGAATGAACATAACTGTCAGCCAAGAATACTATATCCAGCAAAACTATTCTTCAAAAAGGAAGAAATAAACTCTTTCCCAGACAAGCAATAACTAAAAGACTTCATCATCACTAGAACGGCCTTACAAGAAATGCTTAAAGGAGTCCTACATCTAGAAGCAACAGATGAAAGCTGCTATAATGAAAATATGTGAAAGTTTAAAATTCACAGGTAGAGCACATACACAAGTGAGAAAGAGAAAGGAATTAAATCTTATCACTACAGAAAACCACCAAACTACAGAGAGGTCAACAATAAGGAAATAAAAGGAACAAAGGAGATACAAAACAAACCAGAAAGTAATTAACAAAATAACAGCAGTAAGCTCTCACCTATCAACAATCTTCTTGAATGTAAATGAATTAACTTACCCAATTAAAAGATAAAGATTGGATGAACAGATTTTAAAACAATATCCAACTATATGCTGCCTATAAGAAACTCAATTAACTTGTAAAGACACACACAGACTGAAAGTGAAAGGATGGATAAAGATACTCCATTCAAATGGAAATAAAAAATGAGAAAGAATAATTATAGTTGTACCTCAGTAGATGCAGGGGACTGGTTCCAAGACCCCCCATGTACACCAAAATCCATGCATTTTTATGTCAGCCCTACAAACCCCATGTTTGTGAGAATGCTTGTTCCTGTACATCCTTGCAATATTGGCTATTATCATTCTTTTCAGTCTGACAATAAAATGAGTATATATTACAGTTCAGTCAGGCACAGTGGCTCACTACTGTAATCCCAGCACTTTGGGAAGCCAAGATGGGAGGACTGCTTGAGCCCAGGTCAAGTCTTCCTGGGCAATGTAGCCAGATCCCATACCTACAAAAAATAAAATGTAAAAAAACTGTAGTTCATTATCTCAGTTTATATTTCTTTGAGCACCAGTAAAGTAATATCTTATTTTCATGTGCTTATTGGCCATTTATATTTATTCTTGTTTTGCCTGTTCAGTTCATGTTTTATTTGGGGTATCTGTCTTTCTTAAAGATTTATAAGTATCTTTTATTTACCAAAGCATTTAATCATTTGTTGTACGTGATATAAATCATAAGTCTCTTTACTGAAATGAAGAGAGAGAAGCCAAGGTCACATGTGAGCATCGATATTACTTGTGAGTATGGTGTACATTGTTTCTCAGTGTTTTGTTATAAAACTAGATTTAAAAATCTGGATTTATCTTTAATAATACTTGCTACACAGGTCTTTATTCTCAGAAGCTGATTTTCTTCTTCTGCCTCTCTGTCCTTCAACCCAGTCATCCCTGACTATTGGCTCCAAAGATCATAGTAAGAAATAAGCTTTGACTCTTCTGATATCAGGCCTACTAAGCCACTGAGGGCGTATATTTTTTTCTATGCACAGGAAAAGTGCATACCAAACCAAGCGTCATCTTCCTCAAACTGGCCCCCTTTCTGTCACTTCTCTGCTGGGTCAGACTTCTCCCAGGCACTCTTTCTCTTCTCCCATTTCTAAACAGCACATGCTACTGAGTCATGGCCTTGTCATCAATTATATCAGGAGTCTTCAGATATTTATTATGTCCCCATTCTGTATCCAGCACTGTGCTGGATGCTTTGGACTCCTGAAGTAGACAGTTTACACAGTGAGGAGTTACCAGTTCTTTTGAAGAACTATCTCCAGTTCCTTTCTATTTTATCGTTTCATTCCAAGATTACTGCAGTTGCCACCTCAGTGGTCTTTTGCCTCCACTCTTAACCTCCCAAGGCTATCAGCAGGGTAATGTTCCTGAGGCAGGCCTTTGCTCATAATCTGCAGTGGATTAAACTACTATCCACAGCCTAACTTTGAAATGACTGGCTTCACTTTGACACTTCAATTTACCGCAAAGATTTCCTTCTTACCGATTTCCTTCTTTTTGCTGTAGGTCAGTGTGAGAAATTGTTTATATTTCTAACTTGTTTCTAAAGTGTTCCAATTTCTAACTTCCCACTTACTATTATTACCAAGAGCAACAATGTTATAATGCTTTATATTTGAAGAGTGCTTTATAACACACATATTCATGTGCATATATATACTCAATCCAAGGCTTTGTCACCAACAAAGTCATATCTATCTATTACCAATGACATATCTATAAATTATTGTTTCCAACATAAAATGTTGCTTCCAATTCTACAAAGTGGAGTAACCGTCATACATAGGTACAAAGGTAACAACTGTAATGTCCTTTGTACTGAGTAAAATTCAAGAAGTGTGTATAAAAAGGAAAGTAATAATATATTATAAATGTTTTTCTTTTTTGGAGAGATTATTTACCTTTTTCACAAACTTTTACTTTTAATTGATCTGTTGCCCAGGCTGGAATGCAATGGTACAATTATAGCTTACAAATGCCTTGAAGTCCTAGCCTCAAGGTAGCTACCACCACAATGGGTTCTTTTCTTATTTCTTCTAGAGATGTGGTCTTGCTAGTTGTCCAGGCTGGTTTCAAATTCCTGGGCTTAAGCTCTCCTCCCACCTTAGTCTCCAAAGTCACTGGGATTACAGCTACACCCAACCTCCTTTTTTTAATATATACTTTTAAGAAATGCAAATCTTGCAGACTCAAAAGGTCATTTTTTACCTTCGTCCCTACCCTAATCTCTCTCATTTCTTGGATGTTCTCCCATACATTCCTATTTTCCATACCTGATGTCTTTTCTCCCATTTGGTAAAGTTTCCTATAGCAAATAATAGCATTAAAAATCTTGTATTGGGCAATGCAAGATGGCTACGAACTGGTGGGAGTGGGAGTCTGCAAGGGCAAGTGCCCATAAAGACAGTCTGTATGAGTGGGGGTGCACAGGTGTGTGAGACAAAGTCTGTCTGAGGGGAGACTCTGGATCAAGCATCCAAGCTCCCCTCTGGAGGTGGCTGCAACCCACCACTGCTCTGAGATCGAGCCCCATATGCACATGATCCTCCGCCAATCTTGGAGGTCTCTTGGGAGGAGACAGCAGAGGCCAGCTGCTCCTCAGGACCTGACACAAGACCCACACCACCACCTGCAGCAGGGGGCTGGGCACTGGCAGTGGGAACTGTGGAGAAGGCGTGCGGAGGAAATCTAGAGCACAGCCTCGCTGCCTCGAGGAAATGCTGACCACAGCCATTTTCTCTATCCCCAAATGGGCAGAGACCTGCATTGGCCTGCCCAACTCTGTTTGGCCTCCAACCTGAGATCTGGAGGTGATCTCTACACCTCTCTGAGATCAACCATCTCTGGCTCAGAGAGGAAACTTCAGGAGCAGACATGGAGAGACGGATACCCCATCCCCACGCAGGACCTGGCACAGACACATCTGATCCAAGTGGGAGACTTGGCGGTGGTGGCAACAGCAGCAGCAGCAGAGGAGTTGGGGTGTGTCCTATCTAATTCATCCTCTTCTAGCAGTCCACGGGGTGTCTGGCCTATACTGAGAGCAACCTATTCGGCCTATGCTGAGAGCTGGAGGGAGGGACTAGAGAACTGAGCCCATTCCCTACCTCGGAGGTAGCCAAAAGTGGTAGCAATGTTGTTTTTATTTATGTTTTTGTATTTGTTTTGTTGTTGGGTTTTTCTGGGTTTTTTTTTTTTTTTTTTTTTTTTGGTTTTTCTGCTTGTATATGGGTATTTTTGAGGGTGAGTGTATCATCAGGTTTTTTTTCTTTATTTCTTTATTCTTTAATTGGTGTGCTTGTCTGTTTTCCTTCTTCTTCTCTCTCTTCATCTTCCTTTCATCTCCCTATTTCCTTTGCTGTTCTTTTCCTTTTTCTTATCTCATTTTGCTTTTAGAGGACATATACATGTCCTCGCTGCATGGACAGATTGTGAGGTGGAAGGAAGTGGGTTCCACAGGGCCACACAAAGAAAATGTGATCTACAGTTAGCTACTGAACCACAGCTCCCCTATCACATATAAATCAAATCTCCAAACTGCAAAAAGCACAGCTCCCCATCCCCACGCCAGCTTCAAAACTGAGCAATTCCAGAAGATCTATATATGGAACAACAGGGGATTTAGCAAACAAAAGTGAAAGCTATCCTCCCATCAATGAGCAGCAAAATTAAAGAAGGGGAAAAGGGGGAGGAAAACCAT
Source organism: Cephalopachus bancanus (assembly GCA_027257055.1). Classification (NCBI taxonomy): domain Eukaryota; kingdom Metazoa; phylum Chordata; class Mammalia; order Primates; family Tarsiidae; genus Cephalopachus; species Cephalopachus bancanus. The sequence continues at coordinate 638,154 of JAPVLO010000444.1, read as the reverse complement.
CACAAATGAAGGAGAACCAAAGGAAGAACACAGGTCTCATCCAGACTCCTGGGAAGACAGTACCTGAGAATACAGACTTCAGAACTCAAACAATGAAGAGTCCCCAGAACGACTGGTCTCAAACCACAAACCCAGATATCAAGATATTAATAGAGAGAATGAAAAGAAATGAGGAGAGACAAGAGGAAAGAATGAAGGAGTTCATTACTAAGATGACAGCAATAAAGAATATAGTAAGAGAAAACAATAACGAACTGACAAGCATGGAAAGCAGAATTAATCAAGCAGAAGAAAGAATCTCAGAGCTTGAGGACCAAAATATGGAATTAACCCAAACTGCTAAAAACATAGAAGAGAAGATTAAAAAGATAGAACAAAGCCTCCAAGAGATGTGTGATTATATCAAGAGGCTGAACCTACATTAATTGGATTTCCTGAGATAGATTGAGAGACAGAGACTACCCTAGAACAAACATTCCAATAAATTATCCAAGAAAACGTCCCTTATGTCATCAGAGATGTGATCATTCAAACACAAGAGATTCAGAGAACCCCTGCAAGACATCAAGTGAGAAGATCAACTCCTAACACATGGTAATTTGCTTACACAAAGTAGGTATACAAGAAAAAAATCCTAAAAGCAGAAAAAAGAAAGGTCAGACTACCTACTGGGGAAGACCAATTAGAATAGCAGCAGACTTACCTGCAGAAATACTACAGGCTAGAAGAAATGGGAGACCAGTCTTCAAAGTTCTCAAAGATAAACAATTCCAACAAAGAATTTCCTACCCAGCTAAGCTAAGCTTAATCAGTGATGGAGAATTAAAATCCTTCTCACACATTTAATTTCTAAGAGTTTATGCTACCTCAAGACCAGTTTTACAAGAAATGCTTAACAAAGTACTAAGCACAGAAGAAAGAAAATTTAAAAAAAGAATGGCCATGCGCTTCCCAAGAATACAGGAAAAAGATTGAAAACACTTATATCAACCCAAAAATCAAAAGAAAACAAACAAATAAACTCTATAAGAACTTCATGACAGGGATAAACTCTCACATCTCAATAATTAGCCTGAACATGAATGGATTAAATGCACCACTGAAAAGACACAGAACAGCAAACTGGATTTTTAAAAAAATGACACAACAATATGCTGTCTCCAGGAGAGTCATCTCAAGAATAGACATTCACAGACTCAAAGTTAGAGGATGGAAAACAGATTTTCAGGTGAACAGAACACAAAAGAAAGCAGGAATTGCAATCTTAATATCAAACAATCTTAAATCCTTTAAGCTATCAAAAATTTAAAAGATGCAGAAGGCCACTACATAATGATAAAAGATCAATTAATCCACAATAAATATCCATCCTAAATATATATGTACCCAACATAGGAGCACCAACTTTTATAAAGCAGCTTCTAGGTAAACTAAAAAAAGATATTGACTCTAACACTATCATAGCTGGGGACTTAAACTCCCCAATAACAAACCTAGATAGAACATCAAGGCAAAAAATCAACAAGGAGATCCAGAACCTCAACTAGATGCTTGACCAAATGGACTTAATAAACAGAACACTCCATCCGACAACCACGCTATATACATTCTACTAATTACCACATGGAACGTACTGCAAGATCAACTACATCCTCAGCCATAAATCAAGCATAAACAAATTCCGTAAGATCAAAATACTGCCATGCACCTTCTCAGACTAAAAATAAATATCAACATCAACAAAGCTCCTTCAAAACCCTCAAACATATATATGGACACTAAACAGCATGATGCTGAACAACTCCTGGGTCAACACAGAAATTAAAAGATTTCTGGAAACAAATGAAAATAAAGACACACCTTACCAAGACCTCTGGGATGCCATGAAACCAGTACTGAGAGAGGAATTCATTTCTTTACAAACACACATCAAGAAAATGGAAAGACCACAAGTTAACAGTCTAACAAATTCCTAAAGAACCTAGAAAGACAAGACCACCAAAACCCTAACTTCAGCAGAATAATCCAGATCACCAAAGTAAAGCCCAAATAAGGTCATACAAGACCAAAAAAAAAAAAAAATCAACAAAACAAAAAGTTGGTTCATTGAAAGGATAAACAAGGACAGACACCTAGCCAGATTGACCAAGAAAAAGAGAAAAACTCCAAATAAACCCAATCAGAAATGCAAAATATCAAAACACAATGAACCCTGAGGAAATACAAAAAATTATCAGAGATTACTATGCACACCTGTATAGAAATAAACTCAAAAACCAAAATGAAATGGAGGACTTTCTGATATCTCACAACCTCCCAAGTTTGAAACAAGAAGAAACTGAGACCTTAAATAGGTCAATAACAACCCAGGAAATTGACTCTGTCATAAGAAAACTACCCATAAAAGAATGTCCTGGACCAGATAGTTTTCCAGAGGAATTCTACAAAACACAAGGAGGAGCTGATACCAATCCAATTAAAAGTATTCCAAGCAATCCAGAAAGATAGAACTCTCCCCAAATCATTTTATGAAGCTAACATCACACTGATACCCAAACTGCCTAAAGATCCAACAAAGAGAACTACAGGCCAATATCCCTCATGAACATAGATGCAAAAATACACAAGATTCTAGCAAATTGGATCCAATGACACATCTCAAAAATCATTCACCATGACCGAGTAAGCTTAATCTCCAGGATGCAGAGCTGGTTCAACATCCATTAAGACCATAAATGTAATCAAATAATCAACAGATGTAAAAATAGGAATAACATGATTATATCAGACTCATAAAAAGCTTTCAATAAAATCCAGCATCCCTTCTTGATAAAAACCCTTGAACACCTAGGCATAGAGGGAACACACTTCAAAATAGTAAGAGCCATCCACGAGAAACCCATAGTCAACATATTGCTAAATGGACAGAAACTGAAAGCATTTCCCCTGAAAACCAGAACAAGACAAGGCTGCCCACTTTCACCCCTACTGATCAACATAATGTTGGAAATCCTGGCTAGAGCAACCAGACAAGAGAAGGAAACCAGGGATATCCAAATAGGAAAAGAGGAAGTCAATTTATCCCTCTTTGCTGACGATATGATTCTATACCTTGAAAATCCAAGAGAATCTGTCAAAATCCTCCTTGCACTGATAAAGGACTTTGGCAAAGTCTCAGGGTACAAAAATCAATGTGCAAAAGACAGTCATATTCTTATATACCAACAACAAACAGAGAACCAAATAAAAAGCACAATCCTACTCACAATAGCCACACACAAAATGAAATACTTTGGCATCTTCTTAACCAGAGAAGTAAAAGACCTTTACAATGAAAACTACAAAACACTGTTCAAAGAAATCAAAGATAACACAAATTGAAAAATATTCCATGCTCATGGACTGGAAGAAGGAACACTGTCAATATATCCATCCTACCCAAGGCAATCTACTGATTAAACACAATACCCATTAAATTATCAATATCACTCTTCTCAGACCTAGAAACAACACAGAAATTCATATGGAAACAAAAACAACCACTAATAGCCAAAACAATTCTCATCAAAAGAAACAAAGCAGGAGGTATCACAATGCCAGACTTTAAGCTTTATTATAAGTCTACAATAATCAAAATAGCCTGGTATTGATACAAGAACAGGCATACAGGCCAATGGAACAAGATAGAGATTCCAGAAGCAAAAACCTCAATCTCTCAACCAATCCATCTTCGACAAAGTCTCCGCTAACAGTCACTGGGGAGAGGAGAACTTATACAGTAAATGGTGCTGGGAAAACTGACTGACCACATGCAGAAGATTCAAACAAGACCCCTGCCTATCACCATACACAAAAATCAACTCTAAATGGATCAAAGACTTAAACATAAAACCTCAAATCATAAGAGCCTTAGGAAAAGCAGGAGGCACTCTTATAGAAACTGGAATAGGCAACCAATTCCTGAACAAAACCCCAAATAGCCATGCCATAAGAGATAAGATAGGCAAGTTGGACATCATCAAACTGAAAAGTTTCTGCAAAGTAAAAGAAACCATCAAGAGAGCAGGGAGACAGCCCACAGAATGGGAAAAAATATTTGCCAACTGTGCATCTGACAAAGGCCTAACATCTAGGATCTACAAAGTACTTAATGTGCTGAAAAGAAAAAAACAAACAGCCCAATTAAAAAGTGAGCAAAAGACATGAATAGATACATCTTAAAAGAAGATACACGGGCAGCCAACAGACACATGAAAAAGTGCTCAGCCTCACTCATCATCAGAGAAATGCAAACAAAACCACACTGAGATACCACCTAACACCAGTAGGAATGGCCATCATTAATTATACAAACAACAACAGATGCTGGCAAGGATGCGGAGAAAAAGGAACACTTCTATCCTGCTAGTGGGAATGCAAATTAGTGCAACCTCTTTGGAAGACAGTGTGGCAATTTCTGAAAGAACTAGAAATTGACCTTCCATATGACTCAGCAATCCCCCTATTAGGAATATACCCAGAGGAACTCAAATCAGTCTACAAAAAAAGATACCTTCACAGGCATGTTTGTTGCAGCTCTATTCACAATAGCAAAAACATGGAACCAACTATGCTGCCCATCAAAGCTGGACTGGATTTTAAAAAAGTGGTACATATACACAATGGAATATTATGTAGCCATAAAGAAGGACAAACATATGGACTTCACAGCAACTTGGATAGATTTAGAGTCCATCATACTCCGTGATCTATCACAGAAACAAAGAACAGAGTACCATATGTTCTCACTCATAAGCAGACCTTGAACAATTATCATAATACTATGAGAAAGGGATTGGCAGTAGTGAGAAACTGCCATGGGAAGGGGGTGGGATTGGCAGTTGAGGGAAACTGCCAGGGGAGGGAGGGGCACACCTCATCAACAAGGGTACCTGCATAATGAACATTTGTATACCTAACCCTGAATGTACCCCACATCTTTAAAATAGAAATTAAGCAGGGCTCGGTGGCTCAGCCTGTAATCCCGCGCCTTTGGGAGGCTGAGGTGAGTGGATTGCCTATGCCCGCGGGTTCGAGACCTGCCTGGGCAGCGAGACCTCATCTCTACAATAAATAAAAAAATCAGCCGGGCGTGGTAGCGCATGCCTGTAATTCTGGCTATTCCAAAGGCTGAGGCGGAAGGATCGCTGGAGCCCAGCAGGCCGAGGCTACGATGGCCAGGAGTGGCCACCGCACTCCAGTCTGGGTGACAGAGTGAGACTCCAACTCAAAAAAAGTTTTAAAAATATATAAATAAATAAATAGAAATTTAAAAAATTTTTAAATCACACACACAAAACAAAACAAAATAAAAAGTGTACAAAAAATATGCATAGGCATTTCTCAAAAGAAGACATATGAGCAGCCAACAGATACTGAAAAAATGTTCAGCCTCACTAATCATCAAAGAAATGCAAATTAAAACCACACTGAGATACCACCATCATCAATAACTCAAAAAACAACAGATGCTGGAGAGGATGCAGGGAGAAGGGAACACTTCCACACTGTTGGTAAAAGTGTAAACTAGTACAACCTCTGTGGAAAACAGTGTTTTATCTATGGCAATTCCTAAAAGATCTAGAAATTGACCCTTTATATGACCGAGCAATCTCCCTCCTGGGAATATACCCAGAGGAACTCAAATCACTCTATGAAAAAGATACCTACACATGCATGTTTATTGCAGCATTATTCACAACAGCAAAATCATGGAACCAACTGTGCTGTCCTTCAAAAGTGGACTAGATTTTTAAAATGTGGTACATATACATGATGGAATATTACACAGTCATAAAAAAGGACAAAATTATGAACTTCACAGCAACTTGGATGGATTTAGAGTCTATAATACTCAATGATCTATCACAGAAACAAAGAACTGAGTACCACATGTTCTCACTCAACAAGCAGATCCTGAACAATTATCTTAATACTATAAAAAAGGGATTGGCAGTAGTGGGAAACTGCCAGGCGTCAGTGGGAGCATACTCCATCAATAAGGGTACTTGACCTCAAACCAGGCGAAGTAGGGACTAAAGTGAGGCCCCAACTTTACCTGTACAATGACCACTTGTATATCTAACCCTGAATTGTACCCCACATCCTTAAAATAAAATAAATAAAAATAAATTTTTTAAAAATCTTGCATTGATTGTAGAGGTTTAGGCCCAATGGGAATTTTTTCCTGTATTACAAATAGTTTCTGTCCTGACTACTACCAAAAAATATTTGAAGTGATATAAAGATAAGATGCAAATGCAACTGAACTATTAAAGATGGGAAAAATTAACAAAATGTTATGCCAGGGAAAGATAACCATACTGGAAACACAGGCTAATGATACTTACTCTAGTCGGGGACAGTGTCAGGTTGACCCATAAGCTTCCTGACAGCCAAGGAAACAGAGTAAAACACAAGGTTGTCACACAATTTTCTCTGGTAGAAAGATACAATCACCTTAGTTCATCAGGAATCTATTCCAGAATGGCCATAAATGTATCTAAATATTTGAAAGACTTCATAATACAGCGGTAGCTTATAGAGCAGTATCTTGAATTAGGTCCCTTTAATTGATTTTGCCTCAATAAGAAAAAGGCATTAAATGTATCTTTAAAGGGAGAAGAAAACTGAAAATGAGAGACTGGATCATCCAGAGTCCAGCCCTCCCACCTCTCCTGTTTGTACTCACTGCCTAAGTAGTCTGACTCAGAATCCTGGCTTTAAGTGCCATCTACAAACTGGAAATATTCAGATTCACATATGTAGCCTCGACCTTCAAATGCAAAGTTCTATATCTAATTGCCCACTTAATGTCTCCAGCTGAAGGTCTAACTGGATCGTCTCCTCTGCCAATCTCCTCCTCCTTCAGTCTTTCCTATCTCAGTAAATGGCCACTTTATCCTTCCAGATGTTCAACTGAAAAAACCTTAGAATTATCTTGACCTCTCTTTCCCTTACAATCCACATATAAACCACCAAAGAATCCTGCTATATCTCCCTTCAAAATACATCCAGAATTTAACTTATTTGTACCACTTCCATCCCTACCACCGTGCCTAAACTTCCACCATCTCTTATGTAGATTATTGCAAAAGCTTCTGACTGGTCTCTCTGCTTCCACTCATTTTTTAATGGAAAATTACAAAGCATACACAGAAAGAATTAATAGTATAATAAACCCCAATGTGTCCATCTTCCTCCTCCACTTCCAGTCTTGCTCCCCTACAATTTCTAGTCTCCAAATGGCAATGAAAATGATCATTTCACACTTAAAACAGGACATGCTGCCCTTCTCTTTTACACTCCTTAATGGCTCCCATCTCATGGTAAAAGGCCAGTCCTTACTCTGAACTAAGTGGTCCTCTGTGATCTGACCTCCTGCAACCTCTCTGCCCTCATTTCTCACTTTTGCTCCCCTCAATGACCATGCTCTCTCCAGCCACACTGGCCCCCTTGGTAAACCTGAAGCACACCAAGCCTGCTCCTGCCTCAGAACCTCAGCACCAACTGCTTCCCCCACAAGGGTCTCCTGGGCCCCAGATCTCCTCAAGGCAAACTCTCTCACTTCTTGCAGGTCTCTCCTTAAAAGTCTTCTTTCAGCATTTTCTGTCCCTTTTTCTCCATAGCACCCTCCAGTACCTATTATATTTTTACATATGCATTTATTATCTCTCCCTCCACTGCCCCCAACTATGAAAGTAGAGTCCCTGTTTCATTTCCACTATATTCCCCCAGCACACCTATTGTTACATAATAGGTGCTCAATAAATACTTGTTGGATAAATAGACGTATCTATTTGATGTTAAGTCTATTAACTTTATTCAGTTATTTAAAGCTGGGCTTTAAAAATGATAAATAGCTAAGAGCTATTATAATGCTATTCAGAGTTTCTCCCCCACAACCTGGGTTTGTGATAGTCATGGAGACATCTGGGGAGACATGGGTATTATATGTATGGATCATTCATTATAAGCTGGAATTTACAAGTGCCTTCATGTGACCTTTCTCTTTGTGCTATATAAGTTTAACTTAGTCACTCAATCAGCATATAGTCTTGATTATTAAGCAAACACTATGCTTACACTTGCAGAGACCATACCTGTGCCCAAAGCAGTCTGCTATGGTTTAAATATTCATCTCCAACACTCATGTCGAAATTTAATCTCCAATGTTTTTGTACTGAGAGCTAGGGCCCTTAAAAGGTGATTGAGGCAGTTTCTCTCGCACATGCCAGCTCTGGCATGTCATCTCTCCCTTCACCTTTCTCGAATAAACTTTGTTTTAAAACTTTTAAAAAAAGAAAAGAAAAAGAGGTGATTGAGTCATGATTCTGCCCTAATAAATGAACTAATCCATTTCATGGATTGATAGATTAATCCATTCATGAATTAATAGCTTGATAGATTAATGGGTTATCATAGGATTGAGATTGGTGGCTTTATAAGAAGAAGAAACAACCAAACTAGCATGCTCAGCCCCTTGCCATGTGAGGCCCTGTGCCACCTTGGGACTCTGCAGAGCCCCCAACAGCAAGAAAGTCCTCACCAGGTATGGCCCCTCAACCTTGGACTTCTTAGTCTCCATACCTACAAAAAATGAATTCCTTTTTTAAAATAAATTGCCCAGTTTCCAGTATTCTGTTATAAGCAACAGAAAATGGATAAGACACAGTCCCTATTCTTTAAAAATCTATAGGAGACGAGGCAGCTATCAGTGTATGGGGAGAGTGGCCAACAGAGCGTGTGTCCCTGGTGGAAGGGCTCTGGGTTGCATCTCATTGGCATGAGTGGCTTGGCTGCCTCCCTGGGGTCCCGCAAACCAGCCTGCAGCTAGAAAGTCTTGTGTTTAGGCTCGTCTGACCCATTTCCTTCAGTTATACTTTCATGACCTTTTGTACATCAGTAAAGGCAAAACCAAGACTCACACCTAATACGTAGCGCTCTGTCCTCAAAAAAAAAAAAAAAATATATATAGGAAAAACATGTTTTATATAAGGGGGCTGGGATGTCCCCTGAGTGAACGAGATCTCAGGTTCACTTTTATATATTCAGTTCTTGAGCAGAGTGCCTCGTAAGCAGACACTGATACTTGTTCCCTTCTCTTCCCTTTACAAAGGTCTTTAAAGGTCTGGAAGTTAGGTAAAGTAGCTACAGACAGAGAGGTTATCTAATTAGGCAGCAGACCCAGGATTTCAAGCCTAACCTGATTTCAAGGGCAATGTATTTTCCCCACTAACGTTCATCTTCCAGTTATTAAGATCACATAGTGGTTAAAAAAACAGGCTGTGGCATCAGCCTACTGGAACCAAAGACTCAGCTTTACCATTATTATGTAACTGTAGCACAGAAGTCACGTCAATCTTACTTAAAGGACTGTAATTTAATTTACCCGAAAGTGCTACTTCAATTCAAGAGTAACTGAGTAACTGCCTTTCTTACTAAGAAGGGGTTCTTCTTGCTGGAACACTTTAGTCTTTCTCATGTTCATGTACTCAAGATAAACTGGGTATGGTTCGCCTACTGAGGAAAATTTGAAACTACTGAACTCCTAATATCCTACTTAAGATATGTACAAACATTTCTTAAAGATGTAATTTATACAGAAGCAAATGTCCCTCTTTACAATATCAGTCTAAGACTTTGCAGCTCTTATACCCAAATTTAAATATTCCATATATGTAAAAGAATATATTATGAAATATAATAATATTAATACAAAATTAGAGAATACCTTAAATGATGCCCTTAGCTTTGGGCTTGGCCAAGTAATTTCCTTTGGCCAATAAAATGTGAGTGGAAGTAGCATGCCGCTTTTGAAAAGAAGCTTTAAGAGCCACCAAGTAGATTCATTGTTGTTTTCCCTCTGCCCCAATAATAGCAATGTCCCAGACTGGACCCTCTCCTTCAGCTGGGATCCTAAATTAGGAAAACACAATGAGCAAAGCCACAGGTGACCAGAAGCTGAAAGGCCACATAAGCACACAAAAATTCTTTACTGTTGCAACCACTGAGATTTAGAGGTTGTTTGCAAACCCAGTATAACCTAGCAAAAGATGACATACAAAAAATAAGCCACTTTATTTTTTAAGGTCTTACTTCATATTGACCTCTAGGCTAGTCACAGAATTATCTGACTGGTTATTTTTCAAAAAAATAAGATACTTTGATGTCATCATAACATCCTAGGTTTGCTTATTCCTCTTTACTGTTTTTTTGTTTTCTCAAGTAAAAATTATGCTGGACAGAAAAAAATTGAATAGAGGAAAAACCGTAGTACATGTGATGCAATAGGAAATAAAGGTGCCTGTGTATACATGAAAAAAAGCTTAAGAAGAAGACAGTGTTTATCAGGGAAGAACACAACCCACTGGTAGGCTAAAAAAAAGTAGAACACAGACTAAAAGGGGGTAGAAAACATGGTCAAACGTCGTGCACTTTAACAAATTGAATTCTCCCCTTTGCCACTAAACTAAATCTGGCTCTTCAGCTATGTTTAGCAAATATTTTTCTTCTGCCTTCTTGGACTTTCAACAGGACTTGATGCAATATCATCTCTACTGTAATAATGCAATGACAGAATAAACAGATACACATCCCTGTTTATTTTATCTTTTTCTTAGCATCCAAACACTTCTTATGTGATTTTTAACAATTTCAGAGCTAATAGGGAAATAAAGGAAAACTGATCCACATGAACATACACTGTTATAAAATTTTTTATAAAACAAGTTTATAAACCAAGCTTATATCTTAGTCAAAACAAAAAAATAAAAATGTATTAAACCAAGCCGGGCTCGGTGGCACAGCCTATAATATCGCGCTTTGGGAAGCCGAGGTGAGTGAATTGCCTGAGCCTGCGGGTTCAAGACCCGTCAGGGCAACTTGGCGAGACCTCGTCTCTACAATAAATCAAAAACTAGCCGGGCGTGGTAGCGCATGCCTGTAGTTCCAGCTACTTGGAAGGCTGAGGCGGAAGGATCGCCGAAGCCCAGCAGGTCGAGGCTGCGGTGGCTAGGAGCATGCCACTGCACTCCAGTCTGGGCGACAGTGAGACTCCAACTCAAAAAAAAAAAAAATTATTAAATCAATCTCAGACACACCATCCACTCCTCAAAAAAAGACCATATCAACAATAAAAGAACCAATGAACAAAGTACCTTCTTTGCTTTGCACAAGGCAATATTCTAGGTCCTCCAGTAGATACAAAAGACAAATTGAAATTGAGTAGAAAGAAATATAAATACATTAAAAGGTATAAGGTAAAAATATTAAGAACTAAACAGCAACATAAAAAGAGAAATAAAAGAAAAAAAACAGTAATAGCATGTGTCTTTAGGCTGCAACATGGAATAGTCTTCGGAATATCTGGCAAAGAGAGCCTGAAATACACACCCCTGTCCAAATAATACAATGTCAATTTTTTTCCTTGCCATGAGAAGTAAAGTAGATTAGCAGATAGTGGCTATAACTTTAAACAAGGAACATCCAAAATGTCTGTGTCCCTTCAATAAAAGATAAGTTACACATCCACAAGGAGGAAGAAGATAACATAAAATGCCCTGCTTAGGCCTTCTTTGTTTAGAAAACTTAGTTGCTAGATTATTCTTTTGTTATATATGCCTCCATAAGCAAATTGAGGAAAATTTGTCTTTCTGTATTTCCTAATAAGATGTAGAAAAGCTGAAATTAGGAGGTCATTGTGGGTCAACAGTTCTATCCCAGGAAAGATGCCAATAAATACTGAGTAATAACACCTGCCTATAACATACGCCCGACCCACCCCTGCACTTAGCACTCATTCAGTCATTTCCCACAAAGGCTTGATTGTAGACAAACTTGTTCCTATGTCCACACCAGCAGCTGAATACTTCAGGTGAGTCCAGACCATTTAGGTTACTAAAACCTCCCACCTTTGGATTCTTCAATATAGTACCTTCCACCGAACCTCCCACCCCCAATTACTAAACAAAAACTCATGTAACTGCCTCCTCAATTAACTTTTTAAAATTTTTTTAAACTCTTCCAATTGAAAACTTTTTATGAAAGAGATTTTTAAAAATACATACTTTAGATTTCCTAACTCCAGTTGTCAAAATTCTAGCTATTTATTTTCATCAATATATTTCAGGGACTCTACTTTTATCTTGATCTAGTGGATGAACCTTCTATCCAAAAATATTACAGTTCACAATTTACTAATGTCAAAAATTTCTTTTTATACAATAAGTGCTGGCCCTACTCCAGTGGCACAATCATAGCTCACTGCAGCCTCAAATTCCTGGGCTCAAGCAACCTTTCCTCCTCAGCCTCCAAGTAGCTGGGACTACAGGTCCATACCACCACACCTAGCTTTTTTTTTTTTTTAAGAGATGAGGTTTCACTAAGTTGCCCAGGCTAGTCTCGAACTTCTGACTCAAGAGATTCTTCCACCTCAGCCTCCCAAGTCACTGTACCCAGCTATTTGCCCCTTTTTATCAATTCTGCCAAGTTGGGAATTCTGTGAAACTAGTTCACTTTAAAAAGTAAGTTAAAAAGTCAGCCTTGAGGGGGTAAAATACTGCTGGCAGAAGTAAAAAGTAATGATGAAATTCAACCTTGGCCAATTATTTGACAGAAAGACAAAGGTGGCTTGTGAAGACTACTTCAAGTATCGGCTACTGATTAAAAAGAAAAATACACCAACTTACCAACAACTGATGCTCCTCTTTCTGCAAAAGCCAGGGCATAGGCTCGGCCCAATCCTAACCAAAAACAAAATAATCAGAAAAGATAAACACAATTTTTTTAGTCGACTCAACTCAGTCCCCATTTTAAAGCAATTTGGTGAGCAATTAGTTACACTATAATGGTAGAATCTTCCTTACTATTCTCAATCTATCCCACTCACTTTTGCATGCAGAGGTCACAGATTTTCTGCCTATTCTACCTACCATTCTACCCAGCTGTTAGGATTCTTTGAGATGGGTTCCACCATTTGATGCACTGGCATTAAATTTAGAATATGGAAGCAAGGCAGAAGCCACCTTACTGTGAGTTCTGGCCATTGATATTGATTAAGAAGCTGATTTTCTTGAAACTTCCTAGGTATTAAGAAGCAGTGGCTATAGAGGCAACTTCTTAATCTAGTTCCCTAATGCCTGGATGTCAGCTTCCATACTTCAGGTCCCCAGTGTCCACTGTCTACTTGGGCTGTGGCAGAGATCCAATGACAGCATCTTCTAATGGATCAATCCTCATATTGTTCCAGGACCTACCTAAAACTCAACTGCCTGTATTAAATCCTTTCTGCTTAAAATAACTAGTGGTTTTCTGTATCCTACACTGAACATGACTGTACAATCATCAAACATACAAAAAAAATTTAATTTGGACTTAAAGCAACAAGGTGCAAATTTATGTATCAAAAAAGAAAAACAGAGAGAGAGACATTTTATAGGCATAGAATACCTCAGATGAATATATAAGAGACTGGCAATTAATGGTAATCTCTGGGGAACAGAACTGTGAAGCTAGCAACAAAGGTGGAAGGCTTATTTTTGTATTGTTCAAATTTTTTAATGAGATTATCTTTTACATTTTAAGTTCATTGATAAATTTCATTGATAAATGAGTAAATTTAATTAATAATTTCATTTATTACAAATTAGTTAATAAGTATGCATATAAATAACAAACTGAGATGGATAAAGCATCAGGCTCTTCCAAAAAGAACTCAAAATATAAAGTTCTCCAAAACTACAAGATACCACCAAATAACTTATTTTAGAATTTAATCCACTCTGAATGGATACAAGAGAATGCAATCAGCTTATGAACAGCATGTACTCATAATTCACTATCATTTTACATAATCAATTTCATGAGTTGCAATCAACATTTATTCAATAAAACAGAAGATAAACTTCAAAATGCATTGTTTTTACTATGTACTGGACCATGAAATGATTTCAAATACAGATAGGGCGTGTCTGTACATATGTTAAGTGCACCGGATCCTGGTGTAAAATGTACTGCAGACTGTGTCTAAGCAGGCTAACGGTGTTAAAATAAATGTCCCCTATCCTTGAGTGGCTTTCAGATATAGCCCCTGGGAAGGAAAGTCACCCTTAGTGATGGTAAAGATTTCTCAGAATATAATCCCCGGACCTCATGCATGAAAATCATCCAGGAACTCTAAAAAAAAAAAAGGTTTAAGACACCAAGGGCATCACATTATTACCAACAAAAGCCTAGTGTAAACAAAATGTTTTCCTAAAAAGAGAAGGTATGGGAATACCCATATATACGCCCATATGGGTATAACCAAATATAGCTAAGTGCATAAAATACTTGGCTACCATTACTAAAAACATTTTCTGAAAGGCAGCATAAGAATCCATTTTATGAAATTAAAGGACATAGAAAGTGTCTGACTGACTTTTAATATATAATTCAAATAATTTATTCATTAGAGTCCTTCTAGGTATATGGTACTATCAGTGGAGAATGGTGCAACAAGTCAAGATCCCTGCACCCAGATATTAGAGAGGTCACCCACTGTATAGTTTCACTATAGAACACCTATGTGAGTATAAATGGTTTAATTTTTGTTCTTTAAAATTTGGGTTATTTCATGTAACAAGTCTCCATCTTGCGTCTCCTGAAATAAAGGGAAGACCTGGCAACTTTCCCACCAGCTGGCTCCTTTCAGAAATGTCTCCACTGTTCAGTTTCCCAGTGTTCTCGTTCCACTCTCGTTCTACTCCTCTGTCATTTGCCTGCCCTGTAGGCACTGGAGTTTGCAACCCCTGCTAAGACTCCTGTGGACTTTGAGCACAGTGCGTGACTTTCTAAGCACACAAACTCCAACGAGGAGGGCACTTATCAGATGCTCTGTACAAATGAAAATCAACCCACAGAGGGAAACAAACACCGAATGACGGGCTTTTCAGAGACCAGGGGCTGACAACTCTACACCTCGGTGGAGGATGGGGGGGTCATTCCAGCTTCCACCACCCCCACACCCCACCCCCAGCTTTTCAGTCCTTTAAGACTTGACAAAGGCCTAAGAGAGTGAACTGCAGGAAGAGCTGCGGCCGATGCCCACAGCTAAGCGTCATGAGGAACTTTCACCCAGTTTTGCAATCAGCAGCACAGCCCGACCCCTCCACTCCAGCAAGACCCAGGGCTTGGGCAAGCCCCCGTAGGGACAAGCCAGCTGCGCCCTCCTGAGTGACCGGGTGTCTCCGCAGATTCCGCGCCCCAAGACCTGCCGTTCCTCTCACCACCGCCACCACCCGGTCCCCTTACCACCACCACCCGGTCCAGCCGCTCGCTTCTCAAAACTGCCGGTGACCACCGCCCGCAGCCCAGCGCGGAGAACCCAGCTGCGGCTGCGCGCGTGGCCCTGGCCCGAACTGGGCCCTTCCGACCTTCGCGTGCTCACCTCCCCCCGCGCCGGTGACCAGGACCACCCGCCCGTCGAACCTCAGCGGCGAGGCCATGAGTCCAGCCTGCAGCGACACACACACACACACACACACTCTCTCTCTCTCACACAAACACAAACACTGAAGCAAGCAGAGCGAGCCCCTGGGTTAAGCCTGCGGGACACAGGGAGGAGCCGGGAGTGACGGGGGCAGGACGAGAGCCAGCGGCCCGTCAGTTTCTGGGAGGAAGGCCGGCGCCGGGTTCTCCAAGTGCGCCTGCGCGGGCTCCCTTGGCACCCTGGGAAATGCGGCCCGCGAGACTCCCCTCGCCGGGAGGACCTGCCGCAGCGGCTGGGCTTGCAAGGGCTGTTCTTGCGGCTGCGAGCTAACGGAGCTGGGGACCTGTGTGTGGCCAGCTGGCTGACTCCGCACCCTTTCACCTGTCGTTGCGTCATTCGCTCGACAAACACTTCCTAGGTGTAGGCGCTTACCTAGAGAAATAGCACGCATCCGCTTTCATTGAGTGACTCTCAGTTACTCCCTGAGAAGTCACCCTCAGCGACGACGAAGATAGCTCAGAAGGTAATCGCTGCGCCTCCTGCGTGGAAATCTTCCGGGAATTGTCAAAATGCAGAGACCTGGACCCCCACTGCTGACCTCCAAAATAGAATCTCGAGGAGACAAAAAAGTGTTGACAAGTTTCCTAAATGATCTTTACGTTTGTATGTTGAGAACAGTTATAATGTGTCATTCGTTCATACATTTATAGAACACCTACTGGGTTTTGTCAGGGTCGTCCGAAGCTACTTCAAAGTCAGAGGGTAAACTTTCAGTACCAGTGCAGCATAAGACTTGTGACAAATGTTTGTACCTATGCTAATAGTCAAAATAACCAGACCCTGTCGCCCCTGGGGAGAAGGAGGAAAAACTTTCTAGAGGAGGTAAAGTAGAAGGTCCTAGAGAATTGAGCTCTGCAGAGGAAGGAGGACATTACAGGCAGTAGACACACTAGCTAGGTTTGGGGAGGAAGAAAGTGAAGCGCAGATGTAAGCAGAACCAGTCAGATCATGTTCGGGTATTTGAATTTACATACTTACACTGTGGAAAGATCCCTCTGTGCCATAACAGAGGGCTGGTTGGCAGCGAGCAAGAAGAACATATTAAAGACTTGGGGAAAATTATGGAGGCCAGAAGTAAGGCAGAGGAAATGCTGAAGAGGGAAAACTTTAAGATAAAAAAAAGTATTTGGAAATGGAGCCAATAGGTCTTTGTGATTAATTAGATGCGGATGTGAGATAAGAACAAGTGAAATAACCCCATATTACTGATTTGGGAATCTAGGTTAAGGTGGGTCTTTCAAAAATTAAAGTCAGAAATAGTGGAGAAGAGCAGCTTTTGGTAGGAATAAGGCCGCAGTTTTAGACAAATTGCATTTGGGAAGACGAAGTGAAGCTATGGCTAGAGATGCCTAGCAGACAGCTGGAAGTTTGATTTTCAGTGCCCAGGCGTAGCAAGAAAATTATCTCTGTAACTCAAGACTAGATCTCCAAAGAACAAATCCATCCACTGACAACTAAACCAGCCCCTTGCTGTCTTAGCCATTTGTCCACATCTGCCTTATGACATTTGACTCCTAAATTCTGGTGCTCAGTGAAATCCAGGGAGACAAGCCCCAAGGGTGTGGGACCCAAAAATAAGAAAGCCTTGAGATAAGAGGTGCAATCTGTCCAGGACCTCATCCCACTGGGAGCAGCTTCCAACTATGGAGCACAATGCTCCTTCTTGGTCCCAAAGCTATCCTGCCAGCACCCCACCCACCCTCTGCCATTTACAAAGGTGTGCCTACCTGTGCTGCTGTCCCTGATTTAGACCAATATGAACCTCTTTGCTTACTGGCCACAAGACAGGCCTCAGGCATTTCAAATATAAGCCACTTGGAAGTAGGAGGTTCAAAGGTAAACATGTACAATATTAAACTTTGAATTTGACTCCCCTACTGCCCACTGGGGAAGCTGATGAAGTCACAGCAACTAAGCAGAGCCAAACTTCCTCAAGCTAGATCCAAGAAGGAAGCACATGACTATACATTGGCCTCTTTGCCCAGTTGTACTGTGGAACAAGTTCCCAGACTATGTGGCGGGATAGCTATTTTGATCCTGTATTTTAATCTTTCTTGTTTAATCCTATAACCCTGCTCTTCTCTTTAAAGGAAGAAACAAAAAAGAGGCCGAATTCTTCCTACTTTCACATATGTAAGTGCAAATCAACTCAGTGGTAACCTCAAAGGGAGTGCATTCAGCCACAGGCCCACAGTGTAAGAAAGAAGCCTCCCTCAACCATTGCTGACGAGTCAGTAGTCCACTTTCCAAAGATAGAACTGGTTTCTGGCTAGTTCTGGACCAGAGCCAACAGAGATAGGTAAATACAAGTGCCCAAATAAGATAAATTGAATATGAATGAGAGGCAATACAGATACAGCCATCATAGTAGAGTGAAGTATATAATACACTACAAAACAGTGTTGCTATGTACATGCAGAATATTTTTTTATAATGGTCTCATCTGGCTTTCAACTACCCATTTTTGTAAGAGTGAAGGCAGAAAAAGAGACTTAAACTTGGCAGTTAAAACTCTGGACCAGAGCAAAAAAGTTCACTCTCACCACTTTTATTCAACATGGTACCAGATATCCTAGCCAGAACAATCAAGCAAGAGAAAGAAATAAAAGGCATCCAAATTGAAAAAGAAGAAGTCAAATTATCTCTGTTCACTGATGACATGATCTTATACCTAGGCAACCCAAAAAGCTTCTCCAAAAAATTCTTAGACTTGATAAGTGAATTCAGCAAAGTTTCCAGATACAAAATCAAGGTACAAAAGCCAACAGCATTTCTATACACCAGTAACAATCACACTGAGGACCAAATTAAGAAGGCAATCCCATTTACAATAGCTACCAAAAAAAATAAAATACCTAGGAATATATTTAACCGAGGAGGTAACAAGGAAAATTACAAAACACTGATGAAAGAAATTGAAGAGGACACAAACAAATGGAGAAATATCCCATGCTCATGGATCAGAAGGATTAATATTGTTAAAATCACTACCCTGTCCAAAGCAATCTACAGATTCAATGCAAACCTTATCAAAATACCAATCATTTTTCACAAAATTAGAAAAAACAATCCTAAGATTCATATAAAATCAAAAAAGAGCCCAAATAGCCAAAGCAAATCTAAGCAAAAAAGAACAAAGCTGAAGACATCACACTACCTCAAATTATACTACAAGGCTATAGTAACCAAGACAGCATGGTACTGCTATAAAAATAGACACATAGTTCAATGGAATCAAATAGAGAACCCAGAAACGAAGCCACATACCTATAACCAACTGATATTTGACAAAGTCAACAAAAGACATATACAAGAAAGGATATTCTTTTCAATAAATGGTACAGGGAAAATTAGATATCCATATGCAGAATAATGAAACTAAACCCCTATCTTTCACCGTATAAAAAAACCAACTCAAGATGGAGTAAAGACACCTGAAACTATAAAAATATTAGAAGAAAACCCAGGGAAAACTCTTCTGGAAATTTGTCTAGGCAAAGAATTTGTGAATAAGATCTCAAAAGCACAAGCGAACAAAAGCAAAAACAAACAAATGGGACTTAAAGCAAAAAGCTGCTGCACAGCAAAAGAAATAATCAACAGAGAGAACAGACAACCTGCAGAATGGGAGAAAATATTTGCAAAGTATGCATCCAATAGGGAACTGATACCCAGAATTTACTAGGAACTCAAACAACTCAATAACGGCAACAACAAATATTAAAAAATCAACAAAGGACGTGAATAAATATTATTTTCAAAGAAGAAATACAAATGGCCAACAAATTTATGAAAAATATTCAACATCAGTAATCACAGGTAAAAGCAAATTAAAACCACAATGATATGTCTGTCATCTTACACCAGGCAAAATGGCTATTATTAGAAAGTCAAAAAATAAGAGATGTTGACAAGGATGTAGAGAAAAGGGAAGACTTAAACATTGTTGGTGGGAATGTAAATTAGTACAGCCTCCAAGGAAAACATTATGGAAATTTCTCAAAGAATTAAAAATAGAACTACCATTTGAATGAGCAGTTTCACTACTGTATATCTATCCAAAGGGGGGAAAATAATTATATCAAAAAGATGCCTGCACGTATATGTTTATAGCAGCACTATTCACAGTAGCAAAAGTATGGAATCAACTTATATGTCCATCAGTGGATGATTGGATAAAGAAAATGTGGTGTGTATGTGTGTATATATATATATATATTCTGCCATAAAAAAGAATAAACTCATGTCTTTTGCAGCAACATGGATGGAACCAGAGTCCATTATCTTAAGTGAAACAACTCAGAAACAGAAAGTCAAATGCCACATTTTCTCACTTGTAAGTAGAAGCTAAGTAACGTGTACACGTGGACATGGAGTGTGAAATAATAGACATTGGAGACTCAAAAGAGTGGGGGTTGGGAGGTGAGGGATGAGAAATTACTTAATGGGTACAATGTACATTTTCCAGGTGATGATTACACTAAAAGCCCAGACTTCACTGCTCTACAATATATTTATATAACAAAACTGTACTTGTACCCCTTAAATGTATGCAAATTTTTTAAAAAGTAATTCTGTTTGGGATAATTGTTGTCTCTTGGGATTTCTTTTCTTCTCCCCCTTCTCCTAATCTAAATGTCACCTTAACATAAAGGAAAGGTTTGACAAGGGTGGTGATGTTCCTTAAGACCATGCTGGCTTCTGCTTCTCCAGTCACTGATAAAGTCTGTGACAAATGAAACTTGTAATTATTCTCTCAGCATATTTGAGGGACCTCAGTGGTTCTCAGCCCACCTGTACTTGGCCCCAACTCAAATCTATCTAGCCTCCAAATAATATTTACATCAGTATGTGGGCTTATGTCTTCCTCGAATCTGCTATACTTTCTAGTCTCTCTTTCTACTTCTAAGTTACTATTTTAGCAACTGAGTCTAAAATTATTCCACATAAAAAATTTAGAATAAAATTGTTAAACAAATGACAGTATATCCCTTCCATGCCAGCCAGAGGTCAAGGAGATGGGAATAAGATCTTCAATCCACTAATTTCATAAATCAATAACAAGGCCATTGCCAGTATGCCAAAGGAAAAGGGGGAAAAAAGGTAAACCATGGTGCAAATAAAAGAGCTCATAATTCTAACCAAAGTGTCATGGAAGGCTTCAAGAAAGAGGAAGCATTTTATCTAAATGTGAAGGATTTAGGCAGGCAAGCCAATGATTGGAATAGGAAACCTCAGAAGAGGAGTAAGTTTGTTGAGGGCAATGGGTAGAACAGGGATGGAGTTGATACATTTGGTTTGATATTTGGATTTTAAGACAAGGAAGTCTTTTTTGGACAACCCAGAAAGCAGCTGGAAAATGAAGCTTGGAAATTAAGAAAGAAGTCAAGAGTTTAAGATATAGATGACACCAACATGAAGATAGAGTTGAAGTTTTGGAAGTGAATGAAATTATCCAGCCAGAGTGTGCAGAGAGCAAGGAAGTGGGGGAAGTACAAGGGATTTCCACATTAAGGCCCAAGTAGAGAAAAGGCAACAGAAAAGACTGAGGAAAACTGATTGAGAGCTGTGACAATGATCAGAAAAATATAGCATTCACCCAGGGGAGAGTAGAAAGTAGAGAGTCAATAGTGTCAGACACAGCAGAGAATATAATTAGAAAAAGTGTCATCTTAACAGGCTTATCTTATGTAGGGAGAAGGGAAATTTTCTGGCCCCTAGGCCTTGATTCAACCTCGACTCAGTGAACAGAGGACATAGCTAGGCCTTTTTTCATATGCCCCACTTAATATCTTCCTCAAGGAAGGAGGAATGGCCAGTCTGATTGAGGAGAGCCAAGATAGTCACTGAACCACACTTACTAATGGGTAAGGATATCATGCTCTACAGGCAGTAGCCAAGCCCCACCATTTCTCTTTTCTACACCTTTATGTTGGACTTTCTTCTGCTTTCCACTTCTGTCACATGAATCAACTAGGTGGTCGAGATTGTTTCTCAGCTAATAAGAGGCCAAGCCTTTCTCTTCTTTCTTTTCCAATATGGTGGCTTGGTCTAGACTATTCTTTAAACTATGGAATGACTGGCCTAAACCTGCCTGGCATTGACACTGGGACAAGCACACTCTTTTTGTCTTATTTGTTTTCTTTTGGTTCCTGTAAGCATAGCTTTACTATCTCTGCAGTTGCAGAATTTAAGGTATGAAACACGGAGAAGCCCACACTGAACCCCGAACATATTGGCGCCCATGTGGCAACAGGTGAGACCTACCATCTGGAACCAAAATGTGATAAAGATGAAAACTTTTGCATTTACCACGGCTGGTTTGAGCTGTCACAGAGCTGCAGCTGGTTTATATTTCTGCTAAGCAGGCTGATTTAGCACTTTTAGACCACAGTAGCTGAACTTAATAAGAAAATGAGAAAATGGTAGCTTACACCTGTAATTCCAGTACTTTGGGAGGCTGAGATGGGAGGATTGCTTGAGCTTAGGAGTTTGAAAGCAGCCTGGGAAACACAGTAAAACCTTGTCTCTACAAAAAATTTTAAAATTAGCCAGGTATGGTTGAGTGCATCTGTAGTTCCAACTATTCAGGAGGCTGAGGCTGAAGGCTCTCCTGAGCCCAGGAGGTCTGCTGCTGTTATTTGCTGTGATGGTGCCCCAACATTCTAGCCTGGGTGACGGAGTAAGACCCAAACTCAAAAGCAAAATTAAAAAACAAGAAAATGTATTCAATTTGGGGATCAACACAGGCTTCCCAGGAACTCATACTGCATAAGTCAGAATCAAGTCTTAGTTGGAGATATGAATTTTTTTCCTCGGGTCCCAAGAAGCTCTCTAAACCATCCCATACTACAAAGGCAACTGTACTTCATATGAAGTTCAGAACTATTGCTAGTCAAGCTCTTCAGACTTGTTTTCTTCCTCAAGCTCAGCTTAGATAGTACAAATCTAATAGATTTATTTTCTAGTTTTCTGCTCCTTTATCTTGTTTCTTAGCCTTGGCTATAGATGACTCAGGTTGCACCTGCTGTGGCGAAAAAAAATGTTTGCAAGAAAGAAACTTTTATGCATCCTTTGCAGTAGCAAAGTCAGTGCTACTAGCTGATGTCTAGCAAATGTCATTGCTTCCTAACTGGGCCTCTGAAACCCTGTCATGGAGGCTATGATAGGTACAACACAGCTGGAGAAAGTCTTGGATTTCTTCAAGGTATCCAAAGAAGCCCAAAGAAGGATAACTAATCCCCTGACACAAGATATTTCCCAATTGAGTTTAGGTTCACAGACACTGGTCAATTGGCATCGTATGACTGGCAGCCTGACAAGCTCAAGCAAGAAACTTTTCCTGTTTTCTCCATCCCCCAGATAATCCTACATCACTTAGCTGGCAACTGCCATATAGGTTTGCCTTGTACTGGAATCTAGAAATGTCATCTTTGCTTGTGACAACTGCTGCTAGTGCTTTCCAAATATTGTGGGCGTGTGGCTGCTGCTACCCTGGTCTTATGGATCCTGTGCTCTTTGGAAAAATAAGACACATGAGCAATCTGCAATTGGGTTAATCCTACATTGGCGGTATTAGAGGGACTTACATTCATTCTAGTATAACAGCACAAGATACAGAGATAGCACCCAGTGGTGACCGGTATGTAAAAGTGAAAAGCTTTTAATAAAAGCAGGACTATGCATTCCATCTTAAACTTATCTCTTGGGCACACAGGCCTAAGCAAGAGGAAAGATTTGAACATGCAGCCGGGCTCGGTGGCTCAGCCTGTAATCCCGCGCCTTTGGGAGGCTGAGGTGAGTGAATTGCCTGAGCCCGCGGGTTCGAGACCCGCCTGGGCAGCGAGACCTCATCTCTACAATAAATCAAAAAATCAGCCGGGCGTGGTAGCGCATGCCTGTAATTCCGGCTACTCGGAAGGCTGAGGCGGAAGGATCGCCGGAGCCCAGCAGGCCGAGGCTGCGGTGGCCGGGAGCAGCCACTGCACTCCAGTCTGGGCGACAGAGTGAGACTCCAACTCAAAAAAAAAAAAGATTTGAACATGCATACAATCTACCTTTATTAATTAAGGGCTGCAATGAGTCAGGTACTGTTCTTGGTGCTGAGAACAAAACAGATAAGACCCTGTACTTAGAAGGATCGCCGGAGCCCAGCAGGCCGAGGCTGCGGTGGCCGGGAGCGGCCACTGCACTCCAGTCTGGGCGACAGAGTGAGACTCCAACTCAAAAAAAAAAAAAAGATTTGAATATGCATACAATCTACCTTTATTAATTAAGGGCTGCAATGAGTCAGGTACTGTTCTTGGTGCTGAGAACAAAACAGATAAGACCCTGTACTTAGAGATCTTACATCCTAGAGAGAGAAGAGAGATAATAAGCATACAAATAAATAGATAGTTCCAGATAACTGCAAGTGCCAAGGAAAACAGTTACCAATTAGCAAACAGATTTCATCATGTTCTAGGCAATTTCTTAATGTTTTACAAATATTAACTCATCCGATTTCATAACAACCTATAAAGTAGTTATATAATTATCCTCATTTTCAGATGAGAAACCTGTGCACAAAAAGGTTTAAATAACTTAGCTAGCACATAGTGAAGTGAGGATTCAAACCCCTGTGGTAACTCCCTTGACTCAAAAGAGATCGGAAGCAGAAACAGAGAGGGAAGACTGATCTAGAGAGGTTTCCTAAGAAAGTCTGCAAGGAAGTTAATTTTGAACTGAGACCTGAATGCTAAGAACCAGTCAAGCAAGGATTGGGACAGAACCTTCTAAGTAGAATGAACAGCACATGCAAAGGCCTTGCAGGGGGGAACACCTTGACCTCCAGGCACATGAGGACGTCAAAGAGGTAGGCAAGAATCAGCTTGTGTGGAAGCTTGTAGGCCACAGGTAGGAGTATGGATGTTATTCTAATTATAATGAAAACCCTTGAAAAGCCAGGGAGTAAATTAATCTGATACATAAAACCACATTTCCCTACGTGCATTGATAGGAATGTAAATACACAGAGAAAAGCCCACAGGGAGCATACCACCTGGAAACAGTGGTTAGTTCTGGAGATGGGTTGGGGCTCATGACAATGATCAAAGGGACTTTCATTTTGTCTTCTCTTATGTGAAAATGTACTTGTGTAGTTATACAAATGAATAACTTTTTCAAACAACTTGAACTCCTTAAAAACCATGTATGTGTAGCTTAAAACCTACTCAATGACACATAGATGCACCATGCTAAAAAAAAAACACACAGTACTATGCAGCTTGTGTAGCTGAGTCATAGGATGTGTATCTCCCTTAGAGAAACCAAAGCAGTATGAGTATCACATAGTGAGCAAATCCGCTTGGGGAGCAGAGAGGTTGGGAAGACCGAGAAGCCGCAAGGTAAGTAAAACTTCATCGAGAGACTGAGAAAATGCAATTAAGGAATATGAATTATCTTACTAGATTATCTTTTCCTTTTCATCTTTGTTTTAGATTCAGGGGTACACGTGCATGTTCATCACATGGACATATTGTAAAGTGGTGGGGAGTGGGTCTCAGGTGGCCCATTCCCCAGATGGTGAACATTGTATCACATAGGTAATTTTTGTACCCCAGCCTTCCTTCCCCACCTCCCCTCTTATTGCTGTCCCACAGTGTCTATTATTTCC
This sequence comes from Cephalopachus bancanus, assembly GCA_027257055.1. NCBI lineage: Eukaryota > Metazoa > Chordata > Mammalia > Primates > Tarsiidae > Cephalopachus > Cephalopachus bancanus. The sequence continues at coordinate 612,931 of JAPVLO010000444.1, read as the reverse complement.
ATCTTTGTGACCATCTAGCTCTCACATATGAGTAAGAACATGTGGTGCTTAGTTATCTGTTTCTGAGTCAGTTCACTTAGGATGATGATCTCTAGCTCCATTCATGTTGCTGCAAAGGACCTAATTTCTTTTTTTTTTTTTATGGCTGTATCTTACTGACTTTCTTAATGGGAAACAAGTGATCATCCTGTGAATTGTGTAAACTATGAAAACCACTTTTGCTGGGCACAGTGGCGCACACCTGTAATCTCAATACTTTGGAAGGCGGAGGTGAAAGGATTGTCTGAGCCCAGGGGTTCAAGACCATCCTGGGAAACGTGGCAAGACCTTGTCTCTACAATAAATCAAAAAGTTAGCTGGGCATGATGGCATGCACCTGTAGTTCCAGCTACTCGGAAGACTGAGGCAATAGGATCTCCTGAGCCCAGCAGGTTAAGGCTGCAGTGGTCATGAGCGTGCCACTGCACTCTAGTCTGGGCAACAAAGTGAGACTCCAACTCAAAAAACAAAAAAACAAAGAAAACCACTTTCAATGTAAGGCTGACCTACTGCCAGTTTTTGTCTGTCTTTACGGGATGTACCGGATAAGATGAGCAAATCTGGCTCACTTCACCTGTGCCTCTGACCCTTGTGCCACTTAGGATCTACTCTCCACTTTCACATCTCGTGATTTTCAGTCTTCCAATTTCCTGCTCACAGCCCCTTTTTCATCATGTAGCTTAAAATCACGAAGATTCATTTAACATCTTGGTTTCTGTGAGTCAGAATCTAGGCATGAGTTTGCTGGGTACCTAAGCTTGAATTCTCTCCAAATGTCTCTCACAAAGCAGTCAAGGTGTCAACTTCAGCTACCCATAGCAAGCCAACAGACTTTCCCCAGAGCAAGCAAATGAGACAGCAAAAGAAAGTTCTCAAGAAAGAAAACACAGTCTTTTTTATTTTTAAATAGACTTTATGTTTTAGAGGTTTACAGCAAAAATTGAACAGAAAGTACAGAGAGTTCCCATATACTCCCTGACCCTGGACACACACAACCTTCTCCAATGTCAACATCCCTCACCAGAGTGGTACATTTGTTGCAATCAGTGAACATATGCTCATACATCAGTATGACCCAAATTCCATAGTTTGCTTTAGGGTTCACTCTTGGTATCTCATACATTCTATGGATTTTGGCAAATATATAAAGACATATATCCACCATTATAGTATCATACAAAGTTTTTCACTGCCCCAATATTCTTCTCTGCCTATTCATTCCTCCCTCCTCCCCAGTCCCTGGCAACTGCTGATCTTTTTACTTTCTCCATAGCGTTTCCTTTTCCAGATGTCAAGTAGTTGGAATCATACTGTATGTTGCCTTTTCAAAATGACTTCTTTCACTTAGTAGCATGCATTTAAGTCTCTTCCATGTCTGTTCATGGCCTGGTAGCTCTTTTTTTTAAAGTGTTGAATAATACTCCATTGTCTGGATGTGCCACATCAATCGAAGGACATCTTGGTTTCTTCCATTTTTTGGACAATCCATAGTCTTTTTTGTAATATATTCTTGGAAGTGACATTCCATTACTTTTGTGATGTTCTATTAATTGGGGGTAAGTCAATAAGTCCAGTCCATATTCAAAGAGGAGAGATTATACAAAGGCACGAATACCATGAGGGAGGGCTCATGGGGACAATTACAGAGGTTGCCTGCCACACTAGGAGAGACACATGTGTACAGCACCTTGATCATGCCCAAGCAGCAAGACCTGCTAAATTATACCCTCCACAGAGTCCAAGCCTGTGGAAAGTGTTTAGTGCTCTTGTTTTGATGTTGCATAATTTACCAAAATACTGAAAGCTCTTGAGCAACGCAATAGATACACTTGGTCCTATTGAGAATGATCCTAAAGCAATGCATAGCACTTTAAATTTACTGCCAACTCATTTTCCTTGAAAAAACAATCTATTTCTGGAACATTTTCTTGGAGAGCTGCCCATCCCAATTCAAGTTGTCAGAAAAGGGACCTCCCAATTAAACTGTGTCTTTTGTTCCACTCCTGTCTGTACTGCAGAGTGGAGCATAGTATAGAGGATATAGTATCCAATAAATAAAATAATTCCAGAAATATTACAAATATATATACCACTAAAATTCATATTTGAATTCAGATCCTACAATCTTATTTTTGTAAGGAAAATTTATATCATTTACCCTTAGCTGGAATGGAAGAATAAAAATTTGGTGCTTTCTTTTCTTCCCAAATCCTTTAATCCCTGTATTAGCACAATATTTGGTGGGAAAGTGTTTGTAAAGTTATGTATTGATGCAAACAGTGAGCCTACATGCTTCTTTACATCTTTTTACAGCTAAACTCCCTAACTCTCTGAGAGACATGTCCAAATGCAGTGCAGACTCTCTGCTTTTTGCTTCCTTGGTTTATTACTTCCAAACTAATGATATTCTCATGTTAAACTACTAGATAATTTGTGCAAACATGAAGGTCAATGCTAGCTGGAAAACAGTGGCACTATATTACCACAAGAGGGAGTGAAGAGCCACAGAAATAGTGTTTTTAAGGCGAGGCATTATCTATTCTGGAGAAAACAGAGAACTTCTGTTGTTTCTATCTTCCCCACCCTCGTCCTTCTAATTATCCAGAGACTTTCTTATGACCAAAGGCAGAGCCAATATCTACAAATCTTGCTGTAATGATGAGGCAAAGAGAACTGAGAGCAGCTTATTTCTCCTGCGGCTGTCTGGGCTGCTTTCCCAAGGGACACCCCAGAATGAATTTACACAGAAGCTGGCTTCTGCCTCAATGCTGAAAAGTCACCCTCCATTGCCTGTCTCTGTTCTCTGATTTGCCATCAGAACCCAAATATCTGTTTATGGGAATACATATATTCAACGATTCGAGTGCTTCTTGAATTAATTTATCAGGCCACCAAAGCAACTACATGATATAGAGGCCAATGAATCACTTTCAAAGGCCTACAGTCAGCACTGAGTACACAGAGAAAGGTCAGATTTAGAGCCTGGGAAACACACCTCTCTTGGAATGGCATAGAGAGAAATCCCCAATTATAATCTCAATCATTCCTGAGTCTTTTGCTTCTGGTGGAATTCTAAAACTCAGTCCCATAAACGGTGGCACGGTATACCTAATTACCATACAGAGTGCTCTGGGATTTTTTTTCATTGTTAGTATAACCTGGAAAAAGGAATGATGACTAGAGGTGTGTAACATAGTTTGGTTTCTCAGCAGAGTTCGTCAGATGTTGCCAGCAGAGAGTCAGGCAAAAGTATAGGTAGGAGTCAATACAATACAATGGGAGGTAAGTTATGACTGTGACCACAGAAACATGATCACCTGAGTCCTAGCTGACACTTACATACATGAATTCATCAGAACAGATTTCCAAACTACAAGGGGAAAGAATGGAAAATAAATTACCAAATGTCTGCTGTAAGAATTCATTTTTAAAATTAGATTTCTGTGATAATTTCTCCAAAAGGCTCAAAGGCTTGTGTTGAAAGGACACATAAACTTCTTTTTTCTTTCAGATTTTCAAGTTTTTTATTTTAGTTGACACATAACAATTGTACATATTTATGGGATACAGAGTAGCATTTTAATGCATGTATACGATGTGTAATGATGAAATCAGGGTAATAAGCATATTTGCCACCTCAAATATTCCTCAAATATATATTACTGCTTTGTGTTGGGAGCATTCAAAAATCCATTCTTCTAGCTATTTGAAAATACGTAATGCATGATTGTTAACTATAGCCACCCTATAGTGCTACAGAATACTAGAGTTTATTCCTTCTTTTCAGCTATGCGTTTGTATCTGTTAAACAACCTCTCCCTATCCTTTCCTCCCTCCTACCCTTCCCATCTTCTAATAACCACAATTCTACTCTCTATGCACTCAACTTTTTTAGTTCTAATGTATGATTGAAAACATGTGGTGTTTACCTTTCTGTGCCTCACATATTTCACTTAACATAATGGAATGGATACGTAAAGTTCTTTTCAACGCTGCCAGAGGCAAAGCGTAGGCTAGCCATGATGGTGGGAGGAAAGATGGGAGAAGGAAAAAACAAAACCAAGATGCCTTAAAGAAGAGAGAGCTGGGGGGAGAGCAATGGCTAAACCTTTGGTGTGACCATGTGCAGCTGAATAATGGACGGAGAACACGGCCAGGGGTCTGTACTCTGTGATCTTGAAAGCCCCTGGAAGAGCTTATTGCAACTTGGGAGACTCATCACATCTTGAGTCTTGGAATCATCCAGCAGATTTCAGATCCATTCTCCTTAAACTCCCCAAATTCCATTCCTTAACACCCTTCTCTTAATGCTACATAATACTCATTTATTATGGAGAAATATGTGACTCCAGCCTACCACAAACTTGGACTCTTGCCTTGATCTGTGTTCCTTTCCAGCTTTAGACCTGCTTGATTCAATATGATTTTACACATGGGTCCCAAAGCATAGGTACTTTGGAGAAGCAGGCTGACCTTGTACTCTGGCTGAGAAGTCATTGTGTCAAGGTTTATCTGATGAGTCTCAGCAATAGGAAATGGCTTGTCATGATCTGTCTCTGAACCAGTCACTGCAGTCAGGAGACGATGAAGCTTTGACTGGTCAGACCTGGGTCACAGGCCACCCTCAGGGCTGAAACCAGTTCCAGTGGAAGCACCGGTATTGGGAGCAGGAGAAGGATTGATTTCCCTCCAAGGCTGGAGGCTATTCTAGAGTACATGGATGCTGTGCAGCCAGAAAGCAATACAATCCACCTCAACCACTTTCTGCCCTTCCCTCTTCAATCACCAAGCACAGCTCATGTGACTATGGAGCCATGGATGTTTGTATTCTGGTGCAAATGGAGCTCTTGGTGTTTTGCACTGTGGTAGCCCTGATGTTGGAACCACATGCTGGAGGGCTGTGTGAGAGGATCATTAGTATTTGTTTGCTCAGTATTGTTTCAATGTCTGTCTATATCTTTCATTAACTTCTTTTTTTTTTTTTTTTGAGCTGAAGTCTCACTCTGTTGCCCAGACTGGAGTGCAGTGGCATGCTCCCGGCCACAGCAGCCTCTACCCGCTGGGCTCCGGCGATCCTTCCGCCTCAGCCTTCCAAGTAGCTGGGACTACAGGTGCGGGCTACCGCATGCAGCTAATGTTTTATTTATTGTAGAGATGACGTCTCACCAACTTGCCCAGGCAGGTCACGAACCCACAGGCTCAGGCAATCCACTCACCTCAGTATCCCAAAGCACTGGGATTACAGGCTGAGCCACCAAGCCCAGCCTCATTAGTTTCTTTACATTTATTTTTTTAGTAGGGGATCTCATTCTGTCACCCAGGCTGGAATGCAGTGGCACAATCACAGGTCACAGCAGCTTTGACCTCCTGTCAATCCTTCCACCTCAAACTTCCCAGTACTTGGGATTACAGACATTTGCCACCACTCCCAGCAAGGTTGGGCATTTTTTGTTGTTGTTTGTTTGTTTGTTTTGTTTGTTTGTTTGGTTGTTTGGTTTTTGTCTGTTTGTTTTGGGGGGAATCAGGTCTTGCTATGTTGCCCAGGCTGGTCTCAAACTCCGGGGTTGAGCGATCGTCCCACTTTGGCCTCCCAAAGTGCTAGGATTTCAGGCATGAACCACTGCTCCCAGTCTCTTTCATTAATTTCTGTGGTCACCAAGTCACACACATATACATACACAGATATCAGGAAGAAAAACCCAGGCAATAACAACACCTGACAACACCAACACATCTTAATTACTGTAAAGGTGGTAAAAGAAACTTCACAAACCCCCAGGGTGGTGGGAGATGTTTATTACCATTGGTTTTTATTCACTGTAGAACAAGGCATGTTATCAATGCAACATTCACGTAATATGTCATTTGTTTCAAGTAAACATCTCAAGGTCCTCTCCTTGAGCACTGTAATAAAATAGAGTAATTACTGTTCACTCCCATCTGGTTCTTATATTAACTACATGTAATCAAATTAATTATTGAGTGTTTCATTAGAAAGGAGTGATTGATTGTCCTTCCTAATGAGACATCTTCTCCAATGTGTAAAGCCACAGCAGGCATAATGAGAATTTAACAACAGGAACAGCATCCTTTTTCCTCAAAGTGATTCAGTGCTGCCTCCATCATCTGTAACATGCCACTGGAAAATCCCACTGTGAGCCTTGTGGGTGATTCTGGGAGTACTGACTCTGGGAACTGGCTCTCATGATGAGCTTGGACCTATGAGGGATGACAACTAAGTTTGCGAACTTACCATTATGCGCTTACATTGGCAGCACTATACAAACAACTTGGTCAGGTTTTATAACCTTGGGATGTTGGTATCTCACAACTGTGTTCATGTCGATATGTGACAATGTCTTGCTGAGTGATGTTCATGATTGTTGTTGCATGTTTTTGTGAGCCATCACAAGAAAGTCAGAGCTTGAATTAGAGCAATGAATAAAATTAAATTTCTTATTAAACTTGGCAAGAGTGAAAGTGAAATCAGGGACATGTTAGTCCAAGTTTATAGGGATAATGTCACAAAGAAAATGGCAGTGAACAAATGGATTAAATAGTTTTCTGAGGGGAGAGAAAGTGTCACTGATGAAGAGAGGTCAAGATGGCCAGTAATGAGCAGAACTGAGGAAAACATTGCAAAAATTTGTCAAATTGTGCATTGAAATCATCAGTTGACTATGAGAAGCATAGCAGACCAAATAAGCATTGATAGAGAACCCATTAGGAAAATCTTAACTGAAAATCTTGACATGAGAAAGATGTATGTAAAAATGGTCTCAAAGGAGCTCCTGTGTCTTGACAATGCACCAGCTCACACAGTACCGTCTGTGAGGAAGTTTTTAGCCAGTAAACAAATAACTGTATTGGGACACCCTCCCTACTCACCTGATCTGACCCCCAATTGCTTTTTTCTTTACCTGGCTATAAAGGAAATATTGAAAGGAAGACATTTTGGTGACATTCAAGACATCAAGGGTAATATGACGACAGCTGTGATGGTCTTTCCAGAAAAAGAGTTCCAAAATTTCTTTGATGGGTGGACTAGGTGCTGGCATCAGTACACGGCTTCTCAAGGGAAGTACTTCGAAGGTGGCCATAATGATATTCAGAAATGGGATATGTAGCATTTTTTCTAAAATGGGTTCACAAACTTAATTATCAGAACTTGTAAGTGGATTAATATGGAACAAGAGTTGGAGGGCAGAAACCTAGGACTGGAATCCTGCTAGAGTCCAGAGTGCAAGAGGTCAGTGTGTACCGTAGCTAAAAGAACAAGCTCTGGATTCAGATGGCCTCACCACAATTTATCAGCTGTGCTTCAACAAGTCCTTTCTTTTGAGTCTGAGCTTTCTCATTTGTGATGTGATGACAAGAGTTCCTACCTTCTGGAGACAAGATAGTTCACAAGAGGTTTTAGCACACTGTCAGGCTCACAGTCCTAAACAAGGGTTAGTCTGGATTAGGATTTAAAAAATTTTTTTTTAATTGTGTGTTGGTTTTTTCATTGTGTGTGTGTGTGTGTGTGTGTGTGTGTGTGTGTGTGTGTGTGTGTTTAAGTGACCAAGAGGCAAAGCTTGGCTTGAACTCTTAATTCCATCAGGAGAGGGACTGTCTTTGAGAACTTATAGCAGTCTCAGACTGAGCAAGGGGAACACTATCAGATATTTTTGTCCCTCCTTGAAACAACCAGTATTGAGGTTTCCCTTTGCCCACCAACTTGGAGAGCTGGAGAATACATCTGAGGCAACCTAAGGAATGTTTAATAAACCCAGTATCCCCTTTCTAGAGAGTCTGTGCTTGTAGTTTAGATTCGACTCTAATGCTGGCTCAAGAATGCAGGATGATCCGCCATTACACAATCTGAAAAGGAAAAATGTAGAGCATCATTAACAGTGACCGCTTCTATTCATTAAGGATGTACTAGACATCCTATTCTGAGTGTTATATAAATTGTCGCCTTTAACGATTATTTGGGATATGAACCCATGTTACAGATGAGGAAACCAAAGCTCAAAGAAAAGTAGTAACTTTCCCAAACTCTAGCTACAAAGTTTGTTTTCTTAAACTGAGGACCCTTTGCAGCCTTACAGAATACTTTATTTTATTTTTATTTTAAAGATGTGAGGTACAGTTCAGGGTAAGGTAGACAAATGGCCATTGTGTAAAGTTTGGGCCTCACTTTGGTCCCCACTTCACCTGGTTTGAGATCAGGTACCCTTATTGATGACATGCACCCTCCCTTCCTCCCCTGGCAGTGTCCCACTACTGCCACAAAATACTTAAAATAAATGATCACAAATGCTTAAAAAATAATAAGCCTTGATCTGAATCAATACAATCTCATGGTACTTCAGGACAGACTTTAGTGTCTATTCTATGTATTTATTTATTTTGCAGTCTGTTTTATTTATTTATTTATTTATCTATTTAGTAGTGATGGAGTCTCACTTTATTACCCAGGCTAGTCTCAAACTCCTGGCCTCAAGTCATCCTTGGCCTTTCAAAACTCTGGGATTGTGGGCATGAACCATTACATCCATCTAGGACAGACTTCAATTCTGGCTGATCTGTCTCCATGGACTGTGCCAGGTGCTCACTAGTCTATTTCTAGGCAAAATATTCAGGGATACGAAGTTTCTTAGGTTCCCTCTCCCTGCTCTAAAAGAGCAAAGACTTTCAGGTAATACAAAACCAACCTTGCCGTCATCCTGTATCAGTCAGAACTCTTTCAGTTACTAGGAAAGAAATGTTTAAGTAAGATGAAAACTTTAAGTAAAGCAAAACAAAATGCATTGGCTCTTGAGCCTGAGGAAGCCCAAGGAAGGCTGATTGCAGGCCCAGCAGAGAGACCACCTCAGATGACTGCACCGGGACTTCCCATATGGCCCTCGCTTGGATTCTGCTTTCCTGACTTGCTTCTTACTCAGGTTGACTCTCTTTTCATGGAAGCGCATTGGCCGCCAGAAGCTCCAGGCTCATGACCTCATAGCTTCAAATCCAGTGGGAAGAGAAAAAGTGCTCTTGCTTGTATCTCAAACAATAGACCTATGTGATCTATAGCCAATCCTGATTGCGTGGCTGTATTATACACTCATTCCTGAATCCCTCGCTGTGGCGAAGGGAATGAAATGCTCTGATTGGCCAGACACAGTTCATGTGTTTAGCTGTTATCAAAGGTTACATCAGCCCATGGATAGACAGTCAGGGATGGGCAATAACAGGATGTTATTAACAGAAGGATGCGTGATGGATGCTGAATAGTAAATGTAAATGATCACAGGCATACATGACTCTAGGTCCTAAAATCTGTCTAGGGACTGAACCCTATATATTCTTAAACTCCAGGCACGTGGAATGCTAACAATACATAACATTAGAAATCAGGACAATTTCTACGCTCCAAGCCAGATAATCACTGCCAACATGTGAGCAGAAGCCCTATGTTCTGGCGAAGTATGGATTTAATCAGTTAATATAAAGTACCTTTCACTCAGCAGTTGTTATGCCAGGGTCAGTATCTGTGAATCCAGAGTAAGGTAACAAGTGCCAATCATTCATCTCCCCCTACCTCCTTCCCCTACATTCACTTGGTCATGACCTTGGGAATTCCAGGATTTGAAACAGCAGAGTCATATAATAGAGACTAAAGGAGGCAGAGGTAAGCAGATAAGTTTTTGGTTTATGCTAAAGAGCTAAAAGAGGAGAAAGGCTCTTGTCAGATGGTGCCCATATGGTTTACATATGGTGTACATGGAATTTATGTCAAAGCTACAGCCACAGACAAGGGTGATGGAACGAACCAATCACCTTTCCTGGAGCTGAAATCTGCCAAGAACATGATCTCAGCCAGACGCTGAGAAATGAGAGGGGTCTTTGTTGGAGGGAGCTGGCAGAATGGTAAGACGGAATTTGATTTTGGTCAGATGAAACTGTTAGCCCAGCCCAGCCCTGGTTCTCTTGGTTGAGAATGTCATTATATTCCAAAGTAAAGAAAAAGAGATGCTAAATCATAGCAAATGAATATTTTCAAAATGAAGATTAACATTTCACTCTAAATCTGAATATTCTTTGCATATAAACTGCTAATTTTGAGGAGAAGGGGTGGATGTAGTGATTCATGCCTGTAATCCCAACACTTTGGAAGGTTGAGGCCAGGAAATCACTTGAGCCCTGGAGTTTGAGACCAGCCTGAGTGACATAGTGAGACTTCATCTTTATAAAAAATAAAAAATAATAATTAGCTGAGCATGATAGCACATGATAGCACCTAGAGTCCCAGGTACTTGGGAGGCAGACATGGGAAGAACACCTGAGCCCAGAAGGTCAAGACTGCAGTGAGCCATGATTGTGCCACTGCATTCTAGCCTGGGCAACAAAGTGAGACTCTGTCTCAAAAAACAAAAACCAAAAGCGCTACCAATGGAGTGCAGTGATTCAATCATAACTCACTACAGCCTTAAATTCCTGAGTTCAATTGATCCTCCTGCCTCAGCCTCCCAATTAGCTGTGACAACAGGCATGTGCTATCATGCTTGGCTAATTTTTGTTGTTGTTGCTGCTGTTGTTTCAGAGATGGAGGGGCATGTCTCATTATGTTGCCCAGATTGGTCTTGAACTTGTGTCCTCAAGCCATCCTCCCGCTTAAGCCTGCTGAGTTGCTGGGATTACTGGTACCCATCTAAACTGCTAATTTAAAATTCACCAAGGATTAAGCAACTCTCCTAAATACAATCTTTTTGTATCAGGTTTCTTCTTTATAGACAGTCTGGTTGATTGCTAATGTGCATTTCAAATCTAAAATTCAACAACCAGAATTTTCTTAAGAAAGGCAGTTGTCAACTACAGAGGTATCTCAGACTGTATTCAGCATCACCTCATCACCTCCACATCCCCATCCACATCCTTGGGTGATGATAATGATCACATTGGCGGCTGAGATGGCTCAAGTAATTGAGCACCTGCTCTATGCGAGGCATGGACCACAATTATTTCTATTTAACTGATAAAAATTGCAAAGGACAGAGAAAATAAGTAACCTGCAGAAGGTCACAGCCAGTAAGTGGCTCCCTCATCCATACATTTAATGATCATCTGATTTGTGGATATGGTCATTATGGATCTCACTTTTCACACTTTCAACAAGCTAGTTCTTCCATGTAATAATTGTCAGCATCTCATTTGGATATGTCCGGGCAAGCCTCACATGGGTAAAGGCAGGACTTATGGCGAGTTAGGTAATTTTTTTGACAGCATCTTTCTTTGGCCCATCAGAGAACATTCTGCAAATGAATACCTGGAACCAGAGAAGGAGACTTGTAAGGATTCAGCCACCCACCCATCCTGGGAGTGATCAGGTGTTACACACAGAGTATGGCTCTCTGCATCAAGTCTAGGGTCAAGTCCTGACTGTGCTGCTTACTAACTGTGTTACTGAGAATGTGTGTGATTTCTCAGTATTAGTTTCTCTTCTGTAAAAGAGAATGACGTGATGTGAGATTACTATCTAAAACATCTAGCAGCTTTATGTTAGCACGTAGTACGTGCTTTATGATGATAGAATCACACTCAGGATGGGGAAGTCTGAGTCTCAAGATGACTAACAAGATGATTGCAGAAGGAATAAAATCTACAGAAGACAGAAAAGGATTAAAGCTAGAGATACTAATTTTATCTCTGCAAGAACTAATCTTGACTGCCCCAAATGTGCCACTTTCTCTTTTCTGAAACACAGAATAATTTTATCATTTGTGAGAATGCACGCCAAAAAAGTTTCCCTTGATAGAGGGAAGCCCATAATCCCAGCACTTTGGGAGGCCAAGGTGAGTGGATTGCCTGAGCCCGTAGGTTTGCAACCAGGCTGGGCAACTTGGCGAGACCTTGCCTCTAAAATAAATCAAAAATTAGCTGGGCATGGTAGCACGCGCCTGTAGTTCCAGCTACTTGGAAGACTGAGGTGGAAGACTCTCTGGAGCCCAGCAGGTTGATGCTAGGGTAGCCATGAGCATGCCACTGCACTCCAGCCTAGATGATAGAGTGAGACTGAGACTCCAACTCCAAAAAAAAAAAGTTTCCCTTGACAGACTCTCACTTGCAAACAATCGTTCTCAGACTATAACCAGCAGCAGCCCTGCTACTAGGGAGGAAAAGCAGGGTGGGGACAAGCCAGGCAATCTGCCTCTACCATTACTGAAATGATCTCAGAATTGCCACTTCTTGACCTACTAAAAAGCTGATGGTTCATCACACCTCAGGAAAATAGCCTGTACTCCTCCCTGACCCAGCTCGTTAGCCTTCTTGATAATATCTGCTTCCCCAACACCAACGTGATTCCTAGAAAACGCTGTTACTCCCTTGAAAAGATGAGCCAAGGAGAAGGTAGAAAGGGTCGGATGTTGGTTCAGTAGTTTATATTTTAGAAGGTACTTAGGTCACACTATGAACATTTGGTCATTTGGTGTTCATCAGGCCTCAGAACTATTGTAGGCTTGATTGCTGACTAATGGCCCAAATGAGCAAGGAGCCAAGGGTGGTTTTATACTCTTACATTTGACTCCACAACATATCTTGGAGAGTAGCCTCATGATACTTGCTGCCTAAAGTCGGCAGTCAGTCACTGTTAGAGATAGTTTAAAAATATTTGATGAATCTTCTGAAGTCAAACACAAAAGAGTATATACTGAGGGGGACCGCCAAAAACCCAGAATTGTCTTTTTTGGAGGGGAACACTTGTAGTACAGGCTTTCCCCACCAGGCAAGCGTTCTAGGAACCCATCAGCATCAGTGTACCAGTTAGTGTTGTTGTAAGAGGCTGCGTTCAGCTTCAGTGAATTTTGGGGGGAGATTCTTTCAATACATTTGCCCGTGATGGGTGACTTACACGGACAACATGTGGCAGTGAAATTTTGTTTTCTGTTGAGGAAAAAATGCAGCATAAACAGTTGTTATGCTACAGACAGCTTACAAAGACACTGCTCTGAGTAAAACACAAGTTTATGAATGATTTTCCCATTTTAAACAAAATGAAATGTTGATTGACGATCAACTTCATTCTGGGCATCCTTCAACAAGCTGAAGTGAAGAAAATGTGGTAAGAATTCATCAAGTTATTTTCAAAGACTGCCGTCAGGCTATTAATAAACTTGTGGAGTTGATTGGGGTGACATGCAGTTTCTGTCAGTGAATCTTATTTGAAAATTTGGGCACAAAATGAGCTTCAGCAAAATTCGTGCCTTGCTTGCTCACACCTGAACAGAGACAATCGGTTGGCTGCATGCTGTGCTTTGAAAGAGCAGTTGGAGGTTGACCCTGATTTTTTTCCCAAAGTCATAACCAGAGATGAATCTTGGTACTACAGTTACGACCCCAAAACAAAACAGCAATCTAGCCGAAGGAAAATTGCCACTTCCCCACAACCCGAAAAAGCATGACAAGTGAATTCAAATGTGAAAACAATGATCGTTTGTTTCTTTGATGTGAGAGGGATTATGCACTCAAACTCTGTTTCTGTGGATCAAACGGTCAACCAAAGTTATTATCTGGAAGTTCTGAGAATGTCACGTCATGATTTGCGTAAGAAACATCCCAGGTTGTGGCAACTTCCACCATGACAATGCAACTGCCCACACTGCACTGAGTGTTCCACAGTTTTTGATCCAAAATGCATGACTCCCGTGCCCCCACCCTCCCTATTTACCTGATCTCATCTTGAGCAACTTTTTTTATTTCCCCAGATGAAAAAAATTCCTCAACGGGAAACGTTTTGTCACTGTGGAAAAGGTGAAACAAAACAGCAGAAGCACTAAAGAGCATCAAAACTGACATGTTCAAAAACTGTTCTGAGCAGTGGAAAAAGCGTCTTGATAGGTGTGTTGCATCAAACGGAGAGTACTTTGAAGGTGACATTAAGAATAAATACATAATTTTTAATAAATAAATTCCATTTTGGGGGGATTTCCACTCATATATACCAAATGATTCAGCTTATATGAAAAAATAACAGTAAAATGAATTTCTAGTGCTAGAGATAAGTCAAAATCGTGGTTACCTTGGCTGGGGGACTTTTGGATGATAGCAAAGTTCTGCTTCTTAATGGGACTCGTGGTTAGTAAGTGTGTTCACTTTGTGAGAAATTTCTAGAACTGTATGCTTATGATTGTCTATATGTACATTATACGCCAAAACCTCTACTGAGAGGAGGAGGAAGAAGATGAAGAGGAAGAGAAAGAAGAAGAAAAGGAAGGAGGAGGAGAAGGGAAATAAATGACAGAAAGAACAAAAGGAAGTGAATGGAAACTTAAAACAAAAAAAGCAAGCAAAATAATAAGCACCTGAAAATATATGCAACATAATTAAAATCACAATGAGATATCACTACATACCTATTAGAAGAGCTAAAATAAGAAGTTATGATAATGCCAAAGAATGGCAAGGATGTGGAGAAACTGGGTCTCTCACACATTGCAGGTGTGAATGTAAAATGGCACAGCTACTCTGGGAAAGAGTTTTTGCAGTATTCACCATATGACTCAGCAATCACACTCTTGGTCATTTATTCCAGAGAAATGAAAACTTTTGTTCACACAAAAACCTGTACATGAATGTTCATAGTAACTTTGTTCATAGTAGCAAAATACAATGCAAACATCCTTCAACGGATGAACGAACGGTTGGACAAACTCAAGTCTATCCATACAACGGAGTATTGGTCAACAATAGAAAGGAACGAATGACTGACACATGCAACAATCTCAATACAACTCAGGGGTATTATGCCTAGTGAAAAAAAGGTCTCAAGGGTTACAATTGCAATGATTCCATTTATAGAACAGTAAAAACTAAATAAGATCTGCATTCTGGTACCAACATGCCTTCAGGAACCTCAACACATCCTGTGATTTGTTTTATCCAGTAGAATGAGGCAGAAATTGCACTGTGACTATTCTGTGCATAGGCTTTAAGAATGCTTGGAAACTTCTGCTCTTGCACTTTTGGATGCCCTTAGAAAGTAGTAAGTAGAGATCATAGAGAGAGAAGAACCCAGACATTATAGTATCCCAGTCAACTCTTCAGGAGACCCCAGAACCAGCACTGCCTGATCACAACCATGAGAGACTCCAATGAAGGAAACTGCCCAGTTGAGCCCATTCAACCTGCAGAATCATGAGGGAGAACAAAATGGTGATTGTTTTAAACCATGACATTTTGGGGGTGATTTGTTAGGCAGCAATAGATAACTAAAATCAGCAGGAATAATCAAATAATTTAAGAGATTCAGAATTTAATCAGTTAAGTAACTGCCAGAACTCATTACTTTCAACAACTCAACTCAAAACAACTTTCCTAAATTGAAAGCCAAACCAAAAGCTATTTTTTGAGACTGGAATCGAATACAATTCTCTTGGGCTGTCGAAGTCTGTTGCTTAATTTATTTTAGGTTCAGGCTTATTTTCATTGCTTATTTGCAAATAGTTAAATGTCACCAGTAAGCAATACCTCACATAGGAATAGCCTTCAAGAGGCTTCAAAGCTTTCTGTGCTTTAAAAAATGTCCTTCAAATGAAAGTATGAGATAGTTGATTTAATGCAAATTTTAGAGACAAGCTGAGAGAACTCCCTGGCAGGCAAGGAGCTGGAAACACTGGTTTCCTGACTGCCCCAGCACATGCCCTCTGTACCCTGCTGGGTTCTACCTGGCTACGCTCCAATGACTCCCCAGGAGGAAGAGATGCCAAACTCCTGACACATGGTGCTTGAGAATACCATGGTATGTTTCCACTCACGGGTTTCACTGCATTTTCTCCACTGGATATTTTAGCAAGCTGAAAATGTGACTCCTCAGTGATGAGAACACAAAGTCCATATGATTAGGGCACAGCAATCATGCTGGAACTTTTATCTAATTATCTGTATGTCCTCTTCCAGGACATTAAATGTTTTATCAATTTTTATAATTTTTATATTTATCCTTTCGTGAAAGCCAGTGGTTTTAGAAGAAAGTGGCAAAGGATGCTGATAAGTCCTTCAGAATGATTATATGGTAACTCCTGCTGGGCTGATAAAAGTCTGTTTCTCAGAAAAATGGAACTTGGGCTTATTATAAAATATCAATCATCTCAGATTATGGTGACAATATAGATATTTATACTCTTAGTTTTTCTTCCATGCTTTGTGTTGATCCTCCCTATCAGGCTGTTTAAAATGACTTAAGGAATCCATCTGTAAGCTTTTAAGTGAAAAAAATCAAAGTAGAGTAAGGGATATTGTCTTAGATCACTTTACGAATCAGAACATACTTTTTAAAATCAATTAGTCTCTCCTGTGTTAAGAACAAACTCCTGGTGCTGGATAAGTCACTTTACTTCCACGAGACAGAAGTGCAGTTATGCAGCTGTTGGGGGTAGGGCGGAGAATCTCCTGAGCCCCCATGAAGAAAGATCAGGGGGCCTTATCCCCGGCTGTCTAATCTTATAAAGAGCTCATGGAAATTGGGTGGACACAGAGCGCAATTCTCTATCCTTGAACATTTTCCAAAGCACAGATGTTTTTCTCTTAACTGGAATGCTGGCTGACTTGTCCATCTCCTTTTTCAGTGCTCAGCAGACAGTACGTTTTCCAAGTGGCTTGCCCCCCGTAATGTGGGGCAGATGTTCATTGCTGGGTGGAAAACACATATTTGACTAGACAGGAATGAATCAATATTGCACAAAAATGATTCCATTTTTGGAATTTCCCTGAGATAAAAATGTCTTTCTGGACCATTGCTGTGCTAGACTCTGGTGTGGCCAGGTGCCCTTTGTGCTATGGCTGTCACCATGCTTCCTGGCTTTGGCTCCCTCCCCCACCTTGAGAGGTGAATCTTCACTTTCTCTCTCTTTCTCTAATTATCTTTTAAATAAACTACATTTTCTAAACTAAAAAAAAATGTCTTTATGGTTCTGGGCATACATAAGTGACTGTGAGGACGCTTTGTAAAACAGGAAACAAATTTTCAATACTTTGTGATGATGGTGACATAGTATTATAAGCATCTAAGGATTTATCTGTTGTATCATTTTGGAAACAAAAAGTTATCTTATTTTTCTGGTCAGTGTCTCAGTGTTATCTTTAGGGGGTTTCTATAAAGTTTTTATCTGAATTGCAGAAAATAAAATTATTTCAGAACTAGGATGAAACTTTATCTGCCATAAACAGCACTGAGTACTAAAATCTGCTATGAGTTTAACAAATTGCATAGATGTTTTATGCCCAGAAATGCAAAATATCAAGTAAAATACTGCAAAGTTCAGCTAATTTAGATAATTCAAGTGTGGAAATGCAAGACTGGTTACAGTTTTAAATATTTTAATTCCCATTAACATACCTATTAAATTCATTTTATTGGAATATTTTAATTTCCTAGCAGTTGAATAGCACTTAATTTTTTACTACAAACATTTCATCATATGGATAAACACATTTTTCATACATTGATCATGTTTGTTAAGGTGGTATGCTAAATACACACTCTAATCAAGTATCATACACTTATATAAGTATCTTGTATGTTTATATACTCTAATCAAGTATCTTAAGGACAAATTGAAATTCTCAGTAAAAATCCACCTGACCTATACAGACCACAAAAAGCTCTATTTTAAGCCTTTGAGAAGGGAGTGGAACTCCATCAGAACCTTTAAGCTTTGCGTGTGTGTGCATATGTGTGTGTGTTTTAAGTGTATTCACATGGTGAGAAAAAAAGAACTTTTCAGAAAATAATGAATGAGACACTGTTATATAAGACCAAAAAAGGCAATATTTCTGTAGTACTGAAGTTCATGACACATGCTTTATTTTAAAGTAATTTTCAGTTGTATATGAAAGGTCTAATAAAAAGATAAACACAAGGCTATTTTTTAACTTACCTGCTCAAACATTTTGAGCCTCCAAACCTGGAAAATAATGTTGAAATTTGAAATGCATGCCATGCCTGCTCTGGGGAGCACAATGACGAACTGTTGCTTTTGTCCTGCCAAGTGCACATAGGGCGCTGGTGATCCGCTCACAAAAGCCTGCTATGTGGGAGGGGCACGCCGAACCACAGGAGTCAATGTTCAAAGTCATCATTAATTGTGAGCACCTTGAATTGACGTTCCACGAGAGACAGAAATCTGAGCCACAAGATGCTCCCAAATAGAAGCCATTTAAAAACTTTGAAAAATGCCTTTGTATCAAATTATACCCAGATCTTTAGAGAACAGGCCAGATCTCTGTTGTGATTTAAATACTGTCTGAAATGTCACTACTTTAAAAACCTCTTCAGCAGCAAACTGCCCACTCTTTTCTGAGTCAATGATGTTTCTAGAATTGTCTTTAACCATACCATCTTTAAATGAAAATAAGGTTTTATGGATATTCTGGCTGTGACACCTAATAGTTTTGTGACCTCAGGCAAATTCCTTAATTTCTACTGCCTTAGTTTTCTCATCTATAAGATGGCTAATGTGTCTGGCAGAGAATAACTACTCTATGCTAGTTGTCAACATTAGGATTATTATCCACTTATCCTGTCCACTCATAATTTTCGCAGAGAAGCCATCAGCATAAGTTAATAAAATCAATTCTAAAACAATTCTTTGTTTTTCAAAATATAAAGAAATACCATTTTATAAAAAGTTTCATAAGACCCCCAATTACTATTATCTTGGCTCACAACGATCTAAGCACATCAGAATTCTTTCCAGCACGCACACTCTGCGCCACACTGAATTCATGCATAAGGAGAGTCCTGTGGTATTAGAAAGGAACTTGCTAATCACAACTTTGTAACTGATCCTTCTAAGGCATGCTTTTCAGGCACAAGACCGTAAGGAGATGGGTCCCCTCCAGAAGATGCTGAGAAATGGTAGCAAACAGGATTCCTGAACCAAGTGTCATGGCTCACACTGGTACCGTAATCCTAGTACTTTAGGAGGCCAACGCAAGAGGATTGCTTGAACCCAGGAGTTCAAGACCAGCCTGGGCAACATAGCAAGACCTTGTCTCTGCCAGAAATAGAAAAATTAGCTGGGTGAGGTGGTTCGCTCCTAAAGTCCCGCTAACTCAGGAGGCTGAGGTGGAAGGATAGCCTGAGCCCAGGAGGTTGAGGCTGCAATGAGCCGTGAATGTGCCACCAGCCTGGGTGACAGAGTGAGATGCCAACAACAATAAAAAGATTCCCTGCTTCAGTACACTCCTCACTGTCTTTCCTCTGTGAGATTAAGCGTTGCTCCCTAGCCCCTTACACATTTGATTGCTAACCTGCAGGCACAACCCTATGTATGATTCAATGTACCCAGACAGATTTAAGTTTCTCCTTCTCTAGGTCTTCTCTCCAGTTGGTCCTGTCTACAGCTAGAGATGAACACAAAGCACCTACCAACTGTCCGGGCCCTCCATTTTCCATTCCTCTGCTCTTTCTCCCCCTGGTACAGAACAGCATACATCAAGTCAGTAGGTCACACACAATCACACGCTCAGTCTTCCCACGTGGGGAAAACAACTGGCTGAGGAAGGCTGCTGAATGCCATTCATAAGCCACTCAGCAAGATGATGAAGCTTGAGGGGTCATTTCTACAGTCATGTGCTATTGCTATAACAAATAGTGATCACGTATTTGGCTCTAGGAAGTAAGAATAGTACTTTAGTTTAAATCTTAATCTCAGGATTTAATATTAGATACTCTTTGTCTTTGCTATTTGTCTTAGCCAAGCAAATGAGTATCCCAGAGAACAAACCACCTTCTCCAGATGTAACGAGTTAGAGCAGATCACAACTTCCGATATTTTTAGTTGTGGAACTTTTCCTGGTAAATTATTATTTTAATGTCAATATTCTGGGAGGCAGGCAAATTTAAGGCAAGAGAGTACACTAAATCACAGACACAGCAACAGTGTAAATATTTAGTGCTGGTGGTTGGGTCTATTTCCTAGATGATACAGTTGGCCAACAGGTTTTCATTTCTTTTTTACAAAATAGGTAAATGCCTACTTTATCATTCACACACAAATAATTACATAGAAATAACACACAAACTGTCTGGAATGTAAATATTCTTTGGTTTACTCATCAAAATAACAAATAACAAAATAACAAAACCTTATCAGTTAAATTAAAAAAGTGACATTCTTTATTCATTTATCAAACCTTCTTAAACATCGAAATGCACTCATTTTTATGCTCATGTTCTTTAGCAATAGACTTTCTTCCCTTTGGCCCCTCATTCCTCTAAATTAAGTTATTTTATGGGTTCATCTCTAACATGAAGATTGTTTTATCTTTCTTAATGCTACTTACTTTTATTGTCCAATGTCAAGGCCAATCTAGATTTTTTTTATCTCTTACATGTGAAACAGATATAAAAAATGGAGACTTCATGAGTATATTCTCAAGCTAACACAAACGTTAAGCTCTAAGCAAGCATTTCAAGGCAACATGCCATTAGATTTTTGGAAATCTAGGTATCACCATTGGTACTTAAAAGCAAGACTTACTTCCAGAAGCATATTCTTATATTGGACATTATTCATAACACCTAATATTGTTCATTTCCACAGTACTGATTTCAGATAAGCAGTTTCTATCTTTCTGAGGGTTTAGTTTGAGTGCCTCAGACTTAATTCTTGAATGTCAATGATGCAATCTTTAACAAAACAAAGGCAGACTTGAAAATGGAATTGTTTCAAAATGAACAATAACAGCAAGAGAAAGTTCTTGGCTTTTAAAAAAGAGGTACATATACATAACAAGAAATAAAAGTGAATCAAATACACAATTTTGTACATGTTGAACTATCCAATATGCCAACAACACAACTGTCCTTAAAAAAAAAAAATCTTAAGGTCTGGAGCCACACATATTTTTCTCTGTATACTCTACATTTGCATTATTCAACCATACATCTTTCCCACGATCTGTTACCTGTTAGGAAGCTTTTAACCAGAATTTTTGGCAATATGTTTTTTTTTTTCCCAAATAAAACAAGCCTCATAAACGCACTATCATTAATGTCTGACAATTGAATTGGGCAGTCTTTCCGAAATATGTGTAATCTTTAGAAAATTCTTTCTTCCTTCATAAATCAGCAGCGCCCCACCTTCAAATAAATCATGATCAGTCACAATCTTAATTCAACATTCTCATATGTTTTCTTCATCCAACATTTTGTTGATACCATCACAAAGTTTTTGTAAGTGGGGTTTAAAATTTCCAAAGGGATTGTACAAGGCAGCCAAAAACTCACAATCTGAAAAGTGATCAAAGACATTATTAACCCGTCCATGTGACTTGGCGGTGAGGTGACGCTGGATGATTTGGTGGAGCATCTCTCTGCATTCATTTAACAGCCTCGATAACACATTCCGGTCAAAGGTGTAATCCACCTGATGGAAACTGACCACGGTCATCGCAAGTTGATGAACTTTCTTCTTAAATTTCTCCATCAGTGCTAGCTCATCTTGATTAAACTGGTTATTCCTGTAAAGAATGGCCAGCTTGATGACCGTCTTGATGAGGTTCTTGATGATCTTCTCTGCCTCCTTCTTGTTCTGGGTGTACTCCCTGGTCACTCTGTAGAGCTCGTCCAGCACCTCACTGCTTGTGTCATCTATTAAGGTGGTGGCGATGGATTTGGACACCATTTTACCCAATATTTTCTTTTGTGCCTGAACGGCCAGGTTTTTGGAATTAAAGACATCTGTGGCCACTAAAAAAAGGGGGGGGGAGAAGATCAGTAAATATCAGCAAGAGAAACAAACTAAAACCAGATATTAGGGAGTACTCCCCCCCCACCATTTGTGGTTTGCCTTCCATCTCTTTCCAACAGACTAACATTAATCTCTGTTTAGAAAAAGAATTTTTAAAATTTAAAGAATTTTTTTTAAAAAGCTTTTTTTCTATATTTCTGGGCATTAGGTTCTCATTTGTGGAATTAATGGGTTGATATATATACTCTTTAAGGTCTTTGGCAACTAAAATATATATATATACCTTCTGTTATATAGTCAATACTTAACTTAGAAGTTAAAAGTGAAGGCTTTTTTTAGAAGAGTTTTTTCCTGATTATAAAAATAGTACGCCTCATGAAATAGTAAGTTTTTATGCACTATTTCCCTATTTTAACTTTAGAAATATATTAAAAATACAAAATCAATTCAGCACCCATCCTCTGGGCAACAGCAACCAGGGGCAATTTAAAGAAATCCATTGAAATGCAAGAGGGATAAATGACAAAGTCATAATATGGAGCAAAATGGCAAGCTGATGGAAGCAAATCACAAGGAGAGCCCTGTTTTACTTTATTATTATTATTTTTTTGAGTTGCAGTCTCACTCTGCCACCCAGGCTGGAATGCAGTGGCACACTCACGGCCACCCCAGCGTCGACCTGCTGGGCTCAGATGATCCTTCCACCTCAGCTTCCCAAGTAGCCAGAACTACAGCGTGCACTACCGCACCCAGTTAATTTTTTTTTTTTTAATTGTAGAGACGAAGTCTCACCAAGTTGCCTGGGTTAGTCTCCAACCCCGCGGGCTCAGGCAATTCACTCACCTCAGCCTCCCAAAGTGCTGGGATTGCAGGCTTAGCCACCGAGAGAACCCTGTTTTATAATCCAGTTGCAAAAAGTAAATTTCCCAAGACATTGTCCAGCACCCACCACCCTAACCACCATGAATTTCAACTCCCAGAAGTTGAGTGCTGGGAAGAAACACTCCTTGGAGGAAATCGTCACTTGCTATTTCTGATGAATAGTCATTGTTTTCTTTAAATTTTCATACATTTTGAAACAATAAGCATACTTCATGAGCTAATGAAACGTGCCACGTGAAAAATATACTTTGAAAAGCTGATGCTTAGAGTTTACTTTTGGAATTATTATAACTTTCAATTAGATGTTTAAAATACACATAATAATGGTTGGATGTATTAAATATTAAAGAGCATGTATTAAATATTAAAGAGACACTATATGTAATGCAGGAGCTTAGGGCTGGCCAGTGGAAAATGCTCAATAAATGTTTATTCATAAAGCCAAGTTCAGTTTTTTGGGGTTTTTTCCCCTACTACAATTTCCCCTACTCTGTGCATGTTGCAATCTGAAAAGCTTCTCTTCTACAACTGCTTCTCCCTCTTCTCCCATGGCTTCAGAATTGCAGCTCCCTGGGGTCTACTCCTTCTTTGGGTCTAGGAGCAGGTGTTATCTCTGTGTATGCCAGTGTTTAAGCCTAGACCTGGGTGTTGGAAGGCAGTCATTTAATAAAGGTAATAAAAACTAAAAGCCTAAAGATACAGATATACAGGGCATCAATGACAATATAAAATTACTTATAGCCTGGACAGGATATCATCATTAGGAAGCAACAAGGCAACTGCTCCCAAATCCAGGCTGGGAGAACATCTAAGAAGAGTGACTCCATCAATGTGGAACTGCCATGTTGGATTTGAAACTGAGGCCAAAAAAAGTTACATTAGATTTGAAATTTGGGCCAAAATAGCTCCTGATTTATGGTATAGGTAGCTGCAATGTGTCACAGCCTGGGAAACATTGAGCTCTCACCCCTATAAAAAAATACAAAAATTAGCCAGGTGTGATGACGCCTATAGTCACCAACTACTTGGGAAGCTGAGGTAGAAGGACTGCTCGAACCCAGGAGGTTGTAGTCCTGTAGTGCCAACTACTTGGGAGGCTGAGGTAGAAGGATTGCTTGCGCCCAGGAGGTTGAGGCTGTGGTGAGCTGGGATTGCATCACTGCACTCCAATCTAAGAGACAGAGTGAGACCCTGTCTCAAAAAATAATAACAAATAAAATAAATATACAGTGCTATACATACACTGAAAGTATGTCTTGATTGAATTAGAAATGGTGCCCTCACAAATGCTCATATTTAAACTTCTAAAACATGAACTGAAACTGCAGAAGAAGAACTGAAATGTATTTTGAAAAAGAAAAGTAAAAATATGTGAGAAACAGCCACTTTATACAGAAAGGTTTCAAGCTTTTTTATGTTTTCATCATTTAAGCAATAGTCTGTTTCTATTCCCATTCTTTGGTGATTTGCAAAAAAAAGTGTAAAGATTAATTCACACTAAAGAACTAATATTTTTAAAAGACACACATGTAGTTAACAGTACCCTATTAAGATCAGGGACCATCTTTCATTTCAGAACCCCTGATGTAAACCTGATTTATAGAGGAAGGGACAGCCAACCACTTTCAGATAAACAGCAAATAATTAGAGTTCTGGCAATTTGTTTTATATAATGTTGAAAAGCTATTCTGTTTTTAATGTTTTAGAATGTAGTACAGTCTACAAACATCCCATGTGGAATTTAATACAATGTCTATTAGTTGGACACACTTCATATCGTGAAATACTGAAACAAGAGGGAAAGGTGTTCACGATTCCTCTGTGCTCCTTTATCCAAAGCTGAACTTTCAAGTTTTCAACTCTTCTCAGCTCCTTTTCTTATTAAATCTCTATATCCCATTTAGTTTCAAACATAAAGAGAAAACAAAAACTCTATGGTGCAGCACTTTAACTTCCTGCAAGAGAGAGGGTAAAAGGCAAATCTACTGCTAACTAAGCAAGATTGTGCCCCATTTACTGGTAACCAAGTCTGAACCAAGACAGAGAAGTTGATCTCCGAAGCTTTCATATTTATCCTTCAGAAACTTCAAACTCTGCTCCAGAAACACAGCAGCTGTGTCACACTTTCCTTTTATTCTTCGGATTATTCCAGTGCAGTCATCTTTTAAAGTGAGGATGAAGCTCTTTCTCCCCCTCCACCAGAAAGACATGCATGAGTAGATTTATTTTCCAGCATTACAGAAGGCTTTTTCAGAGCCAAATGGGGTTGTGGCTGAGAGTTGCTGGCCAGGGGTGTGTGGTCTGTGCTCACGGAACATGTTTTTTTCCCTTGCAAATTAACTGCTGTTAGCCATTCCTGTTCAGGCTCATTTGTCAGTTCCATATCCTCTACCAGATCCCTGACACGTCTGGTGTATCTCAGAGCTGGTTCCTGGACCAAGTTTTTTTTTTGTCTCCTTCAATCTATCTTCACCCTTGTGTAATCTCATCCACTTCTATGGCTTCAGATACCACCCATTTGCCAATGACTCCCACAGTTATAACTCAGCCTTGACCTCTTTTCCGGACTCATTTTGCAAATGCATTCAAGATTTTTGTTTTCCTTGGCTATTTCACAGGCATCTCAAATCCACCATGTCTAAAACCGAATCCCTGACTTTCTCCTGACTCCCTCTACGTGCTCCTCTTCTTCACCATCTCAGTAGCGTCCCTTCCAGGTTTTTGCTCAAGTCAGAGACCTGTGTATCATCTACCAATCATTCTCTCCCTTACCCAGCCCGTTATCAAGTCCTGTTTCCACAAACACCAGCTTAATTCAAGCCCCTCTCTATCTCTTTTCACATAGTAGCCAGAGTTTTAAGAAATACAATTAGGCAAGGATCTGACTAACGACTCACTACTCTTTATTATCTGCTTTTTCTCAGTGGATTTTTTCCAGTAGTTAAAATGCTTTGGGAAATGCACTAGACTTTCCAAGTATAAAGAGCAGATGCCTATTTTATGAAACTCATAACAAATAATTGCAATAATAAAATCCATGACAAGTAATTTGTAGGTTACATCCTTGAAGTGTTTGCAAACAGACATGTGTTTGTTGATTTAAATATTTAGCAAGTCAATAACAAGTGTTATTGTAATAGCAAGTGTTGATTACTTAGTCCTTGTATCAAGTTCTGCACAAGTTGCTGTGTGTATGTTTGTGGGGAAGTGTAATATAAAAAAATAAAAACTATAAGGCATCAGAAACCTCTAAAAACACAAACAAAAAGAAGTGTAATTAGAAAACGATGCTCCACTTAAGTTCTTTACTAACTATCATACCGCCTTGTTTCTGAAATCCTTATTATTTGTCTACATTTTGACTGTCTGCCTCTCCCTGCTAGGGGACCTAAACTCTGACAGCAGAGAGTATATCATGTTCACTGTCCCCACTGGGCGTAAAATACGGCTGCCTGGCACAGACTCAGAAGTCAGTTCCCCTATCTTGTCACTATACTTCTCTATGAAAACATGATGACCTACAAAGCAAGAGTAGAGAAACAGGTATTTGTTTTACCTCACTAAATGTGTAATTTCCTTCCAAGTGCACTCCAGAGTGTGGTTTCCCTTACTGTCATCACTCAGTTCTTTTAAAGAGGAAAGATTTATTGTGCACAATGAAAAAACACCCAAGGACAATAGTACAAATATTTAGAGTAAAAGCGAGGTGCAGTAGTTCTGACTTGAACTGCAGTAGAAGATTCAACACAGATCCACCTCTACGTCTGGCTGGATCTCTGTTTAAAGCATATGACAACTGATAAAGGACTTTGGCAAAGTCTCAGGATTTAAAATAAATGTGCAAAAGATAGTCTCATTTCTTTACACCAACAATAAACAAACAGAAACCCAAATAAAAAGCACAATATCATTCACAATAGCCACACAAAAAATGAAATACCTTGGCATCTTTCTAACCAGAGACGTGAAAGAACTTTACAATGAAAACTACAAAATATTGCTCAAAGAAATCAAAGATAACACAAACAAATGGAAAAATATGCTCAAATTGGAAGAATCAACATTCTTAAGATGTCCATCCTACCCAAGGCAATCTATAGATTTAATGCAATATCCATTAAATTACCACCAGCAGCATTCTCAGACCTGGAAATGACAATATAGGAATTCATATGGAAATATAAATGACCATGAATAGCCAAAACAATCCACAGCAAAAAAAAAAAAAAAGAAAAAAAAAAAAAAAGCAGGAGGTATCACACTCCCAGACTTTAAACTTTATTATAAAGCTACAATAATCAAAACAGCCTGGTATTGGTTCAAGAACAGGCATATAGACCAATGGAACAGGATAGAGATTTCAGAGGTAAAACCTGAATTTCTCAAACAACTCATCTTCAACAAAGCCTTCACCAACAACCACTGGGAAGAGAAGAACCTATTCAGTACATGGTGCTGGGAAAACTGGCTGACCACACGCAGAAAATTCAAACAAGACCCCTACCTATCACCATACACAAAAATCAACTCTAAATGGATCAAAGACCTAAACACAAAACCTCAAAGTATTAAGAGCTTTAGAAAATTCAGGAGACGCCATTATGGAAATTGGAATTGGCAACCAATTCCTGATCAAAACTCCAAGTGCCCAGGCCATAAGAGGTAAGATAGACAAGTGGGACCTCATCAAACTGACAAGCTTCTGCCAATCAAGAGAAACCATCAAGAGAGCAGGGAGACAGTCCACGGACTGGGAAAAAATATTTGCTAACTGTATGTCTGACAAAGGCCTAACATCTAGGATCTACAAGGAACTCAAATGTGCCAAAAAGAAAAAACAAACAGCCACATTACAAAGTGGGCAAAAGATATGCATAGACACTTAAAAGAAGACATATGAGCAGCCAACAGACATATGAAAAAATGCTCACCCTCACTAGTCATCAAAGAAATGCAAATGAAAATCACACTGAGATACCACCTAACTCTAGTCAGGATGGCCATCATCAAGAACTCAAAAAAACAACAGATGCTGGGGCGAATGTGGAGAAAAGGGAACACTTCTACACTGTTGGTAGGAGTGTAAACTAGTATAGACTTTTGTGGAAAACAGTGTGGCAATTCCTAAGAGATCTAAAAATCAACCTCCCATATGACCCCCAACTCCCCTACTGAGAATATACCCAGAGGAACTCAAATCACTCTATGAAAAAGATACCTGCACACGTATGTT
Source organism: Cephalopachus bancanus (assembly GCA_027257055.1). NCBI lineage: Eukaryota > Metazoa > Chordata > Mammalia > Primates > Tarsiidae > Cephalopachus > Cephalopachus bancanus. Next base: position 585,055 of record JAPVLO010000444.1, on the reverse strand, counting down.
TACTGCAGCATTGTTCACAATAGCAAGAACATGGAGCCAACTGTGCTGCCCTTAGAAAGAGGACTGGATTAAACAAATGTGGTACATATACATGATGGAATATTATACAGCCATAAAGGACAAAATGATGAACTTTACAGCAACTGGATGGTCTATAATACTGAGCGATCTATTACAGAAACAAAGAGCTGAGTATCACATATTCTCACTCATAAGCAGACCTTGAACAATTATCATAATACTATAAAAAAAAGTAATGGGAAACTGCTGGGTGGCGGGGGGATGCGGGATTGGCAGTAGTGGGAATCTGCGTGGCGTGGGTGGCACACCTTGTCAACAAGGGTACCTACATAATGAACATTTGTATACCTAGCCCTGAACTGTACCCTACATCTTTAAAATAAAAAATAAAAATAAAAAAAATGAAAAAGTGGCATTTTAAATAAACAAGTAAATAAATAAATAAAGCATGTGGCGAGGGAATGAACCAAAGGCATGCCCTGAGAAGCATAAGATGCACACTGGAGATGTTCCCCATGGAGAGAGTGCTGAAAGTACTGATTCAATGTTTCAGCTATTAAGATGAATTCACTTATGTTCAGGAATCAACACTAATGAAAAACGATGCTGAATATCAAAAACATAGAAAGAATTACCACTACATTAAAACTACTGAAGACTTTTCTAGAAATAGGGTGTGAATGTTATTTTATACCTACTTATTGTATCTTCCTCCTTCTCTGTCTCTATATCTCCTCCCTTGGCCATTTCAGCAATGTTTGCTGTAAAACAAACTGAATTTTGGGAATCTTGGTTTTAGTATCAACAATAAGGTTAGAGACAAATACTGATGGTAAAAATACACTGACCCAGGTATGCTCTGAAGGAAAAAATGAAAAGTCTTCTAATAATATTAGCTAATAAAAAATGACAGGCCAGGCATGGTGGCTCAAGCCTGTAATCCCAGAACTTTGGGAGGTCAAGGTGAGCAAATTGCCTAAGCCTGTGGTTCAAGAACAGCCTGGGCAACTTGGCGAGACCTTATCTCTACAATAAAAATAAAAAAACTAGCTGGGCGTGGTAGCATGTGCCTATAGTTCCAGCTACTTGGAAGGCTGAGGCGGAAGGATCGCCTAAGCCCAGCAGGTTGATGCTGGGGTGGCTGTGAGCATGTCACTACACTCCAGCTTGGGTGATAGAGTGAAATGCCAACAACAACAACAACAACAACAACAACAACAAAAAAGATAGTTTTCTGAAAATTACCAAAAAGTCCCATAAGAATTTTCTAATATTTGGAGCTCTTAAACGGTGATGATAACAGAAACACATGATATTGCAAATTTCTGCATAGTTAAAATATGATCCAGGGGACCCGATATTACGAAATATGGAAAAGAAAATAGTTTGAAAAGTATGTCTGGCTGTTGTTTGTTAATATGTTCTTTAAGCAAATACATAAAGCCTATTCTTTTGCATCTGAATACCTCCAAATCTAATGGGATTTGGTAAAAAATCAACTTTGGTGATGAGAAAAAGGCCAGAACAAACCAAGAACACTGTCATAAGAAGTCAGAAGGTAGCCAGGCTCGGTGGCTCAGCCTGTAATCCTGCGCCTTTGGGAGGCTGAGGTGAGTGGACTGCCTGAGCCCGCGGGTTCGAGACCCACCTGGACAGGCAAGGCCTCATCTCTACAATAAATAAAAAAAATATATCTGGGCGTGGTAGCACACCTGTCGTTCCAGCTACTTGGAAGGCTGAGGCAGAAGGATCGCCGGAGCCCAGCAGGTCGAGGCTGCGGTGGCCGGGAGCGGCCACTGCACTCCAGTCTGGGCGACAGAGTGAGACTCCAACTCAAAAAAAAAAGAAAAAAAAGAAGTCAGGAGGCAAAGAGCTGATCTCCCTAGATAGAGATTTGGCAGTACTCCAGAGAAAAGCAAGGGATGCTGGGAGGGAGTATTGTAACTGCGACCCCAACCTCCATACTCAAAATCCCAAAGTAGGAAATTCAGTAGGATAAAGAAGAAACAAGAGAAAGGAAGGAAGGGGGAGGGAGGGAGGGAAGGAAGGAAGGAAGGAAGGAAGGAAGGAAGGAAGGAAGGAAGGAAGGAAAGAAGGAAGAAATTGAGAGGGAAGCAGGGAGGAAAGGAGAAAGGAAGAAGGGAGAGAGGGAAGGAAGGAGAAAGCAAGCAGTGGAGGAAGAGGGCCCCAGCCAGCAGAAGCAGCAGAGACATAAAGTATAAGAGCAGCTGCCCCTGGAAGAGTCAGAAGCAGTGACCAGGGCAGCAAGCAGGAGGCAACCTTATCATCCAAAGAGAGAGAAGTCAAGTGCCAGGCACCTTAACCCCTAAACTGGCCGTGTGACACACAGATGAGAACACAGCTGTCACACAGAACACAGTGTTTGGGACATCTGGGATCCCTAACCTGACACTGAATGCACATTTTAGGGTATATGCATGTTCCCCCAAGTGGTTAAGAGTCAGCGATAGGCACCATGACAGGGACAAGCTAAGTATAGGCTCTAGAAAAAGAGGTGCTCATCTTAAAAGGTAACATAGTAAAGAAGACATGCCAAAATGCACTCCCACAGTCCAGAAAAAAAATCTCTAGGTGTCTTTTTAAGAGAGTACTAGGAATTGCCTAACACACTCTTCTAGATTCCTTTTATTATCCTTTACTTTGCTATTTACAACTTTGCAAACTGTAGAAAGCATAAAATTGCAAATGGCTCTTGTCCATAGAGATGCAGATATAATTTGCCCAGTGGAGTTGCAACTGTTTGCTCATTTTCTTATTTGCCCTGTGTTGCTCTTAGAATTCTCTTTTGAATCAACTATAATATTAAAAGCTTACTGGTTCTCTCATTAATCATTGAGTTAAGAAAAATCTGTGACACGTCCAATTTGTATTTGCATGAGAGTCATGAGTTCATCTTCTTAAAAAACATACTCTTTAACACATAAATTTTTCCTCAAAAACATCTAAAGTAAAAAGATTGTACTATGAACCTCCTATGGCCACGTATTCCCCTAGGGTCCTGGAAAAGTGGAGTGTACCTATAAAAGTTCAAATATTCTGTAGCTAGTAGATCCATGAACTGCCACACTGCTCAAGGATATTTCTGAGATTCAGTTTCCCATCTATTAAGATGAGAATAATGACCTCCATCTCTTGGAGTTTTTCTAAAGCTAAATGGATATGGGTAACATAGATGTGTCTCACACAATACCTGCCACAGAACAACCTTCTCCATATGTTTATTTAAAGAACACAACAAATTAAACTTCAAATACTTTCTGACACTCTTTAGTATGGAATCACATGTGGTCAAAGTTAATCAACTCCTTCCAGAAGTATGGAACTGAGAAAGGCAAAATGCCAGATGCTTGCATGAAAACAGAGACCTCACATAGTCCAGTTAATAAGGAGATGTGTTTTCTTTTCCATGATGACACTTTTAAAAAATAACATTAAAAATTTCTTTGAGCTGGGTGCAGTGGCTCACGACTATAATCCCAGCACTTTGGGAGGCAGAGGCTAGAGGACTGCCTGAGTCCAGGGGTTCAAGACTGGGCAGTTTGGCAAGATTTTGCCAGCTAAAAAAATTAGCTGGGCGTGGTGGTGATCACCTGTGGTTCCAGCTACTTGGAAGCCTGAGGCAGAAGGATTACCTGAGCCCAGCAGGTAGAGGCTGTGGTGGCTGTGAGTGTGCAACTGTACTCCAGCTTGGGTGACAGAGTGAGACTCTTACTCAAAATCAAACAAACAAACAAACAAACAAAAAATTTTGGAAGGGAATTTTGCTTATTTTAAGGTGTTGACTCCTGCTAGTAGCAGACTCAGTACTACAAAGACTCCAGTAGGCAATGTAAACTTTCTCTATTTTGCCTAGAGAAAATTGGCCTATTGAGAAGAAAATAAAGCCTACTACAAAAAGATGAGACTGAATGCAGTGGCTCAAGTCTGTAATCCCACCACTTTGGGAGGCGGAGGCAGGAGGATGGCTTGAGCTCAGGAGTTCAAGACCAGCCTAGGCAACATAGGGAGACCTCATCTCTACCAAAAAACAAGATAAAAATTAACTGGGTGTGCCTGCATGTGCCTGTATTCCTAGCTACTCAGTAGGCTGAGGCAGAAGCATTGCCAGGGCCAAGGAGAAAATCAAGGTTGTGGTAAGCCATGATAGTGTCATTGCACTCCAGTCTGGGCAACAGAGTGAGACCTCAATTCAAAAAGAAAAGAAAAAAAAAAAGACAAATAAAAGCAAGGTCAACATCCACATAAAGCCATTCAACACCAGCAACATGCAAAGGAAATGAACCTAAAATAAAGCCAAAGTGAAAACCCACAGTTAAAGCCACAGCTGCTGACAAGATCACTGTAGAAGTTACAGCTTTTTTCTCACATGGAGTTTCCGAAGCTTCTAGAGAACCAGAGAAACAAAGGCAAGGCAGGAGGCCACGTGAGAACAGCATGGATGGAAACAAAAAGCTTACAGTCAAGAGTACTGGGTTGTAAACTTTGGGTGCAATTTAATTTCTTTTAAACTCAGTTTTCTCATCTGCTAAGTGGGTGGTCATTTTCAAGTTGGTATGGCTTAAATGAGATTTTATGAGTTAAATCTGAAAACGCCCAGCAGTGTGCTAGGTCATTTCTCCTTACATCTCTTATTTGCCAAATTTGTGCAAAAGACAAATTATGCTCTGAAGAAAACACTGTAAGGCTTTTCCCTATGTGATCTCAGGCTTTCTTTTTTTGTGCTTTAATTCTGGAAATATCTTCATTATGATTTATGACTACTAGCAGAAGTCAACACCTTAAAAAAAAGTGTGTGTCTTTTATTCCTGTGGTTTAGTTTTGTGATGATTTAAAAAGGTCACTTCCTGAGTTTCAACTCCTAACTTCATATTAGACCTCATCTCTGCTCTTTTACTGTCAATTTACCCTGCAAATCATTATGCTTTAGTTGCCTTCTTTATGACATAACTGACAAAACATCCCTGTTGCTTCTGGGTTGGTCTAATAGCAGGACTGGAAGAAAGTTTGGTGATATTTATATAAAGTGATATGGTTGGACCCCAAAGATGTCAGTCTTGCAAATATTAGAACAGAGTTTATGGAAATACAAATAAATTTTGTGGCTATCCAGAGCCAGAGCAAGACGTTTGTAGCCACAAGACTCATTGGCCACCCTAGGCAATAATGATGATAGTGATGATAATAAGAAGTAATCATGCTAACAATAATAGCAACCACCATTTAAAAAAATTTGTACTACATTATCCCTGAAACTGCCCAGAACTTGCATGACCTTACTGAAGCTTCACAGCAACCCTAAGAACAAGGCTATTAATATAATACCCATTTTACAGATGTGGTAACTGAGGTCCAAATAAATTATTATATCGAGGCCGTATAGTCAGTAAATGACAAAGATGAGTTTGAACTATATATGTTCAACTTCAAGCTATTCTTTGAACAGTTACATTACAATATATAAGCTTTAGAAAAAAACTTCCCCTTGAAAGTGTGGGAAAGATCTAGTCATGTCTGGCTAAGTGAAGTGAGATAAAAGAAAAGAAAGATACCAGGTCTCCCTGCAGGGAGGAAAAAGACCATAAGAAAGGTGAACCCAGATGAGTTTGAAATGGTTTATATTTCCAGGGAAGAATCTGAGCAGTTTTAAAACATTTTAAATTATAATCTAAAAAAACCCCCCAGATAATATACTTATATTATTCAAAAGTCAGAATGTAAATATATAAAGTGAAAAAGCTCTTTCTCAGCTTTGCTACCCACTGCACAGTTCTGACCACAACCCTTGCTTCCAAGAGACAATAACTGTTCTTAGATTTCTGGCATCTTTTCAGAGCTCTCTTTCATAAATAAGCAAACATATACTGAGTAGTGCATAGAAGGCTTAAAGGCTTACAATTCTTCAGAAATGCAACTTTTGAGCGATGACAGAATATAAGCTGTATGTGTGTCCACAATTCCATGTATAACTCTGATATAAAATGGTGAAATACTGAAGGAACATGGGCTATTACCTTTGTTCCCACATACACAATAGCAGTAAGAGTCCTTCACTGAGTGGTGAGAAGGTAGCAGGTATAGTAAGACAGGTATTGGTCAGGTGTGGTGGTTCATGCCTATAATCCCAGCACTTTGGGAGATGGATGCAGGAGTATGGCTTGAGTCCAGGAGTTCAAGACCAGCCTGGGCAACAAAGTGTGACATCATCTCTATTACAACAATAACAAAATAGCCAAGCTTGGTGGTTCAGCCTGTAATTCCAACACGTTGGGAGGCCAAGGCTAGTGGATTGCCTGAGTCTACAGGTCTGGAACCAGCCCAGGCAACTTAGTGAGACCTCGTCTCTACAATAAATCAAAAATTTAGCCTGGCATGGTAGTATGCACCAGTAGTTCCAGCTACTTGGAAGGCTGAGGTGGAAGGATCACCTGAGCCCAGCCCAGCAGGTCGATGCTGGGATGGCCGTGAGTGTGCCACTGCACTCCAGCCTGGGTGATAGAGTGAGACTCCAACTAAAAAAAAAAAAAAAAAAGCCAGGCATGGTGGCACATGCCTGTAGTCCCAGCTACTACTCGGGAGGCTGAGGTGAAAAGATGGTCTGAGCTCAGGAGATGGAAGCTGTGGTAAGCTGATATCGTGCCACTGCACTCCAGCCTGGGCAACAGAGTAAGACCTTGAACCAAAGAAAGAAAAAAAAGTCATTATTTAATGAGAAAGCAAGTACATATTATTATTAGGATGCACATAGTATATCATCCAAATGAGAGCTTTGGAAACGGTGCTGTTAGTAATGACATCATGACAACAGATCTATGACTTACCCAACTAAAGGTAAGTAGTCACTCTACTCCAAACTAAGTAACAAAGGTTCAAAAGCAAGGATTTACCCAAATATTTAGGACCTGAGAAATTTCTTGGGAATCCCACGAAAACATTCTAACTAGCTTTTCCTTCCAAACTATGTTAAAAAACTAGTCCTTCAAGAAGTTAAAGGAGTCTTATGGGGAAAAAATTATCTCCATTAAATACCTTAGTAAATAGTGTATACTAAGGTACCTTTTGGAGATGCACATTCTGCATTAATAATATTAAAGGTCTTGAGGGTCAGTGCAATAAAGACATTTGTTTATCCAAGTTTTGCAAATTAATTTTATAGAGGACCCATTAACAAATTTGTAAGATAAGATTGATGAAAATAATTGGCTACCAAATTGACCAGGGTTCTTGGTATTCCTCTGGAATGAATTCACAATTATCTTGTGCAAATAGGGGAGTGCAAGACAGGTGGTCGGGCACAGCCGCAAAATACGGTGATCACAAGCACGGGCTCTAGATGCAGACTCTCTAGGTCACAGAGGCCTGGAGCAAACTGCCTAACCTCTGTGTATTTCAGCATCCTTATCTGCAAACAGGAGTACCATGAGAATTAAATGAAAATAATTCACATAAAGTGCTCACAACAGCACCGGACATTATAGGTTTTGTTGTATTCCCCCCATACATGAATCATTCAACAAAAACTTTTGTTGTTTACAATGTATCAGATACTGCGGTTTCTTTCTTTGCCTCCCTTCCCTTCCTTCCTTCCTTTTTCCTTCTTTCTTTCTTTCTTTCCTTTTTTTTTAGTCAGAGTCTCATTCTGTTGCCCAGGCTGGAGTACTGTGGTATGATCATGACTCACTGTAGCCTTGACCTCCTGGCTCAGGCGATCCTTCCACCTCAATCTCCGGAGTAGCTGAGACTACAGGTGTGCAACACCATGCCTGGCTAAGAGATACTGTGGTTTCAAACACAAATGACACCATCCCTTCTCTCCAGGCACTCCGTGACAGGAGGAGGGAGCAGATGTGCAGACAGCTAGACAGGATGCACCATAAATTCTATAACAGAAGAATGTAAAAATGCAATGGTAGCAAAGAGAGGGCACATTAATTTTGCTGGATGGGGTGATTGGAGGGAGGCTAGGTTTGAGAAAGTTTTCACAAAAGAAGAAGATACTGCCTTACAGAAATAAATGTGACTGTATTCCAGAGTTGACCTATAGAATTCCTACTGGCTAATTAGGAATTTAAAATTCTGTTTATCAGATGTCAGAAGGATGTGTGTGTGTCCTATGACTTTTAGGAAAAAATTAAACTATATATAACTTGTCAAGTCCCAGGAAATACTACAAAGGTACTCAGTTTTCAAGAGGGCTTTAAACAGGGAGAGGACACAGCAGGTGGTCTGGGGTGGAATTCTCAATGTCACGGGTCATTGGAGTCAGAGGTCCCTGAAGGCTTCTCAGAAACTGCTAGAGCTACTGAATCAGAATCTCCAGGATTGCAGTCTAAGAATCTGTACTTGTAAGAAAGACTCTACATGATTCTAATGTACAGTCAAGTTGGAGGACCCTGGCTCGGAGGGGCACTCCTAGAACTCTGTATTTAAAATGTTCAGGCAAAAGAAAGAAAGAAGACTAAAATGTACAGACATATTCTGGCCATAAAGGCATGCTGCGAATGACTATGAGCAGATGTCATTCCCTTTAGAAATTAGAAATTGTTTTCATAAAAATATAGATGTCAGTGTGTGCATGGAATTTAGAGAAAATATATTCAAAATAGAGTCTATCATATTAAGAGTTTTAAAAACACTGATAATGTATTCAAGAGAATAAAAAAGCTAGTCTCTTCTATGTAATACTTTAAAGCAAAATTTGAACAGGGCCTAACTAGGCTAAAATACTGAGTTGAAATTATCCATAAAAATATTCTACAATTGTTTATACAAAACTGACTTTTGCAAACTATTCTTTTTCTTTTTTAATTGAATGACTCTTTCTTTATTCATTATGTTGAAGTAGTATACACTAGTTTACTACTTCAATTCAATTAAGACGAATTTATTCTTTTTTCTGGAGGACATAAAACATTTCCACTGTTTATATAATCCAATCTTCCACCAGAACATAGAGGGAAATCCTCTAAACAGTTCTGTGATTTTCTATACTTTTCCACCTCTAAGTTCTCTCATCCTGTCAGAGGCCCAGATTCTTGATGAATATTTATATTCATGCAGTGCTTAGAAAACCAGTAACAGATTTCAAAATCCAGCACACTAAATTTCAATTACTGAAGTGCCCCAAAATTGGCATCACTGATGGTCAACATGCCTTTTCTGATCTCATCAGGTTGTTCCTGGCCACACAACAAAGATTACCAGACAGCAAAATTACAGTTGGCTTTTGGCCACTCCACAGTTTACAAAATAATTTCACTATAACACCTTCATGTGCATTTCTGGCTTGGTCCTGTTATTGCCTAACCCTAAGGGAGCCAGATAAGAGAACAGAGGCTCAAAAGTCAAGTGACTTATCCAAGTGTACATAATTAGTGGCAAAGCCCAAGCACATTACTTCCTACTGTAGCACACAGCTGCTCTATAAGTAAAATCAAGATAATGTGCATTGATTATAAGTTGTCTATCATATGCCACAATGTTGCTGAATGGGCTGCAGAATTCCACTTTATTGTTCCCCCAGATAAAGCAACTCCTTGAACTAAAAAGGAGCAAAGATCTTACACATCAGAGAATAAAAACCAAAGATAAAGTTATAAAAAGCCACTCCACCCTCTCCCTGCATCCCTGTCTGAATGAGTGCTGCTTGTTCTGCAACCTCTTCCAAGAAGCTTTTCCAAATCTCATGGTCAGAAAAAAATCTCCTTCTGACTAGCTTTTCTGCCTCGCAGGAGAGCTAAATTTCTATCTTATCTTAATTACTTATGATCCTTGACAAGAAAGGTACCATATCTATTCATCTCTTTATCTTCAATGTGCTTAACACATGCCTTCCAGCTAGCACGGGGTGAACTAAACCTCCATGCTCTCATCTAACCCATGAATATGGGTTTTTTTTGAGTTGGAGTCTCACTCCGTCACCCAGACTGGAGTGCAGTAGCTGCTCCCGGTCACTGCAGCCTCGATCTGCTGGACTCCAGCGATTCTTCCACCTCAGCCTTCCAAGTAGCTGGAACTACGGGAGTGGTATATCTTTTACAGTGTAATGGGGCAACCCCAAATCTGAGCGGGCTTGCATGTAATGTTCTTTATCTATTCCAAAGAAAGTCACCCAGAGGTCCAGCAGGGAAAGACCCTGGTTTATTAGAACTTACAGGAGGTACTGACAGTGGCTAATAGGTGAAGAAATATTGCATGCCTCGGGACAGTACAACAAGCAGTTTTATAATCAAGCAAGTTAATTATACAAGTTGTTTTACCTGTTGTTTTACAATCACAGTGATTACAGATGCAGCCCACAATGTTCTCAGCTCTGCTGAATCTCCAGCATCCCTTGACTCTTACTGGGAATGTGTATATTCTGCAGAGACCAGTCTTGGCCAGAGGCTGCTCCCTGAGGAAGGGGGCAGAAAGAAGCCAGGTACGGGGGAAAGAGTCTAAGAGTTACCTCACAAGTAGCAACTCATGAAGATGTCAGGAAATGTCGTCTATTCAATTTCTTCTATCTAGAGCTTAACACATCAATTTTCTTGTACTCCATGGATAAGAACATATCTGGGTTGTAAAATATTTTTTATTTTAAAGGAGCGTATTCTATACAAGAGAAATACATTTTCTTTCTTTTGAACTACTGCCTTTCTGCCCTTTGCCAGCACATACAGAATAACTAGCCACTTCTGTTTGAAGAAGTGACCATATTTAGTTAACTCAATCCCTACAGCAAATGTTCTAGAATCTTCCATGCAAATATCCAAACCCATCTGTTTGAGTATTTTAGGAGCAGTAACCTCTTGGCCTCAGCTTGGGCATCTCTCAAGTATTCATCTTGGCACGACCTCCCAACATTCTTGTCACAGTTTTTCCTCAGTAACTATATTAAGACGTTAAGTCAGTCAAGCATTTTATAGCCATGTTAACATCCTGAGGCTAGATCCAGTTGAAGGTAAGTAAATGGTTAAGACGGGATTTATTGGGCCTTTACTTAAACTCTCTTTTTAAAGATCAAGACACTCTGAAGCTCTGAAATTCTAGGCTAAAATCCTAAAAAACAAAAAACAAAAAACCCAGAGGTTAACAGAAGTAGTGTAGCTCACCACCATTAGGTACTGCCAGTGTGGCACTTGCGTTCTCTGTGAAGTGGTTTTTACCCTTTTCTAGCCTTTTCTCTCTCCTCCTCATGCTCGCGCATCCCCCTCAGCTTTATTTAGAGCAGGGTGCCTTGCAGAGGTTGTAACCTGAATATCCCCATGTTTTGCCTATTCTCAGGATTAGTAGCCCATGCTAGAAAATTAGGAAGTTTAACCTCAAAATCTGTTTCTGGCTTTCTTTAAATAATCATAAGATCTGGTCAAAATGGCCCACACTTGCACAAAACAACAACGGTCTTGAGCTAAACTGTGGCTGTCTCCTTCCATAGATGATGCTTTCCAGTTCACCACAGCTCTCCTGGTCATCCACACATACATGTTCACCTCCTGGTGTCATATTTCATAGAAGGAACTGTAGGGTGAAGTGGTGGGAGGGTTAAGAGTGATCATGATTTGTTTCCCTGACACTTGTTATTTAGTCACAAACTTCAGGATTTGGGTACCAAAATCTCCCCCCTGACCTTCAAAGATGGTGTCAGCTGGGTCACAGAGAGGTGGTAAATCTACCACATTTATGAATATCTTAGAGAAAGTTGAACTTGGATCTCCATACCAGTTTGGCTCTACATAGTAAACAGACTCTTGGCAGAAAAGCCTCATCCCAGTCATTCATTTATTCACCCATTCTTTCATTGAACAAATTTTTTTATCAAGCACCTATTGCTCGATAAAAAAATTTGTGCTTGATAAATTTTTTTATCAAGCAAAGTGCCTGCTCTCAGATTCTAATAAAAAGAGACTTAAGGCACAAACAAATATGTATAAAAATGTCAAGTAGTGAGAGAGACTGGAAGAAAAAGTGTATAAGTGCATATGTGTGTGTGAGAGGGAGCTATGTTATTTTATCCAGGGTAGTCAAGGTAAAGCCTTTCACAAAAGGTGACATTTGAAGAGAGGGATGAGAGAATCGAGGGAGTTGGTGAAATCCACCATGGTCCTTCCCAAATATTACCATTTCCAGAAGTCTTTATGGAGCATCCCATTCAGAAATGCTCTATCTTGTCTCTAACTCTTATTGGAAACTGCTTTATATCATATTTATTTGCTTCCATTCTCTCTGAAAGTAAATACTTGTGGTTGGTTACAATTATTTATTACTTGCTGCAATAAATGCTCAATTAATCTTTAATATAGGCCAGGCATGGTGGGCTCGTACTTGTAATCCCAGCACTTTGGGAGGCTGAGGCAGGAGGATTGCTTGAGCCCAGAAGTTTGAGATCAGTCTTGGCAATATAGCAAGACCCTATCTCTATTTTAAAAAAAAAAAAAAATATTAAAAAAAATCTTTAATACATATCTGATCACTTAGAAAAATTTCCAGGCTGTTTTGATGGGAGAAGGGAGACAAGAGAGGGGCAGGGAGTAAATTTTTTTTTAATAAAACACATCCAAAATAAGAGGCTATAAGTAAATTATATTACTATTTATTATGTATCATATTTCAAATACTCTTACATAAGAAATGAATAATCCAATGTAGTCCTTTGGATTTAGAAAAGTGTATTCTAAATGGATCATTCTATAAAGATAGGCATCCAAAAAATAATCTCTTGATAACATTTTGAACTGGTAAAAATTACAGAATAATCTTCACTCTACAAAGATAATAATTCCATTTTTAGCATAGATATTGCTTTTTTAAGATTAAGAAAAGGCATATTGTTTAGGATTAATTAATAAGAAATGAGAAATTTAAAAAGGCACAAACTTTACCTTTCTTTGAAGTTTGTTAAAAAAGAAAAGTTGAAGTTAGGATATGATAAAATCTTAAATTTTATATTTTGCCCTTATTGAAATTGGCTAACTTAAGATTCTATTAAAAACTTAAAATAAATCCCCCAAAAGTTAAAAAAACAAATAATTTTGTTAAATTAATTATAATCCTTTGATGTTTATGACTCATACTTGGTATACTAAACTCATTTTTCAGTTAAAGAAAATAACTGAAAAGACCATTATAGCTGTTCTCTTGTGAGGATTGAAAAACGTCTTCCTAAATAAACTAACTTGCTGTCTTGAAGATGGATTACTTCCCTAATGGTCAACACCTAGGTAAAATAAACTTTGGCAAATAGCATAATACAACCTATCGATTCTATGGCTAGTTACAAAATAACGAAATAATTCTCTAAAATACGTGGGTAGCCCCCACTTTTTGTAGATTTATCCTTTCATCCATTCATTCATTGCTCCAGAAATAAGGCCATCACTCCACCTCTCACCATTTCTATCACCAGCCCTATTTTTAGAGATGGAAGAAGCCATGGAGACCACAGGAGGAAAAACAGAGGCCCAGAGGTTAATACAGGGTCACAAACTCCCATTAACTCCCTGCCACTTGCTCCTTTGTGGAAAGGTGCGTATGTTGGGATTACCAAAAGCAGCAAACAGCAATACCTTTATTTAAAACAAAGCTTACAAATGTTTGGCTGGCAACATGTTTTGGTTAGGCTCCCACGGTTTTTTTTCTTTTTTAAAATGGAGATAAAATTCACATAACATAAAATTCACCATTGGAATCATTTTAAAAGTCTACAATTCAGTGGTTTTTATTATATTCGTAATGTGCAAACATCACCACTATCTAAATCCAGAATGTTTCCATCACCCCCATAATGTTCTAAGTTTTGTTTCTGTAATTAGTAAAAAAACAAATCACCATTAAAAAAATCTTGTAAAAGTTGGGAACTTTCACATAAAAATTCACATTTCTCATTTCTCAGAAAAATAATCTGACCTCCAGGCAACACTGAGGGAGGAGGATAGAAAACACAGGTCCTACACAGTCGGCCTCCTGGCTGTTCTTGCACTTGGGTAATTTCCTGGCCTCTGAAGGAATATGTATTAGCCACCCCTGATGGAAATGACAGGGGCTCAAACCATTCTGGATTCTTGGGTGTGAGACTCCATGATTCAGAGAGCTCTGTTCCCTGGTCTGCCAATCAAACTGAACTAGAAGTCTCCCAGCTTTGCTCTCCAACAGGATCCCTGGGCTTCAGTCAACTTCTATACTTACCTTTCCCTCAAAATGTTTTGCATTTTTCTTCCCAGAGTCTTTGCAGAAACCTGTCTCTTCACCTGAAAGGCCATTCTGTATCTACCTGAGCAACATCTTAAGCCCCCATCCTCTGAGTACCACCATCACAACTTGCCTTGCTTTCTACTTATTATCTGTACAGGTTGAGGACCTTAACTTGAAAATTCCAAATCCAAAAAGCTGCAAAATCTGAAAGTTTTTGAGTGCTGACATGATGTTTGTTAAAGTGAAATGGTCATTAGATGTTTTGGATTTCAGATTTTTGAATTTGGGATGTTCAACTGGTAAGTATAATGCAAATATTCTAAAATTCAAAAAAACCCTGTAAATCTGAAATACTTCTGGTCCCAAGTATTTTATTTATTTATTTATTTTTCTTTTTTATTTTAAATACATGTGATACAATTCAGGGCTAGGTAAACAAACATTCATTGTGCAGGTATCCTTGTTAATGAGGTGTCCGCCCCCCACCCCCACCCCGCCGGCAGTTTCCCACTTCTACCAATCCCTTTCTTAAAGTATTACAATAGTTCTTCAAGGTCCACTTATGAGTGAGAACATGTGATACTTGGTTCTTTGTTTCTCTGATAGATCACTCTGTATTACAGCCTCTAAGTCCATCCAAGTTGCTGCCACCCAAGCATTTTGGATAAAGGATAACCAACCTGTATTTTACTATTTTACTGTATTTACCTATGGTTATTTAATATATTTTTATTTTAAAAAATAACTTCAGGCTGAGTGCAGTGGCTCATACCTGCAAAACCAGCACATTGGGAGGCCAAGGAAGGAAGATCACTTGAGTCCAGGAGTTGGAGACCAGCCTGGGCAACACAGAGACACCTTGTCTCTACAGAAAAATAAAAATTAAAAAATTAATGTGGTGGCATGGGCCTGTACTCCTAGCTACTCGGGAGGTTGAGGCAGAAGGATCACCTGAGCCCAGGGGGTCAAGGCTGTGGTAAGCCATGATAGTGCCACTGCACTCCAGCCTGGATGACAGAGTGAGACTTTGGCTCTCAAAAAACATAAAAATAAATAAAAAATAAAAATAATTTAACACAAAAGGAAACCACATACACTATGTGAATGTATGGTAGTACCAGTTTGATACTACTTGCCTAAATATATCAGGCTCATAAAAATCATTTAAAAATATTTTAAAATCATAAAAATTAATTTAATGAGAAAAAACCCACCAACATTATTAGTTTCTAGCCAGATATCATTGTCTGCCAAAGGCCATGAACCCCATATCTACCTGCAAGGCACAAAAATAGGTAAAGGGGCAAAAGTCACGTAGTACCAAAACATGCATTCTCCATGAATGATGTGAAGGATACCAAGGAAACTGAAATGGGACTAATCTTCTCATGATGTGATTGAAGATGATTTAACACTACGCTTGAAGCCTCCCGAAATCATCTATTGTACCATCAGCAGCAAACACACCACGCTTTGAGGAAATAATTACACACCCATCTTTCTAAAGCTTCATGCCAACAACATGCATTTCAATAGTTCTGTGGCAAATATCTTAGCTACAGACAGTCCTTCTTAAGCCTCTCTAATCCAGATGTGGCATTCCTTTACACATATAACTTTCTCATGTGCATGTCTGATAACTCCTCTAGACTGAAAACTTCTCAGTGACAGCAACAGGTCTTCTACATCGTATATTCCTCATTTGGCAAAGGCTACTGGCATTAACACCTGGTCACTTTCCTGCTGTGTCCCTGTCTTGACATCCCCAGTGAGCAAAGTTTTGAAGTGACTTTTTAAAATGTCAAATAATCTTCTAAATGAACCAAAACATGTCTTAGTAGATGAAATGCCCAATATGGTGAAAGGCACAGGGATAAATATCTGCATGTCTTTGCTCCTTCTTACATTCTGGGGTATTACAGAGTATCAAATACAATTACTGTTGGGAAGTCATTCTTGTTGTACTGAGTAACAGCTATACTACTTAGGGCAGTTTTTGTTTTAAAGGAAAGTAAATGTGGCTAGCAGGCTGGGAAGTGGAGGTGGTTATGGTGTCTAGGCGTCGTTTCTCAGGTGAACGAAGAGGCTGAGCACCTTCTGTAATGACTCCACGTGTCATGCATGCCCAAGAAGAATCCATTCACACTACCCGGGTCAGCATGGTAAAACAGTGTTAACTAACATAATTTTAAAATATAGGCCAGGCATGGTGACTCATGCCTGTAATCCCAGAACTTTGGGAAGCCGAAGCGGGAGGATCGCTTGAACCCAGGAGTTCAAGACCAGCCTAGGCAACATAGGGAGACCTCATCTCTACCAAAAAAAAAAAAAAATTAGTCAGGCGTGGTGGTGCATGCCTGTAGTCCCAGCTACTTAGGTGGGAGGATCACATAAGCCTAGGAGATCAAGGCTACAGTGAGCAGTGACCATGTCACTGCACTCCAGCCTTTACTACAGAGTGAGACCCAACTCAAAGAAAAACAAATAAGTCAATAAAATAAATTTATATACTGAGATACAATTTATCAGCTTGCATTTTTATAGTATGTGAATCAATTTTCTAAATGACTGGAGCCTGTATAAAATCTATCACATACTGTGGTATATTGATATACAATATACAATATACACAATATGGCATGTTGATGTCCATTTTACAAGGCTAGGAATATAATTTTACTTAGTCAAGTGACTAGTAAGGTTTATGGTCATATCTTTGTTCTTGAGAAATATTATTGATCAAATCTAGCAGTTATTTTACATTAAGTTCTTGATAAGGAAGAAAGCCTCTAATTAAAACATCATTTCTATGGAGAAAAACAGCCTACTTTATTGAAATTTTCTTTTTGATATGATTTCTAATATTTTTATTGCTGCAAAAGGCAGAAAATATCTTGGAGAATAATACTGAATTTAACTCTAAGACATTAGACAATAATCTACCCTAATTGAACTGCTTCCCCCTTGAACTAGTGTCTTGCTAATTTTTCAGGTTATGCCAGCCAGTCTACCGCAGCTTTGAAAAGGATGGTGGAAGAGTTAATGGATTTGCCAAAAAGGAAGGGCTTTTTCTCTCACATTTTCAGCATTCATCTTTAACGCCTTTTGTTGATCTTGGAATGAAGGAAACAGATGCTACTGTTGGAAACGAAATGTGGTCTCATACAGTATTTTTAAGCTGTCAGCTGTACAGTTAGTCTTTATATAGGCAATGAACAAGTGTTTCTCTGTACCTTTATTTCCCTGAAATACACAAATACAAAAATGCCAGAACTCCACCCACATTCCAATGCAAGGCACAATCTACAGCAAATACATAAAATGAATGCTGTTATATTTTCCTTGTTAATGAGTCAAAATGAAATATTTTTTCACCACAGTCTATAAAATAAAATAAAATAAAACCATATATCATGCTAACCCACCAAAATTTATTTTGTATTTTATTTATTTTATTTTTTTAAGTCGAGTTCTAACTCTAGTGTCCAGGCTGAATACAGTGCCACAATCATGGCTCACCACAGCCTTAACCTCCTGGACTCACGTGGTCTTTCCACTTCAGCTTCCCAAATAGCTGGGACTACAGGAACATGCCACCATTCGCAGCACATTTTTAAAAATTTTTTGTAACGATGAGATCTCACTATGTTGCCTAGGCTAGTCTCGAACTCCTAGGCTCAAGCAATCCTCTCACCTCAGCCTCCCAAAGTGCTGAGATTAGAGGCATGAGCCACTCTGCCTGGTCCCAACAAAATTTAGAGACCATGTATAAACAAATGTTTTGACATTCTAGCTAACGACAAAAGAGAATTTAACTCTTGAATAGCAAGTATCTAGCACCTGTGAGATAAAGAATTTTTCTTCCATTACATTTACATGATCACAGAATAGAGCAATCTTGGATATAGGAACAAAACAAAGTTAGAGTCCTTCGGTTAAGATTATAAGTTCCAGAAGTAGGCCTTCATAATCCCCCAGTTCTCCAAGGTTTTCATGGCATCTAATAAAGTATTGACAGGTTAGGCACTGGGTCATGCTTTCTTGAAGTTACTTACAGCTCACTGCATTCTGATGGAGGGTGAAGAATGCAAAACATTTTAAAAATTTTAAATCATTAAGGGTAACTGAGAAGATGCTTAGAACTTTGGCTACAGACTGGTGTTGGGTCAGTAGAGGTCTTAGTTAACAGTTATTCATTTCTTTGTCTCTGGGCCCAAGTGCTTGGAGCCCTTCTGGTCACAGAGGTAAGATTTTCTTTTCTTTTTTTTTTTTTTTTTTTTTTTGAGTTGGAGTCTCACTCTGTCGCCAGACTGGAGTGCAGTGGCTGCTCCCAGTCACCGCAGCCTTGACCTGCAGGGCTCCGGTGATCCTTCCGCCTCAGCCTTCCAAGTAGCCGAACTACAGGCACACGCTACCACACCCAGCTGATTTTTTGATTTATTTTAGAGATGAGGTCTCACCAAGTTGCCCAGGCAGGTCTCGAACCCGCGGGCTCAGGCAATTCACTCACCTCAGCCTCCCAAGGTATGGGATTTTAGGCTGAGCCACCGAGGCTGGCAAGATTTTCTTTATAGGCACAATTCAGACCACTTTGACCATTGGCTTGCCTTTATCATCCATTATCTGATAGAACATCAAAGCATGTATATATGTAGTTAAAGAGATTTGAGGTCTTTAGATTAGTGTCAAAGTCTGATAGAGTCCATTTTTTGGCTGCCATGTATAAATGTAACACAGTTAAGCTATTTGTTAAATGCATTCAGTACGTGTAAAGACTTCCTTTACTCAGTTCAAAGAGTTCTATGTCTGGATTCATGCATTGTTTCTCTGTTCCCAATCAAGTAACAAACACCTTTCTCTTCTCTAATCTTTCACTTAAAAATTGATTTTTATTTTAAGTTAGACTTAACAAATAATAAGTTTCTCTGGGTTCAACCTAAGAAGAACTCCACAGATGTGTAATTCCACTGAATTAGAACAGATAGCTGCTTTTGTGGCAAAACAAACACACAAACCTATTTTTTTTAAAAAATAAAAATAGCTGGAGCACAGTGGCTCTCGCCTATAATCCTAGCACTTTGGGAGGCTGAGGCAAAGCAAGTCCAAGAGTTCCAGACCAGCCTAGGTAACATAGCAAAACCTCGTCTCTACAAAAGTTTTTTTTAAAAAAATTATCCAGGCATGGTGATATGCACCAGTAGTCCTCAGGAGGCTGAGGTGGAAGGATCTCCTGAGCCGAGGAGGTGGAGGCTATGGTAAGCCATAATCATGCCACTGCACTCCAGCTGGCGTGACAGAGCGAGACTCTAATTCAAAAAAAGAAAGGAAAATAAAAGCAGGCATTTCAAATACAAAGGTTGCCTAAGACACTACTTTTTCCCATTGCTGCCACAAGATGTGCCAGAAGTTTTCCAGCAGTAAAGTGTGTCTATCCCAAATTTGGAAGACAACTCTTTTCAGTTTCTACCACTTTTCACCAGAGTAAAAAGGAACCCTGTTAGAGACCTCCACCAGCCTAGACAGACCTGGTGTGGGCAAGGTCCTTTGGGGGTGGGTAGGTGGTTCTGTCTGCTTAGAGTTTTGGCCTGAACGTTGTGATTCAAATCACAGACTAGGAGACAATATCATACACACAGGCTCAAAGAAAACCAGTAAGAAAAGGGCCCTACCAGGCCTTCCTAAACATCGCACCACATGCACAGTACATTACGAATGACCAGTGTGGTTTTAGAGGACTGCTGGTACCATGGGTGGTGTAACTATCTACTGAGTACAATATCCTCCTATATCTAAAATCCAGGTGATGAGACCAGAGGCACAATAAGTATCAATGTTTGGATGATCCATGAGTCTCATGAAAACCACAGAGATTTTAATTTTGCAAAATATTTTACACTCTGAACCACATGCTTATCCTCACACTTTATCAGTTACCAGGCATTTTCTGTTTGCCTACAATGCATCCATAATCATAAAAACTAGAAAAATCTTACCAGCCACTTCCAGGTCCAAGAGCCTTGATCACTACCAAAGCTAAAGGAAATTAAAATTTCAGAGCGGAAATCATTTTACTCAATGAAAGTTTGGCTTATGTAAACAGTTCCCCTCTTTTCTCTGAAAGCATGCTATTGGAACAGGTATAAGGTATGTGGGGCGCAAGATTTCTGTATTTTCCAAAGACCAGATTTTAGTCAAGCTCTAATACAAGCAAAGCAGGGGATACTCTATCCTGCCCCGGTCATGAAAAGTAGGAGCTTGGGAGTACAAGCACTTCAGGGACATAGCCACGTCCTGCCCAAGGACAGTAACCGTTACCTCATTCTTTATAAATATGGTTTATTTCCAAACTTGACAAATAAAGCCTAATTGGGTCCCTAAAGATGTCCCAAAGAATCATTATCCACTTTACCTTAAACCAAACTAAAAATATTTGCATGCATTTTTTTTTTTTTGAGTTGGAGTCTCACTCCATCATCCAGGTTGGAGTGCAGTGGCACGCTCATGGCTACCCCAATGTCAACCTGCTGGGCTCAGGCGATCCTTCCGCCTCAGCCTTCCAAGTATCTGGGACTACAGGCGTGCACTATCACGCCCAGCTAATTTTTGATTTATTGTAGAGACGAGGTCTTGCCAAGTTGCCTGGGCTGGTCTCGAACACATGGGCTCAGGTAATCCACTCGCCTCAGCCTCCCAAAGTGCTGGGATTACAGGCTGAGCCACCAAGCCCAGCTACTTTTTGTATTTTATTTTTATTTTATTTTTTTTTTTTGAGTTGGAGTCTCACTCTGTTGCCCAGACTGGAGCGCAGTGGCCGCTCCCGGCCACCACAGCCACGACCTCCTGGGCTCCAGCGATCCTTCCGCCTCAGCCTTCCAAGTAACAGGAACTACAGGCGCGTGCTACCACACCCGGTTAATTTTTTGATTTATTGTAGAGATGAGGTCTCGCCTGCCCAGGCGCGTCTCGAACCCGCGGGCTCAGGCAATCCACTCACCTCAGCCTCCCACAGGCACGGGATTACAGGCTGAGCCACCGAGCCCGGCTACTTTTTGTATTTTAAATCATCTTTCTCTGGCATAGTTTCTCATTTGAAAAAGAAATAGAGGCTTGAAGGTTAACACGTGCATGGAGTTAAGAATTCAGAAACAGAAACACTTTTTTGTTGTTGTAGACACTCTCATCTAATAAATACTGTGTCTAATTTAGCATTTCAGAAAATGTGGTGTCAAGTCTTATTAAATCTTACACACACATCCAAAAGTACTGTTTAGAATAGGCACAAAAAAGAAGAGAAAGTTTTTTTTTTTCTTTTTCGCTTAAGGGAGAGGAAAGTAGGTTACTGGAGAGATAGCAAGAAAAAAATAAATTATGAACTTACTTTTAAAGTCCTGAAACTACAGCTGTTGGCAACAAGATGCAAAAAAACCTTTTGATATCTGTCAAAATAATACAATTCTTGTTGAGTTACTAAGGGTCAAACTGACAAAAGATATCTAATAATCACTAGATGGGCTGGGCTCGGTGGCTCAGTCTATAAATTCCAGCACTTTGAGAGGCCGAGGCAAGTGGATTGCTTGAGCCCATGGGTTCGAGACCAGCCTGGGCAACTTGGCAAGACCTTGTCTCTTACAATAAATCAAAAATTAGCCAGGCGTGGTAGTGTACGTCTATAGTTCCGGCTACTTGGAAGGCTGAGGTGGAAGGATCGCCAGAGCCCAGCAGGTTGGCACTGGGGTGGCTGTGAGTGTGCTACTGCACTCCAGCCTGGGTGACAGAGTGAGATTGCAAATCAAAAAAAGAATTATTAGATGGATTGGAATTAACCTCTGTGGGGGGGAATGCCACTTCGAGTGGGCCTTACATTCAAGAAGACAAGTCCCCCAGTGCACCCAGGCACATGCTTGCTATTTTCCATTTAAGCAACTTCATAGGCAGGGGAAGATTATTTCACCATTACCCACCTCAGAGGTAGATGATTTTAAAGGAGCTAAAGATAAAAGAGGTAATAAGGAGAGAATATCAACTCTAGCTGATTCTCATGACTATTCAAATATCCTGTTATTTCATTTTTAAAAACCAACAGAACACTAACACGATGAAATAAGTTTCAATCTGTATAATAGAAAATGTCAGGTGAATTGATGTCCTGGAAAAAAGTGAGAAAGCAAAGTGGTTGGCTTTGAACTTCAACACTCATCAGACATGCATGTTGAAATGAGTGACAAAGACCTATTTTGTCCAGAAATCCCCCATTTTATTTTTAAGCCTGGAAACTGGTAGGTCATATCTATACTAAACACTTCCTGTTCAGGGGCATGCTAATGCAGCAAACTGCCAAGTTATTAGTTGCCTACATTTAGTCAATTGAGTTATTCATGGAATAAAAAACAGCATCAAACATTTTTTAAAATCTGGCTAACTGAAGCTGTGAAAAATATACAATGAACCAGGTTTGACTATTTCACAAAGTAGGGATAGATGGTGCTACAAAAAAAAAAATAAAACAGACAATACTACTTTAAAACACTGTTTGCTGGTTGATTCTGCGCTATTCTACCACAATTACCAAATATAACACTTCTTCCACTCCCATCCTCTTCAAATAAATAGTCCAACTGACAATCCCCATTCTCATTTTTAAAAATGCCTAAGACTGTAGAATGACTCAAGGAACTAAATAACAACAACCACAACAAAATCAATTCATTTATTTTCTTTAGTTTGGTCCAAAAACATTTTAAAGGAAGGGTCGCCTGAAAATTTAAAGAAACAGGAACTCAAACGACTAAAACAGATCAGAAATGTACACTTTGTCAATAGGTCTATTGATCATTTTGTTACATTAAGAATCCACCTTTGGGAAAGAAAGGAAAACAATTAAGGATTGCAAGAATGATCCTTTCCCCAGCAGCCCTGAGGGCTATGCCAGGCTTCAGATAGGCTGCCTCTCCCAGCAGCAATTATAATTTACTTGATTAACCCTTAAACATGTTGAAACAAGCAAGTTCCACTGCTGAGACACACAACCAACAGTTCCCCTCCCCCACACCCTTCCCCAAATATAGAGAGGGCAACCCCAAAGCATGCTGGGATAGGCATCAAGGACAGAAATGTCAGGTAATAGCTAATGGACTTCTAGGGTTATCAGCTTGATCACCAAGTCAGAGCTATGGTCCAGTGATCCAAATGACTTAAGCCAGTATATCCAATAAAAACCCTCCCCCTGAAATTCTTCAAGAAGCCTGCTTACCATCAGACTTGTTAATGAGGGAAACCCCAGAAGTTAGTATAGCTTCACTGGGAGGGGGTGATGGCCCTATCCCTCCAATAGCCACTCACCACTGGCCTTCCAGAAAATGGATGGCACAATGCAGCAGACTGTTTGGAAATGATTCCCACAAGCTAGCACCACAGCTTTTCTAATTCATCATCAGCAGTTTGTGAGTTTTTCTGAGGAAATTATTTTTATAACCCGGTAAGAAAGTCACTAGAAATCCTCGCCAACACAACACGGCCCTGGATTCTGACTAGCCCCAATTTAGCGGCTGGAAGAGCAGCAGCATTCCTCAATGTCATGTCCTTTTAAACTGGCCTGAAAAGAGCTTCTGTGTCCTCTGATTGCCACTATTTCATTGGCTCCAAGTCTGCATAGTACTTTGGAAACCAGCACTCCATCCTACTTACTGTTAACTGTAAAATCAAAATAAGCCAACGGCCAAAACTTCTTATCCCAGTTACAATGGTTTCTTGCCTAATTATACCTTAGCTCAACTCTTGAGCTCTGCATAAGTTACTCCCCATGCCCCCATTTTGGAGTTAATTCCTCACTCCTCCCTTCTTCTCTCTCCACACTCCTACATCTTCCCTTGGAGACTCTGCATCAGGTCTGGATTCCCACCCTGTGGTTTTCATCCCCTCCTACTCCCTATTCCCCATGGCTCCCAATCACTATTTCTCCCTCATTGTTCCCTTGGAACTTTGAAATCTGCCAAGTGGTCACTCCCTTGACTTCCTTTGCTATTCTGGTTCCCCAATAATTCTTTTCTTTTCCTTTCAGTAGGTGCTACTTGTCCCAGAATTCTATTTGCTTCCTCAAAAATTCGCCTGAGAGATTCTTTCTTTAATATCTGCTTTCTGTGAATACTGAGCCCAATGTTTAGACTCATAATATTGAAAAGGGGAACATTTTCATTCTAAACATTTTGTAACTGACTTACTAATTCTCATTTTAACCCTTGGAAGGTGAAAATGTTTTTATAAGTACTTAACAAGAAGGAGAACACTCAGTATACTAATATTTCACTTTTATCAAATAACTTCACAGGAGGAAAAAGTTTCTTGGGGCAAACCCACCTTTCTCTGTTTTTTAGAGAACCCGAAATGAGGACTTATTAGGACAGAATAGGCAGGCCCAGGCAGGGTTCTGGCTTTGGGCATGATTATAAGCCTCCTTATTTATATACCACCTCCTGAGTAAAGCTTTATGAGCACTGAGCTTTACACAAACATTATCTCATTGGTTCTCACAAGGAATAAGACACCTACCGTATTTCCACTGGTGTGGCAGTTGCTTACCACCTTGGGAGAAACTGAAAATTTCTCAGAATGGCTCAGTTTACTAGTGTGGCCCAAATCATACTTAAATTTTATAAGACTAAAGTCCTAAGCATTACAGATTATATACCAACTCTACGGTACCCCTGGCAGAAGCATCAGCAGTTTTCTAAGACATGTGCTCATGTCACAGATGAGGTGAGAAGAAATAAATTAGGCAAAAGAGAAGAGAGAAAAAGTCTCTAACTCTCAGAGTGGCCAACACTTTTCCCAGTTTGAAGAGCTGTGTGGCACTGTGATATAATAAAAAATGTATACTTGGTCTTCATTCCTGGCCAGAGCTCCTAAAACCATTGGAATTTCCTAAATGATAAGAGTGGCAGGTGCATCCTTTATTATAACATTTGGTCCCCAGTTCTTGTCCCAGAGTCCTAAATATCTTGAAATTTCCCAAGTGAAAGGTGTGAGGGGGTGTCTTTTTGTTATTCATAATATAACAAGTCTGTTTCAACCTTACCTGAGTCAAGGAGGTGACTCATAAACCAGAACAGGGGACTGGTCACCAGAGGAACCAACAAGGTGACTGGAGAGTTAAGATTTCAGGCCCTCCACTCTGGGCAGGTGAGAGGGGCTGAAGATTAAGTTCAATCATGAATGCTCAAGGATTTCATCCTATATGGAGGTATGGGAGGTTGGTGAGCCTGAAGAGGGCATGGAAGCTCATGCCACCCCACCATATTGTCCTCCGTACCTCTTACATTTGACTCTGAGCTGCATCCTTTATAAATGTTTCCCTGAGTTTAGTGAGCAGTTCTAGCAAATCATTGAACCTGAGGAGGGAGTCATGGGAACCCCCAAACCCAATTTATTGTATAACCAGTTGGTCAGAAATATGGGAGGCTTGAACTTGGGATTAGAGTCTTGCAGAACTGAGCCCTTAACATGTGGAGATTTGCCCTAATTCTGGGCAGTTCACATCAGAACTGAGTTAAATTACAGGAAGAATTGGAAAATTGGTTGGTGTGGGAAGAACCTTCCCACTGTTGGTGTCAGAAGTGTTGTGAGTGTATGGAAAACAGCTGTTTTCATTTTTAAGTGGAATTATATGTCCTGTCTACTGTCACTTGTTACCCTCATGCACTAGTGCCCATTTTGTATTATGCCACAGGGAGAGGCCTGTAGGCAGTGCTCTTCCACACACTGATTCAAGGTGACTGGTAGCGTTCAGGAAAGAAGCCTGTGAATGACGAGGGCTTGGAAAGCATGCAGACATGGCAATGATGGCTAGCTCCTTAGGAGACAGGGGCCCTTGCTCACAGCAAGGGCAGTCACCTCCTGGCCCTCCATGCCTTCTCTCATTCCCTTAGTCACCCGCTAAGTCTGGCTGAACACCCATGATGTGTTCCCATCCCTTAGAAGATGAGCTCCTCAAACCCAGGATCCTGGCTTTCGCTGAGCCAAACTCAGTTGAGGCTCAAAAGGAAGATAAAGCAGTCTTCCACGGTACCTCACAGCTGACCACTGTCTCCACCGGTCTCATCCTCCTGGCTTCTAAAGCCCTATTCTCTCTTTGTTCCTTTTTAACCATTTGAGCTACTCCATTTCTGTTTCATTTATTGGTTTCATCTACCTCTTTCTCCTGTAAAAGTGGGTGTTCTGGGAGGCTGAATCCACAGCTCAGCCCTCTTCCAGCTCTATAGCTTTCCCCTTAGAGATCACCTCAGGGATGTTAACTCTCCCTTCGTGACTGGCTATTCACATACTTTCTTGTCCAGGCTCCTTATACCCAGGCTTGGTCTTGTCCTCAAGACCAACCTATGGTTCTTGTCAGCTTGGCATTCCTAAAATACTACTCTGCATCTGCTCTCTTCTATCCAGTTCAAAATCCTCAAATCCTAAAAATAACGTTGTCTTCTTCCTAGTAAGTTCTTGGGTATATCAAGTCTAGTATCAAGGCTCCCATTTTTCTGATAAGGAAACTGAAGTTCAGAGAGATTAAGTAGCTACTGAGGGTTGCATAGACAACCAAGGACAAAGCCAAGAGTAGTACTAGGTTGGAAGTGGTGGCTCATACCTGTAATCTCAGCACTTTGGGAGGCTGAGGCAGGAAGATTTCTTTAGGCCAGGAGTTCAAGACCAACCTGGGCAACACAGTGAGATCTCATTTCTACAAATAACTTTAAAATTAGCCAGGCATGGTGGCATGCACCTATAGTACTAGCTACTTGGAAGGCTGAGGCAGGAGAATCGTTGGAACCCAGGACTTCAAGGTTGCAATGAGTTATGATCATGCCACTGTTTTCCAGCCTGGGTGACAGAACAAGACTCTGTCTCAAAACAAACAAACAAACAAAAAACCCTAAAAACAAAACAAAATTTTAAAAAAACTTGTACCAGTCTCCTGACTCCTAATGCCTGGTCTGTTACCTACAGTGTCCCCCTGGGAAGTCCAGCTTAGTCTGGTCCCATGTACTACTACAAAATCACCCACTAATGCCCTCTGTGAACTATGCACACCAACTTCTTTAAACTTCCTTCCTGATCCCAGCATATAGCACATGTAGTTTCCCTGTCGGTCATACTTTCTTCTTTCCTCTCCACATGCTTAAAAGACCTAGCTGAAGTACAAGCTACCCTTCTGTA
This sequence comes from Cephalopachus bancanus, assembly GCA_027257055.1. NCBI lineage: Eukaryota > Metazoa > Chordata > Mammalia > Primates > Tarsiidae > Cephalopachus > Cephalopachus bancanus. The sequence goes on along the minus strand of JAPVLO010000444.1, from coordinate 557,650 downwards.
AAGTCATTGCTGCTCACCATGACTTTTGGTAACTACTGCCTCTTCTAGATTCTCATAAGGTCCACACTCTGATTCTCTGAGATGGACTCATCTGAAGTTCCCTGTCTTGGATTTTTGCCCTATGAATGCACATGTGCTGTGTGTTAAGCCCCAAACCAGAGGTTCTCTGAGGGCAGGGTCATCCCCATACATATCTCTGCTTCCCCTGACCCTGCTGAGGAGATAGTGGCTCCATCAACACTAGTTGCTACAAGTATCTGAGGCCCGGGGAAGGCAGTGGTGGGTGAGGGAGAGGACTGCACTCTGAAAGCAGGAGTCTACTGGATTGTTCATGGCAGGTGGAACAGTCTGTGTTTCTGGGGACACTTCTGGCCCTCGGCTGCTCAGCCTTAGCTGAGCAGGCCATATGAAAACATATACCAGAACAAGGTGAGCTGGCATCAAGCAAAAACGGTATGTCAAACTGGAAGGAAAGTTCATAAACTACTTATTCCCTTCTTGACAGTCAACCCTGTCTTGAAAAAATAAGACATTAAGGCTTCAGAAGCTGAAAGCCATGGTAGTCACGTAGGACATTCCGCTTAGTAGCCTCTTTGGTACATCATCTTATTAAAAGAAACTTTGTTCCTAGTTATTTATAAAATTGAATATTGTTATTTGCTGCAAAACTGGAGAATATATTACCATTAAGTCCAAAGATGATGTTATATACACAAACACAACCCTACCCTTCTCCCATCTTTAAAATTGTAAATACAGGTACCAGCCTAATAACGCAGGCTTTGCACAGTCTTAAACGCCCAGAGCAGCACTCTCTTAGCAATTTACTCCCAACTCAGCAGTTAGTCAGCCAGGGCAAACTACTGTCCTGCATCTACCTCTTTTTCAAGGATTGTAAGCCCTTAGAACAAGATCTAAGCAATTGTTCTTTCAGATATCTTGTTCTGTGGTTGGGGAAGGAGTGGGCTGCAACCCCACAGCTGCTTCCTGAAAAAGGTGTTCTGGCTCCCAGAATGCACCAGGTCTGCTGCAGTAAGCTCTGGGTAGTGGGCTGTGTGATGCTCATCTGCTCCTGCAACAGCATGTCCTGTGTCAGAATGCTGACTCCCTTCCCACCCACACACACACACCTTCTCCCCAAGGAAAAGTCTCCCTACCCAATCAGCATCCTCAACAGCTAATTTTTACTAAATGATATTCTCAAAGGAATGAAAACAAGTGAGCTCACTGTTTACCTGCCTCTCACTTGGCCTACCACTTTCAAAACCCCAGATCTAATAGGATCTACTTGCAGAACTAAATCTTATTTCACAATGCCATATCTTTTATTCTCCCGAGTCACACATGAGAAGGTGAAATAGGAAATCTCCATTTGCTCAAACATTCCATTTAGGTTTTGTGAATCCCTCCAAAAGACAATGAATGACACCCATACAAACAGATTAGATCTGTCCTGCTTCAAGGCGATCTCATGCAAAAATCTTGGATGCTACAACCTGTGCTTGCAAAATCTTTGCTGCAAAACCCACATTAAAGAGGGTAGAAAGGAATTGACAGTCGCCTTGCTAGATTCTCAGTGCCTTATCTATAAAATGAAGAGGACAGAAGGATCTGTAAAGTTGCTTTTAACTCTAAATCATGGTGATTCTATGTGTATTAGTAGGAGGAATCATTTTAATTACAAAAGACTTCTCACGGTGGGCCTTTCTTAAACATTAAAGGTATATATATGATTTGGGTTTACTTTAATACAACTTACATTTATTTTTAAGAGCAATCCCCAAAAGAAGAGAAGTCTACAACCATGCTCATCTCACTGATTTCCAAGTTATTAGCATAAAGATGGAAATGTTGACAAATAAACAGTTTGTGGCAAATCTAGCAATTCAACATTATTCTGAAATGAACCCAGTGGGTCCTGAGATTTTCTGGCCCTACTGCATTCTCTTTCACCCATCCACTCTTTGGCTAGTTCCTGAATTTTCAACAGCCAAGAGCAGGAATGGTAATCACCTGTGTCACCCTGACTGTTCAACAGCATCATAATTCAGGGGCAAGAAAGGAATGGTGTATATTCAGTCTGATGAAAATTTCAGAAGCAAAAACCCAAATATATTTAAGTTTCCAGAGCTGGAAGTGCCGGGCAATGCCAAGTTATCAAGTGATGTCCACTGTAGTGTATGACAGATCTCTAAATGGATTTTCCACTTTTAGTCCTTGTCAGCACACCACACTCCAAGGCTAATGACTACATAAAAGGAAACAGAGAGTCACGTCAAAGTCCGGTGTTTAAGGGCATATGCTGTACCTTTTACATTATGTATGACATCAAGGTCAGCCGTACCAAGTGGCATAGTTTCATCAAAGCTGAACCATTGCTTCAACTAACCCTTCCCTCTTTATTCCCTCTGCAAAGCAAGGGCTGGGGAATGGAGGAATTAGGGGAGAAAAATGGTAAAATAATGCTTAGAAATGACAGACATTCTAAGCTGCCACACCATGTGAGGTTAAAATAGTGAGAACACCACACAGTTTGGCAGCTTATACAATAGCACTAGGATTCTTTATTATAGAAGAGGACATTCGTCACTACCATGGAACAACTGAATTTTTCTCCTCTGATAGATGCAGGGCCAGGTTTAGGTCCCATTCTTTCTAGGAGAAGTCTCTACTCTTCATTTCCCCAAGGAGTTATAACCACCAGTAGGTGGGGTGATGCTGATCCTTAGGCCCCAGAATGTTCTACAAGGCTGCCTGCCGGCATAGTGTACTTGTGGGACAGACTTTAGGCATACTGCTGTCCTGGCACTAGACTGGCCTCAGTCAATTGATCAGCAAGCAGACTGATCAAAACGAGCTTCCTTATCAACTCACTGAGGCCCCAGCTATGGCAGACTACCATGAAATAGACTCAAAGTGACCTGGAACCCAGAGAAAGCACTTTAGAAGTACTGAGGAACAGGTTAGGCTCCTGTTAAATGATATCTAAACCAAGGAGGGCTACAAGGAGGGTGACAATTGAGAGTGCAAATGCCTGTGTGTAAACCCCAATTAATGCATGTCTTATCATTGGGAGATATGACAAATTGACCAAGTGGAATACAACTATGGTGAGGACCAGTCTCCCAGATTTTAAAGCAACTTGAAACTCAGCAGATGCTACAAAGTAGGCTAGTTGTTACAACATATCAGAATTAACAGAACCTTGCCTCACTTCAGTGACCAGGGAGAACATGTTCTCTATTCTCAAGCTGGCCACCGTGCAGGAAGTGAGGTCTCTCCCTGGTCCCACAGTACTTGCGTCCCTCTCACTTCTGTGAACTTCAGGCACATCCTACCCAGCCCTGCATGGCTCCTAGATCTTCTAGGAGCTAGAAGGATGCACTTGAGAATCCCTGCCTGTGTTCCTGGCAGCTGCCAGGAGGCGGGAGGTGACAGAGACAGCCAAGACAGGGCTCTTCTCTTCCTTCTCCAAGACACCTGGTCTCTCCACTCCTTGCTTCTCTAACTGGGGTACACGCAAACACAGGACACAGAGAGCATCTTCCTGAGTACCAAGCTTACTTGAAGATGAGAGAGGGCAGATTTTGGATATTACTGTAAGTTCTGTGTAAGGGATGAAAGCACATGCTCTATGGTTTATCAGCCTCAGTTCAAATCCTGATTTCACCCTTTCTGGCTTTGTGTTTTTAAGTTACAGTTTTTTAATCTCTCTGAATCTCAGTTTTCTTAGTTATTAAGTGGAATGAACACAAAGAGTTATTATACAGATATTAAATGAGATAATATACATGAAAAGACGTTTAACACCACGTCTGACATGTGAAAGAGCTCAATACATTTTAGTTTCAATACTGCTTCCTCAGTCTTTAAGGAAATTTGAGATGCTGGCAAGCCTCTTTGGGCCCTGACCCCAGTGATCAAAGACACATGTTTGTTTTGCCTCTGCTATATTAAGAGTAGTTTAGTCGAAAATTTAAGAAACCCTAAAGAGGTTTGTCCTCTAGGTTTGGACAGCACTATTCCTATAAAGTGAGTCTAGACAACTTCTAAGCAGTGCTCTAAAGGTTCCAACATATCATGTAAACTCGTTTTAAATGAATTAATTAATTTAATGAGGCTTTATTAGGCCCTCCTATATGAGAGGACTTGTTTGGCACTAGGGATTCAAGGGGAAAAAATGTATAAACCTTGTTGTCAAAAAGCTCATAATGAAATGGAGACAAATGAAAAGTGATAACCATAATACAGGAAGAAAACACAGTACAACTGAGTGAAGTACAAAGTGTTATAGGAACACCCTGGAAGAGCATCTACTCCAAACTGGGTCCAGTTGGAGTATTATCCATTTGAGGATGGGCAAGAAAGTGATCCTACTAAAAGAAACATCACTTGTTGAGGGAATGAGGAAATCAATAAATTGGGTAATACCAGAGTTCCATGGGCCAGTCAAGTGGTTCAGTAGCTACTCGTTCTGGAGCTCCATGTTAGAACTCCTCTCCTATTTTGGAGAAGCCCCTATTTAGCAAGTAATTGTAGAAGTCAGACCTCTTATCTCCCAGTACCAAAGCTGGAACCAGAAGTTCCTTCTCCCACAACATCGTGGGACGGATACATGACCTAGCTTTGATCAATCAGATGGTTTCCATCTGAAACTTTAAATGTTGAAGATGACAAAATACTAGCCATATCTGGAGTACCAGCAGTAACACAACTGAAACATTACAGCTACAGTGAAGGCAGTGGTGAGGTCCTATTTAGGTGATTCTTGGGTCACTGGCTATATTTCTGAACATATTTTCAGAGGTGAATTTTCTAGTCTTTTAGTGCATGTGTGAACTACACAATATCCTTCCAATAAATGTTACTGCTTATGGTGGGCAGGAATCAACTTCCATTTCTTGCAACCAAGAACCCTGATGACAGAGGTGGTCACTATAATAGTTAGAGTACAAGTGCCAAAGACCTGAACTGGGGGAGGGACAAGGAGGATACATAGAAGAAGATGCCTCCAATAGATAATGAGAATGAAGTGCCAGGTCTCTGTGACCAGTTGGAAGCAGAAGATGAAGGAAAGGACAGAGGTAAGAACAACTTCCAGATTTTTAGTCTGGAAGCCAAAAAGTGAACATGATATAATAAGTGAAAATACAGGGGATCAGATGTGTGAATGGCAGAAAAAGATAGGCTCAATTTAGACTTACTGAATTAAAAGTGCCTGTATGACATTCAAGGCATGATGTCTACAAGAAAGCTGGTTGTACAGGTTGTTCTTAGAAGAGCCCAGCTAGAGATCTTGGAGATTAGACTGAAACAGCCAGAAAAACAAAGGGGAGACCAGTAAGGTTAGTATCACAGAAACCAAGGAAGGACATTAAGACTGAAGAGACCCTGGTCTCCTAGTGTCAAAAGCAGTTAAAAAAAAAAAAGTCAAGTCAGGACAAAAAATGTGAATGTAGGGTCACTTGTGATTTTAGCACCTAGGAAGTCACCTAGTAGTTTTGGCAAATGTGATTTTTTGTGAAATAGGGAAGAAAAAGACAGACTTCAGTGGGATGAGGGAATGACAAACAGTGAGAAAAGAACTATGTAAAAGTATTTTATTTTATTTTATTTCATTTCATTTCCTTTACTTTAAAGTTGAGATAAGCAATGCCCAAAATTGGACATTCATTCATCCATTCAATTTGCTGAACACCTTTTATTTTGTAGGTCTCAGAGACACAGTGGGGAATAAAATAGACATGATCTTTCCCTGGAGAGCTTGTGGTCTAGAAGAGAAGAGATGTTAAACAGCATGGTAAGAGCCAGCAAGGAAAGGAATAGGTGCTCTAAGGGAGGGTGACAGGGGATCTGAGTTTAGGTTGGGAGTTTAGAAAAAGCTTCTCTGAGGAGCTGACCAAGAAAAGGAGGTCAGATGGAGAAAAGGATATTTTGGGCAGAAAGATGACCAAGTGCCAAAGTCCTAGAATAGGGAGTGTGAGCTCATCTATAAGCAGAAGGGAAGGAACCCAGAAAGACATGGGCCGACTGGTGCAGGAGGAACCCAACATGGAAGGAGTGCCATTCTGCAGAGTGAGTGACACCTGTTACACAGACACCAGGAGGGTGGGTGTGGATGAAGGTGACCCTGTCAGTCTGGGAGGAAGAAGTTGAGTGTGTCATTTAATGGTTACTGTTTTTCTTTGTGAAATAGCAGGCCTGGTGAAGCATGAGAGAAGTGGGTGGGGAAACAGCTCTTGAGGGCAATGGAGGAGGGAGCTGAACTCACTCACCACTCAACGTTCACTCCTTTCCAAGTTTTCACAAAGTGACTCCCCCTTAACAACAGCTTTCTCAATTTCTTTCTTTTTTTTGAGTTGGAGTCTCACTATCGCCCAGACTGGTGTGCAGTGGCCGCTCCCGGCCACCGCAGCCTCGACCTGCTGGGCTCTGGCGATCCTTCTGCCTCAGCCTTCCAAGTAGCTGGAACTACAGGCGTATACTACCATGCCCGGCTAATTCTTTGGATTTATTGTAGAGATGAGGTCTCACCTGCCCAGGCGGGTCCCGAACCCAGGGCTCAGGCAATCCACTCACCGCAGTCTCCCAAAGGCGTGTGATAACCAGGAAAAAGGATGCCTAGATGCCTGGTGCTTTAGCACTGGAGAGATTCTCAGAGATCTCAATTGCCACTCACTTTTATTGCTTCACAATTAAGTAATTTACTCAGGAAGCAACTAAAGCCAAATATGTGACTATCGGCCTATCTCCCCCGGAAGCCCCTATCCACTGGAAATTGTTGATATCCTCTTTTCAATAGCATTCCTCTAGTTAATAAAGTAAGTTTCTTGGCTAGGCGCAGTGGCTCATGCCTGTAATCACAGCACTTTGGGAGGCCAAGGCAGGAGAATCACTGGAGGCCAGGAGTTCAAGACAAAAAATAAAATAAAATTAACTGTGTGTGGTGGTGCATGCCTGTAGTCCCAGTTACTCAGGAGGCTGAGGCAGAAGGATCACCCAAGCCCAGGAAGTCGAGGTTGCTGTGAGCTGTGATCATGCTACTGTACTCTAGCCTGGGTGAGAGTGAGGCTCTGACTCTAAATAAATAAGTAAAATATGAATTTTTTTCCTTCATTTCCCTTGTTTTCCTATTCATTTTATGTCTGGATATCTTGAACTTATTCTGTTTTTAGTAAAGAAAGACCTGTATTATTTTTCTCTGTTTAATACCTAAGCACAATCTCCTATTCATTGGTAAGGAGGCAAAATTGAATCAATTCTTTAGGAGGTAGCTATAGGCTGGGGATAAAGGTTCAACATCCTTGGCATGGAGTCAAGTACATTTTAAGTTATGATGGCTTAACAATATCTCCAGTCATTTGCTTCTACATTCACGCATATACAAAAATATGTTGGCCTCCAAGGACTTCTGACTCTGATTTAATATTTTTTTCAGATTCAACCCCAAAGTACACTAGTCTCTCACTGCAGTTCAGATAATGACTTAAAAGTATTTCCCATTACAGCAAATCATGCATGAAGCATCCAAAGGCAATTTTCTTGCAAGACATTGTGAGGAGCTCATAGTGATCTCACACTAAAATGGGATAAATAAGTCCACCAAGCAAAAAAAAAAAAAAAAAAAAGCCTTAGTATAAGAGGTATAAGAGGGAAAAGAGTAGTAAGGATAGAGAAGTAAGATAACTGAGTTATTTATACAGCATAGCTCCCTTCGTAGACATCAGAGTGGTGGTAGCTATACAAAGTGTTATAGATTACAGTCAACAGCCAGTCTTGCAGAAGTTACCCAGGACACACATGCACATAAACACACACTCATCCTTTATTTCCCAGCAGAAGCTACAATGATTCTATCTGGTTAATTATGTATTTGCTCAATTTCCCTCAAGAGTTATTCAATACCATACTCTGCTGTCAATTTAAAACTCTAGCACTTCAGATTAAAAGAAACATTCTGAGCTTTCTTTAAAAAGCAGAGAGGCCAGATCATTTGTGGCAGATTTGCAGAACATAAATGATGGCAAGTGGAAGGGAAGGTGAGGAGCTCCAGAGGGAGCCCATTAACGTCATCACACTCCAGACTGCAGGCTGCTTCCAGAGCAGGGCGAGCAGGGAAGACAGAGGAGGGGGGACCATGGATATTGCTCGAGTGTATAATACAAACTTTGAGAAAATTTGGGGGCTACTTTTTCCACTTTCCCTCTACTCTCTCATTGCCAAAAAAAAAAAAAAAGACAGAAAACACATCTAGGAGAAAACACCAACTTAAGTGCTATTGGTAATTCATATAAAAGTTCACTCTTGGATTCTTTCAGTCAGGTTCCTTATTTGCCTTTGACTACTTTTGACTTTCAAGAAATTGCTGTAATAAAAGCAGAGAAAAAAGTACCTATCAGCACATAGCTCCATCCGATTTCAGGCCACAGCAAAGAAACACTAAACCTCCAAGTTCCATATCAAGTTCAGACACAGTGCTCCTGGCTGTCATTTTTCATTCATGCCAGCCCCATGTTTCTGTTAAACAAGTCTCTTTTCATTGACTGTTTCTCTCATACAGCATCATAAGGTAACTGTGGGCCCACAGAGACTACAATTTGAGATGCAGAGCTTTACTTTGGAAGGGTAATCAGTAAAAGATAAAAGGGCAAGTTTCAAGGGCTCCTCCTAACTGATGTCTACCAAATGAACAAATGATCGGGTGTCTTCATCAGCCTGCTCCACCAGCTCTGGGAGCAGCTGTGATTGACTTGAAATTCACCAGTTTCCTGAGAGTCTACTTGAAAAGAAAGGGAATTTCACAATCTTGAACAGTCTCCCCTCTTACTCTCTAATTTTCCACAACTGCCCCCACTCCCATCCCCACTTACAAGAGGACTTTTGTATACATAAGGTCTCAGGAAACAAAGCATACAAACACTCACACATAAATAAACTCCCCAAACTAACACCAGCGTATAATTGTGTTTTGCTTGGAGCTTTTCCAGCCCTGTCACCCGTTCTCTGTTAGGAGTAAATGAAACTCTATGCTTTTGCAAAGTTAGCAACAAACTCTCCTCAGTTTCAAGCTGCACAGGGCCCCCCTCATATCTTTCAGCCCCTTTAAGCCCCCAACAAAATGAACTCAGTGCCAAAAAGTCTGCAATAAAAAAAAAAAAAAACCCTATTCCTCAAATAAAGATCCTTCACTTCTCCCCCTCACTCAGCTTCCCCTTTTAGCCGGAAACTATTTTTAAAACCCTTTTCAAGGGACCCTCGACTCTTGGGGCTCCTCTGGAGGATCCTGCTTTCGGCTGTTCTGAAACAGGCAGGCAGCCCTCTTTCCAGCACATTTTGCATTCTTGGAGTCCAAGTGGGGCTCTTTGGTTTCCAGATAAAGCTAAAAAGCAGCCTTTCGTGGGCTGCTGAACTAGGTCCGGCTCTTCCTTCTCTCCCCTCTGGAGGGCTACGGGAGTTAAGGGGAATAGGAGTCGGAGACGGGCATTGGGCTCCGCACACCCGGCTCCAACTGAGCTGCGAAGGCGCAAGGGAAGCGGACAAAGTTACTGCCGCTCACTTTTAAAACTCCCATCTGCTCCTACCACTGCCTCTTCCACATTCCTTCGCAGAACTCGGCCGGCCCCGAGAGGGATCGTAATCATACCTTCCTTGACTTCTTCTGCCTCGGCGTGCATGGTGTCCGGGTAGCCGGCCGCAGGGGCGATCGCCAATGACATGCACTCGGGCCGGCTGCAAGTTCTCTCGGCAGCCAAAATCCGCACACGACGGAAAATAAAAGGAAGGAAAGCCACTAAAATCAAAACCTCCCCGGGGGTAGGGGGGAGCCTAGTTCTGGTGCAGGGATTTTCAGGGGGAAAGTTCTGCAAGAGTGACGAATCGCGTCTCCGCTGGGCGGCGGGAGTCCGCCCCCAGAGCCGCGCGCCCGGGCCGGCCGCGGGGCGGAGGCGACCTGGCGCGCCAGGCTGGGCCGGCGCGCGCGCAGGTGGGGCTGGGGCCGCGACGGCTGCGACTCTCCCGGGAGGCAGGACCCACGCGGGGCGTTGGCAAACGCACCGAAAGAGGCTGAGCCGGTGAACTAAATGTGCCACGAAGAAAAAGTCTTAGCGCCCGCTGAAGTCTTACATAAATAATAAATACACATACGGTGGAAGCAAGCCTTCTGAGTCTGAGTTACATCCCCCCCATTCATTTGTTAAAAAATAGAGATGGTGGCGAGGGGACAGTGGGCAGGGATGCTTGCTGGTCTCACTCCTGGCCTCAAGCGGCCCTCCTGCCTTGGCCTCCCAAAGTGTTAGGATTACCGGCGTGATCCACCGCGCCCGGCCTGGGTCACATTTTTCGATGCCCCTTTGACTTTCCTTGTCTGGGAGTCTTACACGCCAAATCTTTAAACTTGCAGATTTTACAGCGGCTCGATTTTTGTACGTTATTTTTGCAGGAAAGTAACGTGGATATCGTCTATGGAGTTGGAAGGACCAGCTGCACAAGGTACAATTTCACAAGTTCCAGAGCGTAGCCTTTTGAAGAAAGCGGGGCAGCCTCCACCCCTTACCTTTGCACAGGAAAAGCAGACCAGGCCGCTTACTCATTCGGTATAGCCTCGGGTGAGCACTCTTGCTCAAACCCCAGCGCTGCTGCTCTGCAGTTACCACAAAACGCTGTCACCAGACGCACAGCGCCGTTCCCTCCCGGCGCTACTCCCCGAAGCAACTGGGGGAAAACCCCTTCCAAATGCCAAAAGGGGTAGTTTACTGACTTTTGAAGTGCTGATAGAATAAAAATGCTGGAGAACCTCGAGACAAGACTCCAATTCTGCCCCGGGGTCTGGCCCATAAGCTCCTACGATAGGCAGAGGCGAAGTCGCCTGAGGTCTGTGGAGCCTTGGTTTTCCCTTCCGAGAGGTGCGTAATGGATGGAGCGGCCATTAATACACCTGTCTTATGGAAGTACTTCGTAGAGCACTTAGTTTCGTCGCCAACCTTGGTCAAAAGGCCCTCGAATAACATATCTGAAAGGTCCATTTGGGAGTTGTGGAAAAAAATTGTATTCTTGTAATAAATTTGCTTTCCAGCTGCTTTCTTTTTCCTCATTTCCCATTTTATATGGCAAAAACCAAGAGTAGAGGCACTATTGAACTTTAGTGAAAAGAATATACAAAAGACATGGATTTAGAGTCTGAATTTAATTTTAATGCTGTCACTTATTATCTGTATGACCTTATGCAAACTATTTAACCTCTCCAAGCCTCTGTTTCCTTGTCAGTAAAATGAGGATAAAAATAGCTATATTTATTTCACAGATTTATGTATGTATTAAATAAATTAATATAAGCAAGAAGTGATTTGAAAACCATAAGTATTACCTAGATATTTCTAACTATTGCACCGTCAAAAGCAAATTTTTGTAAAAGATACTCCTGGGTTTTATTTCAGTATTGAATTTGAACAGAAAAGAGTGTTTATGCTATTCACAAGCAGTAGAGGGCCATTATAAATATTAATAGCCTTCAGATAGTAAATCACTTCCTACTGATGAGTGATTCTAACATGCCTAAGACCTAGCAGAATGTTATCTCAATTTCACTGAAAGAGCAGGATGAAGAGAGGAAGACATAGCCATTCAGAGAGGGGAGGAGAAACATCTGGAAAATATCAGTGTTGTAGAGCCTACCGGAAACTGACCTCGCCACCAAAAGAGTAACAGGCTGCATCCTTCTGAAAGTCACAGTTAACTTCACGGTCCCCCCTTGCCACATATCCTGGGTCAGGAACTGCTAAGATGTAACCTCAGGCTTATGGGAAGACATGAGGATCATTCTGAGCCAATGCTATGCTCCCTCGCAGTCACAAGTGGCCTTTCCTGTCCTGCCCAAGTTAAGTAATAATTCTGTCCCCTCTCTCTCCCCACATCTGTCCTTGCCCTTCTCTACTGCAGCCCAGATGTCCACAGATGTCCATCAGGGACCTTGAGCGATTTTGCCAGAGCTATATGCTGCAGAGACCAGACAGCTTCCTCTGAACTATAATTGGGGTAAAGCAACACCTTTTCAAGGTGATAATTATGCAAATCCAGACAACCCAAATTCCAGGCCAAACCTGCCCCAAGGCAGAATTACTTTCACTCTTCTTTCAGAAAGTACCCCCATAAGAAACATTTATTAAATGTCATTTTGCAAGACCAACTGTGCATAAACCACATAGGTATGTTAAGATACATGTCCTGCTTGTTTTTACATGGGTTCACAAAAAGACCTTCAGCCCAGCTCAGGTTAGTCAAGGAGAACAACTGCTGAATGAACAGTTCAAGTTCTACCACATCAGCCTTATATTTCACTTTAGAGGCATGTTAGCAGCTTGATTGATCTTTGAACATTCATCATGATCCTCAGGAAACCTGGAGAGAAATTTCTTTTGTATTTAAATACAGTCCAGCATTCACCTTGGGGAAGGATGTCCTGATGTAGCTCAAGAGCAATGAATGCTCAGCTTATTTTAAAAGACTGTATGAGAATAAAGACACTCCTCAGTCTCCTGAATAACCTCAAAGCCATCTGCCCTGGGCAAGCTACACTGAGTCTCTAGGGGCTCCCCTGGTCTTCTGCTACTTCTATATATATATATATATATATATATGCTAGGTCTTTTTTTTTTTTCTTTTTTTGAGTTGGGGTCTCACTCTGTCACCAGGCTGGAGTGCAGTGCACACTCACGGCCATCCCAGCATCGACCTGCCGGGCTCAGGCGATCCTTCTACCTCAGCCTTCTGAGTAGCTGGCTAATTTTTAAAATTTTTTTGTAGAGACGAGATCTTGCTATGTTGCCCAGGCTCGTCTCAAACTCCTGGGCTCAAGCAATGCTCCCACCTTGCCTCCTTAAGTGCCGGGATTACAGGCATGAACCACTGTGCTTGGCCTACCAGGTCATCTTGATTTTTCTGTACTTTCATTTCAAAAGAGGATAAGTTACTTTTTAGCCCCAGTGAATAATGTTCCGGTACATCATAATGATTTGTTATCTCCTATAGTTAGAGCCTGTTCACTCTTATATGTTTAAGAAACACTCCATCATCCTTAGCCTGGCAATAGTGTGGAAGTCACACCAAGAATCTATTATAGACCACCTGACACAAAACAGCGACTAAGTTTGCAACACTTCTCATTTAACACCAAACTGCATTTACATACATATTATGTTGAAGGCCTACAAGTGTCTAATAATGGATCTCCTATGTCTGTGTCAAGATGGGAGAATGAAAATGCTGACTAAGATTCTGAGGGTTTATTCACTCATTCAGGCATTATCAAATATTTGCAAATGTCACATGTAAATAGACCCCACTCACCTGGAGCTTACTGATACAATTTTGACCACAGACCTAAAGAACTCAACCTTCCAAGTCACCTTGGTTCTAAGAAAAGTTTATTAATACCAACTCTCAACTGAACTTTATCACAGAGCAGCAGAAAAATATCTTCCTGAATTATTCCTTAATAAAGCTGTTAAAAATTTTTTCAAGGTATGGACTTTTGGACTTTTTGTTCACAGCTGCCCAGATGTCTGTTAAGAACAGGGGAGATCAGAGACTTTCAAAGTCACACAAATGAGAAGGCCAGCAGAACTGGGAAGAGAAGGTGCAGTTTATTCAGAAGGCAAAACATACTCTGCTTATACTCAAGAATGCCGTCAAGTTCTCTGCAGTGAAAAATACTAAGCATCTCTGTAAATGTGCTATACGCCTACAGGCTTTAGTTCATAAGATCCTCAGGTCACACACACAAAATGGCCATTTCATCAATATTTTTATTTCTACCCTGCTGACATGAGGCTGAATCTGCTTTCTTCTATCTGACTTTGAGGCTCTCCTCAACTTTTCTTGTATTATTTATATCTATGCCCTTGAAAGTCTTCAAAGATTTCCATGATCTATATATAAAGTTGGCTTTTGCTCTCTGTCCTCATATGTGGAAAAAAATCTGTGTTCTTGGTCTTACCTGGGCTGAGGCTGCAGGTTTTGGATTCTTCCTTCTGTCCTCAGACACTTTTACATTTAACCCTCCAAAACAGAGATGGGCCAACATAGATGGATCTCCACAGGCCCTCCCTTGCCCAGGTTATTTGGCTCTCCCTGGCTTAAGAAAATTTTATTTTCCAGAGATCAAGAAGGAGCTGCTCAAATGACAGTGAAGTCACTTATGCACCTTCCCAGAAGGTCAAGCTCTGTGCCTCAAGTGGCCTTTAGTTTATGCATTACTGAGTACAGATGCTTCTTGACTTTCAATGGGGTTGAGTCAGGATAAACCCATCATAAGTTAAAAATATCATAAGTCAAAAATGCATTTAATACACCTAACCTACTGGGCATCATAGTTTAGCCTAGCCTATGTTAAGTGTGTCCAGAAGAATGTTTACGTTAGCCTACAGTTGTGCAAAATCATCTAACACAAAGTCTATTTTATAAAATACCAAATATCTCATGTAATTTATTAACTACTGTACTGAAGGTGAAAAACATCGGTTGTATGGGTGCTCAAAAAACAGTTTCTACTTAGTGTGTACTGTTTCAGTAGAATACACATAATGTTGAAAAACTGTAAGTCAAACTATCTAAGGCAGGAATCATCTGCCCTGGGATGAGGCTGGGGAGTCTGGGGATGTGGTGAGGCTGGACTGTGTGAGTGGAAGACAGCTGGGGATGAGTGTGGAAATGGGGGAGGGAGATAGCTACTGTTGACCAGGTCATGGGAGTTTGAAGTCATAGGTGAACATTCTCCTCAGTCTCCCCGATGACATCTCCAGTAAGTTCTGCACAATCACTAATGCTGTTGATGTGAGTGAATAATTCTGAGAGAATGGGAAGAAGTGCTGACATCTGAAGTGAGCACGCACAAGGAGACAAAACATCTGGGGTACACTTGTTTCCTAGGCTTTCATTGGTTGCTATTCTCTCCTAAGAGATCTTCCTTGTTAAAAAGCTTTTAGCAGATGATAAAATACACACACTCTCAAAATCAGGTCTGAAAATACTATCTGAAGAATTTATAACCCACAGTCCTTTTATATACAGTCGACCCTCAGTATCCATAGGGGATTGGTTCCAGGACCTGGAAACCAAAATCCAAAGATACTCAAATCTCTTACATAAAATGGTGTGGTATTTGCATATAATCTACACACATTCTCCCATATTCTTTAGGTAATTTATAATACCTAATCATCTTTAGATAATTTATAATACCTTATAAGATGCCTACACATCCTTCATTCACATAAATTCCACATAGTACTCAGCACGTGGCAAATTCAAGTTTTGCTTTTTGGAACTTTGTGGAATTCTTTTCCCTGAATATTTTTGATCTGCAGTTGATTTAATCCAAGGATGCAGAATCTACAGATATGGACCACACAAATACAGAGGGCTGACTATACTTAGCAATAATGCCTTGCAGTTATATAGGTTTTACTTAGACTCCCAAATAAGCCCCTCTAGGTCACCATACCCATTTTACAGATATGTAATTAAAGAAAAGGAGATTACATGATTTGTTCAAGGTCACAAAACTAAGTAACAATGCTCTTTAGAATACCATGAACATAGACTAGACCTCCTGTCTTCTAGATCCAGATTTTCTCACCCTATTAAACTATTCCTGTGTAATTTAAGTCCCTTATTTTGCAAAGAAATAACTCAAAGTTTGCTATATTGAGAGGTTCCTATTGAGTTTAAGGCTGGTCATGGTTCTAGCACCAATTGCTCAGATCTCCCTGTTCAAATGCTTTGATCACAGCCTCTAACTACAGTCATTTCATTTCTGATATTCAATGCTTTAAATATACTATAAATTCAGTAACTTCTATTTATGCAGTTACCTGAAACTACAAACTTTTTTTGTTGTTGTTAATTAAAAGTTCAGTAATGACCCTAGCTAAGCCCCTTCGGATATGAGGCTGCCAAGAGCTAGGAAAAGAACACCAGACTCAATTTGGGAGACCTGGGCCTAATTACTGATACCCCCATAAACAGAGCAAGAACTGACTATGCCTTGTTTGCATTAACATGGGTTTTCTTCCTATTTGTTCTTCCTTGACTATTCCTCTAAAAATGGGCAAGTCATTTACCTCTCTGCTCTTTTGTTTGCACATCTGCACAATAGAAATGATGCCACTTATTTAAAAAGGTAGTGACAACGATGAAATGAATCAAGAACATGATGGAGCACTGAAAATTACCAAGTTCCCCTCATCACTTTTCCAAATATTATCATAAATAAGGCCGAATTGTCTTAGGTTGTTTAGAAGTGTCTGTTTGTAGGCCCTAAGTGTGGGCCCTACAGATATTCTAGATAGGTATGACAACTTAATGTGTATGGTCTAGCGATAGAAAGTGAAAATAAAAGGGTTGAAATTCCTTCTTGTGCCCAGGTTAATGAGGTCAACATGGATATAGCACAAATGGGGGCTACGACACAGAAGGGATTCACCAGGAAGAAGGGAGGCAGGGCTGAGGCTAATTAGTATCCCTGGTATTCCTTCAGAAAAAGAGCAGGAGGAAACAGGGATCAACAATCATAGTCACAGAAACTCAGGCTTGAAAGTGACCCTAGAGGTCACTACTCTAATCCTCTACCTGGCTGGTGAAGCAATCTTTTAGACACATTACTAGCAATACACATTCCTCCAGAACCTCCTTGATTACCTCTGTTAGCAGAGACATGCTCTTTAAGACACAGCCCCATTTCCACCCTAACGATTAGAAAGTTCCTCTCTATACTGAACTGATAGCCAAGTCTAAGGGCAGGAATTATCAAATTATTTCCATTCTAACCTCTGCCTTTACTCCTTACAGCAAGGAAATAATTTGTGATGAGATAAACATAGGTTTTTAACTAAATTTTATTTTTTCAACAACCTAGTGGAGACTCCCTCACAGTGGCTAGCTGATTGTAGCTGAATTCAACGTGAGGCAGTTATGCAACTTTCCAGTGATAGCTCCACATCTGCTACTGATTATCATGAGGCATTCAGAAACAAGCAGCTCAGCTCAAGACGGCCAGCTATCATCTTTCTCCTCAGTGTGCTCACTCCAACGAGGGAGAAAACAATGCCAAGACAGGTTGAGTAATGGGCCCTCCTTGACTGCGTTTGAGCAGCTAAGAGCTGTAGTCAGACTTCTGAACAAAATTTGAAATTTGAAATTCAAAAAGAAAACCAAAGTAGTGTGCCATATGTGGAATTTGGACCACAGACTCCAGGTCTGAAATCTGTTTGAAAGTCTAACCCACTTGTCATAATTTGATTTTTACATTGAATCTCTGACATGAGCAGAATCTATTAAGTTAACAATTGTGCCAATTGGTCACTGTTTAAGAGACGGAAAAGGCTGAGAGAGGCTTACAGGTGAGAGTGGTCAAAGCCGACACTCAGCAGAAACTCAGTAGGTGGTGAAAATGTGAACTGAAGCAGAACTTATCCAAATAAAGTTTCAGGGGAAAAGGGAGGCTGTTTTTGCAGGTAGTCCTGAAAGGCATGGATCAGAAATTTTTCCAGTTGAATAGGTCACGTTATAAAACTTCAGTTACTCAGCCTCTCCTTCAAGAAGAGCTATAAAAATATGCATGTTATGATTCACAAAGTTATAGACATCGTCAAAATGAATGCATTTTCTGAGAAACTACTAATCTGAACAATGTGTCAGCCTACCTAAATAAAGGTAATATTAAATCCATACATTTCATATTAGAAACAGAAGAGAACTAAAATTCACCAACTTTCTCAATTTGAAATTTATTTCAACATTTTACTACTGAATTCAGCAAAGTCCCATCATATGCCATTTAATTTTCTCAATTTCAACTATTCATAATCAGCCCAAAACAAGCAAGAGAAAGAAAGAAATAACCATCTAGATGGGTACATCAGCCACCATTCCACCTAATGATTTTTCTGGTTTTTGAGTCAGAGACTCACTCTGTCCCCGAGGCTGGAGTGCAGAAGCACCATCTTGGCTCCCCAAAGCCTTTGACCTCCTGGCTCATGTGAACCTTCCACCTCAGGCTCCCAAGTAAGTGCAACGACAGGTGTGTGCCACTATGCTTGGCTTATTTTTGTGGTGATGAGGTCTCACTATGTTGCCCAGGCTGTTCTTGAGCTCCTGGGTTCAAGCAATCCTTCTTTCTCCGCTTCCCAAAGTGCTGGGATTACTGGCATGAGCCACTGCACCAGGCTGCCACCTAATGATTTTACGCTGCAAAGTAAGCATGAAATGGAGCTGGAAATTTGCTGTGCCCCACCTCCCTCTTATCTCTGCATGGCCTCTCACACTGTGAACATCTCACACACTGATGGTGAATGGTGAATGTTGTGTTAAGGCTATGTATTGTTTCATAGCAAATGCCTCTAAAGACAAGCTAACTATGTCATCTGGTCCCAAAGAAACAACAACCTGTTTTAGTGCTACAGGAAACACACAGTAAGACTTAAACATACTGGAAAATGGTATGTCAGCCTCCATTCTAGTAACTTCTTAAGAGGTTTTCAAAAATAATATTGACCCTGGCTGGGTGCGGTGGCTCACACCTGTAATCCAGGTACTTTGGGAGGCCAAGGTGAGAGGATTGCTTGAAGCCAGGAGTTCAAGACCAGCCTGGGCAACATAGCAAGACCTTGTCTCTACAAAAAAATAAAATAATAATAATAATTAGTAGTCATGATGGCACACACCTGTAGTTCCAGCTACTTGGGAGGCTGAGGTGGGAGGAATGCCAGAGACCAGGAGTTCAAGGTTGCAGTGAGTCGTGATCATGACACTACACTCCAGTTTGGGCAACAGAGTAAGACCCCAACTCAAAATAATAGTAATAATAATAATAATAATAATATTGACCCCATACAACTTTCACTTTACACATGACTCTTTTGTACTCTTAACCAAATCGGCATCTTAGAATCTCATGTGTTCGAGTGGTGTGGTTAAAAGCTGTTGAAAAAGACTCATGATCTTAGTGCTGAGATTTGGGGAAATTGTGTGCCAGGGCAGTACAGCAAACTTACAGAGGTGTTGTAGAATATTTTAAATTTTTGAGGGAAACACAGCAATATTTAACATCTCTCAGACACTTGCATGAGCTGCTACTTCAAGCTAGTTTAGTTTAACATTAGATTGTGCTGTTTTCCTTTTGATGACATCTTTTCTCCGCAAAGCTAGGTTGCTGGTGGTAGCTGTGATAAAAAGCAAATATTATGTGCAAAGTAAAGTAGGACAGGAAATTAGGGTAGCAGGAACCAATCTGATTTCAGCATGTGAGAAACCGAGGTGGCCAGTGATAGATTTGCTGCCTCCCAGTCCAATTCCACCCTTCATTACCTGCTGTGAAAAATATATAGAAGGGATCTTTACATATTTTTCTTTTGCCAGCTAGTACAATTCTAAGCTTCATCAGAGGAGGATACTAGAGAGACATTACAGGAAGAAACAGCTTTCCTTCCACTTCTGGTGTGTTCTTTCTGCAGGCTATTGGCTATAAACATGCATAGCTTCTCCAGCACACAGTTCCCACGGTGCAGGTGTCTCCTTCAGCAACTAGCTCCTGCTGCACATGGTGGTCAGCACCCTCAGTCCCCAGAATCTTCCATGGGCATCCCTTTCAGGAGATTTTATGGCAGAGTGCCTTCAGTGAGAAACCTCCTCATGAATGGCTTTCCCTCAGCATCTTAGAGGGTGAATTTCTGGCAAGTTCTGCCAGCATAGCACCACAGCGATATCTCTGCCATCCAAGGAGACACAGTCAGTCACGACCTCTCCAACAAGGTCTGAAGTGGAAGGAAACTTGTGTTTGGGCGTATCATATCAGACCCAAGGGTAGCGGTTGCTCTTTATATCTGCTATTCCTCTAACCTTTAAAGTTCTCCTTACTTCCTATTAGGCAGCCCTCATTATAGTGAACATTCCTCTTTTTTGTTTTTTTGTTTTGTTTTTTTTTTGTTTTGAGTTGGAGTCTCACTCTGTCGCCCAGACTGGAGTGTAGTGGACGCTCCCGGCCACCGCAGCCTCGACCTGCTGGACTCCGGCGATCCTTCTGCCTCAGCCTTCCGAGTAGCCGGAATTATAGGCGCACGCTACCACGCCCGGCTGATTTTTTTTATTTTATTGTAGAGATGAGGTATCGCCTGCCCAGGCAGGTCACGAACCTTTTTTTGTTTTTTTGAGTTAGGGTCTCATTCTGTTGCCCAGTCTGGAGTGCAGTTGCATGATTACAGATCACCACAGCCTTGACCTCCTAGCTTAGGTGATCCTTCTGCCTCAGCCTCCAGAGTAGCTGGAACTACAGGCATATGCCACCATGCCCAGCTAATTTTTTTTTATTTTTTGTAGACAAAAAGGTCTTGCTATGTTGCCCAGGCTGGTCTCAAACTCCTGGGCTCAAGCGATCATCCCACCTCAGCCTCCCAAAGTGCTGGGATTACAGGCATGAGCCACCATTTCTTTTGTTTGTTTGTTTGTTTTACTAGTTGGAGTCTCACTCTGCTGCCAGGCTGGAGTGCAGTGGCACGCTCATGACCACTGCAGCCTCAACCTGCTGGGCTCAGGCACTCCTCCTGCCTCAGCCTTCCAAGTAGCTGGAACTACAGGAGTGTGCCACCACGCATGGCTAATTTTTTTTTTATTATTTATTGAAGAAATGAGGTATTGCTCTGTTGCCCAGGCCAGTCTTGAATTCCTGGGCTCAAGCGATTCTCCCACCTCAGCCTCCCAAAATGCTAGGATTACAGGTGTGAGCCACCATGTCCAGTCAACATTTCTTTTTTTTTCTTTTTATTATTATTTTTAATTGTGGTAAATTCTACATAGCATAAAATTTACCATCTTAATCATTTAAGCATATAGTTCAGTAGCAATAAGTACATTCACATTGTTATGCAACCATTACCACCATCAATCTCCAGAACTTTTTTCATCTTGCAAAACTAAAACTCTGTACCCATTAAAGACAAATTTTCCATTCCCTGCTTCCATCAGCCCCTGGCACCCCTATTTTATTTTCTGTTCCTATGAATCTGACTATTCTAGCATCTCATATAAGTGGAAATATAGAGTATTTGTCTTTGTGTGACTGGCTTATTTCACTTAACATAACATCCAAGTCTCACCTATGTTGTAGAACATCAGAATTTCCAACCTTTTAAGGCTGGATGATATTTCATTGTGTGTGTGTGTGTGTGTGTGTGTGTGTGTGTGTGTGTGTGTGTGTACCATATTTTGTTTATCCATTCATCTATAGATGGACACTTGGGTTGCTACCACCTTATGGCTATTATCAATAATACTTCTATGAACATGGGCTTACAAATATCTCTTTGAGACCCTTTTTCAATTCTTTGGAGTATATACCCAGAAGTGGAATTTCTAGGTCATATGGTAATTCTATTTTTAATGTTTGGAGAAACTGCCATATTGCTTTCCTAGTTAGTACTTTTTTTTTTTTTTTGAGCCAGAGTCTCACTTTGTCACCAAGGCGGGAGTGCGGTGGCATGCTCACTGCCACCGCAGCCTCGACCTGCTGGGCTCAGGCTATCCTTCCACTTCAGCCTTCCAAGTAGCTGGAATTATAGGTGTGTGCCATCATGCCCAGCTAATTTTTTTATTTATTGTGGAGATGAGGTCTAGCCATGTTGCCCAGGCTGGTCTCTAATCCTCTTGCCTCTGCCTCCCAAAGTGCTGGGATTTCAGGCATGAGCCACCGGCCTGATACTTCTTTATTTTAAACTTTCCCATTCAAATTACCACGTAGTTTGTCTCCTGATTGGATCCTGACTGGTATGTGGAACGTCCAACAGGTGCACACACTTCATTATTAAACGAAGAGTGAAATAAAAACATTTTTTATTTTTCAATTTATATGTTATTTTCTTCACATGACTACAAAGTATTAGTATATAAATCCTCAATAAGTTGTTTGGACCTAAGCACATAATAAATGGAACTGTTAGGTATTTCTTTTGCCCTGGAAATGGCATGAAAAAAACTGCGAAGACACCTAAGGGGGCATGAGCCAAGAACATCTGGGAAGTTCTGCTCTAGCCTACTTATTTCCAGCTGCCATGAGGACCTACCTGCTTGGTTGGTTCCTTAGGCTCGCTCTATCTAGGGGTAGTACTGAGGACACAGGTGGACTCTTAATATTAGCCAAACCTTTTATTCCTGCAGCTGCCAGTTAAACCATCATCTCTAGTTGGGATTACCTAACAGAGTTTAAGCTGGTTTCCCTTCAACAAGACCATGGGCTAAAAACTCAAATGCTCACCTCTGCTAGAAATATGATAATTCACACCTGCCACGACGATAAACTGCCTAAATCCCTGCATCCGAATAGGCAGCACAGATAAGAGAGGCTGTGAGTGAGGCCCCACTCCTAGGATGCCGGCTGAAATACCACCCTCTGTCTCCCAAAGAAACCAACGGCAATGTCAGTGAGTAGGAGTGACACTACTAGGGCAAAATCATGAATGTGTGCCTCCACGCACATAAATATGAGTGGTTATAAAAGTAAGTAATCATTCAGAAACTTATGACATTTGTGTTCACTAGTTGGAAATTATTTGAAACCAAACTTACAATGAATTACGACACCCTGTTGTCACAAAGTGGGGGCAGCTGCTGCTGGTCTATTTTTTCTGCTGTGTTACACCCTCTTTCTACCCCCACCTAAGTCATACTCAGGTCTCAATTCCTCTATAAAGCCTACTGATGCCCATAGTGGCCCTATACTTCTACAGTGAACTTCTGTTCTACTTAAAATCGATAATCTTGATGGTAGTTGTCTTCTGAGGCAGATCTATAAGCTATTTAAAAAACAAGATTATATCTTGTGTTTGTTCTTCTTCCTAGAAAGTACAACACATGTTAGACACTTTGAAGGCACTACATAATAACAAAATAACCATTTAATAATTTCATAATATTTAGTTATGACAACATATAAAAATAAGTTTAATTTCCCCTTCCCCAAAAAGTACCTTACAAAGAACTATATACATAAATATCTGCTATCTTTAAAGACGAGAACACACAAGAAAATTTGCAAGGCATATGGAGAACTGAGACTACTAAACTGCAACAATCCGTAACTTATCAAGTTTATAAAAATTCTGTCAGAAAAAGAGCCAAGAAGAAAATAATTCTGACAGCTGCAAACCTTCTGTTTTACAACATGCAGAGAATGGATGCACTTCCTTCAACATCCTCATAAACAGAGGGCTGAGCAAATCCAAACATCCCCAGTAGAGTCCACTGGGCTGTAGATGCCAACTAATGGACCATGCTTATCTTTGTAGAGGCAACCTTACTGGTCACCTGTCAACTCCACCACAATTGTCGTAGTAACCATTAAGAAGATGGATTGAACAAAATTCCATTTCAGTTGATGAAATTTCCAGGACTAGCAAGACACCAGCAGCAGCTGCCTACTTGAAAAGAGCAGCAAACTCATCATCACAGGTTGGAAACTTTGTTTCCTTTAAGTTAAGAACTAACATCCGGCACTGGACCACCTGAATACATAGACTAATAAATCCCAGATGGGAATTCCAGACACCTCTTCACTCAAGGCATGAATTTCTCTTAGGCGATAAACATTCTATTAAGTAAGTCTCCTAGGAGCAAGCTTTTCCTTCAGAGACTGTTTTCATTTACCACATGCTGAGTTTTCTAAAACCAATTTAGGGTCCATCATTACACAATGTATAATTAATTTTGTCATCTGTTTTTTTTAATGGATGAAATTAATCTGTGAATATTAAACTTTGGTTGTCTCCAAAATATTGTTATCTGGACCAGAGGAAGAAAAAAGTATACCACTTGGCCATAGCCCCAAATTCTGAATCAGTAACACAGTGAAGAACCAAACGATTTATGTTCTTACATTAAGCTATGTCTTAATATCATCAGCAATAATAAGAATAATTTATTAAACACCTACTACATGCTAGATATTATGCTAGTCACATTATAGAACATATCTCTACTCTTACTATATCTGGGCAAGGCATTGTTTTCTAGCTCATGAAGTGCTTCTGCATACATTGTCACTGATCCTCATAACAATCCTGTAAGGAAGGAATCCTGGGTAGAACTGACTCTGCTTCTGATGAGGATACAGATCCTCTGAGAAATTAAGTGGCTGGCCCAAGGTCACCCAGATAGAACTGAGTGTGAGCTGAGGCTAATGTGGG
Source organism: Cephalopachus bancanus (assembly GCA_027257055.1). Classification (NCBI taxonomy): domain Eukaryota; kingdom Metazoa; phylum Chordata; class Mammalia; order Primates; family Tarsiidae; genus Cephalopachus; species Cephalopachus bancanus. Next base: position 533,426 of record JAPVLO010000444.1, on the reverse strand, counting down.
TCTTCTGCCCTCACTCCATGCTATTTTTTTTTTCTCTACACTATGGTGTTTCTGATTGAGTACAGATTCTACTTCAAGGCAAATCTGCCAATATGCTCCAAGGGAATAGGGAATAAAAGCCAGGTACAGTGGGACGTACCTATAATTCTAGCTACTTGGGAGGCTGAGATGGCAGGTTCAAGACCAGCCCAGGCAACATAGTGAGACTACATCTTTTTAAAAAAGGTTCGGGGAATATGGAATAAGAGCTGAGGGTAAAGCTTACTGGGAGGCTCTGAGCTTGGCTGACTTGGGGAAAGAGGGAGCCAGATATTAATAGAAAAGGGGAAGTCAGGAGGAGGAACACGTGCGGCCAAGGGGGAAGGCAAGGCGTTCCACTTCACATATTTGAGTCTGAGGTCTGAGCTGGACAACAGTTATAGGATGAGCTTAAGCCTCTTCTATCAGATCGATTTCTCATATAACCAGAGCTCTCCCAGGGAGTGCTGGGGTTCCTATTAAGCTCGCAGTCTTTGATGAAAATATTCCTAAAACAGATTACAAAGAACATCTATTCTTTACTACACAAAAGTTATAGAACACACTTTTTAAAAATGAACTAGACTATTTTTAATCACACTGTTCTATAACAAAGCTATATGATTCTACTTTTGTTCACTAAAACTTGCCTAACAAAGCTGGCCTTTGTCATTATCTTTATACCCAATCAACAATTTCTGCCCAGTTTCAAAAGACAAGAAGAGGTATGTGAGTAGGATTTCACATTTAAAAAAATACTCTAGAAAAGCCTGTTCCAATACTCAGAAGATCTATAGAATAACAGAACCTATAGATGTAACTCCTTTAACATAATGGAGTCATGTTTTCAGAGGTGAGGAAAGGGACACTGGGTTCTAAAATCTGAAAAGTGAAATTGCATATAGTTAAAATTACCTTTAAATTTTTAAAATAATAACCCCAAAAGTTCAGTACTGTCTACATGGTTCTGGATATACACAATACTACCAGTTCCTCTCATTCTTAGTCTATGTTTCTGTCTATAGTTGTCAATCAGATATTGAAGTCATTCAATGATGACTATAATTGTCAATCAGATATTGAAGTCATTCAATGATGATCAAGTCATTATAAGCCCACTTGTCCAGGCTCCTGAACAATGGTGTTTCCCATTCTGTTGGTGGTCAGAATCCTTAAAACTCATCCACTCCATATACTGCAAACAGGTAGCCATTACTTGTCCAGTATAAGCCTTGCAGAGTTAGTGCCTGGTAATGAAGTGACGGGATGTGAATGGTCAAGATTTTCTGACACCTGTCTTCCCCTCAGGGACAGATGTCACTTTTTATTGACAGCATCTAACATCCCCTCTACAGCTTCTAATTGGAAGTCCACAGGAGCTAGGTAGAATTAAAGGTCACTGAAGAAACCAGGGATTCACAGTCTACTCTAGAAAAAGCTGTAGATGTCATTGTTTGATGTCATCTTCATTTACATATTTCTTCCACAAATATTTATTGGGCACCTACCATGTACAGATACAAGGCAAATGGTGAAGATACTGCAGCCATGGTATCTGCCTTTGCAGAGCCAGTCAAGGATGGGGGTGTGGGAAGGGGTTGGGGAAGGACACAAAACATACTAATTAAAATAGCAGAAAAGCAGGTGGTGCTATGAAAGCTCATAAGAGAAGTTCCTCCATAAGACCCGGGTAGGCAGTCATAAATTCCTGAGAGATGTCAGCTAAGGAAAGGGAGGGAAGAGAGAAAAGAAGAAAGGATGCCCCAGGTAGAAAATAACCAGTCAGAAAGGAAGGCTGAAGAAAGTGCCAATGGATATGATAGCCTGGGGATATTCCAGAAAGTAACTGTGACTAGAGATAGGAGCCAAATTGCAAAGGGTGGTAGAATTAACTGGTGTTAAGGATGTAGAGAAGGCACAGGTGGTCTATTCATTCAAGAAGTTTTCCAGTTGGCCAATTGGGCATGATGGCATGTGTTTATAGTCCCAGCTCCTTGGGAGGCTGAGGCAGAAGACTGCTTGAGCCCAGAAGACTGCAAGGCTGCAGTGAGCTATGATCATGCCACTGCACTCCAGCCTGGACAACAAAGTGAGATCCTGTCTCAAAAAAACAAAAAAAACCCACAAATTTTTCCTGAAAGGTGTTAAGTTGAGAGAGTACCTTAAGGAGAAAGCATTTTCAAAAAACATGGGCTGGGCTCGGTGGCTTAGCCTGTAATCCCAGCACTTTGGGAGGCCGAGGTGAACAGATTGCCTGAGCCCGCGGGTTCGAGACCCACCTGGGCAACTTGGCGAGCCCTCATCTCTACAATAAATCAAAAATTAGCTGGGCGTGATAGCACGTGCCTGTAGTTCTAGCTACTGGGAAGGCTGAGATGGAAGGATCGCCGGAGCCCAGCAGGTCGAGGCTGTGGTGGCTGGGAGCGTGCCACTGCACTCCAGTCTGGGTGACAGAGTGAGACTCCAACTCAAAAAAAAAAAAACAAAAAAACATGAATTTAGCATGGCTTTAATTAAGTGTCTTTGAGAAAGGAATATCTACATTCCCAAGCTCTCACACTGGCCAACACCAGACATAGGGAAGCTGGGTGCCACCAATCTCTTACAAAAATGCATTTGTAAGAATTTGCATGGACTCTGACATGAGTTTGGATGATATAAATAAATTTAAAAAAAGAAAGGATAAACTCAAAACTCCTTTCATGCTCAGCAGCTGGTACTGGCCCAGGATGCCTGACCTGAAGGGGGCAACACAAGATGTTATCTTGGAGGCGCCTGGGAGGCTCCCAAGCCCCAAATTATACTTTGAGCAGTACAGGAAATACTCTCATTAGAGAGGCAGTACTTTGGATTAAACTTTGTCTGATTTTCTGTTCTACCATCAGGTTCTTTTAAAAATACAAGTGTCACATGGGGGAAAGGTCTGTGGCTGACTAACACCTAAGACAGTGTGAATTCACTGATTTCTTGGTGCCTTCCCAGCAAAGACAAGGACAACAGGCTACCCCAGGTAGGAAGCAGAAATGCAGAAATTAAGAGTGTGAGGAGGGTTGGAAAGAGATTGAACATAAGCTTGTTCCACTCCAAACTCTCCCCTGGTCACTAACCCCATGCCTGCCTATGACCAATAAAAGACAGAGGATTGAACATACCCAGTAGATAACTTGCATAGCAGAAGTGAGAGTTTCAAATGCTTGGGGATCCTTATCTTCAGTGATGTAAATTTTTAAATGATGCAAAATACTCAGAACTGTTTTGACTGAGATTTCCATCTCTGCTTCTCTAAATTGATTCAGCCTCCAAAGTCCAGGAGTCAAAAATGATTTCATGAGGATATTTCTTTGGAAGTATTTCCAATTTGTGGGTGAAAAGTATGGTAGCCTTCTTATCCTAGAGATAGTCAGTCTTCTAATCTAAGGTAAAAGCTGAAATCAATTATAAAAATGAAATTATAAAGGGCCTACATCCATAAAATCTAGCATCTCTGACTCTGAGCAAACACAGCAATGATAGTTGAAGACAGTTGGCGTATAGCCCAAGGTCATAAACTGGTAGCCTTAGAACTGAATCCAGCTCATGAGGGAGTTTACTTGAGCCAGATAAGCTTCGTTTTTCATCTGAACTTCAATGCTTTTAGATGGAATCTGTTCTAAGTTTGCCACAGACCCTAATTGTTCATATAGAACACTATTTATACATAATAATATATTCTTATTACTTGCCTGGTTCCTGCAGGCATTTGTGCTTGGGACCATTGATTTATCTAAACTAACATTAAAAACAACTTTTCTATTAGGTGGAGTTCTAGTGCTAACCATTTCAGAGCCAAGTGTTGGTGAATTATTGAGCAATAGGATCTCTTAAAAAACAATAAACCACAATAGTATGCAACACCACTGCAACCATTCTCGTAAAAAACAGGAGACCAAAAACACCAGTGAGGCTCACCAGTCCTGGATAAAATATGACCATGGCTTTGAAACCACTTTTTAACAGAAGTACCTGCCGTGAGTCACTGTCTGAGCTTGCTGCATAAACACTTCTACTGTAATGTCCCTGACATCTGAATGTACCAGAACACAAGCCTGGCAGCCAATATCCAACTCTGGCTTGGCAAAGGAAACAACCCCTCTATTCAGTGAACTGCGGCCATAAAGGCACTGTCTGTGGTATCCAACTAGTAACACTCAACTTGGAGCAATTCACACCTGATGCTTAACCAGTCTAGCCACTTGGTGGCTACTTAAGACATCTGCGGCATGCATTAGACAAATTGTGCCATACCTGTCTGTTTGTATGCACCAACATGGAGGACTTAAGTCCCCACCCCTACCCCCAGTTCAGTTCCGCAAGTTACTTCCTACCACACCCCACACAGAACCCGATACTCAGAAAGCTAATACTCAAAGGAAGGTTTTGAAGTTGTCTCATTCAATCTCCTCATTTCTCAAACTTGCTCACATACGAGAAAATAGGCCCAGCAAGTGGATGCAACATATCACATCAGAGGTTCAGCATACCAAAGACAGGCTCATCATACGAGTATCTTAGGAACTAGAACCTAACTCTCCCAGAGCTCCATTGTGGCCTGAGGAGTTCAGGAATCCTCTCTGCAGCCAGCCTTCTGGGGCACAGCATGCCTTCTTCAGCCCAGCCCTAATGTTCCTGGGTCTGATTTCTGTGACCCACATGGGCAGTCTAGCTCACTCGAATTCCTCATTAGGGTTTGGGTGAAAGCCCACAGATAATAAAGAGTTCCTCTGCTCTGGCTGACCCCATCAGGGATGTGGCAGGAAAGACTGGCTGGCTGGGGGCAAGGCTTTGGAGTTTGAAATCCTATATTCCAGTCATAGATTTCATCTGCAAGATAAATGGGTACCTCTTCTGCTCCAACGACTCACCATCTTTTCTTTGTGTCACTGTGCCCTTCACACTCTCACCACCCTCTGGATGTTGCCCCAGCCTGTTTCCCTGCCCTAGACAGCCATCCTCCTGGAGGACTCATCTGGAGAAAATTAAATGAAACTCTACATGACTGCTTGTCCTATTTCATTTATTTGTGTGCAGCTTCAAAAGCTCTACATTATCCAGAGCCCATTTATTTTCATTAAAACAGATAAAACAATTAATCAAATATGGTGATTAAGGTCATAGCTATAAAATGTAAGGTCATTCTTTGCAGGACTATATGGCTTTATTATACAGTTTTAAAGAAAAATTATATTGGACTTCAGTGTTTTATGGGTACATATAAGTATGACAGGTTGAAAAGTTGTCTGTAATTAATTTTCTCCACTTCTTATTCTCATTGTTCAATGCTTACCAGATTAGATCTATGGTACCTTGAGGATGCTTTATCAACCTGTGGGAATTTCTCTGTGACCATCAATGCTACTGTGATTCACAAAATCTGTGTACTTACTCTCCCTGATAACATCTGACATTTGTCATCAGGGATTGGTAATCCCATAAGCCAGGCCCCATTCACTATATCATACCATAGCCAGTCACCAAATAAAAGGCAACTCAGTAGGGCCAGGCACGGTGGCTCATGCCTATAATCCCAGCACTCTGGGAGGTCGAGGTGAGAGAGTTGCCTATGCCCATGGGTTCGAGATCAGACTGGGCAACTTGGCGAGACCTCATCTCTACAATAAATCAAGAAAAATTAGCTGGGAGTGGTGGCGCATGCCTGTAATTCCAGCTACTTGGAAGGCTGAGGCAGAAGGATCGTCTGAGCCTAGTAAGTCGAGGCTGCAGTGGCTGTGAGCATGCCACTGCACTGCAGCCTGGGCGACAGAGTGAGACTCTGATTCAAAAAAAAAAGCAACTCAGTAAAAAATAAACACCACAAGAGGTGGTCTGTGCAGTAGACATAGTGGATGACTCAACATCACATCCATTCCTTCCTCCCTGGTAGCAGTTGGGGCTCAGCACACAACAAATTGCATTTCTACACTTCCACTTGGCAGTCTTACAGCTGAAACTCTGAATCCCAAAAAAATGACTTTCTGGAAGCTGAAGAAATCAGTTAGGGTTTTAATTAGGCTGTCTTTGGTGGCACCTATTTATTTACTTCTTCATTTTTAAAGTTTTAAAACAAAGTTTATTAGCGAGAAGAAGAGAGGAAAGAAAGGGTAGGCAGAAGTTTTGTATCAGAAAGGCCTGGCATGGGCAAGTCTCTCTTGGAAAAAAAAGAAGACTGCCTGGTGGCACCTTTAACTGAGCACTCTCATTCTCCATCTCCCACATGCAGCAAATACTTGTGATGCCCCTGCTTAGGAGGTAAGCTGGAATCATAGAAACGTTTCTTGCCAAGTTTTCTCATGGCCTACTGCTCATGGCAGCCCCCACATTAATATCTGTATTTCTGCATGTGCTTTGTTATCCTGTTGGCCCTGAGTTTCGATAATGAAATTTCCCCCAGCAAGCACGCATTCATTCTTAGGTTCCCACCAAATCTAGCTCGGAGAGCTCCCCCAGGAGCACCAGTCTCCTAAAAATAGGAACCAAAAAACTATGGCTTCAGACTCCAGTGGTAGGCAGAAAACTTTAATGAAAGAAGTGATTCCAAAGAATGAAAATCAATGCTAACCCTAATGATTCAAGCTGATGGGATTTCTGAGTTCACGTATAGACAACACATACAAATGAACATATGAAATCACCTTGGTTGGCAAAAAAAAAAAAAAAAGTGTTATACAAGCAGATGTAAATACAAGATGTGATGATGATGGAAATTTCACAGTATCTATAATGGGAGCTCTGCTTAAGAAGGAAAAGGATGAAGCAAGAGAGTTCAGGATGAGTTCCCTCCACAAGATGCAAATACTTCATGTCACTTTGTCCACTGGATACAGGCCATGAAGTGATTAAACAAGAGGAGACAATGTAGGTGACAGCCAAAGTTATTTTCTTCTATACTTAGCAATGGTCTGACCTTCATTATAAAGTGATACCAGAAGATTTGGCCTGTGGCCAGAGGACAATGGTCATAAGATCTAAAGGAGATTGAAGGGGGGATAAAGGCTTCAGTTGGTTCAAAGTAAAGCAAGAAGACAAAGAAAACTGGGTAAAAATTGTCCAGGCTAAGCTGTTTTTGGTAACAACAAGTTCATACTCTCTCTCCCACTGGTAATTCTGTTTTCACGTTCATTTTAAATAACATTCAATTACTTAATCTTACTAACTGTCATGGTGAAGGTGTGATACTGAAAGCTGTGATCAAAAACTTTAGGACAGTAGAGATTTTCTCCTGTGTTAATTATATCCAAATAGCTTTAAAAAGTGAATGCAGATAAGGAATAGCAGAGCTTTTATGAGACTGTGGCAGTAGATGCTTCTGTTTAACAGCTGAGTACCACTGGGAAAACCCAAAGGATTCATCTCCATGCCTAAACAAATGAAGGCAATATTCAGCAGAGCATTCCTCTGAGATAAGAGGTCTGATCCTTTCTGAGTCTGTCGTGAGGACTCTGTAGGTGGGTAGGGACACACCAGGGAAACAACTAAGATGAACCCTGCTGAAACTGCCATAGGAGCTCACGGCACTTTGCTTCCCCTCAGCCCACTGCACTTGGAAGTCTAGGCCTGTGTGTGGTCTTGCACCCCCACCCAGGTAGGCAGGTGGCAAGAAGGATGCTGGCATCAGGAGGCAGGTTCTCATCCCAGCTCTGACACTTGGAGGCTGGATGACCATGGACATCTGCCTTGATTTTTTCAACTTAAGTTTCATTTGTAATATGAGAAGATTGGACTAGATCCATGGCTTCTCATCTCATGCCCAGTATTACAACTGTCCACAGGTTTCACCTAATCTGGCCCCTCACCGTCTCTCAGAGTCATCTCTCCCCCTTCCATCAGTCTCCTTGCTGGAACACACCAGGCCCATTCCTACCTCGGGGCCTTTGCAGCTGCTTGTCTTCTGTATGCAACATTCTTCCCCAGGATATCCATGTCTGGCTTCCTCACACCTCTCAAGTGAGTCTAGTACTCTCAGGGAGGATTGACTCACAATTGCAAACACCATTACCTCCCCTCATTCAACAATCCCTACTTCCCGCTTCAGCTTAAAAGTTATTTTCTACTTAACACTCAGTATCCCAATTACTATATATTTTACTTTATTTTGTTGACTATCTCCCCCAGCTAGAATGTCAGCTCTCCAAGTGCACAGATTTCTATCTGCATTGTTCCCTGCTGTATCCTCAGTAACTGGAAGCATGCCTGGGACATAACAGGAATTTATTTGCTGAATGGATATGTACATGGAAGTGTGGAAGGGAAGGTGGAAGGAGTATAGACCACTACAGTGTCTTTGGTCTGAGGCCTGTGGGCTGTGGTGCCTATGGTCAGAGGGTTCTCTCTGCCACCAGGATGGACTCTGTAACCACATGAAAAAGACAAGCTAATCCATCGAGTCACAAAGGGCTCAGGGCCAAATGTGGTATGCTTTCACTCCACTGCAGAACTTTCAAGTGCTGCTTCCCGAATGTTCCATGCCATGAGCTGAAGGGCTCTGTACACACAGCGTTCTTAGCAAACAGCAATACTGTGGCCCGCAAATGCTATCTATGAGAAATTCTTTACATTGGCATTCAGCTCCGAATTTCCAAAGACCAAATTAATATCATCTGGGGGCAGCACAGTTATATCCATCTCTTTGCTCTAGTTCTTCATTTAAAATCCCTGGGACAAGAGAAGTAAGTTTCCCTGCTGCCTTGATACTACACTGTCGTTTGTCCTGCAGTGGGAAGAGATGGTAAGGCTCCCGCATTCATTTCAGCCAGCTCCACTAGATGGCAACATGGTCAGGATGTGTGAGTATCCAAGGGGGTCATTTACCAAGAACACAGAGTAGAGGTGCTCCCATGGCCACTTCGCCACTCAGATCTCTGCTTGGCACTCACTCCCTAGCCTCCCCTTCACTTCCAGTCTATCTTCAACCACTAATTTATAATCTGTTCTCAAATGGTTCATGCTTACTCACAAATGCATATGACTTAATCACTCCAGCCTTGGCAGCTTTTTGTGTATTTCTTTTTGCCAAAGTACATTACTTATACCCTCCCTTTGGAACTCTACCCAGAACTCACTTCTTCCACAAAACCTTCCCAAGCAAACCTGGCTCTGATACCAACTGTATATATGCCATGATATACAGTCACAGACACATAACCATTTTAATAGATTGAATACATACATACAGATTGGATTATATATGTGTCTGTGTATATAGACCTGTACACACACATACACATATAATATGAATGACAGAATCACATGCACAGTACGCAGCTCTGGGAATCCAGTAGACAAATGTAAATTTAATATAAATGATGTACAGGTGACCACTTTCTGTACAAAAGAAGTCATGACTCTACAAAATAGTATTTATTGGCTGCCAAGGGTTCAATTAATGGGCCAAGAGACTAGCAACACCTGCCTTTGTCTTGCAATTTCTAGTTTTTTCTAGTATTCAATTTAAGCACCAGAAAATCTTTTGAGCAGAAAAATTTTAAATTAAGTAGATATTATGCACTGACTTGGACAAAAGGCCTATTTTAAACACGATCATTATTTCAATCCTTGATCACTTTTTCAGTTTATTTTAAAAATAAAATTAATTCTACTTGTAGAAACATCAAATACGGCTAAAAACAAGCCCAAGGTATTATTTTCAAAGTACAAAAGTCTTTATATATAAGGTAAAATTGCTTTGGGGCCATTAGAGAAACAGCAACATTCTGACAAAAAATTACCCAGTAGGAGAACAAAAATAAACACCCTGTATTTACAGGTCACCCCCCAGTGTTACCACTGCTACCAGATCACTGGGAACCAGAGGTATCCTTCAGTTACTAAACACACAGAAACATAAAAAAAAATTTTTGGATAAAAAAGCTATCCAATCTTTTCAAAGCCCCATTTCTGAAACACTTTAATACTTCATTTGCTTACAAATGAAACTGTCTACAGCAAACTTCAGGAGCCATTTTTTCACCCACAGTACTCATACCTGCCTCAGCTTAAGAATGCTTCCCCACACCCAGAGCCGCACAAAAGAGAAGCAGTGATTGTTGAACACAATCACTCTAAAGTCACACCAAATATGATTTCCTTGTAGACAGCAACACCATGTCACTTAGTCATCTGAACTTTCCACCAGATTCCAATAAAGACATTACATACAAAAATATTCTGAGGGTAGTTTTAACTCACCTAGTTTCAGCATTTTCTCCCTGTACAAAATCAGAAGGACAACTTCACAGTGTCGTGGCAGGGTCATATAGACTCGAGGAACGTGAGCAACCACCCAGCTGATACGTGTACTGTGGCACCTGTATCACTTTCAGGAAGACTCAGTCCTTCTTAAGAATCATTCAAGAAAAATTTATATCATCATTCTGAAAAATCCACCACAAGCTTACTACACAAATGCAATGAAAGACACTGGTCAAAAACAGTCACCTTCAAAGTTGTCTTGCTTGTTATTCTGGGAGCTGGGTTTCGTCACTTGTAGTGGAACGCATTATGTAGTCTTTAATTGTGAATACAGAGAGGTCTCCACATTCACAACAGGGATGGACTGGTTGCTGCTTGTACTCGCTCCCCATTAACTACGACTACATAGAAGCACAGGACTACCTATGATAGGTGAACAGGAATATTTTCAAAATCAAGCAGAAACAGGAAGTCTAACGTTTCAACATGCTAGAAAAAAGAAACAGATACTTAAAAAAAAAAAAGGGAGGAGCGGCCACATTCACAGATGCCTGGAAAAAAGAAAATCAAAAACCACCTCATTCCTACCTGGCCAGTAAAAACATGAATGTCTATTAATAATAAGTATTGCTTAGAGGCATTCTAGTTCTCAGGAGAGCTAGAAAACACAGTTTGGACAACATTGTGATTTAAAATCATTAGCCTTTTGCTTTTTAAGAGAATATAAGGTTTTCATCAAGAATTTGAGTGTATCTAGGCACACACAATACACATATGTACACAACACCCAATATGCATATACACAATATGCATATATACAATCTTTAGGAGTTGATTTATAACCTGGGCATTTGGCAGTCACTGCCACACACAAATCTTTCCCTTAACTCGCTCCCCATTAACTACAACTACATAGGTAGTCATAAGACTACCAGGTAAGACTGACAGTCCTACAAGGCTCACTTCAAGTGTACCCCTTCTATGAAGCCTCTTCCTCGATGACCCCAAACAGGTATGTATGATCTCAGCCTCTGTAAAATAACACTCTGCCTTGAGCCTACCAGGCACCCAGCAAAAAAAGAGACCAAGTGGAATGCAATGGACAAGCTCTCTGAAGTTTGCTAGGTCTGGTTCAAATTTCATTCACGCCACTTTCTGGTTTTATAGACTTGCTAGTTATCTAACCTCCCTGAGCAATTTTGCACTTCTGTAAAATGAGAATAACATCATCAACGTCATAGAATTGCTATCAAGATTTAAAGAGAACCATGTGAGGCAAATACACTGCCTGATAAACAGTAAGTTCTCAAGCAGTAACGAACATTATTATTGCCCTAAATTAAAATCAAATGCCTACTACTAATATCGGAAGAAGGCCGAAAGAGCTACCAATTCAACATCAATTTACAAAAATATGTATACATTTCTTATTTTCTTCAGCCTACATTACCATGTGACTAACTCATAGAGGTGCAAAGTTTATAACCTTGGAAGTCATCTTTTTTGTGTCCCTTTGTGTTATCTCCCCAAATTCTGACTGATCCTTAATGCTGTGAAAACTTCATCAGGGACTAAGCATCACAGAAGATAGGAGAAAACTCCTCTTTATAGTGCAGTATTGTAAATAACAATGACCTTTCAAAGCTCGATTCATTGTTAATTGCAAGTATAAGTTAGAGAGGGCAGAAATGCTATGTCTAAACAGAGGAACAGGCCTCTCACATTTCCCTAAAACATGGCCTCAGTGGTGGATGCATGCATGGCTAGGTGGTCACCAGGAACCACAATGTCCATTACTGCTAGGGGAGTAGGGGACAGTCGAGTAATAATATGGGAAGGGAAGGCTGGAGAAAGCATCCTGCAGCCCTATATGAAAACAAAGGCTGGAGAAAGCATCCTGCAGCCCTATATGAAAACAATTGCCAACATGGTGGCAGAGCCCTCACACACATTCCAGGCCCTGTCAGGAAGGCACCAGTAAGGTCTTGACACTGGGCAAGGGCAGAAGAGGCTGCACATTTACAGCTTCAGGTATCCACCGGGCACCTCCACACCCAGGAGGGCATTCCTGATTTTGGAGAGAGTTCTTCAACAATGGGAGAACAAATATCAAAGCATCTGTATGGGCATTTCCTTAAGACATCCCTCTTCTTTCACTGGAGACAAGAATGCCCAGGTTGTCCATTTTCAGGTCCATTCAAAGCTTGCTGTCTAAAGCAGTCCCAGAAGTTGGCATTATATTCTGCTCATCCTACTTTATTTGGGAAGAAAGACAAATCACAGCCAGAGGCTAAAGAGCAGGGAGATTCTCAAGTAACTATTTGTAGAGTAGGCAAACTTCACAGAATAGCCTTATGTTACAAAAACAACAAACTGTCTTCAGTTGTCTTTGCAGATATAAATATATACAGTGCTTCCATGCTTCCCTAGGACTTGAAAATTAAGATACTGGGTAGATTCAAGCTTCAACAATAGCGATGGTCATCCCATGCAGACATGTTACCAATGTTCTGAGCCAGGAGAGAACAGGCAGCTGGGACTTCCTACCTTAGAAACCCCACCTAGCCAGGCTCGGTGGCTCAGCCTGTAATCCCACACCTTTGGGAGGCTGAGGTGAGTGGATTGCCTGAGCCCACGGGTTCAAGACCTGCCTGGGCAGCAAGACCTCATCTCTACAATAAACAAAAAAATCAGCTGGGCGTGGTAGCGCATGCCTGTAATTCCGGCTACTTGGAAGGCTGAGGCAGAAGGATCACCGGAGCACAGCAGGTTGAGGCTGCGGTGTCCGGGAGCGGCCACTGCACTCCAGTCTGGGTGACACAGTGAGACTCCAACTCAAAAAGAAAAAAAAAAAAGAAACCCCATCTAGTGGTCTAGTGGCTACGGAATCTGTCCAGACCTAGCTTTCTGAAGGCAATTTGCTCAGGAATACAGGTGGTTCTCCGTCTTTTTCCTAGCGAGCACAGTTCTGAAGCAAGAGCATGGGGCTACTCAGCACCCCAGTCCCCAGCCCCAGGGAGTGCAACTGGCACTGCCAGTCACAGAGGCGCTCTGGAGCGTCACAGAGATACTAAATAAGCTGTCATTAGGGAAGTCTGGGGCCATCTTATCTGGTACTTCTTCTCTCTCTGTAACCACATGACAGTAGCCATGAAAAAACCAGATTCTCCTCTTCTGTGCATGTGCACCCCACGTTATCAAGGCATCTCCAAGCAAAGCACCATCACTTAAATCATTCACTCTCCCCACGCCCAGGAAAAGTGGGTGGCAACTCCAGTTTCCAGAGATTAGCAGAGCAGAAGAGGTTAAGCAGCATATTCAACAGGACCCTGCATGATGGGGCAAGGCTATGGAGAGAAGCCATAAGGCCTAACCGCTACCCTCCCAGAACAATCTCCAGACACATACTCTTTCTCACTGTCCTAGTTTCATCAACTGCTTGCTACATACCCCAAGAAAAATATTTCCTTTGCAGCCACCCACATCCTTATCAGCAGTACATTCAACAAAATCACCACAAGAGTGATGAAATTTGTGCCTGCATGAAAAAGATACCTCCATTTGCTTATTTCATCTAATTCTATAGTCTCAGACAGAACTGGAAACGTCACCAAACAGCTTGACTTTTATGTTTGGGCATTCTCAAGATGATTTTTAATCCCTAGAGCACAATATCATGACTGCCAAAATTAATCACTTTCTGTTCAACTCTTCTCTCTTTCCATCCGTCTTCTCTGGACCCTTCTCTTCTGCCTGGGTCCCACCCATGCCAACTCTTACAGGGGCCTCCTTAAAATCGTGGCCCTAATCACAGCCTCCTTCTCCATTCAACTTGCTCCTCTTAGTCCCTCTCCTCTTCAAGGAGGAAGGAGTCCTTGGTAAAGTGGGGAGGAAGGCAGGCTAAGCAGGAATTATTCCAGGAGATTCAGTGCCTGACGTTGGCAACATGCTCAGAAGTGTTTTCCAGATGTTTTGATAGAGACAGTGGATGGTCAGACTCACCCTCACACCTAAGGAAGGCCTTGCTTGGCACAGGACTCACAGTCCACATTGTGACAAGGCTAGGGAAATCCCACTGCTAAGCACCTCCTAGATGGCCACAGTGCATGATGCACTCAGTCCTCACCAAAACCCTGGAAGGTGGTCACTCTTATGCCCAAGTAACAGGGGAGGACACTGAGCTCATAAAGGTAGCATATCTGTTTAGTGAAATGCTAGGCTATGGACCTAGTTACGACTCACTCCAACGGTGCTGGGTATTTTCTCTTCATATAATTTCATATAATATATTAAAGTGTATGTGATTCTCCAGATAGATAGCACAAAGAGTGGCCTGTATGGAAAATACAAAGAATACCTGGCAACTGCCTTCCAAAGCCAGGTAGAGCGGTGAGTGAAGCAGTGTGCACAGGTGCTACTGAGGTCAAGACTGCTCAGGTCTGTCATCATGGCAACTTCCATTCAGGGCCTCCCACCCACAAGCTGCACAAAAACTAAGTATAAGAAGGCAGGCTTTCTCTCATGTAGTATGTGTTTCTATGTGTAAAGTATACATTTTATAAAAATGTTATTCCTAGAAGCAAAAAAGAAGACTGCCTTCTAGTTTCTCTGAGAATCATGTAACTTCATTGTTGGTGAGACCACTGATACCATCTAACCTCATTTCATGAGTGAGGAGAATGATGCAGTCCAAGAAGGCTGGAAGGTGTACCTAAAAATCCCACCAGCTGTGAGCAGTGCAGCTGTGGCACTTGCCGGGTCTTAGGACTCCAGAATGAGCATCTAGGTCCGTCTTCCTATGATTCATGTTTGAATCTCTTTTCACACTTGCACCACCAACGAAAACACTAAATCAGCATTTAGAAAGCAAAGAAATGCTGACTGCTGGTTGCAATAAATATGCTGGCACTTGAATGTGGTTTATTCTTCACTGAACTGAGTATAAACAGAGGCCTGACATTTTATAGCATTCTTCCATTGCAAAACCTCATGTAAAACTGAACATGATCCCCAGTAATAAAATACTAATTAAACTCCCAATTTGCCAAGAAAAACTATTCAATTGTAGAGTAAATTTCTCTATAAATTTCTAGAATTTCTGGTCAATAGGCAACAAATGATATTTCCCAAGCTAAATTCCTCCTCCTCCCTCCATCATCAACCTGCTATTTTTTTTTCTCTCTGTTCTAACTTCTCTGGCTCCTGTCAACACATTGTCACTTGTACATCACTGATTCCTCTCTTGGTTTGGGTGGTCACTCATTCACCAAGTTCTGCTGTCTTCTCATCTGTGCCTCTCTCATTTTCATTTCCATTTGGATTCTGTTAAACCTTTTGCTTTCAAGGTTGCAGAAGATGGTTTCTTGAAAAGACAATATTCCCGTGAATATCAGCCAAGCAGTTCTACTCTGCATTTTCTAGAGGAAAGAGAGTTTTGACACTGAGTAATTTTACCCACGTGGCTAGTTTAAAACCAGAAGCAAATTTTTTTAAAAGTAATTTCAAGCCAGGTGTGGTGGCTCATGTCTGTAATCTCAGTTCTTTGGGAGGCCGAGGCAAGAGGACTGCTTGAACCCAGAATCTGAGACCAGCTTAGGCTTCATAGTGAGACCTCGTCTCTACAAAAAAACAATAACTTAGCTGGGCATAGTAGCACATGCCTGTAGTCCCTGCTACTTAAGAGGATGAGGCAGAAGGATCACCTGAGCCCAGGAGGTCAAGGCTGCAGTGAGCTGTGACCATGCCACTGCAGTTCAGTCTGGATGACAGAGGAAGACCCCGACTCAAAAAAAAAAAAAGTAATTTCTTAGGCTGGGCACAGTGGCTCACGCCTGTAATCCCAGCACAATTGATTTAGGTGCTGGGGACATGGGAAAATTAAACACAAGAGGTCATCTGTCCTACAAAACTGGACACTCAGCAAGAGAAAGAGGTGGCAGACAAGTTAGCATAGATATAAATAAAGGGCAGCTTATGAGAAATGCCAGGACAAAAATAAACAGGGGCTCCTATGGAGACCACTCTAGCAGAAGTGATATCAGGAGTGCATGCCAAAAGTCAGAGGAGCAGAGGGGCAGTAGAAAGAGCAAGTGCTATAGCCTGAGACGGGGTAAGCCTGGCATGCTTCAGGGGAGGGAGGAGCTGGGGGCCGGTGCCGTTACAGTGTTGGGAGAAAGGGAAAGAAGTGTGTGAGGAGCAGATGGGAGTTAGGCAAAGGCCAGAATACGGAGGCCATACAGGGCATGATAAGAAGTACCCATTATACAGTAAAATTGTAAAACAGGACAAATGTCTGGAAGGCAAAGTGGCAATACAGATCAAAAGTCCTAAAACTCCACAGGCCCTTTGAGCTACTTCCAGGAATACATTCAATGAAACAGGACAAATGTGGACAACTGTAATGCAAGAAAGTTGTGCAAGGTTACGATAGCGAAAACTAAAAAGAACCCAACTAGCCAAGTGGGCACGGGTTAAGTGAATTATGGCACATGCAATCATGGCATGTAATGCAGTCTTTAAAAATAATTTCAGTCGGGCATGGTGGCTCACGCCTGTAATCCCAGCACTTTGGAATGCTGAGGCAGGAGGATCACTTGTGCCCAGGAGTTCGAGACCAGTTCGGGCAACATAGCAATATCCCATCTCATTAAAATAAATAAATAAATAAATCTTGTGGGGTAATTAATAACATGAGAACTGGGAACCAAAGGGAAGACCAAACTTTACCTATATGATATCCACCTGCATACCTAATCCTGAACTGTACCGCACATCTTTAAAACAAAATACATATATTAAAAAAAAAAACTCTTCACAAAGACTACAAAATAATATATAAAAGTAAAGATATTATATTAGGCCATATGTAATTTTTGTAGAGAAGACTATAGGCATATAGCAAAAAGCCTGGAATGATAAGAACCAATATTTTTTCCTGGATAGTACAAATAAGGAACACCTTTTCTGCATGTGTCAAATTGCAGTTGATAAATATACTACACAAAAATGTAATACTTCTGTAATAAGGAAAAAAGGATTAAAAAATCCTGTGAGTTACAAGAAGGTACAGCAGGGAGGATAGCCTATGATATCATACAAATGAATAGAGGCTGTCGATAAGGAGATGGCCAGAGCAATCTGTCTTTTCAGGGAATCTTCAAAGCAAAACAGAAAAACAAACCACAAAAACTCCCTAGAACTCAGGGCAGGAAGTGTGTCATACCTTTGTTGCTGATCCCTCTGACTCAGCTCTGACTCTCAGCCCCCTGTGATCCATGTATGAAGAAGTTAGAGACAGGAGCTCTGAGAGGACAGAGACTTAGAAACCTCACCTAGGAGCTCCCAGCCCTGAGGGGGAAGTTTGCAATATCAAACCTGGAACTTCTAAGGAAAAAAATTTTCCCTGTTCTTTTTTAGATTCATTACAACTGAGACCAACAGTCTCACTTATGTTTTTACAAGTTAAACAAGATTAAGTTCTTGTCTATTTCTTTAAATAAGATTTACTGCACAAGACTCAAACCCACTGCTGTTCCAAGCCTTCTTCCCAAACAGGTTTGAAAGTTTAATAAACAGTCTGGGCAAGTTACAACAAGCCTCAGGTATTCTGATCCTGGCTTACACAAGCCCAAGTTGAAAACGTTTACCGCAGAAGCCCATTCAGCCAATTTGCCCCCCTGCTCCCCACTGAGAGACAAAGATGATTTGGTTCCTATGTCCCCGCCTGGCAGCCTCCTAAACTCAGCACTCAACAGCCATTCAAAGAGCACAGATCAAAAATGATCTACGTAAGCTCAAATGCTTCTTTAAGTTCAATTTTTAATAAGCCCTTGGAAACTACAGAGTGGAGGGAAACATACAGGACTATAAAACAAAACAGAAAGTTTTGATTCTGGAAGACCTTTAAATTTTTAAGGTAAATTAAAGTAGAATTTCAGGACATACTTGGCCAGGCATGGTGGCTCATGCCTATAATCCCAGCACTTTGGTACACTGAGGCGGGAGGATTGCTTGAGTCCAGGAGTTCGCCACCAGCCAGGGCAAGCGTGGTGGTATGCACCTGTAGTCCCAGTTATACTGGAGGTTAAGGCAGAAGGATAACCTGAATCCAAGAGGTCAATGCTGCAGTGAGCTATCATCATGCCACTGCACTCCAGCCTGGGTGACAGAGTGAGACCCCAACTCAAAAAAAAAAAAAAAAAAAGAAGTATCTGAGGACACACAATTACAGTTTCAGGGCCGCTACCTTCCTACATTCATTCAACAAATATTTACTGAAGCCTTACTGTGCCCTAGGCTAGATAAACAAGGGGGCCAAGGTATATGTATGTATGGGGGAAGGGGAGGAGGTGGACTGAAGGAGGCAATACTTCCAAGAAAGTCCAAGAAGCACAGTTAGTTTGGAAACAGGTTGTTAAGGATCTTAAGGATCGTATAAGCCCTGTTAAAAAAAAAAAAAAAGTTTAGACTTTATCAAAACTCCAATAAGGCGTCTTAAGCAGAGGATGGCACAATCAGATAGACATTTTATAAAGATCAGTAACAGCACAGTAAGTCAGAAGCCAGAATGGAGAAGGTATGAGGGATGGCAGTTACCTGCCTTTGAAGTAACCTAAGTGGGAGACGGTGGTGTTGGCTTGGTCTAAGTTGGTGGCAATGGACAGTGACAAGCAGTATACAGAGTCTGCAGCTATTCACTGGGAAAACTGATGATACTGGCAACTAATTCGACATGGAGGTAAACCTGAAAAAGATGCCTTCCAGGTTTTTAGATAGTCACCCAGAACATCTACTGGGGAAAAGAACAGAGAAGGCAAGTTCAGCTTTCTTCACAGCACATTTGCGTTGTCTATAAGACACAGACGAACACTTTCCAGTTAGACACACTGGGCTACAACTCTTAGGGTCTGGAATATATCATTTGGAAGAACAGGCATGCAAAGAATCTGAACCCCTAGGAATGGGCAGGGTCACAGGGAGAGAGTGGAATAAGAAGGTCAGAAAACCCAGGCAGAGCCTAAGAAATACCAATACTTAAGGGATGAACAAAGAACAAGGAGCCTGCACAGAAGGCTGAGGAGGAGCTAGAAGAGGACAGGGAGGAAAATTAGGAGAGTGGATTACCATGGCCAGGTCTGTACACAGGAAACAGGAGCAGTATGGACCTGCCCTAGTGGTCAGGAAGAGAAGAACAGAAAGGTGCCCACCTGTCGCTAAATGTCAGATACTGCTCGACTACTTACACAGGCCTGTATATTTCTGGAATCATCTGTACACAGTCAGAGGGCCAAATAGGAGGCAGCAGGGAGAAAGCAGGTTCTGAGATAAACTTAGCAGGCGCATCCTGGCTACAACCAGCATGGTCTGCTCAGAGGCCAGAAAGGGGGTCAAGGGCCGAAGAAGCGGCAAAATACTAAGTGCTCAAAGAGTAGCACTTCATTGTTCAATCTTAAGTATTCATCAGTCATTTACAATGTGTAAGCATGGTTCATGGTGCTGGGGCCAGAGCAGTGACAAAAGTTCCAGTGAAACAGCCAGCAAAACAGGATGTCGAGCAGAGATAAATGCTAGGGGAGTGGAGGGAAAGAGATAAATCAGAAGCAAGGATGGAGAGTGTGGGAAAGAAGCGTATTTTGGATGGGCCTATTCCTGGGATGACATCTGAGCAGAAAGCTTGAGAAAAATTCAAGTGAGCCAAGAACAATCTATGGGGAGGAGGATTCCAGCAGAGGAAAGGGTAGGTGCAAAGGCTCTGAGGGAGGAACAAGCTTGGAAAGTTTGAGGAACAGCAAGGTAGTCAGTGTGGTCAGACTAGCGTGGGGAAGCTGGGAGTTGGGGGGATGAGGCTGGAGAATTGGACAGAGGCCACATCGAGGGTACCTTGTAGCCCATGGTAAGGAGTGGGGAACTTGTCAGTTGTGATGGGAAGTCACGGGAGGACTTGGAGCAGGGAAATAACTGTGATAAGTGATAAGACCATTCAGATAACATGAGAACTGTCTGAGGGATGGCGCACATGATCATGGGGAAGTCAGGGGGCTACTGAGGCTGCTCAGAAGAGAAAGGGTGGTAGTAGGAGAAGCGGGGAGATTTGAGACATACATATTTGGAAGGGAAAATGGATAGACTTGCTGTGGAGTGCTGAGGCAATGAGAGGAATTAGACACCTCTGGGCTTTAGGCCCAAGTGCTCTGTGTAGAAAGGCTCTGAGTGAGAAGAGTCAACCCCGGGAGGAGCAGGAGCCGGGGAGAAGCATGCAATCAAGATGTTATTTCTAGCGGAAATGTAAAACAGATACAGAATAATCAAGTCCAGAGTTTGGAAAAGATGCGGTAAATTCATTAACTTGGGAGTTATTAGTTGGCATTTGGTATTTATTCCACGGGACTAGAAATCACCTGGATTCTCAATCCTGGCTGCATGCTGGTATGCTGGACAAAAACATTAAACAAAAAACTAATTCAAAGCAAACCCAAACAAAAACTGATGCCCACAAGTATTTCTCAAAGATTCTGAATTAGACTTAGATAAAAGTCTCTTTCATTTTTTTTTTTAAGCAGTCCAAGTTAAGAACCCTAGAGACAACGTGGTATGGACAAGAGAGTCAAGGACTGAGCCCTGGGCCTCCGTTTATAGAGGCCCTTGGAAAGAATAGTTGTGAAGATAGGAGAAGAAAGTGGGTGTGATTCCATAGAAGTCAAGTCAGGACAGCATTTCAAGAAGGCGGGGCAGGAAGGGGGCATGCTGGATGTTGCCAAATACTGCTGAGAAGCCGAGATAGATGAGAACCGAGAGCAGGTCACAGCATTTGTCATTCTTCATATTTCATGGGATGTAATGTGTCCTAAAAATCACACAGTGACTATATTGGAATGAACCTTAAAAATCACCTGGTCCAATATCCACTCCCAGTTCATTGCTAGAATCCCATGCCATCTCTGAGTGGTCACCTTGACAACATCCATTGAAAGTAATTCCTACTCCCCATCCACCCCAACCAACCCATGGTTCACAATCTCTTTGGACACTCTGAACTAAGCCAGAAATGTTTTCCCATACTTTAGTCCACTGGTCCTGGCTCCATGCCTTCAGGATATACAGAATGTGCCTAATTCCACCTCCAAGTCTTTCAAACCTTTGAAAACTGGTAACTCCTGCCCCACCTTGTTAATCATATACTCCTTATACCAAACCAGTTCTTTCTACAGGTATGGATAAACAGATTCCATTCTAAGAAATATCTGCAGGAGTACTACAAATTCACCTAGTTTTTCTTTAACATAACATAACAAAGGCATCGACATGTTGGGATAAAAGATAAAACCAATATATATACATACCACAACACACAAAACACTTGTTACCAAGAAACCAGAATGGTTCTGGGCTATTTCTACTTCAAAGTTTGGCTTTAATTCACTCAATCCTTAAGGGTTATTTAAGTATCTTTCTCTCCATCTTATTCTCCAATTCCAGCAGAGAACACTTTTCCCAAACACGTGTGTACCCCAAACTCCACATTTGCAAACTCACTCAGACTCAGGTGAGAGAACATTTGGTTATCACTGGCTGTCTTGTTATTAAGCACACCTTATAAGGGTTTTCGTGATAATCAACTTTTTATTTATTTATTTATTTTTAAAGCAGAATTTATTAAGAGGACAGAAAAGCTCTGACAGTAGGAGGGGCCCCAAGGAGGTTGCCCCATAATCAGCTTTTTAGAAAAGGGTCCCTACACCATAAACTTGGAAAAATATTCTGAAAACTTAATACAAAACTCCAAAGGCAGAAGAAAAACCTGAATGTCTACATATTCAAAGGGAATATTTTTCATGCAGTTATAAATTAAGTTAAAATCTTACTAAAATCTCTGGGATGCCCTGAAAGCAGTTCTCAGAGAAGAATTTATATCTCTATGAGGACATATCAAGAAAACGGCAAGATCAGAAGTTGAGAGCCTAACAAATCACCTAGGGGAGCTGGAGAGAAAAGACCACCAAAACCCCAACTTTAGCAGAAGAATTCAAATCACCAAAATAAAGATCCCAAATACAGGACATAGAAGACAAAAATATCATAGGAAATATCAACAAAACAAAAAACTGGTTCTTTGAAAGAATTAACAAGATTGATGGACCCCTAATCAGAATGACCAAGAAAAAGAGGGAAAAAGCCCAAAAAACACAATCAGAAATATAAAAGATCAAATCACAAATGACCCCAATGAAATACAAAAGATTATCAGAGATTACTATGTACACCTATATGGAAATAAACTTGATAACCTAAATGAAATGGAGAACTTTCTGACTTCACACAACCTCCCCACATTGAAACAAGAAGACATTGAGACACTAAATAGACCAATAACAACCCAGGAAATTGACTCTGTCATACAAAAACTACCTACCAAAAAAGCCCTGGACCGGAGGCTTCCCAGCAGAATTCTACAAAATGTACAAGGAGGAGATGATACCAATCCTACTGAAAGTATTCCAGGCAATTGAGAAAGATGGAATTCTCCCCAAATCATTTTACGAAGCTAACATCACACTGATACCCAAACCAGGTAAAAGATCCAACAAAAAAAGAGAACTACAGGCCAATATCCCTTAAGAACATAGATGCAAAAATCCTCAACAAGATTCTGGCAAATCGAATCCAAAAACACCACCATGATCAAAAATCATCCACCATGACCAAGTAGGCTTCATCCCCAGGATGCAGGGCTGGTTTAACAGTTGCAGGACCATAAATGTCATTAAATACATCAACAGATGTAAAAACAAGAACCACATGATTATCTCATTAGATGCAGAAAAAGCTTTTGATAAAATCCAGCATCCCTTCTTGATAAAAACCCTCAAACACCTAGATATAGAAGGAATATATCTCAAAATACTAAGTGTCATCTACAATAAACCCACAGCTAACATATTGCTAAATGTACAGAACCTGGAAACATTTCCCCTGAAAACTGGAACAAGACAAGGTTTCCCACTCTCATTCTTCTTGTTCAATATTGTGTTGGAAGTCCTAGCTAGGGCAATTAGACAAGAGAAGGAAATCAGGGGTATCCAAATAGGAAAAGAGGAAGTCAAGTTATCCCTCTTTGCTGATGATATGATTCTATACCTTGAAAATCCAAGAGAATCTGTCAAAAACCTGCTTGCACTGATAAAGGACTTTGGCAAAGTCTCAGGGTACAAAATAAACGTGCAAAAGACAGTTTCATTCCTATACACCAACAACAAGCAAGTAGAGACCCAAATTAAAAGCATAATCCCACTCACAATAGCCACACAAAAAATAAAATACCTTGGCATCTTCCTAACCAGAGAAGTGAAAGACCTTTGCAATGAGAACTATAAAACACTGCCCAAAGAAATCCAAGAAGACACAAACAAATGGAAAATATTCCATGCTCGTGGATAGGAAGAATCAACATTGTTAAAATGTCCATCCTGCCAAAGACAATCTACAGATTCAAGGCAATACCCATTAAGTTACCAACATCATTCTTCTCAGACCTGGAAATGACAATATAGAAATTCATATGGAAACATAAATGACCACGAATAGCCAAAAAAATCCTTAGCAAAAGAAACAAAACAGGAGGTATCACACTTCCAGACTTCAAACTTTACTATAAGCCTACAGTAATCAAAACTGCCTGGTATTGGTACAAGAACAGGCAAAGGACCAATGGAACAGGATAGAGATTCCGGAAGCAAAGCTTCAATTCCTCAACCAACTCATCTTTGACAAAGCCTCCAACAACAACACTGGGGAGAGGAGAACCTATTCAGTAAATGGTGCTACGAAAACTGGCTGACCATATACAGAAGTTTGAAACAGGACCGCTACCTATCACCATACAAAAAAATTAACACAAAATGTAAAACCTCAAACCATAAGAATCTTAGAAAATGCAGGAGATACTCTTCTGGAAATTGGAACTGAGAACCAATTCCTATTCAGAACCCTAAAGGTCAATACCTTAATAAATAAGATAACCAAGTGGGAACTCATCAAACTAACAAGCTTCTGCAAAGCAAAAGAAACCATCAAGAGAGCAGGGAGACAGCCCACAGAATGGGAAAAAATATCTGCCAACTGTATATCTGACCAAGGCCTAACATCTAGGATATACAAGGAACTCAAATGAGCCGAAAGGAAAAAACAAACAGCCCCTTTAAAAAGTGGGCAAAAGACATGAATAGACACTTCTCAGAAGAAGATATATGGGCAGCCAACAGTCACATGAAAAGGGGCTCAGCATCACTCATCATCAAAGAAATACAAATGAAAACCGCATTGAGATACCACCTAACCCCAGTAAGAATGGCCATCATTAATAAAACAACAACAGATGCTAGCGAGTATGTGGAGAAAAAAGGAACGCTTCTACACTGCTGGTGGGAATGCAAACTAGGACAACCTCTTTGGAAGACAGTATGGCGATTTCTGAAGGAACTAGAAACTGACCTTCCATATGACCCAGCAATTCCCGTACTGGGAATATACCCGGAGGAACTCAAATCATTCTACAAAAAAGATACCTGCACATGTATGTTTGGTGCAGTTCTATTCACAATAGCAAAAACATGGAACCAACCATGTTGCCCATCAAAGCAGGACTGGATAAAGAAAATGTGGTACATATACACAATGGAATATCATGAAGCCATAAAGAAGGACAAATATATGGACTTCGCAGCAACTTGGATGGACTTGGAGTCGATCATTCTCAGTGATCTATCACAGAAACAAAGAACAGAGTACCATATGTTCTCACTCATAAGCAGACCTTGAGCAATTATAATACTATAAGAAAGCATTTGGCAGTAATGGGAAACTGTCAGGGGAGGGAGCGTGGGATAGGCAGTTGAGGGAAACTGCTAGGGGAGGGAGGGGCACACCTCATCAACAAGGGTACCTGCATAATCAATGTTTGTACACCTAACCCTGAATTGTACCCCACATCTATATAATAAAAAGTTAAAAGCACAGCTACAAAAGCCAGAATTAGAGTAAAATTAAAGTGACCCTTGGATTATGGAGTCATTATTAACATTCAATGAGGAAACAAGTATGTTATTCCAACATTGAAGGAGTATTCATGCCAAATATTACATGAGCTGTCATTCTTCTAGTCTTAATTTCAAACATTCCAACCACTGGATAGGAAAGAAACCTAGCACACGTAGTATTGGTTTAGTATCTTAATTCACACTAACCTATGCTAAAATAATTTTCAAAGCCTTTGTAGTAATTAATGCCAAATGTACACATTAGGTTATGAAATGTTTACTGAATGAATAAACTGCATTACACTGAGTCAAAGGGCTCATGAGATGACCAGAAGAGGAAGAAGAGGAAAAAGACAAGGATGAGAATGAAGAGAAGAGGTAGAAGGAAAATAACAGAAAAACGATTACAGGTATAACCCCAGATTCATATATACATCAATTTAGTTCTAGAACAAAAAAACTGATGTAGAGCATTAAAGGGATCACCTGAAATCTCTTTTTAAAGAGACAAATTGAAAAAAAGTGGCTATCAACCACCTCTATAAAATCAATGAATTCAGAGCAACTTTAAGAGCTATGGCTATATACTTTAATCAGTTTGGGAGAACAGAACAGTTTTGACTATATTTGAGGTATGCTTTCAACTTAACTCACCACCTTGATTAAACAGAAAACAACTGCACGCAAGAAAAGCACAACTTATTTATGGCAAAGATCTTTTCTGTGTGCTCTGGAAAACTGGGTATGTCCAGAGGACATAAAGGTTATGATATTAATTATATTCTGTGATAAATATAGGTCAAAATTAACCTGCTATGAAAGTGTTCCTAAATATCTCAAAATTAAAGAAATATCTCAAAATTAAAGAAAACTGCGATAATATTAAAAATGCCTTTCCCAGTCCTCCTTTTATCCAATCAAAAGGAAGGAAAAAGAAAACAGACTCTCTATAGTACATAAAATCAGATTTCTTGTATAATTTCTTTTTTTTTTTTTTTGAGTTGGAGTCTCACTCTGTCGCCCAGACTGGAGTGCGGTGGCCACTCCCAGCCACCGCAGCCTCGACCTGTTGGGCTCCGGTGATCTTCCGCCTCAGTCTTCCAAGTAGCTGAATTACAGGCATGCACTACCATGCCCGGCTGATTTTTTTATTTATTGTAGAGATGAGGTCTCGCTGCCCAGGCAGGTCTCAAACCCGTGGGCTCAGGCAATCCACTCACCTCAGCCTCCCAAAGGCATGGGATTATAGGCTGAGCCACGGAGCCCGGCTGTATGATTTCTTATACAATCACTTTTGAATGGTTCATTCTCTAATCTTAGGACACTTTATATCAAGCCAAGCTTGCTTAAAAATTATTTATCTTGGCTAATTTCTATGGGTTTAATTTTCTTAATTTTGGTCTTCTTCCAAGCCACTCAAGCACAATCAACTTATGGAACCACAGGAAGCGATCTTGCCCAAGAGATCAGATCCAGGAGGTACACCAGCTACAAGAATAAGTCACTGTGATGGCAGGCACAGAAGGGACTAAAAGAGTAGAGGCTAAACCACTTCATTTTTATTATCTTATCAGGAGGTCAAAAATGTAAACTTCTGTGTACTATGATTTCCTCACAACAGGCATATACATTGCTCTGGCATTTCTTAAACCTGATTTTTCGAGACCACTGTTCCTTAACCTTGGTTCTACTCATATTTTGGCCCAGAAAACTATTTATGGGGAGCTGTCCTGTGCGTTGTCGGATGCTATGAAGCAACTTCTACCATTGGATGCCAGTAGCATACCCGTCCCATAGCTGTGTTAGCTAAAAATGTCTCCTGATATTGCCCAATGTCCCTCCCTGGGGGGGAGGGGGAGGTTAGGTGTGAAATCACCTCCAGGTGATAGCTATGTTCTAGAATACTGGTTCTTAAACTTGGCTACATATTGGAAGCACCTGAGAAGTTTTATAAAAAAATACTGATGGCTGAGGCTCACCCTTGACTTAAATCATTTGGAGTAGGCCCTAGGCACCTGGATTTTTGAAAGCCAGGGATTCTAATGTGCAGCCAAGTGTAGAAATCTCTGCCCTAGAGCATATCAATGACATCAAATAAGTCACTGAATCAATTTAACACAACTCAGAAATGCATTCTATCTCATGCCAAATTGGGGTCCTCCTTAAATTGGTATTAGAATCAACATGATTAGAGGACATTTAAAAAAGTGGAGGAAATGGAAAAAGGTCAACTATAGTTCTGATCTGCAAATTTATTTCCATTTTTGGTTGAACAGGAACTGGCACATAAAGATTTATGTGACCTTTAGTACTGCAACTAAAAACACTCCACAGTTTGGGAGATTTAGAAAAAAGCCTCACAAGTAGGAAAAAGAAAACTATTTCCTCACAGGATGAAAACGTCAACTCAACAATGAAGACAATTTTGGAGCTGCCATCTCTTTAATGGGTGCCATTCAATCGGAGTTAGAGGAATGCCAAGTTCATTAAAAATAATAAACAGGATGGGCTCAGTGGCTCATGCCTGTAATCCCAGAACTTGGGAGGCGGAGGTGAGAGGATTGCCTGAGTCTAGGGGTTCAAGACTAGCTTGGGCAACTTGGCAAGACCTCATCTCTACAATAAATAAAAACATTTGCTGGGTGTAGTGCCGCACGCCTGTAGTTTTGGCTGCTCGAAGGCTGAGGCAAAGAATCACCCGAGCCCAGCATGTTAAGGTTGTAGTGATGGTGATTGTGCCCCTGCACTCCAGCTAGGGGGGACAGAGTGAGATTCTGACTCAATAATAATAATTGGTAATGATAATAATAAACCAACAATCTGTGGGCTGGGAAGGACCCACATAGGAATTGTAATCAAGCCTTCTCAGAGAGTGCCTAGGGGATTCATCCTCAGGTAGATGACCTTACCAGAGACCTGCCAGGAGCTGACAGCAAAGCTTGACTCATGAACAGTCTGTGTGCTTCTCTCTTTCCTGATAAACCTCAGTGTTCTCTGCAGGTTTCCTCAGAGTGTTCAACGACACTGGGCCTGGTTCCAGTTTTTGCAGAGAATGGCATGGCATTGGTCCTGATGGCACTGTTCCCTTAAGAGCTAGTCTCTGGCTATGGTTTTCATATCAACTTTGTGCCTGCCTACTGGGTATGCCAGGATAGATTGTCTGTAGTTTCTTTAATTAGGGAAAAAGCAAGCAGACACACACATGCATACACACATGTAATAGGGATTCTTCTCCCATTTCAGGAACAAGAATCATCAGTACCTTGTATTAGGTGCTTAGGATGATAATACCATGCTTTACCAAGTGTTACTCATGCTTTAATCTCACTCACTCCTGACAGCTCTATAAAATAGGGGTTATTAATGTCCCCAATTTATAGATAAGGTAATTGAGGCTTAGGTAGTTTAAGAAACTTACCCAAGGCAAAGTCGGAATTTGAACCCATTTCTTTCTGGCTCCAACAAGACACCACATGATACTGTCTCTCTGGTTCTCAAAAAATAACACAACAACAACAAAGACAGTCATTGACATAAACTCTGCCCCCTGTGTTTCCAGGTCTCATTGATTTTGGTTGGACTAGGTTAGGAGAAAATTTCATGAATATAGAGAAGATACATGACATCTAGATTTTGTTCCAAACTCCAAGACCACAGGGCATTGTGTTATGTCTTTGAACCTACTTGTTTCTTTGTGTGCATGTGTATGTGACACACACACACACACACACACACACATACACACACACAGAGAGAGAGAGAGAGAGAGAGAGATCTCATAGAACATATGAAGATTTTTAAGAAAATCTGTCTTACCAGTAGTTCGTAAGTTCCAAGAAGGCATAGACAATTTCTATCAGCATTTATTCAGTCAACAACTATTATAGAGTGACTACTATTGGCCAGACCCTATGCCATTTGCTGGAGATTCATGAGTGAACAAACAGACATGGGTCATTCTTAACCATTACATTCTGCTGCCTCTACTACATTTTATGCTAGTTGTATTTTGAACAAATTGCTTCGTCTAAGTGTGGAAAACTAATTTAACTTTGTCCATTTAATCCCAAAACCTAATACATGAATGCCTAGTGCACAATAAGCACTTTAATATTTGCTGAATAAATGAATCAGTCAAAACTATACACTTTAGCACTTAATTCACAAGCTAAGGTACATGCATGAAAAATGTTTTGTGTACTTGAGCCTTGTCTTTCCAGCTGGATTATAACCTTCTTAAGCACAAGGATCACATTATGTTTACGTGCACCAAATAAAACCACTCCATCAATCTGGGCAACATAGTGAGACCCTGTCTCTCTTAAAAAAAAAAAAAAAAAAAACCTGGAGCAGTGGAGCAGTGGTGAGCTTCTTGGGATACTAAGGAGGGAGGATCACTGGAGCCCAGGAGGTCAAGAACAGCTTGGGCGATATAGTGAGACCCTCCATCTGAGAAAAACAAACAAACAAACAAACAAAAAAATCCACACAAATGCTCCATCTTAAGTGGTCTTTGAAATATGTCAATCCTAGAATCTAAAAGAAGCACACATGGCTGGGTGTGGAAGCAAACTCCTGTAATCACAGTGATTTGAGAGGTTGTGGTGGGAGGATTGCTTGAGGCCAGGAGTTCAAGACCAGCCTGGGCAACATAACAAGACACTTATCTCTACAAAAAAATAACAAAATCAGCCAAGCATGGTGGCACATACTTGTAGTCCCAAACTGCTCGGGAGACTGAGGAGAGGATCACTTGAGCTCATGAGTTCACGGTTACAATGAGCTGTGATCACCATACTCCAGCGTAAGTGACAGACTGAGATCTTGTCTCTTAAAAAAATAATAATAAATGCTAGGTATGGTGGTGCATGTCTATAATCCTAGCGCTTTGTAAAAGGATTACTTGAGCCCAGGATTTCCAGACCAGACTGGGCAACATAGCGAGACCCTGTCTCTACAAAAAAAAATTTAAAAATTAGCTGGGCATGGTGGGCATGCACCTGTAGTCCCAGTTACTCAGGAGGCTGATAAAGAAGAATTGCCTGAGCCCAGGAGGCAGAGGCTGCAGTGAGCCATGATTATGCCACTGCACTCCAGCCTGGGTGACAGAGTGAGAACTCAACTCGAAAAAACAAAAATAAAATAAAATACATTTAAAAAAATAATTTAAAAAGCACACATGGGCTGTACTTTAACAACGCTATTAAAAGTGCTGAGAATTCTGTTAATAAACATCACCTGTTAATAAGGAGGCTCCCATATTCTTTAGCAAATGTTGTATTCTCCCATGTTGTAGGACATCTATAGAATAAAAGAAATTGTTGAAACCTGTGCCTATTATTGGACCCTTAGGAACAGCCTCAGAGCTCTGGATTTGAGAGTCTGGCAGCTCTGGCAAAGGAGGACTTGAGGCAATGGAAGCATTTTCCCGCTCTCTCCCAGTGGGCTCCAAAGTCTCATGTTTCACTTACAAGATGAGTGCTCTCTGACTTCCAATTGCCTTTAAGGTTTTTGTAAAACTCCTTTGAGCTTGTGCCTGATTTCAGAAGGTGAGCTTTTAAAATAAGCAGAAAAAGACTTTTCTTTGGATCTTTTAAGTAGTCTTGAAATTAAATAAAATTATTGGCTTTGAACTAATTATCTGTAATAAAAATGGCAAATAACAAAGCTCTTCACTCTTATCCAATTTTTCTGGAGAATTGTGAAGCACTGTCAACCATTTTTACCTTGTATAATATGCTTTCAATATAATTTCCCCCATCTTCATTTAGTTCGTTTTAATATAACTTAAACTTTTTTAATATTAAGCCAAAGTGAAGGCTATAATAACACAAAAAATAAGTGCTTGTTCTGGTTTTTATTAGATAGCTTTTTTCCAAGTACAGATTGTCCTAGTTAACTTCATTTTCTCTTTTAGAGATTTGCATCCTATTCAGTGTCTACAGAACTTTTTTTTTTGGCTGGGTCTCATTCTGTCACCTAGGCTGAAGTGCAGTGGCATGATCACAGCTCACTGCAGCCTCGACCTCCTGGTTTTAGTGATTCTTCCGCCTCAGCCTTCCGAGTAGCTGGGACTACAAGGCACACATCACCATGCCTGGCTAATTTTTTTTATTTTTTGTAGAGACAAGGGCTCACTATGTTCCCCAGGTTGATCTTGAACTCCTGGACTCAAGCCATCCTCCCACCTCGGCCTCCCAAAATGCTGGGATTACAGGTGTGAGCCATGGTGCCTGGCCTCTGCAGAACTTTAAACTCCCACATTTGCCCACTCCACAAGACCTGACAGTTTACCTTTGCACTTTGATATTCTTCTGGATCCTCATATTCCTATTTCTCAAACTTCATAAGTTCACCCTCTTCTCTATAAACAAATATTCTCCTTTAGTAGTGGCATTTTAGTCCCTGAGAATGCCACCAAGTTTCTTAACTTCATCCATTATTTCCCACTAAAGTAACTCTATTTTGGTTTTTTCTAACGTTCAAAGTAAGACACGGTCTATACAAAAATTAAAACATATTAAGCCCTTAGTATTTACCATGTGAAGAACTGAACTAAGTACTGCATATATTTTAATCCCAGTTTAATACTCAGGACATGAGGTCAGTGCTACCAAGTTTCATTTTACATATGAAAAAAAGTTAAGCAAATTACCAAGTCACAAAGTAGGAAAGAGCAGGGTCAGAATCTGAATCCAGATCTGCTGTATTCAAACCCTGGCTCAAACCACTGTGTCAAACGACAGACTCCTTCCCAATCCCTCCCCAGTTGGAATCACTAATAATAATTTAGTTATTTTTCTTCTGAAGCTTCAAATGCCAAACGCGCATGCTTACCCTTTGCCCTAACACCTTCTCTCTTACTTAAACTGGATCATATTATATACATTAGTTTGAAAGTTAATAATATAGTATGAATATCTTTTAAAGTGAATATATATAGTTCTTTTTTCTTTGTCATTGTTCCACACTAGTCCATTATGTGGCAGTACCATTCCTACATTAACCTTAGTTAAACTAAGTTTGATTAAATTTGATGCATATTTAGGCTGTTTCCTTTTTTTTTTTTTTTGCCATTTTGCAATATTTCAGTGGCTATCCAAAGAATAGATTTGTGCATAATGTATATGTACATGTGTCCAATTATTACCTGAGAATTAATTCCTTTAAGTGGACAAAAGGTATACATGTTTTAAATTTTGATACATATTGCCAGACTATTCCTCAGAAAGACGCAACCAATTTATAATTTATCAATAGTGCTTGAGATTGAGCGTGCCCATTTACTCATTCTCTCTCCGACCCTGGGCTTTATCAAAGTCTTATCAAAGTGAAAAATAATATCCCAAAGCACACAGACCTACGGCTGCTCTGTAGTTACCCAACATTTTCCCTCTGATGAACATAATGCTTGAATTCCCATTGAAAATGTTCTAGATAAGAATTCTGTTTACACGGATTCTGAGTTATAATGACCAGGTTATCAGCTAGTGCTGTATTTAATAGTCCATATCATGATGCTAGATCTATTATGTAAAAGCACAACACAAAGAACCTAACCCCCTCCCCAATGAAATCTAAAGGAGGCAGAAGGAAGAGAAATCCAAGAGGGAGGAGTGGCTCTCTAAGAACATGGTAGAAACTGGATAAGGAAACACTGCCTTGAGGAAGCCAGTTCCATATTTGCCGTCATCTTGGAGAAACAACAGAAGTAACACGCCGTGGAATGTTAAAAGGACCACAGTTGTGTGGATACTTTTATTCCTCAGCTTAACACCCATACTCCACAAACTAGAGCTCTGTCCCTCTTTCATGAATGAACACCCACAAGGTCCCTTCATCAGTACTTCATAATTTTACTCTGCTCTTGCTAATCACCTTATTTTCGCATCCCACTGACATGAAAAGATTCATTCATTAGGCTATTTGAAATACACATTGCCCATTTTGTTGCTTTAAATTGAACACCAAAGCAAAGTTAGGAATATTTAAGCCTTCGGAGTACAATGCTTTTGTTTGAAAATTCTTAAGTAGATCATAGAATATGAGGAAGCAGAAGGGGACCGGACAGGGAAGGAAAGGGCCAACTCCTGCTCTCAGAGCATTTTAATCGGCCTTCAGAACTAGGCTCTGGCCCAGGTTTGGCTCTCTCTCCTTTCCAAATGTCCTGAAACAGAGCCCCCTGGAGGACTTCAGGGCGCTCTCCACAGTGGAGGGAAGGAGGAAGGTCTCCACTGTGGAGAGCTGCCCTGAAGTCCTCCAGGGGGCTCTGTCTTGGCCAACAGCCTGGGCCTTCCCCAACATAGCGGAGTGTCCCTGCTGCAGTTACTATCCTGGGGGAGGTTCAATTTCTGAGACTGAGCACAGGGGCTCCCTCCCCTCTGTGTCCTCCCAGTATGACCCCACCACCTTTCTAACCTTAGCCCAGCACCCACCAGCTGCAATGACCCATCTTGTGGGGGTTAGGGAAGGTTAGGGAAGGGCTGAAAAGTGACATCTATTTCCTAACCTTTACATTTGCAAATGCATCTGAGTTCTTAGACATACAGCTAGCTTCAGTACAGTCAGTGATTTCGATTGCTCTGAAAATCCACCTCTCTAGGGGAAGAAAACCACTCCCCACAAATCAAAGACAGACAGAAAGAAAAGAATAGCCACTTGTTAAGCTCCTACTATGTGCTAGGTGTTTTACTCAAGGTGTTCTATTCAAGGTATTTTACTCAAGTACCCAGTCGGCCCTCCACAGTCCTAAGTGCCTGGTTTTATTTCTTCCCATTTTCAGTGGGAAAACAATGGCTTACAGAAGAGAGTAAGTTGACTAGCCAAGGCCTCGCACCTGGGAAGCATTTAGAGCTGAATGAAGTTCAGGTAATGGTCACCCTATGCTTCTTGGACCCATACCTAACTCTCATCAAGCTGAGGGTATAATATTCCACCCGCCTGGGCAGCGAGACCTCATCTCTACAATAAATCAAAAAATCAGTCAGGCGTGGTACAGCTGGAATGCCTGTAATTCCAGCTACTCGGAAGGCTGAGGTGGAAGGATCGCCGGAGCCCAGCAGGTCGAGGCTGCTGGTGGCCAGAAGTGGCCACTGCACTCCAGTCTGGGCGACCGAGTGAGACTCCAACTCAAAAAAAATAAATAAAAAAAATTTCTACCCTGAGACCCACAGACCTCTAGCAGCTCCTGCAAGGACATAGAGGGGTCATCAGGACATTGGGGGGTGCTACGCCTTTCATGAGTAGGGGTCGCTTCGAATGCTCCCACGTTGCCTCCTCTGCTCCTCCCACAGTGTGAATACTGATGCTTCCATCATGCAAAACTCCTATCCTTGCTCTACACTATTTCCTCTACTGTTATCTTTTCATTGCAGTCTTAAGTGCTATCTTGTTAACATCTTCTTTAAACAGCTGTTGAAAGGGAATCAATCACTCTTAGAGAATGTGCTGGAGTGAGCAGTGGCTTCCCCTCGTTACCAAGACTCAACTAACCTCAAGTTTTCGTCAAATTATCAAAAGTGTCCATAACTTTAAAAAAGGCTGGAATCCACTGAGGAGCACCTCTACAAAGTCTTTTTTCAGGTAAGAAATAAAAAAATAGGCTTCTGAAAATCCTGCCAAATATCTTCCAAAGGTGCCCATTCAGAGATGCAAAGGCACACACAGAAAAGCCCTCGAGTGACCACATTTCATCTTAGTCCAATAAAATTATTATTTGCTACTCAGGGTGAGAAAGTAGAATACTAATGCATGTTGCAGAGGCTTCTAATACAGAGGAAGGAAGTTGTGGTTTGAGTAGAGGAGGAAACTGCAGAAAACGCCTTTGATCTTCATGTTTCACAAAAAGCAACTGAAAATGTAAATAACTGTCTCCTTCAATACCAGTTGACAGTTAACAAGAAACAGTTTAACAATTTTATCACACACATGCATAACTGCTTTTGCCTTTTAACCAGGCATGTGATAGATAACAGGAGAAAGCAGGAGTCAAATGGGTAGAGGATCACACTATCTCAGACACCCTTCCTCTGTAATACCAGAACTGTCTTAAGAACAGGTCGGGAACAGTGGCTCACACCTGTAATCCCAACACTTTGGGAGGCTGAAGCAGGAGGATGGCTTGAGCCTAGGAGACTGAGACCAGCATAGGCAACATAGCTGACCCCGTCCCTACAAAAACAAACAAAAAGCACAATTAGATGGCATGCCTGCAGTCCCAACTACTTGGGAGGCTGAGGCTGAAGGATCGCCTGAGCCCAGGAGGTTCAGGCTGCCACGAGCCGTGATCATGCCACTGCACTCCAGCCTGAGCAACAGAGTGAGACCCCGACTCAAAAGAAAAAAAAAAAAGATCAAAAAAAGCTTATACAACCAAGAGCATTTATTAATTGCCAACTGTTAAAGACCTCCTCCCAAGGCTATTCCTGATGCAATGGAAGCCTTTTAGTGCCAAGAAGCAGAAAGGCACACGGTCTTCATGATGTACTGCACACACAGCTGGGAAACCAAAAATAAAGGTGAGAAAGAGTGGAAGAAGGAAAAATAGGTCTCAAATCTAATTAAACAGAAAGGGAGAAACAGATGTGAGGGACCAAACTTGCCAATGCTAAGCCCCTGAGAAATGATGCAGATTACCCTAAGAGATTTCACAGGTGGCAGACTGCTGGAATGTCTACAGGAAAGGAGGGAATGCTGTCATTTGCACCAAAGCTATCATTTCACGACTCAGGTGTGCCTTTCTGCTCTGGAATATTTATCTAATAATATTATTTCAATATCAATCATCAGTCGGGCAAGATTCACAAAATACCATGTGTTGAGCCATAAGAAGTTTGCTCATCTGTAAATTATAGGGGTTAGAATTGACTTCTAACTTCTGTAACTCTAAATAACATGACATTAGTCTTTTTCAAGGTGCTGCTTGTGCTTTGATTTTTTTTTTTTTCTTGAAATGGAGCTCTTTCATAAATGAAGTCTGTTTTTTAAATCACATGTGTGGACTCCAAAGGAGAGAAGTAGCTGATAAACACAGGGTGTCTGTAAATCTCTGGCTTGTTTCAAAGATTGCTTCAAAGGGAAAAGAACTATTAATAAAACTACATTTTCATGATTAAATTAGGATAAGAAAAAATTCCAATTATATCTTGATAGGCACATATATATACACTCTAAAACACACTGCATATCCCTAATTCCAAAATGCCCTTAACTGTAAGAAAAAAATTTAATAGTAGGTGTTTTGGGAGGAAAGTACTACAATATGACCTGTACACATCCATTTTGCAATGCAACTCCAATTGAGAATTGTTAAAAATGAAAAATATTCACCTTAGAATTGAAAGATTATCGTACGAATGAATACATGTAGATACTTAGCTAGATGTGTCTATCCACCTTTCCAGAAATTTCTCTCTACAAGGATTCCTGGCAGAAGCTACTCCTCTGTTTGATTTCTTTCTAACACAGAAGCTTCTAAAAGATTTTTATAAAAGTTGTACCCCCAAAATGTATTGTGTGCACACCTTTTGACTAAGCAATTCTACTTTCAGAAACTTATCTTATAAATATAATTGTTATATGCAATGACATATATACACGGATGTTTAACTGCAGTATTATTTGTAATATAAAAACCTGTAACAAGAAGGTTCAACAGTAAGGGCATTCTTAAACAAATATTTGTGGGCCTGGAATACAGAACACACATTTGAATATAGCCTTGGGATACGGAATACCATAAAATAAAAAGACTGAAGTAGATCTCTCTCTTTGCTAACATGGACTGATTTTCAAGATAATGTTTAAAAAAAAGTGATTCTCAGAAATACAATTTTCAGTATGTCATCAAATGTAAAATGTACATTTCTTCATACTTTAACATATTTGAAATTGAGATATACCATACAATTAATGGCATCTTACAGTCCACAAAAATACAGTACTATGACATTATTTGTATATATGTGTACAAAATATACATGCCTGAATGTGCAGAGGAAGTTTCTAGAAAGCTACTTCTAACTGTAAAATAGAAAAAGAGAAAGATGTGATATGTGTTTTGTTTTACTTTATCCTATATCCTTTCCTAAGGGTTGAAGTGTCTCCTTGGACACATATTACTTCTGGGGGAAAAAAAGCAAGTTTAGGTCATTCGAGGCCCCTAAAAGTAGTGTCTTAGACAGTCATTGGAACAGGCTATCCTTTTTGGGAAAACCACTCCCAGTAGAACTTTTTATTCATAAAAAAACTTTTCATAAAAAAGTGAAAAGCAGATCCTGAGCACTTAGCAGGGTTTTGCTTCTTTTCTGCTTCCTGATCATTCAGGCAATTTTTGCTAAGTTATAACTTGGTCTCCATGCTGGAGGTAGAGGGAGTTGGTACTTCAGAGGAATTCAGAGGAAGCCCTGTTTTCTGGGAGGATGGAGCAATAAAACAGTAACAGATATTCTCCTAATCTGGGGGGTTAGGTAGGGTCAGTCTCCACCAAAGCCAACCACACCTGCACAGGAAGCCAGAAGGATGGAGCTAGGTCCAGAGCACGGGGGAAAGACTTTAGGGCAGTGTTTCCCACCTTGTGGTCCTCCATCCAGGAATCAGCTAGGGGCCCTTATTAAAATGCAGATTCCTCTGACCTACCTGTGCGTAAGGCAAACTAATTCCAACAGCAGGCCTGAGCTAACATGATTTGGATATTTGTAATTTGTCAGTTATAAGGAGAGGTCTAGAAATTTAGATAATCTTTATAATGTGTAAAAAGTAGATTTGAGGCAACGGAGTTTAACTAATTTTGTTCCAAATAACTATTTTCTTTTAGAGACAAGGTCTCCTTATGTTGCCCATGCTGGAGAGTGGTAGCTATTTTCACAAGTGTGATTATAGGGCATAATAGCCTCAAACTCCTGGGTTCAAGCAATCCTTC
The DNA here is from genome assembly GCA_027257055.1 of Cephalopachus bancanus. NCBI lineage: Eukaryota > Metazoa > Chordata > Mammalia > Primates > Tarsiidae > Cephalopachus > Cephalopachus bancanus. The sequence goes on along the minus strand of JAPVLO010000444.1, from coordinate 495,233 downwards.
TGCTTCAGTCCCCTGCACAGCTGGTATTATAGAAGCTCCCCTCCACACTTGGCCCTAAATGACTTTTAAACTTTGAATTGAAACTATCACTCAAACAAGAAGGATCTAGATTTTCTGAGGTCAAAACATTTATATTTTAACAGTTATCAGAAACTGAAACAGACACGACAATTTCATCTCCTTCATGAGAACTAGAAAAATATACACTTTTCCCAACATAAAAAAAAAAATCAGCAGGGTATGATGGCACATGCCTGTGGTCCCAGCTACTCAGGAGGTTGAGGTGGAAGGATTGCCTAACCTAGAAGGCTGAGGCTGCAGTGAGCCGTGATTATGCCGCTGCATTCCAGCCAGGATGACAGAGTGAGACATGGACTCAAAAAAGAGAAAAATTCAGTTTATTTTTGAGGAGAAGAATCCCTAAACAACTATCAGAGGCTTCTATTTTAAATCTTTTTTATAAGAGTTGGGGTCTCATTATATTGCCCAGGCTGGTCTCAAACTCTTGGGCTCAAGTGATCTTCCTGCCTCAGTCTCCCAAAGTGCTGGAATTACACGCATGAGTTATCAGGTTCAGCCAGATACTTTTGAAGGTACCCTATACGTTCTGAAACCTTCTATTTTCTTTTGTAAATAAGCTTTAGATTATTTCTATTCCATAGAATACACCTGTAACTGGAATGGAAGCTCACAGCACTAGAACTTCAAATGGCTTTTATTCCGTTGTTTCTGTTTGGTGTTTACAGATTTTTTTTACTTAAATTTATTTTACTATATATTTTATTATAGAGATGTGGTATACAAATCAGGATAAACTACACAAGTAGGCTGCATGCAGGTGAAGTTTGGGCCTCCAGCTGACCTTTACTCCCCTTGGTATAGGACCAGGTACTCTTTGTGTTGTTACGTGCTCCCCCACTTACTTCATCCCCAGCAACTCCCGCTTCCTCCCTTGTGCTAAGGTGATTAATGTTCAGGTCCCATTTATGAGTGAGAACATGTGGTATCCAGTTCTTTGTCTCTGTGATAGATCACTAAGTATAATGGTTTCCTACTTCATCCCATTGGCTGCAAAGTCCATGATTTTGTTCTTCTTTATGGCTACGTAATACTTCATTGTGTATATGTTCCACATTTTCTTTATCCAGTCCACTTTTGATGGGCAGTAGAGATGGTTCCATGTTTTTGCTACTGTGAATAGTACTGCTATGAACATGCATGTGCAGATGTCTTTTTTGTAGAATGATTTATGTTCCTCTGGGTATATTCCCAGGAGAGGGATTGCTGGATAGTATGAGGATCAATTTTTACTCCTTTTAGGAATCGCTACACTGCTTCCCATAAAGGCTGAACTAGCTTGCACTCCCACCAACAGTGTAGACGCGTTCCCTTTTCTCCGCACCTGTGCCATCATCTGTTGTTTTGTGATGGCCATCCTTTCTGGAGTTAGATGGTATCTCATTGTAGTTTTGATTTGCATTTCTCTCATGATTAGTGAGGTTGAGCATTTTTTCACATATCTAGTGGCTGCTTGTATATCTTCTTTTGAAAAGTGTCTACTCATGTCCTTTCCTCACTTTTTAGTAGGTTTGTATTTTTTTGGCATTTACAGATTTAGGCTTACCTCACTCCTCTCTCCAAGTCATGTGGTATTATTTTTCTCTTTATATCATAACAGAATGCGGATTCCACTGACTCACTTATAAATGATTTTAATTATATGTCATTTTTCAAAGATAATTTTCACCTCACCATTCCTTCAGGACTTTTCTGTGCTGGTACAATGCAGCTTCAAACAGAGGGTTAGCATTTAGGAAATATTATCACTTCAATTAATTTATGTTACACAGAGATGTGTTGATTTGCTTCCTAATGCATCCAAAATGAAACCTGTGCTACAAGGTTGATACAGAAGATAACTGAAAATAATTTCTAAAAGGATACTATCTGTTTCATTGATAAGAAACTACTTCCTCAAAAGAAAACAGGGTTATGCTTTCATCTTATATAAATGAGTTCATGTAATCATGAGCTTTCCACAACATTCCCAGAAAATCAGTAACTATGAGGACTATGTATCATACTCAGATAAGAATCCTGGTGTGCAGGTTTTAAGGACTTTGCCTACGGCTGCACCTTGAGTTGCAGCAGGGAAAAGGGTCTGGCTTCCCTGTGGCACAGAGGGACCATTGAAGGATACTGTAGGTCCATCTTCTGCAGCTGTCAACATTCTACTCACCCTCACCCCCATCCCAAACTCTTTTCCTTATGCAATTCAGTCTGTGTTTAAACAAGAAGACAATAAAATATTTTTCTTACTAATTAAGGAGATATTTGTGGCGATTGCATCAAAAAATGACAAATAACTGGGCATGGTGGCTCATGCCTGTGATCCCAGCAAAATCATGGTGCATCACTGTGTTCACCCATTCATTCATTCCCTTGGGCATGCCTGCTGCATACCCAAACTAGGGATCCAGTCCCTGCTGACAAGGCAGTAGGTATAGTGGGTTAGGGATGTGGAGCCAACATGCCTGGATCAAATCTCACTTCTACCAACTAGTACCAGCAAGAACTGTACAATGTCCTGTGAATCGGTTTACTCATCTTTAAAACAGAGAAAATAGCCGGGCATGGTGGCTCACACCTGTAATCCCAGCACTTTGGTAGGTGGAGGTGAGAGGATTGCCTGAGTCCAGGGGTTTGAGACCAGCCTGGACAACTTGGCAAGACCTCATCTCTACAAGAAATCTATCTATCTATCTATCTATATATGTTAGCTGGGAACGGTGGCGTGAGCTTGTGGTTTTACTACTCAGAAGGCTGAGGCAGAAGAATTCCCTGAGCTAAGCAGGTTGAGGCTACGGTGGCCGTGAGCGTGTCACTGCACTCCAGCCTAGGCAACAAAGTGAGGATCCAACTCAAAAACAAAACAAAACAAAAAACAGAAAATAGCGTCTATTGTAAAGTGCTGCTATGAGAATTAAATAAATTGATACAAATAAAACACTTGGAAAAGTGCCTAGAATTTAGTAATGCTCAACAAATGCTAGCTATCATGATTATCGTTAGAGGGGGTAGCAGGTCAATAAAGCCACAAGTACAGTACAGTATAGAAAGTCCTGTGTCAGGTGCTGGGGGAATATAGCACAGTAGCATCTCATTTATGTGGGAGCACCAGGAATTCATAAGGGAGAAGGGCATGCTTGAGGGCCTCTCAATGCATGAGTCCAGAGGAATCAGCCAGATGAAGGGGGCTAAGAGCTCCAAGCAAAAGGAACAATATGTGTAAAAGTTTAGAGGTAGGAAACAGTTCAGAACAGCTGAAGCACAGAGTGCCTTTAAAAGAGGAGGAAGGAATGAGGCTGGAAAGTTGGGCAGGAGCCAGATAAGAAAGCCCATGTGTTAGGTGAAGGCATTTGAACTTGATCCTGAAAGCAGGAGGAACACTTCTGAGAATTAGAAGCATAGTTAAAAGAACTTCCGAAGTAACCAGATAAATTAGTAAATGACATTTGCAATCTTTATTGATTGTTACTGTTGCCTGATCAGCAGGGGTAGCTTTCAGTTGTGTAACAGATCACACAATTTCTAGGGGAGCTCTCATTATGAAAAATAATGCAAAATTTAAAAATAAAAAATTAGGTATACAAGCAAACAAAAAATTATTTCAAGCTGGGTGTGGAGGCATGCACCTGTGATTTCAACCACTTGGGAGGCTGAGGCAAGAGGATCGCTTGAGCCTAGGAATTCAAGACCGCAGTGAGCTATGATCACACTGGATGACAGGGCAAAAAAATATGAAATATTTTTTAAAAATAAAAAGAAAGAAGTCTCAAGCTGGGAAATGACAGGATCAAATGTGCATCTTTGAAAAATCCCAGCTGGGTGTATTGGCTCATGCCTGTAATCCCAGCACTTTGGGAGGCTGAGGCAGGAGGATAGCCTGAGGTCAGAAGTTCAAGACCAGCCTAGACAACACAGCAAGACCCTATCTCTACTTCTTAAAAAAAAAAATTGCTCAAGCCCTAGGAGGAAGACTCAGAGGAGAGCAATCACTTCATAAATACTCAGAAGACAGGGAAAAAAGGTTGAAAAATTTTCTATTCAAACTGATTAAAATGATGATATTTAGAACCCACTTAATTGGTTAATGTACATAGGTGAAAATTTTCATCCCTTAAAAATAGTGGGAAACTATTGTGCAAGTTCTAGAAACTAAATGTGGTTGTTTTATATTTATTTCTTACTGTTCACTTAAGCAATGTAAACTAGCAAGATCTCCTGGCAAGGGTAAACACCTCTTGAATCTGTGTGGCACTGCTAAAGAAAGGCTCTCCCTTTCTCCCCTATTGTTCCTGTTGTTGCTCATGGTTACTGCATGAAACTTCTACTTGAACTCAGCTTGTTGTTCCTTTCTGTTCTATTTGTCCAAGCAAGCACACAACCCTTTGGTTTCTATGCCATTATGCATCTCTTTGGATCTACTTCACCCACTTCTACCCACATGGTGGGTAAACAGAAAGCCTTGTCCTCAGTCTTTGAGGGCTCTGAGATGCAGAACACACAGCATCTCTCACACCGTAAGAGGCAGGGGAGAGCAGAGGGAAAAGGAAGAAGGTGCGTAACATGTCAGTGGCCAAACATTAACTGGGACCCAGCCTCCGACTTCCAAACTCTGGGCATTTTCTACCAGATGACGCATACTTTAAACAAAACACAATGCTCATTAAAGGAAGCGTATTCTTCATGACCTCACTGGCATGGGTAATGGAAAACCAAGAAGTTATCTCTAACTGAGTTGGATGTTTACACTGGCTGCATTGCTGCTCCCCTACAGGAATCCAAGGGGAATCTGGGTTCTGGTTTCCTAATTTCCTAGTGTATGGTTTTCACTCTGTGGGGCACTAAGGCTCCAGAAGGAAGTCTTTCTAAGAAGGAAGAGGAGCTGAGGAGAGTATGGCAGACACAACAGGTGGGTCTTTCCAAGCAACTAAGTTCTAACTCATGATAAAATCAAATAAATGACAGCAGAATTTGTGTTTCTAATGGCTCAAAGTAGAATGATTCACAGTACCAAGTCTCCACTCAGGAGTGGGAAATCCCAATGACAAAGCATCTCTTCTTCAACACACGCAAAAGTAGGGCAGGGAGAAAGTCCAGGAATATTTTAAAAATCTTTCTTCTTTTCTCCTCATTCACAACAGAGAGTTGCTTTGTTTGCTGTTTTGGGTTTTTGTTTGATTTAACCGGCAAACCCTCTTAGATCATAAACTGTAAGTGTTAATTATGAATGGAAATTAACATACTGATTAGGATAACCTTAATAAAAAGATGATGACCAAGGGAGCTACACCCTCCAGATGAGCTCACAAGATGTCCACTAAATGACTAGGGGGTAAAAGGAGTAGGGAAAGATGATGGAAAACAACATATTGTCCCACATGACACAGGTGAATAATTTGAAAATTCAGCAGACCCAATTTTCCAGAGAAAGATAAGTCATTGTAAATCCACCCTTTCCAAAGACAGGAAAATTTTACCTTTAACGTTTACCCAATGGCTAGCAGGAAACATACTAAAAGCAGAGGAGAAAATGTTAGAATTCCAGCAGAAACATACTAGAAATAGAGAAGGGAAAAAAAAAACCTGCTCAGTGTTCTCTAGAAACTGTTTTCTCTAATAAAAGGGTGTCCACATTTCTGGATGATCTCCCTTGGAACGTAAGTTTTCTGAGGTTGTCACTCCCAAGAGCACAGAGAACTTCTAGCTCATAAAATATCAGTGAGCAGTTACAGAAAAGCTATACCTCAGAACCAAATGGCGTGAATACAATAGGTCAAGTTTGAATGTCAAGTTTAATTCACTGGCCAGCCTGAGCCCAAGCAAGTCAAGTAAATTTGGTCCCCTGAGTCAAAATATCTGGTGAGTGAATAGCTAAACCCTCCCTTCTTTTATTTGCTAAAAGATGGGTACTGAGACAACAAAAACTACTTCAAAACTTTATAGGCCTTAGAAATTATATAATCTAGCTGGGCTCAGTGGCTCAGCCTGTAATCCCGTGCTTTGGGAGGCTGAAGAGAGTGGATTGCCTAAGCCTGTGGGTTCGAGACCCGCCTGGGCAACTTGGCAAGACCTCATCTCTACAATAAATCAAAAACTAGCCTGGTGTGGTAGCGCGCGCCTGTAGTTCCAGTTACTTGGAAGGCTGAGGCAGAAGGATCACCAGAGCCCAGCAGGTCGAGGCTGCGGTGGCCGGTAGCAGCCACTGCACTCCAGTCTGGGTGACAGAGTGAGACTCCAACTCAAAAAAAAAAAAAGAAATTATATCATCTAAGTGGTGCCTTCTTTCTTGAAGATTAACTCAAAAATTCCTAGGAACGCCTGTTTCACCCTTCTCCAAAATGAGTTTCTGGGCCCTCATTTCTCCCACACCTTCCCCAATATAAAACAACGTTAAATGAGACCGGAGTAGGGAAGGCAGCACAGTAGGGATATCCTTATATCTAAGGTTGACACTTGGCATATAGTTTATCCTAAGAAATAGAAGTATGTTTCTGGCACATTATAAATATATGCCTCAATATGTGCAAGTTGATTTCCATTTTTTTTTTACATAAAGATGACTTGTTAAATGTGTTTTTATTTACTATCTTTAAGACCTTTCATTGCAAAAAATTGTAAATCATAAATCAGGCTTCTACAAAGAAGTCCATTCCACCCATATTCTCTGAGGGCCTGCCATGTGTCAGACTACAGAACTGGGTGATGAGATACATAGGCAGGACTCCAAGGTCTCCAGCCTAGAGGAGCTGTGGCACATAAGTAACTGACAAATATGACCACGTACAATCGAGGTGTGTAGAAAGTATCATGAAACCCCAGAGAAAGAAGGTGCTGGTGCTGCTGAGAAGACTAGAGAAAGCTTTCCCTAGGAGATGGTGTTTTATCTGGGCTTCAAAGACTAGATGAGAGCTGGTCAGTAGAGAAGGGGGATAAGGGAATTATAATCAGCAAGAACAAGCCAATCTAAAGAGGGGTAAGAATTGTACAATGTTCCAGATGTCATGAGCACAGAGTGCCAGTGGAGAACAGTAGGAGGAAGGATAGAAAAACAGCATGAAGCAAGATAATTTAATCTGTAGGCAATGTGGGACCATTCACTGATGGCTTTTATGTAAGGAAGTAGCACGACTAGGTGGCAAGTCCAAGAATGGACTGGAAGCTGAGAGACCAGTTAGAAGACATAATAATCCGGCCAATAAATGAAGATCTGAATTATAAATTTCAAGCAACTGTCTCCACTACATTCAAACCCAAGCTTAGGGCCCACTTGTAATGTTTTTAGCATGAGGCAGCCTAAAATTATTCCTCGGAGACAGTCACTGCCTTTAACTGGTATCCACACCTGCAATTCCTCCCCCTCAGAAAACACTACCTCCTCATATGGATTCCATAAGGGAAGCATATCGTGTAGGTTAGACTGAAGTTTGTGGGGAAATGGGCTTTTAGTGGAAAATATGCTTCAATGCAACCAGTAGCGTAAAACGAATAAGAACACAATCTGTGAGATCAAGCAGTCCCAGTACTAATGCTTACTAGCTGCTTAATCTCAAGCAAGTTATTCAGTCTCTCTGTGCCTCAACTTTCCTCATTGTAAAATGGGAACAAAAAACCACCTTCTAAAGAATGTCCATTATGGGGTTTGAAAACAGATCCTTGCCGGGCTCAGTGGCTCAGCCTGTAATCCTGCGCCTTTGGGAGGCTGAGGTGAGTGGATTGCCTGAGCCCGCGGGTTCAAGACCCACCTGGGCAGCGAGACCTCATCTCTACAATAAATTAAAAAATCAGCCAGGTGTGGTAGTGCACACCTGTAATTCCGGCTACTCGGAAGGCTGAGGCAGAAGGATCGCCGGAGCCCAGCAGGTCGAGGCTGCAGTGGCCGGGAGCAGCCACTGCACTCCAGTCTGGGCGACAGAGTGAGACTCCAACTCAAAAAAAAAAAAAAAAAAAAACAGATCCTTGGACAAGTACAAAATAAGCAAGAAAAAAAAAGGAAGCATCACTCTTATATTCACTTGGACCATAGAATGAGTCTGGAATGTAATCCTGCTTCTAAGTTTCAAGGACATATAAAAAATTCAGTTATTCAGAGCTACACAAATGACATTGTTTTAGAGGGCCTACTTTTCTCACGTTGGAGTTTCTTCTGTAAAGCAGTAAAACTCATTGTAATTTTATCCTTTCTAAAATGTATCACGCTTACTAAAACAGAATACACTAGGCAAAATTTAACTTTCTTTCTGAAGATGTGATCACCATGATTTTCTCAAGTTCCCACTGAGGTATCAGGAAAAGCTAACACATTAAAAATGACTTGATATACTGTGGATCTGGTTTCCATGGAGGTAAAATTATGTCCTAAGAGTGCCTAGAACATCTACCACTATAAAATGTAAAGCATATGTTGCAAGAGTTATCTGACATCCACACAATGGCAGGTATGTAAGTGCCTTTTTTTAAACTTTATTTTTCAAATTTTTAAGCATACAGAAAAGTAGAAAAAAGAGTGTAATGAACAGTCATCATCACCCATCTTCAATATAATCAATCTATTGTCAATCTTGTTTCATTTACACCTTTCCTACACCTTAACCCTTGTTTTGTTACCTGTCCCCCCACAGCGTTATTGAGGTTTTATTTATTTGTTAGTTTATTTATTTATATTTTTATTTTTGAGCTGGAGTCTCACTCGAATGCCCAAGCTGGAATGTATGCTCACAGCTACTGCAGCCTTGATCTCCTGGGCTCAGGTAATCCTTCCACCTCAGCCTTCTGAGGAGCTGAGCTACATATATGCACCACTACGCACGTTTTTTAATTTATTGTAGAGACGAAGTCTCGCCAAGTTGCCCAAGCTGGTCTTAAACCCCTGGGTTCAGGCAATCCTCTCACCTCTGCCTCCCAAAGTGCTGGGATTACAGCCCTGAGACACTGCGCTCGGCCTATTGAGATATAATTTATAATTGTAAATGTATAATTCAATGATTTTTGGTAAATTTAGAGAGTTGTATAGCCATCAATCATCACAACTCAAGTTTTAGAGCATTTCATCATCTCAAACAGATAAAGAAAATGTAGTATAAATACACAGTGGAATATCATTGCCTTACAAGCAAAGAAATCCTGTCATTTACAACAACATGAATGAACCTGGTGAAATAAGCCAAGAACAGAAAGACAAACACCACATGATCTCACTCATATGGGAAAAAAAATTGAACTCAAAGTAAAACAGTGATTACCAGAGGCTGGTGGTTGGGGAGATTGGGGAGATGTTGGTCAAATAACACAAAATTTCAATTAGTCAGGAGGAATAAGTTCAAGAGGATCTTACTGTACATCATGTTAACAATAGTTTGAACATGGTTAAGAGGATAGATTTTAAGTGTACTCACCATAAAAAAGTAGTAAGTATGTGAGGTAATATATATGTTAAATAGCTTGATTTAGTCATTCCACAATCTATACATATATCAAAAATCATGTTGTACACCATAAACATATATCATTTTTACTTGTCAAGTAAAATAAATTTTAAAAATAAAATAACTGACAAGCTTCTACAAAGCCAAAGAGCAGGAAAAGCAGGGAGACAGCCCACAGACTGGGAAAAAGTATTTGCCAACTGTATATGTGAGAAAGGTCTAACATCTAAGATCTGCAAGGAACTTAAACATGTAGGAAAGAAAAAAACAAACAGCCCCATTACAAAGTGGGCAAAAGATATGAATAGGTACTTCTCAAAAGAAGACATACAAGCAGCCAGGCTCGGTGGCTCAGCCTGTAATCCCACGCCTTTGGGAGGCTGAGGTGAGTGGATTGCCTGAGCCTGCAGGTTCGAGACCTGCCTGGGCAGCGAGACCTCATCTCTACAATAAATCAAAAAATCAGCCGGGCATGGTAGTGTATGCCTGTAATTCCGGCTACTCGGAAGGCTGAGGCGGAAGGATCTCCGGAGCCCAGCAGGCGAGGCTGTGGTGACCGGGAGCGGCCACTGCACTCCAGACTGGGCGACCAAGTGAGACTCTAACTCAAAAAAAAAAAGAAAAGAAGACATACAAGCAACCAACAGATGCATAAAAAAATGTTCAGCTCACTAGTCATCAAAGAAATGCAAAAATCACACTGAGATGCCAGGAAGGCCATCATCAATAACTCAAAAAACAACAGATGCTGGAGAGGATGCAGGGAAAAGCGAACACTTCTACACTGTTGGTGCAAGTGTAAACTAGTACAGCCTCTGTGGAAAACAGTTAGACAATTCCTAAAAGATCTAAAACTCGACCTTCCATATGACCCCGCAATCCCCCTACTGGGAATATACCTGGAGGAACTCAAATCACTCTATGAAAAAGATACCTGCACATGCATGTTTATTGCAGCATTGTTCACAATAGCAAAAACATGGAACCAACCATGCTGCCCATCGAAAGAGGACTGGATTTTTTAAAAATGTGGTACATATACATGATGGAATATTACACAGCCATAAAGAAAGACAAAATCATGAACTTTGCAGCAACTTGGACATACTTAGAGTCTATAATACTGAGTGATCTGTCACAGAAACAAAGAACTGAGTATCACATGTTCTCACGCATAACTGGACCTTGAACAATTATTGTAATACTATAAGAAAAGAATTGGCAGTAGTGGGAATCTGCTGGGATGGGGGGAGGCATGGGATTGGCAGTAGTGGGACTCTGCCAGGAGAGTGGGGGCACACCTCATCAACAAGGGTACCTGCATAATGAACATCTGTATACCTAACCCTGAATCGTAACCCACATCTTTAAAATAAAAAAATTAAAATAAAATAAAAAAGAAGGGATCCTGCCATTTGTGACAACACAGATGAACCTGGAGTACATTATGCTAAGTGAAATCAGACAGACTGAAAAACAAATACTGCAAAGAATCAGAAGAGGAGGAGGAAAGGGAGGAGGAGGAAGAAGAAGAGGAAGAAGAAGGAGAAGAATATTTCTTCCCCAAAATGCCCCTTTGCAGTTAATCCCCAGTCTTACCTAAGTTTTAGGCAGCCACTAATCTACTTGCTGTCATTATAGATTTGTCTTTTCTGAATATTTCATATGAACAGAATCATACCACATGTAGTCTTCTGTATCTGGTTTATTTTACTTAGCATAATGTTTCTGAGGCTCATTCATGCTGTAGTAAGTATAGTACTTTGTACTTTTGTACTGCTGAATAGTATTCCATTTCATATATAAGCTGTATTTTGTTATTGATTCACTAATTGGTAGATATTTCGGTTATTTCCAGTTTGGGGCCCTTATGTATAATGTTTCTATTAACACTCGCATGTAAGTATTTGCGTGGACATATGTGTTCATTTCTCTTGGACAGACACTAGAAGTTAAATGGCTAGGTTTTTGATTGCCTCTTACCCGACATAATCACAAATTTATCAGCGCTTGAGTAGATCTTAAATATCATATGAGCCAACTTTTTGTTTAACAAATAAGAAAATGAAAGTCCAAAGATATTAACTGATTTGCTTATACTCACAGTTCAATGGTGGCAGAGACAGGCTTCAAACCCACAACTTCCCATTCTTCTTTTTAAATCAGTTTCATTCTTTCCCCTCCAAAAACACTCCTCTTTCTTTGGCTCCATTCTGGACTGGCTCTTCTCCTTCGGCCAGAGCTGCTATAGGGAACTTCTCTCCTCAGTCATCCCCTTCAACTTCTTGCAGACTTCCCTACCCCTACTCTCATCCTGCCTCAGCTCTGACCCTGTGGAACCTGGGAACTCTCATTTCTGAGCCTTCCTGGAATTCTGTGACAAATCAATTGTTTCTGGTCAACTCCCCTCGCATCCCTGCAGGCATTCTATTCTTGACTCCACTCCTTTTTTCCACAAACTCCTTTGCCACACTTCATCTGCTTTCTATCTTTGGGTCCTGTGTGGGTCAGAGTTACAGATGTTACCAAGGTTATGAGGATATAGTCTGCTCATATTCCTGATTCTTACTTTTTTAGTTTGAGATAAAATTTCTTTTTATGAGAGAGAGAAATTTTCAAGAAAAGAAAGCAAAAATGTCTCCCACTTCCTTGAAACTCTCTTGAGTGAAAGACTTAAACATGGTCAATGAAAATACATGGACAATGATCATTCCATTCAAACTAAGGGGCAAAGAGGACAAAACTCTGCCCCAAATCCTAAACAGGAGTTTTATTTCATAAATGTCTTATGCATGCACGAAAGAGGCTGCCCTTCACTATTTAAAGATGAAAGCAGCCCTTACTTCACACTGTGACTGGTCATTACTCCATCAGCCTAATTTAGGCAAAACAAGAACACTCTTTGAAGCTAAAAATACCATGGGTTTTATAAAATAAAATTATTATTCCAAGCTTCCTAAAAATATTATGGCAAATGCCAAGCATACAGAACTGATTCTGAATACTTTTTTCCACTGACATAAATCAAATCCACTGCAATTGCACTCTCTTTTGAAAAATGTTTAACTGTAAATTATGCACCCCAGTCTGGAAGCAGTGGCTGTGCACAAATACAGTAATTGGCTGCTATTATCCTACCAGTGAGCAAGTAATTTATCAAGCACGCGGTGCACAAGGCACAGCAGGGGAAACAGAAATAGATAAAGATATGGCCCTATGGCCCTTGCAATCTACTCGTGATAAGAAGACAAACACATGAAAAGTTAAACAGTACAAGGTAGAATGTGACCAAGGGACATAGGTAGAAGTGCTATAGACTTTTAAAAAGTAGAGAGCTGTCTACCTGGATAATACTGAGAACATGGAAGTAAAAGCACCAAAACCTTAAAGCTCATATACAAACTAAAGCTAAAATATGTCAATAATTATGTCACTCCCCTGCTCAAAAGCCTTCAATGACTCATCACCAATAATCAGAGAATGTCCAAACTCCCTAGCTTGGCATTAAAGACTTTACAGGTTCTGACCACTTCCTACCTTGCCAGGTTTTGCTTCAGTCACATCTCTCCATTAATGTCCCTTGACATCTGCTGCTGTTCAACCCCCTTTGCTCCTGATGCCCTATCCTACACAGCACCCTTTTCCTTAAACTCAGCTATTGATAATCCATCAATTTTACATTCTGCTTCCTTCCTTTGAGGCACTCAATGCTATTATTTTTTTCCATGACTATGCAGATCTTTGCCCCTTGAGACAGCCAGTGTCTAAGATGCCCCCAGTGATTCCCACCTCCTGGTATTCACTCTCTTGTGTAATCCCTGCTCAAATGACCTATGTAACCAATAGGTATTGTGGAAGTAATGATGTATGACTTCCAAGGCTTGATCACAAAAGCCTTGATCTTATGACTGGGCACAGTGGCTTATACCTGTAATCCCAGCACTTTGGAAGGTAGAGGCGAGAGGATTGCCTGAGCCCAGGAATTCGAGACCAGCCTGGACAACATGGCGAGATCTCATCTCTACAGTAAATCAAAGAATTAGCCTGGTGTGGTGGTGCACACCTGTAGTACCAGCTATTTAGAAGGCTGAGGTCGAAGGATCACCTGAGCCTGGCAGCTGCAGCAGCTGTGATTGTGCAACTGCTCTCCAGCTTGGGCAACAGAGTGAGACTCTAAGACAGAAAAAAAAAAGGATCATTCAGCCTGGGGAAAGTCATTCACCACAGTATGAAGACATTCATACTACAGAGAGGTCTACATTGTAAGGAACTGAGACATAGAGCCAGTATCAACGTGCCAGCTGTATAAATGAACCACCTTGGAGCTGGATACTCCAGCTACAACAAACCTTCAGATGTCTGCTGACCTGGCTAACTGCCTGAGTACAACCTCGTGAGAGAACCCAGGTCAGAACCGCTAAGTAGCCACAGAAACTAAGTGTAATGATAGACGTTTATTGTTGTTTTTAGCTGCTAAATCTTTGAGTAATTTGTTATGGAGCAATAGATAACTAACATACCTCTCTTACACATTTGGCATGGCATTCCAATTATTTCCACCCTAACCTTTCTCTTAGAACTAGATTAACATTTCCTAATAGCAATATTTTTTTAAAAGGCAGGGACTTTAAAATTTTTCAACTTTCTGCATACTTTAGTAAGACATTTAGCAATTAGTTGACTGAATGATAAAGGAATTGAAAAACAATGAAATCGTTGGTGAAGTTGTACTTCTGATTAGATGATTCTGTAATTTTTGGATCATTCGGTAATATATTTTTTTTAACCTAAGGACTTGGTAGTGTAGAAGTATTAACAGCTGGCAGTCTGAATTCTGATCCCAGGCCTGGCTTTCAGAAAACACTGCCAGGAACATAGAGAGACCTTGCTTCACTTCTACCTCAGAACTTGTCTCCCACTCTGACATTCTTAACTTATCCCAGGGCAAGAGCAGCTTCAAAGTACCACGGGTGGTAAATGGGCATTGGGGCACAGCAAGAGTTAAATAGGAATGGGGACAGGGGCTGGCAGTAATAAACGGCAGCCACTTACAGGGGTTGGTGGTGTCAGTCAGCCATGCCTAAGCAGCCTAAACCTGGCTGAGTCCCCATGCAGGCACTCTGGCTCCAGTCCCAGGAACTGAAGCCATTTCATACATTTCTATTTGAGAAGATGTCTTCTGAATCCCCCAATATTTAGAGAGTTCCAGTCCAATGCAGGTCTTCTCTTGAACTCAGGGCTAAGTTACAATCGAACAGAGTCCTTCTGTTAGGTCTTCTTGGCAACCACTGAAGCTGGTCTGGGTGATTAGTTAAGACTGAATGCCTCTCTTTAGTCATAAATAAAAACAGGGGAAAAAAAACAAGACCAATCTTTTGGGGATCCTTTCATAAATAAAACCACAGATACCACACAAAGATAAAGTCACCCTGTTGAAAACACAAAGAAATCTGACAATCATGCTTTTGTGAAATTACAGAGGATCGTGCACGATAAGCATAGTAAGGTGAGATCATTATGAAATGTACTAATTCCTAACAAGTAAGCTGGTGGCCCAAAAGGTAATTTATTTTGAATTGACTTTTTTTGTTTTGTTTGCTTTTGTTTTGTTTTGCTTTGCTTTTCAGAGTCTAACTCTGTTACCCAGGCTGTAGTGCAGTGGCATGCTCACAGCCACCGCAGTCTTGACCTGCTGGGCTCAGGTGATCCTTCTGCCTCAGTCTTTCAAGTAGCTGGGACTACGGCGCATGCCACTGTGCTTGGCTAATTTTTTGATTTACTGTAGAGACAAAGTTTCATTAAGTTGCCCAGGCTGTTCTCGAACGCATGGGCTTAGACAATCCTCTCACCTTCCCCTTCCAAAGTGCTGAGATTACAGGCATGAGCTACCGTGCCAAGCTGAATTGACATTGTTATTGATGATTCTGTAGTATTAATGATTCTGCATGATGAAAGAAATAGAAAAATAATTAGACTCTCCATAAAGAAAAGCTACAAAATCATGCTGGAAGACAGTTGGTTCTCATCGTAAAAGACGAGTGAATGCGGCTTTAAGTCAACAAAGAAAACACAAATCTAGTCAATTTAGCCTAGGGCCAAAAGCAAGATTGGTTCCAAGAATGAGTTTTTAGTGCTTGTTATAATTCTGTGCAGTTCAATTTTAAATGCCCCCATCTCTCTTTGGAGACTATACCCACAAACCTCAAAGAGATTCTGGTATTTAGCCTAATTCTTTCCATATGTTAAACATACCTCATTGCCAGGCACCAGTCAGATTAGTTTCTTCTGAAAAAGGAGGCTAAAGATTGATTCTTCTACGTAAAATTATTCCATCCCATTAGTGTTATAGACCTGAAATTTATTAGCAAACTACTTGGGGCTAGTTATACAAGCCTCCTGATAAGAAAAGGCTGCCTTCCAGCTGTTTCTAACACGCCTAGGTAAATAAAGAGCCATTGCCTGAGTAAAACTTTGTTTAATCTCTTAAAGATGTGATTTAATTAAAGAAAACTTTTTTTCCAGCACCTCGAGATCTTAATCCTATTGAGTGTGCTACAAACATCAATCAAATCATTTGTTAATATATTTGCTCCAGTACAACTCAGCAATATCAAATGAGATCACATATTTTAAAAATATATGATGCTGACATTTCCTCAGAGTACATCCTTGTTTCGCACTCTCCATTTCTTTCTCAAGAAAAGCAACAATCAACTGAACTGCAATCGTTTCATTTAGAAAGAGAATCAAACGCCCATAAAAACATGGAAAACTGTAGGAGTCAATGTTAAGAGGAAGTAGAACTTTAAGTTGTATATATTCTATGGTCACAGCTATATATAACTATGGATGAAGATGGAAAGAAATATGAGATATGAAACAGATGTTTCACACACATCTATAACCTCACTATTTTTTTCTAAATTTTCTTTTACTTTCACTGGGAGTTGTCTTAAGAGTGGGTGTAGTATGTTTGCTTTTTTAAATTATCAGGATAAGATCTCACTTCATCAGACAAGAACTTATGGGCCAGTAACTCACGTACAGGATGGTGACTGTCTGGACCACCCTAGATAAAATGCCTGCCTAGTCTCCCAAAAACTCCTCATGATTAGCAATTCTACAATTTTCAAGTTTAATCCATGCAGGGGGAAAGAAATTATCTAACCTGTTAATTAGAGTGGATTTCAAGGAAATGTTCTCATTTTTAGTGTCAAACTAAAATAATCCCTTAAATGAAAGTAAAAATAATATTAGTGCAGATCATAAAAATGAAGTCATTCATTAATACATATTTACTGGGAACATGGGCACAAAGATATATTTTAGAGATGACTAAGGCTTAGTTACTTTATAGAAACAGAGAGTAGAACAGCAGTGGCCAGGGGCTGGGTTCGGAAGGTGGGAATGGGAAGATGTTGATCCGAGGTGACAAATCTTCCATTCCAAGATGAATAAGTTCTAGGGGCTTAATGTAAAGCACAGTTCTAGGGGCTTAATGTACAGCTATAGTTAACAATTCGGTATAGTTTAATTGAAATGTACTAACACAGCAGATCTTAAGTGCCTTACCCCCCCACACACGAGTAGTAACTATGTGTGGTAAAAGTTGTGATAACTGATTTGATTGTCAAATCATCACATTCTACCCTGTGAATACCTACAACTTTTATTTGTCAATGATACTACAATAAGGCTGGAAAGAAACAAAAACTTGGTTACTGCCCACCCCCCCGCAGCAATGCTAGTAGGGCACAGAGAGCTGCAAACGAAGGTGGAATGCCATAAGTGATATAATCAGTGTAAAGACTGGGAGACAAGAAAGAGCTATTCAAAATCTTAAGTGGAAGCAAGGGCTTCTGGACCAGGAAGGGTGTCCTGGAGGGGGCAGCATCTGAACTGGCTCCTAAAGGAAAGGCTAATGTTGTCCAGAAACAGAGGCAATGGGCACTGCAGGAAAGGTGATACAACCAGGCAAAGGCAGGGAAGAGTGCGGTGTGTCCTGGAACAAGGCAGAGTTGAAGGGTGCAAACCAAGGGAACAGGCAGAGGAGGAGTAGGGATCAGACCTGGCCTTGGACATGGAGAGAAGAGTGAGACAAGCGAGTATATATTTTCCTTTGGGCCCCTTGCATTTGCTGTTCTATTTAATCCTGGCAACTTGTTTTACAAGTGTGAAAACTGAAGCTAGGGGCAGTCACCTACAGTTTCTAAAAACACACAGTTCACTTCCATATTCCTGCACCAGCACCATGCCTGGTGCCGGGTAGAGCCTCTACCAACACTGCCCAAAGGCAGGATAACACACCTACTTGTCCATGCCATCATGCCCAGTTAATTTTTTTTTTTAATTGTGGAGACGAGGTCTCACTATGTTCCCCTGGCTGGTCTTGAACTCTTGGGCTCAAGCAAGTGCTTGAGCTTCCCAAAGTGCTGGGATTACAGGCATGAACCATCACGTCCAGCCCATATATCCATATATACATGTAAATGTGTGTGTGTGTGTGGGTGTGTGTGTGTGTGTGTGTGTGTGTGTGTGTGTGTGTGTGTGTATGTGTGTGTGTGTTTTCAGTGTGTTTTGAGAAAAGGACAGGATTGGCTGGGGAGGTAGAGTGCAGGACTTGCCTAATGCTGAGAGTGAAAGCATTTACAGACAATGCCTTGTTTTTCTCAGCATGCAATTTTTATACAGCTTTTTCTAAGCAAGTATTAGAATACCTCAAAACCTCAATATAAATATAAATTCTCCCCTTGCCAAATATATTTTTATTGTAAAATTAAACACTATAGATGGCACTAAATGAAAAGTTAAACTCCTTTCACCTCTTCCAACCCCCAATTCCACTACTAACAGTATATTGTTCATTCTTCTAAAAAAAGCTTATGTGCTCATAAACATATAATATGCCTTTTTTGTAACATAATGAGATCATTATTTTGCTTCTTAATTTAATCTGTCTTGGAGATCTTTTCATATCGGTGCACAGAGACCAACCTTGTTCTAAAGCTACATAGTGTTTCATCTCAAGGAAGCATCGTTGTGTATATAGGCAGTTGATGCATATTTAAGTTGTTTAGCGTTGTTTTGTTCACTCTTAAAAACAATGCTGCAATGAACCCTTTTAATACCAAAATGAGCTCACTTGTGGTCACTTGTATTGGTTTCTTAGATATTGTCACAGAAGGGTTCTCTTGTATAAACATAAGTTAGCAAGATGTCCTTGAATGTTAGGATATTTAACAGTCACTTCTCTAAGCAATGAAGGGGAACACAAAGATAGTCTAAAAATAAATTTACTCACAAGAATATCTCAGGACAACATTTTGTAGTTCTGGAACCTCCTGGGAAGACTCAGGGCCAGAGTTCTTCCTGGTTTCCCACCCCAAGTCGCTTGTGCAGAATTGCTCATTCCACACTGGGGCAGAACAGCATTTCTTCCCAGAGGGGCCCAGAACACTACCATTCTTGCTCTACCAGTGACTTGACTCTCCTGGTTTCCATGTTACAACGAAAAGTACATGTGACAGTTATGAAAATCACAGAATTTCCAGGCTTAGAGAGATTAGAGATGACCTAGTCTACACCTCACATTCTCAGATGTGGCAGTTATGGCCCAGGGAGGTTGAACATCTCAGCAAGGTCACATAGTCCCCACACTAACCACCTCCTGTGGGCCAGTCCAGAGCTTTTCCCATTACATGGTACCAAAGAGCAGCTGCATCCTTGGCTTAACTACTGCAAAAAGACAATGTAAGCGAAATTTGTCTACAATATTCCCCTGGGAAGAAATGACCTTTTTTTTTTTTTTTAAGTCTCTTTTTAAAAAATAACTGAGGCTGGGCGCAGTGGGTCATGTCTGTAATCCCAGCACTTTGGAAGGGTGGCGAGAGCACTGCCTGAGCCCATGGGTTTGAGACCAGCTTGGTCAACTTGGCAAGACCTCATCTCTACAATAAATCAGGAAAATTAGCCAGGTGTGGTGGTGAGCACCTGTAGTTACAGATACTTGGAAGGTTGAGGCAGAAGGATTGCCTGAGTCCAGCAGGTTGTGGTAGCCATGACTGGGCCACTGCACTCCAGCCTGGGTGACAGAGTAAGACTCCAACTCAAAAAATAAAATAAAATAAATCAAATAAAAATTGACATGGGGTCTCCCTATGTTGATCAGGACGGTCTCAAACTCCTGATCTCAAGGGATCCTTCTGCCTCAGCCTCCCAAAGTGCTGGGATTACAGGTGTGAGCCACCAGGCCCGGTCAGAAATGATGCTTTAAATTAGAAAACAAACAAACACAAATGATTCTGAGAACATATATAAAGAAAGCACAGATAATAAGAAATTCAAAAGCCTTATTTTAAGATAATTTTAACTTCTTTCTCCAACAAATTCACTGCTAGAATGCCTAACAAGTTTCGAAATTGACACATTTAAATTTCACCTCCTGGCCGGGCTCGGTGGCTCAGCCTGCAATCACATGTTTTGGGAGGCCAAGCTGAGCCCACGGGTTTGAGACCAGCCTGGGCAACTTGGCGAGACCTCATTTCTACAATAAATCAAAAATTAGCTGGGCGTGGTAGCCCGCACCTGTAGTTCTGGCTACTTGGAAGGCTGAGGTGGAAGGATCGCCTGAGCCCAGCAGGTCGAGTCTACGGTGGCTGGGATCGTGCCACTGCACCCCAGTCTGGGCGACAGAGTGAGACTTGACTTAAAAAAAAAAAAAAAAAAAAATCACCTCCTTTCCTCTGTCCCTGACTGAGGTGTTAACAAGCAAGTTGTGGTAACACTACTGACTTGTTATCCATAAGACCTGCCACTCTCAAGTTGTCTGCAGTCCTCACAATGGATTTACAAACCTGGGGCTTACTCAAGCTGTGAGACTGGAGCCATATCTGAATTACTCCCCCCACCCCCTCCCATTCATATTGCAGAGTCACAGGAACCGTGAACAACTCTGGAAAAAGTCTGTTCAAGATCTTTTTTAGTATTTTCTATTTCTGTCAGCTGAAGAGCTGCTCTACCACGTTCAAGATGTTAACTTCACAGTCAGCTCCACCCTCCAATCTCTGGAACCTAACTCTGTTACTGACCTATGGCAAGCACTTGCAAGCTGTCTAGGTGAATTCAGAGGTACAGTTTCTGCAAGAGGAACTGCAACAGTATGGTTAAGAGACAATGGATTTGAATATCAGACTTGCCTCTGACCTGGGGTAACAACTTAAGCTCTTACAGTCTGTTGTGTCATCTCTAAAATGGAGATAATAATGATAGAACCTATTTCAAACTGTTATTGAAGAATGTAGCAATGCACACAGAGCTCTTAGTACAGTGTCTGGCACATAGTAAGTGCTCCATAAATACTGAGCCTCTATTGTCACACTTGGTTCATACGTGGGCCAACAAAAGCAAAAGGCAACAATACATGCAGCTAAAACAGAAAAAGTCTTCAGTAGGGTTTCTGCTGAATTAATATAACCAGGCCAGACCCAGTAGCTCACACTTATAATTCCAGCACCTTGGGAGGTGAGGTGAGAGGCTTGCCTGAGTCCAGGAGTTCAAGACCAGCCTGGGCAACATGGTGAGACCTCGTGAAGGTTAGCCAGCTGTGGTGGCAAGCGCCTGTAGTGTCAGCTACTTGGAAGGCTGAGGCGGAAGGATCATCTGAGCTCAGTAGGTTGAAGATGTGGTAACCGTGATCATGCCACTGCACTCCAGCCTGGGTGACAGAGAGAGACTTCAACGATTAATTAATTAATTAATTAACCAAAAAAACAATTACACTTTTACACAAGTCCTTATTTGTCTCTGGAGATTCTCGGGAGCAAAGAGTCATTTCCAGGACTGTTCCGATTAAGCTCTGAAACACTAGATCTGAGAAAAACTCACTAGCATGGGTCAGGCTCGTGAACTGTCTCCCACAGGCCAAGTCACAGGAGTGGAGAACCCAATACAACAGGTCCTCACTTCAAGGCACTGACCAGAATAGAAAAGTTCTCATGTCACGGACAGCTTTTCTGTATCACTAACTGTGTTACCAGTGAGATCTCCCTGGTGTAGTTAAGGCTACAGGGTTTCCCTTTTTCTTCATGCATGAAATAAGAGATCACCTCAGTATTCACACCCACCAGGAAAATCCACTTCCATTACATTATTATTATTATTATTATTTTTTTTTTTTTGAGTCAGAGTCTTACTCTGTCACCTAGACTGGAGTGCAGTGGCTGCTCCCGGCTACCACAGCCTCTACCTGCTGGGCTCCAGCGATCCTTCTGCCTCAGCCTTCCAAGTAGCTGGAATTACAGGCGCGCACTACCACTCCCAGCTAATTTTTTGATTTTATTGTAGAGATGAGGTCACACCAAGTTGCCCAGGCGGGTCTCGAACCCGCGGGCTCAGGCAATTCACTCACCTCGGTCTCCCAAAGCATGGGATTACAGGCTGAGCCACCAAACCCGGCCATTATTATTATTATTTTCGATTGGAAAATAAACTTTATTTAGAGAGAGAGAGGAGATTCACCTCCCCAAGGCAGGGGCGGGGGGAGGGCAAAGCTAGGAAACTTGGTGGCCATAGCTCAAGAAGCCACATGGCCAGACCATAACTTAGCAAGATAGTGGCTTTTTCTTTTCTTCAATTATTAATAGAGACAGGATTTCACTAAGTTGCCAAGGCTGGTCTCAAAGTCCTGGGGATCCTCCCTTCTCAGCCTCCAGGGCAGCTGGGACTACAGATGTGTGCCACGACACCCACCCATTACTTTCTGATTATTTTCATCATTTTCTCGTAGGGAGAATGTTTCTAAAAACCGTGTCATGAGATTTACTTTTTTTCCCCTGTTATTACGTGTGACTAGGGTTTGCAAGAAGAAGAAAGAAAAAATATGCATGGCCCACAGGCCAGGACCTAACAGGGAGAACCAGGACAAGGACTTTACTGAACTAGAGCAGGTGAGGCATAAAATCAGGCAGTCCAAGGTCACGCCCATGTGGTGAATGCTTTGAGAAGCAAGATATACCAAAGTTCAGTGGTCACCAATTCAACCATCTATAGAAGCCAGACAGATAAGTGAAATGTGTGACCAACCAGGGGAAACACAATAGGGAGTAGCAGAGTCTTTGGCTAAATTGGCATGAAAGCCCCGCTAACTGACATTTAAATTTTAAAAACTAAACACAGGCCTGGCACAGTGGCTCACACCTGTAATCCTAGCACTTTGGGAGGCAGAGATGGGAGGATTGCTTGAGCCCAGGAGTTTGAGACCAGTCTGGATAACATAGCGAGACTCCCATGTCTATAAAAATAAATAAATAAATAAATAAATAAATAAATTAGCTGGTTGTGGTGGCATGCACCTATGGTCCCAGCTACTCAGGAGGCTGAAGTGGAAGGATTGCTTGTGCCCAGGAATTGGAGGTTGTGGTGAGCTATGATGGTGCCACTGCACTCCAATCTGGATGACAGACCAATGTCCTGTCTCTAAAGAAAGAGAGAGAGAGAGAAAAAAAGTTAAACACAGCGTCTAAGTTGAACAAAATGCATTGGGTCACATCTGGGCCAAGGGTCCCCATTTTGTAACATCTTACTATAGGTTCTGACAGCCAAGAAGTGAAGAGCAAAAAGATCAGCCAAGAAAGGGAAGGGCAGGCCAAAAGAAAAGGTCTGTCTGGGAGGATGGCAGCCCCATTGATGTAGCAAAGGTCAGAAAAGAAAGGCTGCAGAGAAGCTGGGGTCTAGCCCTCACATGCTAGGGGTCTGGGCTGTAAAACCCAAGAAACAAGAGGTTAGGGTGTAAACAAAGGGAGGGCAAGCAGGCATGGGGACCATAGTGACATTCATTCTGGTCAGATGCCCTGTGTGCCAGGGTTTCTGAAAATGCAATACAGTAAGAATCGTCTGACAACTTGACAGTGTGACACCATGGGACAATCCAGGACCTGCAGGTGCTGCTCCTACATACTTTCTGCCCAGGGGTGGGCCTGCCTGCTGTGTCTGAGGCAAAAGCCTCACCTAATGGGAGGAAAAAAGTCAAAGGGACAGGGAAGTTCCTGATAAGCTAATAAGGAAAGGAAAAATAGCCCACATCCTTCCACAACGTTTGCTTCATAAACAAGTATATATGTAGTGCTAACTCTGTACTCTTTGCAAGGTTTAGCTGAGGTTACAAAGATTTTTTTAAAAAAAGCTATAGTGACTGACAGTAAGTGGCTTTTTCTGTATTGATAGGAGAAATTTGCCACCACGGTTGACTGAGTCACAAACTGAGATTTGGTCATAAACTCAGATCTGGCAACATAACAGCTCACTAATCACAGAACTGGAATGCTAATACTGTGTAGATTGAATAAAACAGATATACAGTTGATGCTCTCAAAAGTGCTAATAGCACTTATAGAGGGAAAGATTGAGAGCATCATCATTAGACTTTTTGACAGCAAAAAAGGTCAGAAGAAAATGGAGTAACATATCTGGTTCCTATGGAAAGAAAATATGAGCCAAATATTTTATATCAGGAAAAAGTGACTTTTAATTATAAAGGTGACAGAAAAAGTGCTATCAAGAAACTGAGGAAGACTGTTCCCATGCGCCCTTCCTACATTAAATCGACTAGAAAAAGAGCTTTAATCAAAATGTTTAGAGACAGTAATGTGAGGACAAGTGAAAAGCATGATGTATATAGCAATCTGTAGAAATAAAATTAAATGAAGGGCCGGGAGAGCACTTTGGGAGGCTGAGACAGGAAGATGCCTTGAGCCCTGAAGGTACAGTACACCCTGGGCAACAACATAGCGAGACTTGCATCTCTAAAAAAACAAACAGAATTAGCCAGGCATGGTGGCACACACCTGTGGTCCCAGCTACTCAAGAGGCTGAAATGGGAGGACAGCTTGAGGTCAAAACTTAGAAGCAGCAGTGATCTGTGATCACACCACTGTACTCCAGTCTAAGAGACACAGCAAGACCCTGTCTGACTAAAAGAGTATTAAAAGGGAGATATTTTAGCAAATAATGGTTATAAGATCTGATGGTGTGGATGTAGTAAACCATAAAAAATGAGTATGATATATGCCAAAGAAATTATTTTTACTGTATTCAGTAATCATAGCTAGTAATGATAGTATTTATGCTATTATTTGGGGATTACTGTGTGTGTAATACAGGAATATCAAGTAGGTAATTATATAATATTCTATCTTACCTATGACTAAAAAAAACAGAATTCTAAGGTAAAAGAAAGGAAATACAAATGCAATACATAAAAGGTTTAACAGAAAAGCCCTGTAGTCTTTAACTAGAATTGGAAATATCACTATGAACTCACAAAGTATTTTATCTTTGTATTAGTATTCATGTGTATATGTAAATGTCTGTATGTGAATTAGTAAATGTGTGTGTGTGTGTGTGTGTGTGTGTGTGTGTGTGTGTGTGTGTGTGTGTATTTTTCCCAGCTCTGAAAAGGCCTACAGATAATAATTATTCCAGTGAATACACGTTCCTGGTGCCTGGCTTATGATCCTAAAATACCATCTCTTGCTAAAAGAAAGCAGGAATTCTTGGAAGAATGGTTGACTCCAGGTCTAGGCAGGACATATACAAAACAACCTGGATCACCTTTACAAATTAAACAGCAGGTATCTATCAAGATTACTAAGGTCATGTCAGGAAGACTCAGGAGCCAACCGAAGAAGAGGCTTCCACTGGTCAGAGACGGGACAATTGAGTCTCTGTAAAACTAAAAATTTCAATGGACTGAAATCTATCAAATATATTTAATTCCATGAGCTCAAAACAATTTTTTAAAAACCCTGGTTCGCCACTTTCTGAGAATAACAGGAAATCAATTCTTGAAAACTGGGTAAATCAAAGGAAAGACTCAAGCATGTATCCTGCTTTTCCTATGAGAACTGTACCACTGGGCAGTCAAATAACAGATTGAAGGGGAGTATATTCTTATGAAATTATTGCAGCTAAATAAAATCCAAATGATAGTATTAGAATTTCACCGTTCTGCAACCCCCAATGAATTCACAGATCCAGACACTGCGTTACAAACATCAAAAAAAAGAGTGGAAAAAACACACTTCATGTGCCTTCCAGTGAAAGAATATACCACCATCTGTAATCCTGCCAGAGGGATCAAACCTGAGTCTGATCAAGCCTCTGGACCTAGATGCAGGAAACAGAGAGCAAAGGAATAAGTTGAACTGCACTATGAGTATGCATCTTTCTTGTCAAGACTGTGGGAAACTACAGATCAAACAGCCTAGACCTTCAACAAATAATTTTTTTTAAGGAAATAGAATGGTAAGTGGATCTGTAGATAAGAGACTTAAGTAAGAGACACGTCAGATTTGTTTTTAATGGGCGAGACTAAACTCAGTGGGTCAGGCTGCTTACTTGGGTGATAAAGCCATGCAGAGATATAAGGAAGTAAGGACTATAAAAGCAGGATGACATTTACTTTTGGAGGGACAGAGGGACATGGAGACAGAATGGAGTAGGTGGTTTCAGGGTTGTTGGCAAAGTTCTATTTCTTGACCTGAGTGCTGGTGATATATATGAGTGTTTGCCTTGCAATAATCCATTAAGCCGTGCATTTGTTCTGTGTGGCTTTATAATATTTGTGTTTTATTGAACAATAAGAGGATTTTTTAAAAGTGTTAAGAAAAACTAGGAGTGTCAGCACAATAATAGCCTACTGATGGAAAGGACTGCAAGGTGTCTGTTCCTTGATGCCAGGTGGAGGGGTAGACCAGCCAGAAGGCAGCGTTTTATGAACTTCTGTTTCAATGACCTTCTCATGTTGAAGGTAAATTATTGACTCTATACTATTTGATTAAAATTTTCCTTATAACATTTTCAGCCCCTTCCATATCATTGTTTGTTTGTTTGTTTTTCCCAATTACCATCATAGGTGGTTAGTCTTAATTCCAATAAAATCCAGGATTATTATTATCGGGAACAGTGATGGCCTTAGCTGGTTTCTAGGACTTGGGGGCCCAGGGCCAGTTCAGATGTGATCTATATACCCTAACCATGCCCCTCTCCCTTCTTCCTACTGGCACAGCCAACTTCCCACAATACAGGTTTTCCTCAATGCCCATGATTGGCTTTCACATCTTTCCTGGAGGCTGTGACTCGGTTCTGTCCAATGAGGCCTAAGGAGGCTTCAGGAAAGATTTATCCCCTTTTGAAAAGAGAAAAACACAAGAAAACTAATTTATCATTCCCTCTCTGTGTCCCACCACTATACATATACACATACACACACACACACACACACACACACACACACACACACACACACACACACACACACACGGGACTGGCAGGAGACTATGATACCAGTTGCTGAGGAAGCCATTTTCTGCCTGTGGGGTAGAAAGTCTGCAGATAAAAAGCTAATGTGTGGACTGGGCAGAGTGGCTCACACATGTAACTCCAACTTTGGAGGCCAAGGTGAGAGAATTGCTTGAGCCCAGGAGTTTGAAACCAGCATGAGCAACACAGCAAGACCCTGTCTCTATAAAAAATAAAAACAAAAAAATGAAAGGCTAGCATGCTAAGGATGGGAGGGCAGATGGACAAACAGAACCAGATCCCTGTTGACATTGTTTGAGCTACTGATCCAACTCTGAATCTGCCCAACCCCAGACTCCCCTTCATATAAGATAATTTGTTTTTTAGTTGGAATCTCACTCACTCAGGCTGGAGTGCAGTAGAACACTTACTGCCACCCCAGTGTAGACCTGCTGGGCTCCGGTGATCCTTCCACCTCAGCCTTCCAAGTAGCCGGAACTACAGGCACACACAACCATGTCCAGCTAATTTTTGATTTATTGTAGTGACAAGGTCTCACCATGTTGCCCAGGCAGGTCTTGAACTCGCAGGCTCAGGCAATCCTCTCGCCTCGGCCTCCCAAAGTGCTGGGATTACAGGCTTGAGCACTGCGCCCAACCCATATAAAATAATTTAATGTCTTTACTGTCCAACCACTGTTAGTAGGCATTCTCTCACCTGCAGGCAAAAGCATCCTGATTGCTATGGACTGAATTGTGTCCCTCCTGCTATGGTTTGAATGTAATGGTTTATGTTCCTCCAAAATTGGAACTTAAACCCCAAGGTGGTGGTACCAAGAGGTGGGGCATCTGGGGAAGTGATTAAATCATAAGGACTCCACCCTCATGAATGGGTTAGTGTTTGTATAAAAGAGATTAAAGCAAGCACCCTAGTACCTTCTTTCATCTCTTTTGCCATGTGAGGACATGGTGTTTATCCCTTTTTGTCCCTTACTGCTATGTGAGGATACAGCAAGAAAGCGCCAGCTTGAAAGCCAAGAGCAGCCGTCACTAGACACTGAATCTGCTGGCACCTTCATCTTGGACCTTCCAGCCTCCAGAACTATGAAAAATAAATTTCTATTCTTTATAAATGACCCCGTCTCAGGTATTTTGTTACAGCAGTACAAATAGACTATGAAGCCTCCCCAGATGTCATATGTTGAAGCCCTAACCCCCAGTATCTCAGAATTCAACTGTATTTGGAGACAGACTCTTAAGAGAGGTGAGTCCATTAAAATGAAGCCATTAGGATGGGGCCTAATCAAATCTGACTAGTGTCCTTATAAGAAGAGGAGATTTGGACACAGAGAGAAATGACAGAAGTGTGCACAAAAGGCAAGCTGAGAGAAGCTGTTGCCAGCAGATCTGAGCTAGAAGAAATATTAAAGGAAGTTCTTTGGGCTGAAGGACCAAAAACATACATGCTGGGAACATGGGTCTACACTGAAAAAACAAAAGCTCCAAATACAGTAAATAAGTGGGTAAATATAAAAAACATTTTTCTCCTGTTTTATTTTCTTCAAAAGATAATTGTTTAAACAAAAAAATAACTAAAACTTGCGGGGATTGTACATATGTAGAAATAAACTATATGACAATCATAATACAAATGGTATTACACTAATCCTTGCTTGTTAACAGTCTCGCTTTCTGAGGACTCAGTTACCCATAGTCAACTGTGGTCTGAAAACAGATGAGTACAGTACATAGATATTTGGAGAGAGAGAGATCACACTCACATAATTTTCATTATAGTATATTGTTATCATTCTACTTTGTATGTAGTTTTTATTGTTAATCTCTTACTCTGCCTAATTTATCAATTAAACTTTGCCACAGGTATGTATGTATAAGAAAAAAACATAACTTATACAGAGTTCAGTACTATCCAAGGTTTCAGGCATACACTGGGGGTCTTGAAATGATTCAGTGGGTAAAGGAGGATTACCAACACCTTTATAAGGGTGATTTGTTATAGACTGAAATGTATCCCCCAAAATTCATATACTAAAACCTTAATTGCTAATATGGCTATGTTTGGAGATAAGCCTTTAATAAAGGTTAAATGAGGTCATAAGGTTGGGACCCTAATCCAATATGATTGGTGTTGTATGAAGACAGAGAGACACCAGGGGTGTGCACACCCAGAGAAAAGGTCATGAGAGGCCATCTGCAAGCCAAGGAGAAAGGTCTTAGGAGTAACCAACCCTGCTGAAATTTTAATCTCAAACATCCAGCCTCCAGAACTGTGAGAAAATAAATCTCTGTGTTTAAGCCACCAGTCTGTAGTATTTTGCTATGGCAGCCCTTGCAAACGAATACACTGATATAGTACACTATATATTGTCATGACTATACAAACACTAAGGGCAACAATGAAGAGAACAGAACTTACAAAAGGCTGATAAAAGGGTGAAAGTAGATGTGGGTATGCTTATAGGGAACTCAGAGTCAAGGTATGAGTATGCAGGAAGAATGGGGCAGTTAGTCCTCTACTTCTGCCATCTGTCTCTGAAAGTCACTGCCCAACCTCCTCTAGCTGCCTCATTTTTCCAGGGTGAGGCTGGAAGGCCCTGGTGTGCTGGACTCTGGGATATGGCTGGCTAGAGAGGAAGGCTGAGGCAAGACTCAAATTAGTCCATTTCATACCTGTTAGTCGCTAATCAAATATTTAGATACAGAGGGGAAAAAGCAGTGGTTCTTCTAAAATTAGTACTATGTGTCATTAGTAGCAGACCTTTATTATTCATAATTTCCATGGCCTCTATTAGAATGATAAATTGAAAACTGACCAACATTCAGAAATAGAGAAGAAAGTCTCACGTACTGGCACAACCCAAAATGCAAAAGAAGAAGAAAGAGGAAGTTATAAAGATGGCGTCAAAGAAAAAATGCTCTGGTCTCTATTTTTCATTGTTTGCTGTGACAAAATGAAAGGGGCACTCTTAGAACAAAATAGGTTCCTGGAGGTCCCAGGACCTCAGGACAGGGGATAGGCCACAGGTAGGAAAAACAGGCCACTTGGTAACTCAGAGTCTTGAGTTGGGCCTGGTCTCTTCCAACTATGTACCAAATCTTGAAGCAAGGATGCCCATCCCAGATCAGCAATCTACAAAACAACCTGAGGTGTCCTTAAGTCAGACGGCATACTAGATGTATGATGTCAGGATCGTCAGTGACTCAAAAATCTAGATTGTCAACTAATGAACACTCAACAGATTCTCCATCGTCTCTGTTTCATAGATTTCGATTCCTGGATTTATTTGTGGGACATCACTATTTGTTTTGGCTGTTATTTTTTGTTCTTGACCTGGTTAGCTTGTCAACATTTTTCAACCCAGTGAAGGTCTACTTGAAAAACCATTTTGTTTTTCTTAAAATGGGTACACAGGTGTTCATTTTGTATGTATGTGTTCATTTTAATCTTTAAACTTGAAAGCCACTCTGTACTTTCAAGAGATTTGCTCCTTCCACTGACCAAAAAAAAAAAATCCTTAGAGATATATGCTGCCTGAGAAAGCTTCCTTATAGAACAAGACTTGAAAATGAGTCTCCTAGGTAAGGGGTTCCCAATTTGCTATGCATCAGTCACCTGGGAGTCTTGTTAGAAATACAGATTCCCAGGTTCAGCCTTTGGTGGTACTGCAGTAGGCAGAAGCCCAGGAATCTGCATCTTTTGTTTCAAGCTTCACAGGTAATTCTGACTTGAAGTCAGGTTGGGAGCTACAGCCCCAGCTGAGCCCTAAAACAAAGCACATTGGACAAGTTCAAAGTTTCATTCATTGTATCACCTTTGTGGCTGTCCAGATAATCACTTTCTCAAACAGCCCCACCTGGGCGGAGCCTCCCTGTTAAGGAGGTGATAAGCACCACAGATACACAGGGCAGAGACTCCCTGCCTCCTCAGCCATCTCCCTATTTACACAGGTTCTCTTAAGCTGGTGAGAAATAGCCACTGTTCCTTCAGGCACTATCCAGGCCATAAAAGCAAAGGAGTAAAATGGCTAAGTGCGCGCAAACCGAGGTCATCCCTAGATGCTGTGGAGGCCTGAGCTCATTCACCACTTCCAGGTATATGCCGTGAGTCACTGGGGGCCTATCTCTGAGCCAAGCCAAAAGGAATTCCATCACTAAGTCAGGACTATTCTGCCCTTCCAGGACAGTGAAAGTAGTTGTATTTAACCAAACACCAGCCATTTCCCAGAAAATGAATTCATCTTTTTAAAGAGAAAAGAAAAACAAAGGAGTCGTTTTCTGACTGCAGAATGATGGAATTGGGTACTGCATTATTTTCCCTCAGGAGACTACAGCATTTCTTGTGGTGTCTGCAACTGTGAGAGTCTGAGCACAGTCAGAGGAGAGCCCAGGATAGATAAGTATGAGTGTAATTAGACCTACACAGCACACACCACACCCTGTCTCCCCCATTTTTGTTGACAGCCATGTTGTAAGAAACTTATTTTGTAAAATAAATACGAGTTGAGAGTGGGGAAGGCTTGAACGAAATAAATTTGGCTTGAAGCAGTAAGAGCCTTAGAGAAGGTATTAGCCGGGTGGGCTGTTTCTTACTTACTGGCTCCTTATGTTCAAATATGCAAGAGTGTACATACTGTGTGCCTTGCAAAATACCCTTTCCCAGGAGAGTTTGCCCCAGTACATAACCTTGTGGATGCAATCCCTGTCCTGTGCCCCCAGAACTCACACAACTTCCCCGGAGGACATGCCAGCCCGAGCTGTCTTCATCTATTATCTGCTGGAAACGTGGGAGTTGTGAAAGGCCAACCCACTGCTCACCACTTAATTATAACAGGTCTTTTAAGAGCTCCCCTCTCACACAGAGAGGCTCAATGGGTACCTCAGCTCTTCTACATTCTCAAACACATAAAACCCAGATGCCCTGTTCTGGCTTACATGTCTTTAGCAGCACTGGCAGCAGCATTTCCCTGATATAATCATGTGACTCTGCAGCTGGGAACCATTGAAGTTGTGCTGCATCACCCCATTCTCTGGGCTCCTCTGGCATTGTTAAATTTTTTAAAAATCATGCTGAAAGTACATATGGTACAAGTTACCCTCCCTCTCTATTCCACTATGGCCCAGTACTAACGCTCATTGAAATGAGACCTATTTGGCCAATCCAACAAAGTCTACTACTTGCTAGGCGCCTTCTACACATTGACAACAGGAGAGGAACAATCTGGTTTAATCCACATAAAATCCCTATAATGTCAGTATCATCCTCAGTTTTTAGGTGAAGAAACAGGCTCCGAGAGCTGAAGTAGACATGAGCAGTTGATTTCTGCAAAGTCATTTGAATCAAGCATTTCTTGAGTAAAGTCATCTCTATTTCCAATGTTTAAGGAAACTACAAGTGGAATTTCAAACTTAATTCCATTCTCTGTCATTAAAGAAACTAACCCAGATGTGTTTACAAGTTAACTTGGAGGCCCATTCCTGTAACCCTTCCCACCCTTTTTATTTTCTTTCTTCTCTTTCTGGTGGGAAAGAGCTGTAGACTTAGCCCCCAGTCACCTAAACAGATATATCACAATGTTGGTTTATAACCTCTCTTGTTTCATTTTATTTTGAGTCGAAGTCTCACTCTATCACCCAAGCTAGAATGCAGTGGCATACTCACAGCCACCACAGCCTCAACCTGCTGGGCTCAGGCAATCCTTCGCCTCAGCCTTCCAAGTAGCTGGAACTGCAGGCATGAGCTACCATGCCTGACTTATTTTTTGATTTATTGTAGTGACAAGGTCTCATCAAGTTGCTCAG
This sequence comes from Cephalopachus bancanus, assembly GCA_027257055.1. NCBI lineage: Eukaryota > Metazoa > Chordata > Mammalia > Primates > Tarsiidae > Cephalopachus > Cephalopachus bancanus. Next base: position 462,631 of record JAPVLO010000444.1, on the reverse strand, counting down.
GCTGGTCTCAAACCCCTGAGCTCAGGCAATCCTCTCGCCTTAACCTCCCAAAGTGCTGGGATTACGGGCTTGAGCCATAACTTCTCTGTTTTATATGGAAAAGGGCTACCCTAGGAAAACAACCTTGCTGAGGCCCATCCAGCTTTGCAGCTGGTTCTGAACCTTAGGTGCCTTGGGTACTTACCATAAACACTTGCTTCTAGAGGAAAAGCACTGCTTTCTAAAAAGATTGGGTGAGGCAGGGCATGGTGGCTCAAGCCTGTAATCCCAGCACTTTGGGAGGCCAAGGCAAGAGAATTGCCTGAGCTCAGGGGTTCAAGACCAGCCTGGGCAACTTGATGAGACCTCGTCTCTACAATAAATTTTTAAAAAGCGTAGTAGCACATGCCTGTAGTTCCAGCTACTTGGAAGGCAGAGGCAGACAGATCACCTGAGGCCAGCAGGTCGAGGCTGCGGTGGCCGTGAGCATGCCACTGCACTCCAGTCTGGGCGACAGAGTGAGACTCCAACTCAAAAAAAAGAAAAAAAAAAGATGGAGTGAGTATTATTTGATTATTGCTTACCCTGAGATATTTTAAGACAAATTTCTCAGGTAACGTCTATGCTTGATGTGAAAGCACAGGAAAGCAAAATCCTATGGAATCGAGTTTATTGTAATTATACTGCTGGTTATTTGAAACAGATGTCAGAAGAAATGTGCTTATTTCAGTTTCTTATTATTGAAAAATAAAAAATACCTTGAAAATGGTTCTACTGTCCTGACAAAGAAAGTATCTTTACTTTCCTTGGTGAAACATAAGAGAATTCTGAACCCATTTTTGTCATTAGCAGCTAAGAAGGGACCCCTTCTTACCAACAGACATCTTTGTGCAAGTTACCTGCCCTCTCAGATTCCAACCTTCATGTAAACATAAGAAGGTTGTGCAGTACCAAGCACATAGTAAGAGCTCAATAAATGTCTGCTGTGTAAATGAATGGTGCTCTCCTCCTAATGGACTGAGAAGCTGAACTCCTCCAAACTTGAATAATGGCAACCATATGGTTTAAGGCCAAGAGCCAGGTGGTTTCACAGTTCCCCTTGCCTTCTGACATTCTAGAACTATCTGCCCTTCACTTGTAGTTGATTTCCTACTCTTCAATCCAAAATATAGAATAAAGACTAACTGCCTTCATTTACATTTTACAACAAGGTTTTCTTTCTTTCTTTCTTTTTTTAACCCTCCATGAGTCAATCATCTTCAGTTATTGGGTAGCACTACCAAAGAACAAAAGTCTAGAAACCACAATTGGCTCAGACTTCAGGGCCACAGTCATCAAAACCAGAGAGAAAAGAGAGCGGGAAGAGAATTCTTAGCTACAGGGAAATACAAAGGTTGGGTGTTAAAAGCATGTTTTCAGTGTTTGTTGGTTCTTGCTGTGTGCGTTTGGTATTAAATGCAGGATGTGGGCAGTGTAAGGAGGGCTGAGGTGATAAGTTAATCTGGCACCACACAGTGCCTTCCTTTAACTTCCATATCAGAGCCTGATACTACTGAGAATGCCTACTCAGAGTAACTATCTGCTTTGTTATTCAGGTTGGCCCCTGTGCATGTCCTCATTGCCCAAGAGAGTGACCCTGGTACTAAAGCTGGACTAACTGGCCCCTATGCCCACTCCCCTTTCCTCCTTGAGAAAACAAGCGCCCCTTATTTGTCCTCACTGTTTCTCCTCTACCTCTTGGAGGTCATCCCATGTTCAATCCCTTCAACTTGTATCAGGCAAAAATGGAGGAGGTGGGGAATATTCTACAAGGTGTTGAGCGGAGTACAAATGAAATCTCTAAGAAGGAAGTGTGTTACTTCCAAGTCAGGCTCTCCCTAGCAGAAAAGTATTAACTGGATCAATTAATGATGAGACCATTGCAGTGCCTGGCACTGTGGCAGATTCAACTTCCAGGACCAACTATTTGAAGTTCCCCAAGCCATAAACCACATAGAAATCTGCTCCTCCCCCAACTTGGCATTTCCTAATGAGTACTGTTTGGATGCAATCATTTCTCTCCACACACCCTTTCCTCCAATTTCAACAGAATGAAAATTGCAAAGAAAAAGCCTCATAAAATACTCTATTCCTGGTCTAGTGTGTTTACCTTCCTGATTTCTGCCATTCTATTAAGGATCCCAGAACAGCCTGTCCTCTCAACAGATCAACATGCAAAGACTACGTCTAGCAGAATAGTAAGAAATAGAAAATTAAGAGGCAACAAAGATGAGATTTCTCAACTCACACACCTCTTTTCTTGCTAAGTTCATCAGAACAAAAGGCACAATGGAGTAAAAGTCTCCCTCAAAGAAAATGTTTAAAAGGTCCATTTATGCAGGATCACTGCTCTTTTGGTGGAACCTTCCTATATTCAAGGATTTATTAATGATTCTTAAGTCAACACAAAATCTAGATACATATAATGGTTTATAAATTCTACATTTGTCAATGCAAAGAGCTTAACACAGGGCAATCCCTTCGGGTCCCCTCCCACTGTGGGAGCTTTTCTGTCCTCTCAATAAATCCTGTTTCCTTAAAAAGAAAAAAGCGCTTAATGCAAAACACTCAATACCTGATTCATATTTTATAAGGGGGTGTAGGTGGTAGTCCACTTCCCTAAACTTTTCTATTTTTTTACTTTTTTGAGTTGGAGTCTCACTCCATTGCCCAGGCTGGAGTGCAGTGGCACACTCACGGCCACCCCAGTGTTGACCCACTGAGCTCCGGCGATCCTTCCGCCCCAGCCTTCCAAGTAGACGGAACTAGAGGCAGGTGCTACCATGCCTGGCTAATTTTTGTGATTTTTTTGTAGAGACAAGGTCTCACCAAGTTGCCCGGGCTGATCTCGAACTCATGGGCTCAAGCAATTCACTCGCCTCAGCCTCCCAAAGTGCTGGAATTACAGGCTGAGCCACCAAGCCCAGCCCCCTAAACTTTATTTACTCAAATTATAGGTGAAAACTCAATAGATAGGCAGTGGGTGGGGGAGGCAATGTATATAGAGGAAAAAAGACATCCAAAGAATCTACAAAGAAGTAAATTGTGTTAGTAGCTAGACTATTAATGTTACTAGCTAGGCAAGGTGGCAAGCACCTGTAGTCCCAGCTTCTCAGGAGGCTGAGGTGGGAGGATTTCTTGAGCCCAGGAGTTCAACACCAGCCTGGGCAACATAGCAAGATCTCATCTCTACAAAAAATTTAAAAATTAGCCTGGTGTGGTGGTGCATGCCTGTAGTACCAGCTACTAAGAAAGCTGAGGCAGGAGGATTACCTGAGCCAAGGAGATTGAGGCTGCAGTGAGCTATCATCTTGCCACTGCACTCCAGTCTGGGTGACAGAGTAAGACCCCCCCAACTCAAAAACAAACAAACAAAAAGCACCAATAACTTGCTGACTTAACTTTTCCTGACAGATCTAATTAGAAGGTGGCAATAAATGCTTCCAAATGTTTAATTAAAGGTGATAATTATTTCTTTTCTTAAAAAGAGATGGAGTCATATGTTTACACTGCAAAGTATAATGTTTCCTTAGTTAAAACAACATGGAAACACCTTTGTGTAACACAGGATTCAAACCAGGATTAAAAATATCTACTGCGATAAGCAGCACTTAAAGTGATTTATCAACTCTTAACTTTCATATGCCAATGCACAATGACGTCTTAAAGCCTGCCCTGCTCTGGTTATTTCCTTTAGCCATGCAGTTTTGCTATCCTTACACCTCAACAAATAGTTTCTATTCAAAATGTTATTTTCCTACCAGCATGTCTTAAGTGGATTCTTACCAAGAAAGTGGGGAAGTTTGGGGGGTTCTCTACTTTCATAGCAAGAATGCAGCAAGGATAAACTGAAACTCAGAAGAACTTGGAGACTATAGGAAATAGATAGGACCTCCCTCAACAACTAGGCAATCGTTTTCTAGATGAAGAAACCATTTAACAGATGGACTCAAGTACAATATTGCTGTTATGATACCAAAGCTTTCAATTCACTTTTTTTTTTAATGTAGAAATATGTCCTATGTTGGGAGAGTCCTGGCTACCACCACCACCCAATAAATATAATGTAGGGATGGAATTATCAGTCTTAAGCAACCCAAGGATTTTCATGTTTCAACACTGGACACAACTACTATTTCATTCCTTCCATGATTCCTCTCGGGATACCACTCTTTCTCACTAGTGCTTCTGTTTTAGAAAGCTGGTCGGTATACAAATACGGTGTCCGTGAGTCAATAAACATACTTTAGTTGCCCAAGCCTGGTGGGTCAGCCTGGTCTTGAAAGTGCCTATCAACCACCCTGATTCCGAGGGACCTGGGGGCTCATCAAGTATCTTTGCAGCAGGTGCTGTGGGCTCGAGTGCCACATGTGTGCTCGTGTGTACACACACGTACACATACACACACAGAGAGACAACTTTCTTCTTCAAAGGAAGTCTCCACCGAATTATCTCCAAGCAGAGCTCTGGTCTCTGCCCGTTTTACAATGCTGGGTTGGATTACAATCTCAGGCCAGCATCTCAGTCTGCAATCTGGGGCATTCTGATAACCCGGGCAGTGCTTTCGACAGCGCGTGCGGTTCCCAGGAGAACGTGACAAGTAGCGGGAGCCGAGGCCACCAAAGGAAGGAGGGAATGGAGAGTGGGGCTCAGAGCAAGAGGTGGATGGAGGTCAGGGGGTTGGCCGAGTCGGTTAGGGGGGTTCCTTCTTAGCAGGGGTTCTCCGATCCTCGGGGCGGCACAGGAACTGAGTAAAACTCCGGGGAGTTTCCCCAGCCGTGCGCCCCTGCACACGCTAAGACGCACGCCGCTTCCACTCACTCGCGCGTTCACTCCCGCTCACACCCACTCACACTTCAGAAACTCTCGGCGAGCTGGAGGCGCGCCCCGAGGGCAGCCGCAGCCCGGCGGCCGGGTAGCCGCGCAGGGGGGTACTCAGGACCGGCGAGCCCAGGAGGCACTTACTCGGAGGAGGTGGCGCGGGGGCGCCGGGACGCTGAGACGCGAACTGGGCGGTCTGACGGCGCGGAGCTCCTTAGTCGCTCGAGGGCTAGCGAGCGCCCGCAGACCTGAGCGGAGCGCGGGCCAGAACCGGCGGGAGAACAGGAGCCAGGGGCCGGGGGCGGGACCAGGGGCGGGGCGGGCCAAGCAGGGGAGGAGCCAGGGACCGGGGGCGGGGCAACGGACGGGGTGGGCCAGGCAGGGGAGGAGCTAGAGGTGGGGGCGGGGTCAGAGGCGCGGGGCGGAGCCTGGGCGGGGCGGAGCCTGGGCGGGGCGGAGCCTGGGAGGGGCGGGGCCTGGGCGGGGCGGGGCCTGGGCGGGGCGCAGCCGGGGTTCGGCGGGCCAGGCAGGGAGGAACAAGGAGCTGCCGACTGGGATTAAAGGAGTGTCTAGTAGGGTGGCGGACCAGACCCGGGGGCAGGGGTAGGGTAGGGACCCGGGAGCGGCAGAGCGGGTAGGGAAAGAAGAACCGAGAGGATGAAGTAGGGTGGAGTGCGAGAAGAGGAGCCAGAAAGCCGGACACTGGGGATCGGAAGTGGCCCCGGCGCGGGAGAGCGCTGAGGAGAAACCCGAACTGCCCGGCCCGCACCTCTGGGCGCTAGGGGCCAGGACTTGCTTGGGTGGTAGGCAGGAAATAAGCTACCCCTGTGCCCTTTCAGCTTCTCCAGCTGTAAAAATAAGATACCGACCTCGTAGTGTATTGAAATGGTTAAATGAGATCAAGCACATTTGCATCGTACTTGGCACTTAACACGTACGCGTAAATGTCAGCGTCAGCCGCCATGAAGATGATGATGATGATGACCCGTGAAAACTTTTAAATCCCGCCAGCTCTCTTAACCTTTGCTTTTCAGCTTCTGCTGGCCTTAAGTTCACCCGACGACGTCTGACGCGCTGCCGATTTCTGGTTTCCGCTGGCGAAGATTCAGGGCTTCCTCTCAGAGTTAAAGTCTCATTGGCTCCTGGGAGCCTGCGGTCTGAACCGCGCCCCGCGGACTCAACTGTGTCACTGGGCTATCTTGTGGAACTCTCCTAAAGGGGCATCCGAGAGACTGCACGATGGAGCAGAATCTACATCTTCCTTCTGTTGAGACCCCTGGCCCGGGGTCGCATTCTCAAAGGGAGGGAGGGACCTTCGTGGGAGTAGGAAGAATCCACGCATACCGTAAACATTCATTAAGTACCTGCTACATAGAAGCGCTGTGCAGGAGCATGGGAATATAATACCAGCAAAACAGAATGTGCGGGTCACCCTTCTAATCCGCACAACAATCTGTGATGTAGACCCCTGTAGCTACCTCAGTTTTATGAAAGGAAAGGAAGACACAGTGAAGTAAAATAGTCTACCCAAAGAAAGTTTCACATCTAGAAAGTGGTGGAGTTTAGCTTGGAGACAGGAAAGTAACCGCTTGATACGTGAAACAGACAATATCATAACACATTTGGGTTTAATGCAAAAGATAGTGATGCACCTAAGGTACAGAGGTATTTAAAAGAGGACATGGCAAGGCACAGTGGCCCACATCCGTAATCCCAGCACTTTGGGAGGCCAAGGTGAGAAAATGGCTCGAGCCCAGAAGTTCAACACCAGCTTAGACAACATAGTGAGACCTTCCCCAAACTCCAAAAATTAGTCAGGCATGGTGGTACGCACCTGTAGTCCCAGTTACTTGGAAGCCTGAGGCAGAAGGATAGCCTGAGTCCAGGAGTTTGAGGCTGTGGTGAGCCTTGATCGCACCACTGCACTCTGCCTGGGTAACAGAGACCCCATCTCAAAAAAATAAAATAAGGACCTTGTCCTGTGCTTATAGCCATGGGGAGGGAGTGTCAGGGAGATTTTTCTGGAGGAGGTGAAGTCTGAGCTGGGTTTAGAAGAAGGCACAGGCAGGTACAAGTGGAGAAGAGTCATAGTAAACATTTTCAAACGTTAAGAAGGATTGGAAGAGAATTGGAGAGGTGGATGGAGCAGAATCTAAAGCAATATACCAGGATCAAACCCAAGGGCTTTCTTCCCACAGAAGCTAAAGAGTATTAATTTGACTCTTGGTTGGTAGGAAGTCGGAAAAATTTTAAGCCTGGGAGATATGTCAAATGTTGTTCTATAAAGGCTAATCTGGAAACATAGAGGACCCCAGAGCCAGGAAACTTGCTTTAAAAAGTATTGAATAGCCGGGCTCGGTAGCTCAACCTGTAATCCCGTGCCTTTGGGAGGCTGAGGTGAGTGGATTGTCTGTGCCCGCGGGTTCGAGACCCTCCTGGGCAGGCGAGACCTCATCTCTACAATAAATCAAAAATCAGCCGTGCGTGGTAGCGCGCGCCCGTAATTCCGGCTACTCGGAAGGCTGAGGCGGAAGGATCGCCGGAGCCCAGCAGGTCGAGGCTGCGGTGGCCGGGAGCGGCCACTGCACTCCAGTCTGGGCGACAGAGTGAGACTCCAACTCAAAAAAAAACAAAAAAAAGTATTGAATAGTCGGGCCTGGTCGCGCGCGCCTGTAGTTCCTGCTACTCGGAAGGCTGAGGCGGAAGGATCGCCGGAGCCCAGCAGGTGAGGCTGCGGTGGCCGGGAGTGGCCACTGCACTCCAGTCTGCGCGACAGAGTGAGACTTCAACTCAAAAAAAAAAAAATTGAAATGACCAGGCTCGGTGGATCAGCCTATAATCCCGCGCTTTGGGTGGCCGAGGTGAGTGAATTGCCTGAGCCCGCATGTACGAGAACCGCCTGGGCAACTTGAAGAGACCGCATCTCTACAATAAATCAAAAAAATTAGGCGGGTGTGGTAGCGCACGCCTGTAGTACCAGCTACTTGGAAGGCTGAGGCAGTAGGATCAATGGAGCCCAGCAGGTCGAGGCTGCGGTGGCCTGGAGCAACCGCTGCACTCCAGTCTGGGCGACAGAGTAAGACTCCAACTCAAAAAAAAAAAAAAAGGTATTGAAATATGTCAGGGTGAGATACTGTAGTAGGCAGGATTGGTGGAATTACTGAATGATGTCCACTTCTTAATCCCCAGAACCTGTAAATGTTTCTTTACATAGCAAAAGAAATTTTGAGGTGTGATTAAGTTTAATGGCACTGAGGTGGGGATTATTTGAGTGTGTCCAATCTAGTCACGAGTCCCCTAAAATGGTAGAAGAAGAGTGGTCAAAGAAGTCTAAGTGTGAGAGGGACTCAACCTGAGCCATGGGCCAAGGACTGTGGGTAGCCTCTAGAAGCTGGGAATGGACCTCAGCTGACAGCCAACAAAAAACTAGGAATCACAGTCCTACAACCACAGGAACTGAATTCTGTCAAACAACTCAAATGAGCAACAAAATGGCTCTTTACTTAGAGCCTTTAGAAAGTAAATTTAATTTTACTTTAATTAATTCTATACTGGTGAGACCTATACTGATTTACAACCTACAGAACTGTAAAGTAATAAATTTGTGTTATTTTATATCCCTAAATTTGTGGTAATTTGTGATGGCAGCAATAGGAATCTAACACAGTTGCTAAGGACCCAAACTACATGGATGGGAAGGAGAGGATGGACTCAAGACTTAGAAAGACCTGGAGACTGATAGGCTGAGAAGGAGGCGGGGAGGAAGGCGAGTTGTCAAGGTGGGTTTCTAGACTGGCAGTCAGTCGTTGGTGGTGCTGCCCAGTGATGGGAAGGACAAAGGTACACTTTCTAAGTGCCTCTGGAATCTGCAGTGATGCAACTAAATTAGGATTAAAAGGGTTTATACAAGTTGGGCATGGTGGCTCATGCCTATAATCTCAGCACTTTGGGAGGCAGAGGTGAGAGGATTGCTTGAGTCTAGGTTTTTGAGACCAACCTGGGCAACTTGGCGAGACCTTCGTCTCTACAATAAATCAAAAAATTAGGTGGATGTGGCATATCCCGCCTATGGTTCCAGCTACATGGAAGGCTGAAGCGGAAGGATTGCCTGAACCCAGCAAGTTGAGACTGTAGTGGCTGTGAGCTTGCAACTACACTCCAACCTGGGCAACAGAGTAAGTCTCTGACTCAAAAAAAAGCGGGGGAGCGTTTATACACACCCAGCCTTCCCCACCCCCAAATAATTAGAAAATATTCCTGAACACCTATGAGCAGTGTTATTTGTCACCACCAACTGAGAATTCTAGTAATGGATCTTCCTTGTGTAAGCTGGATGTTTTTGGACAATGCACAAAGTCTTAATGAGACTTGGCTTCTACAGTGTGAGACAGGAGGAGGAGCCCCATCTGCAAGACTAATCCAAGATATCATGGTGTCTGAAACCTCAACCCCAGGTACGTTCACCACTGCTTGATTTCAGTCTCCCTTGTCCCTGGCTGCAACCTGCAGCAGCAACCCCCAGAGCCACCTCCACCTTTATTATCATCATCCCTGGCATCCCAAGCCCCAGCTACCCCCATACTTGATCCTCACACTTTTCCTTTATCAGATCTAGGCTTGCATTTCTTCCAGTTAGCTTCCTTTCCTATCCAGCCTAGCCTCGAAAGTCAACACACTCAGTCACTTCCTTGCTGGTGCTCCCTACTCCTTTGCTCCATTGTGCCCTCCTGGCAAATTTTTCTAGCATTCCACATTTTTCATACGGGCTACTTAAGAACCAAAAAGCATGAAACTTGGTCCCACTACAGACTTATGACCTCTAATCTCAGCTGAGTATTCATACAGGCTGGATAGCCTCCTGCATTGTGGATGGGAAGGTGACCCTCCTTGTCCTCAAGACATCTTTCCCACTCCCTCACTTTTCCTACTGTTTTGTTTGTGGTTTCACTCTGTTGTTTAGGCTGAAGTGCAATGGCATGATTATGACTCTCCGCAGCCTCAACCTCCTGGGCTCAAGTGATCCTCCCGCGTCAGTCTCCTAAGTAGCTGAGACTACCGGTGCATGCCACCATCCCTAGCTAATTTTTTTTATTTTTCTTGGAAACAAGGTCTCACTATGTTGCCCGTGATCTTGAACACCTGGGCTCAAGCAGTCTTCCCACCTAAAGTGCTGGGATTACAGGAATGAGCTACCATGCCCAGCCAGCACTGGCTTTTAAGAAAAGAAATAGTGGCAACCCCTTCAGGTCCCCTCCCACTGTGGGATCTTTCCTATCCTCTCAATAAATCCTGCTTTCTAAAAAAAGAAAAAAAAAATAGCTTTATTGAGAGTTGACTGGCAAGGAGATAGGAAGCAACACTCAAATCTTTCTCCCAAGGTCTGGAAGCGGGTTTTATAGGCAGAGGGTGGCTATGGGAGAGATAGGAAAATGCAATGAGGAATGATCTGATGGGGTCATGCAAAGATGTGATGCAGGTCCTTCACTCTGAAGTCCATATTGCAGCAAATTGGGGCATCCCACGCTTCTTAATTTGGTTTCTGTTCCTTGGTCCAAATACTTGGATTCTGCCTGTGGTTGGCTCTAGGGTCACAAATTGGGCATGGTTGGTCTATCTGGACATGTTCCAGCTTATATGCTCTGCAACCTGGGGTCCATTACGCTGAAAAACAACTCATCATTCCATTATATTTTATTACTGACAAAGTTGAAACAGATTGAACCAGCTCTGAAGTTACATCATCGAAAACTACTATTTGGTTTTTTTGTTTAATTTAAAGACATAGGACTTTTTCTCCACCTTATTTCATAGTGTGATGATGTTTAGAAGTTAGCAAGATAATTAACTTTGCTGTTTTGGGGGGGCCAGTAGGTACTTGGGTCATTTCCTTTTCAAGTCAGCTCTAGCATGTTTCCAATTGGCTATAAAAACATATTCAAATCTAGGAAGCTCCTAATAACTAATCAGTTATAAAGTGGCTAAAATATGTTTTGTTTTTTTAATTTTTGTCTTTGAGTTGGAGTTTCACTCTGTCACCCAGGCTGGAGTGCAGTGGCACACTCATAGTCACCCAGCATTGACCTGCTAGGCTCTGGCGATCCTTCTGCCTCAGCCTTGCAAGCAGCAGGAACTACAGGCACACACTACCACGTCCGGCTGATTTTTTTATTTATTGTAGAGACGAGGTTTTGCCAAGTTGTCTGGGCTAGTCTCGGAGCCGCAGATTCAGGCAATCCACTTGCCTCAGCCTCCCAAAGTGCTGGAATTACAGGCTGAGCCATCGAGCCCGGCCTAAAATATGTTTCAAAATAATTGTAGCTATATCTACATTAGTGAATCTTTTCAAAAACAGAAACAAAACCCAAACCCCATAAATCACATGAAGCAGATAGCTGTTACTGTAGTCGCATGCCAAAAATACCTCTCTGTGTGCCTATTTTTGCGTCTGCCCAGCTCAAGGTAAAAGAAACTAACTCTACACAAAGTTGTGAAAGTTTTAAATCTTCTGTTCCAATTTTCTCATGTATTCTTCTATCTTGCTTCAAGCCTCTATTCTGCTTCTCAATGACAGCCTCCTCTTTTTGAGGAGGAAGGAAGCAACTGCATGGCACTGTGATACAAGCAATAAAAATGTATGCACAAACACCTTGGGGGAATGGAAAAGATTTCACAAAAAAGGTTCTATGGGACAGAGTCAAAAAGAATGAACTGAATTTTGCAAGGCAGGGAGAAGAGAGACAAGAAAGATAGGTTTAACATTTTCCAGCAAGTTGCAAAGTACTGAAGCAAGGATGAGCAATTTGAATATAGCCCACAGACATGTTTATGTGACCTTCATTCTTTAACATCTTTGTCAGCGTATACTGATGAACATGCCTGATTCAAAGCATAGCTATAATTTCACCAGCCTCCAAAATCATTATCTGGTTGTCCACTGTTTCAACTCTATCTTCCAGTTCTATTATTTCTGGAGCATTATCATAAAATGTAATCTTGTTCTTAAAGTAACCATCGAGTGAGGTAAAGAATAGATATTTTTTTCTAATAGAAATCAAGGTACTGATTAGGTGGGGTAGGAGAATTATTCAATGTTATGTAAACTATTAATAGAAACTCTGGTATAGAATAGGAATCGAGGTTTTATGATCAATTACTTTTTCCTATTGCTTTAATAATAATAATATCTATCTAATTATTAACCCCCCCCCCAATGGCTATTATACATCCCTAAAGGCTATACCTCCATCTTGGAGGGTTTCTCGTTCTTTATGCAGAATTATTTACCTCTGCTGATAACATAGTCACTAAAACACATCTTTTCCTAAGAAAACTTCCTAGAACTACTGGCTTCCTCAAAGGGTGACTTTATTCACAATTGTCCCCAATTGGGTCAGCCACCCTCCCCATAAAACCAAGTTATCTGTGCATTTCCAGATGGCCACCCCTTAAGCCATTTTTCTGTAGAAATTATGTTCCCCCTAGCTAGAACCCTTATTTTCTGTGATTGCACCACTGGATTCTCTGCGTGCATGGGTTTTTTTCCCCCATCTGAACTATTTTCTCCTTTTTGACCATCTTAAATCTCATGTGAGTCTATTCCAAATACCTCAAAGACATGTTTTGTTTTGTCTTGTCATTGAAAACATAATTCTAATTTTTCTAACTCCTTTTAAGGCTGTTAAAAAAAAATTTGTGTGTGTGTGTGTGTGTATATATATACATACATATATATATATATATATGTATATATATACATATATATATATATATGGCCTAAATTCCTAACTATTGATATAGTTCTCTTTTGTGTACTTCTACCCACAAAATGCTAATCCACATTGGGAATGTTTTACTTGATTCTAACTAAGCAACCTCACCTAGTAGGTTTGTTTTTGTATTTTTGTTTGTTTGATTTCCTTTTGAGTCAGAGCCTTACTCTGTCTCCCAGGCTGGAGAGCAGTGGCACAGTCACACATCAGTGCAGCCTCAACCTTCTGGGTTCAGATAGTACTTCCACCTCAGCCTCCTGTGTAGGTGGGACTACATGAGCACATCATCACACCCAGCTAATCTATTTTTTGTGAGATGAGGTCTCACTGTATTGCCCAAGCTGGTCTCAAACTCCTGGCCTCAAGCAATCCTCTCACCTCCCAAAGTGCTGACACACCTGGCCTACCTAGCAGGTTTTGCCTCCCATGTTGTTCACCTTCAACAGCCTCACTTCTTACAGTGTAAGTATCAGCCTTCAGAGTAAAGTACTGGTGTACTACCTACTTCCAGGTCTGAGTTCTCACTCTCTCCATGACAATGACCTAATCAATTTTTAAAATTTACTCAATATTGTTGTGTGTTTAAAAATGATATCAGAGTAAAGATAGAGCTAAGATTGTGGTTGTAAAACCATTTGTTAAGATCGCAGCAAAATTTAAGGGTGTGCCATGTAGACCTTCTTTGTGAGACACCAAAATTTCTAAGAATCTTAAAGTAGTATACCACAGCAATCTCACTGGTAGAGAATAACTCATCTCAAAAAAAAAAAATATATATATATATATATATGCATGTAGCTTCTGTCTGGTGGGTTGGATTATAATTTGATATATAAGAAACCCACAACATCAAGAAAATGGAAAGATCACAAGTGGAGAGCCTAATAAAAAAATTTTAAATAAGCCGTGCACAGTGGCTCAGCCTGTAATCCCGCGCCTTTGGGAGGCTGAGGTGAGGGGATTGCCTGAGCCCGCGGGTTCGAGACCCGCCTGGGCAGCGAGACCTCATCTCTACAATAAATCAAAAAATCAGCCAGGTGTGGTAGCACCTGCCTGTAATTCCGGCTACTTGGAGGGCTGAGGCGAAAGGATTGCCGGAGCCCAGCAGGTCGAGGCTGCGGTGGCCGGGAGCAGCCACTGCACTCCAGTCTGGGCGACAGAGTGAGACTCCAACTCAAAAAAAAAAAAAGTAGACAGTTGAACCTTCAAACTTCTATGACCAGGAATCAGGCTGAGAAAACTATTCAACCGGGCGCAGTGGCTCACACCTATAATCCCAGCACTTAGGCCAAAATGGGAGGATTGCTTGAGCCTAGGCGTCTGAGATCAGCCTAGGCAACAGAGCAAGACCTCCTCTCTCTAAAAAATAATAATTAAAAAAATGACCGGTTATGGTGGTGTGCACCTATAGTCCCAGCTACTTAGAGGGCCGAGGTGGAAGGACCCCCTAATCCTGGAAGGTTGAGTCTGCATGAGCTGTGATTCTGTGCCTGTACTCCAGCCTGGCCAACAGAGTGAGACCTCAATGGAAGGGAAAGAGGGAAGGACGGAGGGAGGGAGAAAATGGAAACTATTCAGTTGAAAACATGGGTCACTTTTATGGAAAAGGAAAAATGACTCAGAGGTAGGGGGAAAAAAACTCAGAAGGAAAAACCAAGAGCTATGGAGAATTACTCCCAGGGAACAGGATTATTATTCACAGGTCTTCAGAATGAGAGGTATCTATCATACTTGAAAACCTTATTTAAGAAGCCTAATCTACATCTGGAACTGATTTAAATAATGGGATCCTGGGGCTCCAGTCTGACCTAATGCAGAACTGAAACTAATAGAGTATTTGGGGATGGGAGGAAGAAGAATATATTGCATGTGGGAGGAACATAAATAATTTATGGACAGAGAGTGGACTGTGGCAAATTTTAAATGGGCATAAGTTCTTTGACACCTCTCCCCTTCAGAGGAGTAGTGTATGGTCCCTCTTCTCTTGAATCTGGATGGGCTCTGTAAATTTTTTACCAATAGATTATGATAGAAATGACAAGTTGCTTTGTCCAATCTTAAGAGACTGTTATTTTCAACTATCTTTTGGAACATTCATCCCAGGAAACCCTGAGCAATCACGGAAGAGGTCTGGACCCTGTGGGAGAGACAATGTGGAAAGGCCTTGGAAGAAAGTCCCACCTGAGGCCAGGCTTCTGGTAATGTCTAGTAAGGTGTGTCAGTAAATCTGTCTTGGGCTCTCCAGACTAGATATGTTGGCAGCTGAATGTTACTGAGTGACCCCAGCTGATGCTACATGGAGCAGAAGAATGGCCCAGACGAGTCATCTCTGAATTCCTAACAAAACCATGGAACATTACATTATAAAATGGTTGCTATCTTAAACCACGCCAGGAGGTAGTTGGTGACGCAGCATACAAAGAAAAATTTTAGATTCAATTAACATTACTTTTGATGCTCAAATTGCTGCAAGTCTGACTAGTGGAAGTGTTTTTGGTTTGTTCCAGCACAACAAAACATTACATTATCACTGTATTAATTTGCCAGGGCTGCCAAAACAAAATACCACAGACCAGGTGGCTTACACAACAGAAACATATTTTCTTATAGTGCTGGAAGTCCAAGATCAAGGTGTTGGCACACTGGTTTCCTCTCAGGCACTTCTTGGTTTGCAGTTGACCTTCTTGCTGTGTTCTCATGTGGTCTTTTGTGTATGTGCACATCCAAGGTATCTCTCCCTCTTTACTCCCTGTACTTATAAGAACATCGGTCATATTGAATTAGAGTGCCACCCTTATGATCTCATTTAACCTTAACTACCTCTTTAAAAGCCTGTCTCCAAAAATAGTCACATTGAAAATTAGGGATTCTACATATGAATTATCCCCTTGCCGAGAAAGTTTTTCCTGGTTCCCAGCTGATCCTAGTTGAGGAATGGGGTGGTGGAAGGCTAGTGACTTCTCTATGTAGTCATCTTAAGTTTCTGAACTCACCTAGGTTTCTGTTACTATTCTGATGCACTCTGGCACTCTCCTTCAGTTATTTTCCTTAAAATGTAGCATTTTTGGCTGGGCGTAGTGGCTCATCCCTGTAATCCTGACATTTTGGGAGGCTGGACCAGGAGGATTGCTTGAGCCCAGGAGTTCAAGACCAGCCTAGGCAACTTGGGAAGACCCTGTCTCTACAAAGCAATAACAAAAAATAAGCTGGGCATGGTGATGTGCTCTTGTAGACTCAGCTACTTGGGAGGCTAAGATGAAAGGATCACTTGAGTCCAACAGGTGGGGACTTTGGTAACTGTGATAGTGCCACTGCACTCCAGCCTGGGTGACAGTGAGAATCTGACTTAAAAAAAAAAGTTTTAAATTAGGCTTCTTAAATGAGGTTTTTAAAAAAGGATGACACCTCTCATTCTGAAGACCTATGAACTAAGGAGACAGGTTTTATGCGTGCCACACAGCAAACATACAGCAGTGCAACAGAGATAGGATAACTATCTCCCTTTCAAGAAGGGAAAAACATGAGTCACATAGCATTCCCTGGCCCATAAAGATTCTGAAATTTAGCTAGGCACATGCCACCAGTTCCTTGAATAATCCTTTTCCTTAGGAAAACACTTGCTTTGTCACTCAGGCAGGAGTGCTGTGGCACCATCACAGCTTACTGTAACCTCTAACTCCTCGGCTCAAGGCATCCTCCTGCCTCAACTTCCTGGGGTAGAAGGATCACCTGAGTCCAGGAGTTAAGAGGTTACAGTGAGCACCTCATCATACCCATCTAATTCTTTGTTTTTGTAGATAGATGTAGCTATTTTGCCTAGGCCAGTCTCAAATGCCTGACATCAAGCAATCCTCCTGCCTCAGCTTCCCAAAGCACTTGGATTATGGGCATGAGCTACCTCACCCAGTCTAAAATATGCTTGTTTTTTTCGTAGTTCCGGTTGTCTTTGTGAGGGGGACGAGTGCTAGGGCCTCTAGTCTGTCATCTTCTCTGAGTCTCTATTGTCTAATATTTCTCTGTGAGTCACATTTTTCAGTTTCTGTTCACATCCAGTAACTTTTGAGAGTCAGACACCATCCTGGACCACTTCAAAGTCCAGTAGGGCAAATTCCATTCAATTTCAGGGCCTGAGAATAACGCTATGATTCAAAGATATGCTCTTTGGGATTATAGTGTCTGATTCTGCACCCAGAGTGCTACCCTCCCAAAGACATGGCATCTTTGACTGTTTTCTGTATCTATCATCTTCTCTATAATACTATTAACCTTTTTAAATTTTTATTTTGGGGGGGACTTATTTTTATCTTCTGTTCAAAATATGCTTTCATAAATTTTTATTCTCCCTTGGGTCTTTTCTAAATTTGCTTTTTCCCTCTCAATTTCATTCTTGAATAAATGCAGGTCCTGTTATACATCTTTCTACTGTCTATTCCTCTAAGTTTCTGAATTCCCAATTCCTGGGTTCATAAATGTAGATGCTATTAATTAAATTCAAGTTGGAATGTTCTGAATTAATAGTTTTCTCTGGTTCATGACTTTATTTTGGGGGGTAATTCAAGATTCAAAAAAATTGCTAACAGCAAATTTGTATGGAAAGTTTTTTTCATGTGTAGTATAAACTCCTCACATGACGATAGCAACAATTCTATGGACAAACATAGCAAAGAATGTGGGAGAGAGGTTACTGTTTTTTGGTTCAGGAGCACAGTTGTCTTATAAAGTGAAGAGCAATTTCCTTTTAAAAAATATGCACTTGGGGAGGCATTTTAAAAATTCTTTGATATCTTGTTAAATAAGACCCTTCAATTACTTGTTTTCCCTTTCATCAGTAAGCCTCCAAAGGACATCAGTTCCTCCTAAGATGGCTCCCTCTTTTCCAGAACTAATCACCCAGTGTTTTCACATCTGATCATATACAATTCCCAACACTTATTTTCTGTTCTTCAGTAGCCGGTTACGACTTGTTTTATTTCACCATTCAGAATTACATCTTCTCCTTCTGAACTCAAGCTCATGTTGGGTCACTGTCAGAACCCTTCTGCACTCTTTTAAGTACTTCCTTTTCAAGTCATTTTCTGCTCTACTGTGGGATCTTGGGGTCTTGGATGTTTATTTCCCAACTTAGATTTAAAGTTTGTTGCATTCTCTGAAATTTAATATGCTTAGACATGGTCTCTAAGTGATTTTTTAAAAAGAGATTTGTAAAGTAGTTGAAATTTAGGTGATTGTCATTATACTACAAGAATCTTACACTTTTTTTTTTTTTTTTTTTGAGTTGGAGTCTCACTCTGTTACTCAGACTGGAGTGCAGTGGCTGCTCCCAGCCACCGCAGCCTCGACCTGCTGGGCTCTAGGGATCCTTCTGCCTCAGCCTTCCAAGTAGCTGGAACTACAGGTGCACGCTACCACGCCTGGCTGATTTTTTTTTTATTTATTGTAGAGATGAGGTCTCGCCAAGTTGCCCAGGTGGGTCTCGAACCCGCGGGCTCAGGCAATCCACTCACTTCAGCCTCCCAAAGCCCGAGATTACAGGCTGAGCCATCAAGCCTGGCTGAATCTTACACTTTTAACTATAACATACAAGGCAACATGGAATGGTTGTGCAATTTATGTACCACACGGGAGGCACTGGGCTGAAATCTAGCCCTCTCTTCATTTGCTGTGTTCTGTTGTGAAACCGCATTTTCAGAAGAGCTGCCTCATTTGCGGGGCTCTACCCACCTACACACGAAGCTTTCTCTAATGTAAAGTCCAGATGGCAGTTTTCTTCAAAAAAGTTTCTCTTTAGGAGAGGCCCTTAGAGATGTTTAAAAATACTGGAAGTATTGTAGTTTTCTGTTGTCTTCATTTCTGAATGGCCACAGTAACTTGATGCATTTTCTGCAAAATACAGAACAAAACAAAAACCCCAAATACATACAACTAGATACTATTTTAAGAATATCTTTGCTCATGTACATAACAATAAACTGAAAAAAAAGGTAATCATGATGCAATTCCAGAAGTGACACTGGGGAGAAAATTGCAAAAGATTAACAAACTTAAATTTAACACATGTCAAAGGCTGATACACTGTACTGGTTGAGTTCTGTTACACAGGCCATACCTGTACATTGAACAATCAACTGTACATGAGTAAAGCATTTTTTCCACTGTGGAGATAAATGTGTTGTCATACCAACTGTTACTGTTACCTATCTGCATTTGCAGTGGGAGAACTTAAAAGCTTTCTTGTTCCAAGGAGCCTTGTGAAACAATGTGATGCTCCAACTCAGCATTAGCTCCCTGAATTATAAGATCACATACATAAAGCAGCAGCCAAGCAGAAGGGAAAAAAGTCTTGAAAGTTCAGACAGACTCATCTTTGAAAATATCTGTACTAAATCTATACACATTTAAAAAATACTAACAGGAACATTCAAATAATCTATGTTCAGTTTTTACCAGGTATTTCAAAGGGTTACATTTTAACCTTCAGCTTAATTACGTTCAAGCATCAAAAATATCTCAACAATTCAGAGGGATGTTCCCGACACAGGGCCACTTTACTCAACAAAGCAGCGCCCAAAGTCATGAAGTGCTAAAAAAGGTATAAAAATGAAGCTTCTTTTTCATTAACACACACTCAACAAAATTATCTTTGGTGTCACTTTCCTGAGCAGAATTTAAAGGAGTTTGGAAAAATATTACTCCCTAACATTTAGATTATTTTTTACTCCAGCGAATGTTACAATAAATATCCGTGTGCTTACATTTTCATGCATGGGTGCTTTTATTTTTATAGGATAATTTCTCAAAAGTAAGGTTGTTCATGGAAAAGTATGTGTATTCAATTTTAATACACAAACAGGTAACTTTGTAGCACTTTATTTCTGCCAGCAATGGTTGAGTGTGCCGATTTCCTTGCAACCTCACCAAAATGAATGTTGTTACTATTTAACCTTATATCAATCTGATGAAAACTATTATTGTTTAAAACATTCCATTACCTATTAAAGGATGAACATACTATATCCTTGACCTTTTCCATATCCAAGTCTGTGAATTGCTTATGCACAGTATGACCTTTCTCCAATAATTCTTTGATTGGGGTCTTTTGCCATATGACATTTAAATGTTTTATTAAGTAAAATATGACTGGGTTTCCAATATTGTTAAAAAGATCATTCAGCCGGGCGTAGTGGCTCATGCCTGTTATCCCAACACTTTGGGAGGCAGAGACAAGAGGATTGCCTGAGCCCATGGGTTTGAGACCAGCCTGGGGAACTTGGCGAGAATTTATCTCTACAATAAATCAAAAAAAAAGTAACCGGGTATGGTGGTATGGTGTGCCTATGTGGTTCCAGCTACTTGGAAGGCTGAGGTGGAGGGATCATCAGGGCCCAGGAGGTCGAGGCTGTGGTGATAGTGAGTGTGCCACTGTACTCCAGCCTGGGTGACAGATGAAACACTGAATTTAAAAAAAAAAAGACAAAAAAAGATCATTCTCATCCTAAGATTGTGTAAGTATTTTCTTTAATTGTATATCTCTGTATGTTTCAACTGTTGAGAACAATATGAGAAATTTCTGCAATTTTTTAAAAAAGAAGAGCAAGGGCAAAGAGAGAGCAAGTAAGGAAGATAAAGATGATTGTTCCATGGTTTTAGTTAAGAAAAATCTTACATTTTAGAAAATGAGACTTCCTATGTTGTGAATTCTTGTATTATCATAAAGCCACATTTGCAGAAAATGCACAATAAATATTCTGATGTAGCCCCTCCATGTGGATAATGAAATTTTGCGTATATGTACATCATTTTATACTTAAATGTAAATTTCAAATATTTTTATTTCCACCTTTTTTGAATAATGCTTACCTATTAAGTTAAAAAGATTGCAGAACTTGAAGAATAGGATATTTGGGAAAGTTATTAAATTCTCCTTATATTAACCAAATACAAATACAGAAATTCTCCATTTTAAAATGTCACATATTTTAAGTCAACTAAATTGACACAAATATCACTTAAAACAATAGTATGCCCCCCAAAAAGTTTCTGCATGATTGTTTATTTAAAATATTATGACTCTGAATGTAAATACATATGGGCTCACATAATTTATGGTTATTCATATAAACCCTCAATTAAAATGATTAATTGTTCATCCTCAATGTCTTTGTTCTAATAAGCATAATAGTAAATTTTCTACTGAAAGTGTTTAAAGCCTTTTGAATCTTCGTTATAAGAAATTACTGAAAAATAACTTAAGCTTAACTACATTAAACAATACTATTATTTGCAATGCTGTCACACATTTCTCCATGGCAAGATAGTCACACATGGTTATTGCACAATTTATAGGTACAGATTATTATGTGCATAAAAACTCTCTACATACTGACAGTGTTTTTGCTGCAACTTGCTCAACACATTTAAAATTGTTGAAATACAATTTACAAAATCTTTAACAATATACTTTAAGATAAAAGTATCCTGAGGATATTACAAAATTCATTTTACCAGCCCTTCATTGCTTTGCTTTAATTGACTCTTTAATTCCCAAGATAATAGTTGTCTTTATTTTATTACATAAAATGCTCTATTTTATATTTCCTATTAAACAAAATATATTTAAGCTAAATAGTATACAACTGTCCCATAAACAGTCCCATCTGCCTGCAGTCTCATTGGTTAAAATCAAGTATTTATCAAGTTTCCTATAATTCTGAATCAGAAAAGGTACAGCACAAAACAGAAATAGGGTTAGCACATTTAAGTTAAAAGCATTGTGCATTTTTAATATTTTGGTCATATTTTATAATAAAATAATATATTTTGGCAAAAATAAAATATAAGGTTTAGTTTTTTTTCTATTAATGGTAGATCTGAAGGATATTTTACATTTGTAAATACTATCTACTTAGTTTCACTGTTTTCACATTTGTTTCTAAAAACACTGCTGTAAGGTTTGCAGAATTTTGAGATTAAAGCACCTAAAAATTAAGAAATAAGATAAAATTTAAGCAAAACATTTGTTGATGCTCAAAAATCCTTTGACAAATTCACAAACTTACTTTTAAGTGTCTTATTTTATGCCAACACAGAATCTTTATTGCCTGCTAAAACTTATTTGACTTAATGCAATCTCTAAAATAATAATCTTGGAAGTCTTCTTGAAATTTATTTGAAAATAGGATGGAAATTCAAGATTAAAAAAATGAAATAACATAGTTGCAAAGAAAGTTATTCTGGTGGCAGTAGTTGTTATGGCACAAAAACACGTGAAAAGATGTAGTTTTTGCTTATATATACATAAACCCTTCAAACAAGATGCGTAAAAGAGATATTTACACACATACACACACACATATGTATACATACACATTAACTTGGGCTCCAGAGAGAAAACTGATGAAAACTTAACAAAATGAGCCATTTAGCTCATTTATCACTTAAGTTCCAATGATAAATCTAATGGAGATGTTCATTATTTGATTCTTATCCAAATGTCAATCTATCATTAAGAAGAGTTAAGAGGAAAACAGTTTGAGATGTATAAGGCTGATAATGGAAGTGACAGTGTGATGAGTTCAGTGATGAGTATTATGTACAACTGCCTTTACAAATAGGGTATTTTTACTGGGAAATTCATGCAGAGATATCTGCAGAAGAGTTTATCAACAATAAGAAAACAATGACATACGGTAACATACTATAGTAAGTATTATTACAGCAATACTTATACATTATACTTTACACAATATAATCT
Source organism: Cephalopachus bancanus (assembly GCA_027257055.1). Lineage (NCBI taxonomy): Eukaryota > Metazoa > Chordata > Mammalia > Primates > Tarsiidae > Cephalopachus > Cephalopachus bancanus. The sequence goes on along the minus strand of JAPVLO010000444.1, from coordinate 440,272 downwards.
AATTCTGAATGACCTTGGTTAATTTTTAAGGCATCAGTGCATCAAGGGCAAAGCTCCATAAAATAAATAAGAAAACAAGAAAGCATTAGCTTATTTGTAGTATAGAAAGTGATCACTGTATATTACATCTGTTGGCCACTTCCATGTAGGTAATAAATTATATATCTGATTTTGAAAATATTACAGCATAAATTTCACATCATTCTTCAACACTTCATTTAAGGGGCTAAACTGATCTGGAAGTATTCTCATTTTCATTGTTCCATCAGCTCCACAAGAGAAAATGTGATTTGCTGGTCCTGTCTCAATTTGCATCACTCCAGTTCCAATATTTCTAAAAATGGATTGCCGAGCATGTTCATTGATAAAAGTGTGGAGAAGACCAAAAGTAGAGAGACTCCAAATCTGAAAGATATTAAGAACAATATGAAAATTAGGGTTGATGATTACCTTAAGAATCCAAATGAAAATTTTAGGCCTACCTTCTGGTATAAATAAGGAATTTCCAAACAGAAGTGGAGAAAAATCTGCGTGGGCCTAAGATCATAACACCTTGATTCTTTATAGGGTATTAAAACTTAGCAATTGCTTTACCATTATTAAGTGCTTAAAAATCCATCCAGTAAGAATGCAAAAGAGAAAACTTAAGTTCAAAGAGGTTAAGTGTACAATGTTATAAAAATGTATAATGCTATAGGGATTACAGTCAAGGTTTCCTATCTCTCAGCAGAGCTTTTGCTGTGTAGTTATATAGTAGGGAAATCCCTTCTCTGTAATATTGAATGCTCATCAGAAGATCAGAACAGCTAGAAAGAGGGAAGAAATTGACACCTAGAAGCCCTCACACCAAAGCTATGCTTTAACCATAAGACAAAGTAAACCACTAAAGCTTCAGATATTTAATTTACTAAGATTTTCTACTTTCAGCCCTTATCAAAATAAATGTGGCTGTTTTTAAAACAAATTATTAGCATTTTCACTTAACTGGAGGACCTAAGTGCTTTCAGGACATATATTTTAGGCTTAAAGAAACCAATTTATTTCCTGATATTACTGGAGATCACTTAAAAAAATCTTTCTTTCTTTAAGAATTCAATAATTTCTACTATCCTGAACATGAATTCATTAAATTATGGCTTTTGAATACACTATATATTTAAAATCCTTTTTTAACCTTCATTAAACAATACACATAAAATCAGAGTATAAACTAAAGAACTAATCTAAAACTAACTACGACTCACTCTCAACTGGAAGCAGTCCAAATAAGAAACTAGTTTCAAACTGAAGGAAACAATTTTGTTGGTATATATATTTGATTTTAAGAAAAGCCTTTTTTTTGGAGTCAAAGCCTCACTCTGCCACACAGGCTAGAGTGCAGTGATCTTACCCCCTCAGCCTGCCAAGCAGCTGGGACTATAGGCATGCACCACCACTCCCAATTAAATTTTTGATTTGTTGTAGAGAGGACTCGCTATGCTGCCTTGGCTGGTTTCAAACTCCTGGGCTCAAGCAATCCTCCTGCTTCAGCCTCTGAGAATGCTAGGATTACAGGCGTGAGCCACTGCACCCAGCCAAGAAAAGCTTTTTAAAAATTCTGTAATTCTAGTTTTTTTTTTCCTGGCTGAGAATTATGAAAAAAATTTGCTAGTTCTAAAAATTCAAGTCCACCTTATTGCACCAAATATTCTCGTTAGTGCTTACATTAATAAATTCTAGGAAACTCAGTTAGGCATGGTGGCTTAACCTATAATCCCAGCACTTCAGGAGGCCGAGGTGGGAGAACTGATTGAGCCCAGGAGTCTGAGATCAGCTTGGCAACATAGTGAGCCCTCATCTCTTAAAAAAAATTAAGAAAGAAAGAAAAAGGCCAGGCACAATGGCTCACACCTATAATTCCAGCACTTTGGGAGGCCAAGGTGAGAGGATTGCCTGAGCCCACGGTTTTGAGACCAGCCTGGGCAACTTGGTGAGATCTCCATCTCTACAAGAAATCAAAAAGTTAGCCAGGCATGGTGGCACATGCCTGTAGTTGCAGCTACTTGGAAGGCTGAAGCGGAAGGATCGCCTGAGGTCAGTAGATCGACGCTGTGGTGGCCCTGAGTGGGTGCCACTGCACTCCAGCCTGGGTGACAGAGTGAGACTTCAACTCCAAACCCCCTCGCAATCAAAAAAACAAAGACAGACATAAAAATAATAACAAATTTGAGGTATCTAAACCACTCACACCTAAGGTTACTTATCATTAAAATAACACAGGGACTAGACTAAACTGACTTATCCATTTCCAAGTGGGGTCAGAAGACTTATTAAAATCATTAGACATGTTGTAAAAATGATGATTTCAGAGTCTTACCAATGGAGTATTTCTGGGATGGGACTCAACAATTTGCATTTCTAATAAGCTGCTTAACATTTTTTAACAAGCAGCTTAACATTTTAAATAATTTCTCCAAGTTTTAAACACAATGGAGTCTGAAAAGAACTGCTCAAGGCAGGATTTATCCAAGTATATTCAGAATTCTTGAATTAGGCACTGAGTGGTTGGCTACTGATGTTATAGTACATGGAAAAATGGGGAGCAATATGGGATAAAGAAAATATCAGTGGATTTCTCAGTACCTGAAAATTAAATTCAGTAAATTATATAACTTTGAGGATGGAGTAAAGACTAATTGTAATACATAAACTATATTTTTATCCAAAGAAAATTTAGTTATTTAGCATAAATCAATTAAGCATTCTTTGAAACAACTGAAAAACAGAAAATTTTCAAGTTAAATATTATTTCATTCACAAAAGGCTTATTAAATAGAAACTAGCCTCACTCTGCCACACAGGCTGGAGTGCAGTAATCTTGCCCCCTCAGCCTGCCAAGTAGCTGGGACTACAGGCAGGCACCACCACTCCCAACTTGTTGTAGTGAGGACTCGCTATGCTGCCTTGGCTGTAGCACTGCTGACTACAAAGGTAACTAATATTACTATGACTTAAATAGACTGGTGTCATCAATATGATTAAAGGCTTCTGAAGATTCTTTTTATATTGTAGATCTTGTACATCAACTGTGTCTACCTTTACATTGCCTTCAGCAGATCCTGTAACAAAGTACTCTTCAGTTGGATCAATAGCGATGGCCTTGATGGGAGAATCATGGCTCTGGAAAAGTCGTTTCTGTTGTCGTTGGCGAAGGTCAAATACACATGTAAAACCTTTTCTGCCACCTGATATTAGCAGCTGATGTTTTGGAGCATACGCTAAAACTGTGGCTCCACTATCATGGCAGGTAAAAGCTAAAGGTAAACAAAACAAGACAACTCATTTAATAATAAACACACTTCTGGCTTTGGGCCAGCATGCAATAGTAGACCAGATTTGCTCTCCTGCCTGAATTTAAAAATCAAATGAAATATTAAAAACAGTGATTTGAGACACTGGACGTCAGGCAATGAAGAAGAATGATCTTGGAGAGATGGAAAAAAACTGTATGACTCATACACCGGCCCTAGCTTATTGTCCTAGAGTTTTCTTAGTTGAGCTGGGTGCTATTCCCGCTATAGTGGAAAACCTAATTCACAAAGCATAATTGGGTAAAGTACTCAGAAGAGGTTGCCTCAGTAGTGAAGCAAAATCAGCCCTAGACCAAATGCTGCTTTGGTCCCGTTTAACCAAGGCCCCCTCCAAATACAACTATTTCCAAGTAACTGAGCCTTGTCTCAGAACAAAGCTCAAAAATATTTACAGAATACAAAATAATCAGCACTTAATAAGATAAGAGTCACAATGCCTGATATTTAACAATAAATTATCAAGAATGCAAAGCAGAATATAATCCATAAGGAGAAGAAAAACACTTCAATCGAAACTAACCCAGAAATGACACAGATGGTAGAATTAGTAGATAAAAAAATTAAAGTCATCATAACTGTACTCCATATGTTCACAAAGCTGGATGAAATACTGAGCAAGCAGAGACATAAAAGAGTACAGATCAAAATCTTAAGAGATCAAAATTATAGTGCTCAAATTTAAAAATATATACTGGATGGGATTAATAATACATTAAACATTGCAAACAATTAGTGAATCTAAAGATATACTAATGAAATATCAGAAATATAAAAATACAATTACTATTTTTCTTTTTTAAAAAAGAGCACAGATTAACAAATTTTAGGGGGAAAATGTTTATATAGCTCAAGAGAATATAGCATAATGAAGAGTTAGGAATCTGTAATCAGACTACCTGGATTTAAATCCTGGTTTCTGTTTGGGTCTAAATGCATACAGTAGGTGAATCATTTACTTAATGATTATCAGTTTCATCATTTGTAAAAGAGAAAATAATATCACCTACCTAATAAAGGATTAAATTAGTTAATGTATGCAAAGCATGTATCTATGGCATATATTAATCAATCAATAAACTTTAGTTGTTATTATTGTAAGACTCCAAACAAAACTAATATAGAGAAGGGACTTTAACCAGCATTTTGAGATATAACTTTCCCAAAGTGCACAAATTTCAAGTGTACATCTTGAGGAACTATGACATATGGATACATCTGTGTAATTATCACTAAGATCAGGATATAGAATATTTTTATCATTCCAGACGGTTTCCTCAAGCCCCTTCATAGTCAATTCTCCTCTCCAACAAAGGTAATCACTATTCTGATTTCCATCCAATTAGTTTTGCCTTCTTGACCTTCATATAAATGAAATTTTACAGTATATACTCTTTCATGTCTGGCTTCTTTCCTTCAATGTGATGTTTTAGAGATTAATCAATATTGTCCCATGTATTGGTATATCATGCTTCTTTAAAATTTGATAAATAGTATTCCATTACACAAAAATATCAGTCTTCTGTTGGACATCTGTGTTGTTTTCAGGTTTTGGCTATTATTATTATTATTTTTTTTTTTTGAGTAGGAGTCTCACTTTGTTACCCAGGCTGGAGTGCAGTGGCACACTCATGGCCACCCCAGCATTGACCTGCTGGATTCCAGCGATCCTTCCACCTCAGCCTTTCAGGTAGCCAGAATACAGGCACGTGCTACCATGCCAATTTTTTTTTCTTTTTATTGTAGAGACAAGGTCTTGTTAAGTTGCCCAGGTTGGTCTCAAATCCGCAGGGTCAGGCAATCCACTCACCTCGGCCTCAAAGTGCTGGGGTTACAGGCTGAGCCACTGAGCCTGGCCTTGGCTATTATTTTTAAAATTCTTGAATATATCATTTCTCTCATAGATGGCGTTTTTGGTGTTATATCTAAAAATTCATTACCAAACCCAAGTCACCTAGATTTTCTATGATTTCTTCTAGAAGTTTTATCATTTTACATATAGGTTTATGATCTATTTTAGGTTAATTTTTATGAAAGGCAAAGCTAGAACAATTGACATTCAATTGTTCTAGCACTAGTTGTTGAAAAATCCATATCCTTTCTCCACCAAATTGCCTTTGTGACTTTATCAAAGATCAGTCTGTATATGTCTATTACTGAGGTTCCTATTCTGTTCCATGATCTGTGTGCCTATTCTTAAGCTAATACCATAACGTTTTGATTACTGTAGCTTTATAGTAAGTCCTGAAATCAGATAGTGTGGTGTGAGTTTCCCAAGTATGTTTTTCTTCAGTATTTCACTGAGTAATCTAGGTCTTTTTCTTTTCATCTGTATTTTAGATCAGCTTGCTCATAGCTACAAAATAGCAGGTTGGGGTTTTGATTAGGATTGTATTCAATCTATAAAGTTAGGAGGAAATGACATTTTAATTATATTGCATTACTACTGCTGGAAGTGTTCTCAAAAGCAGAGGAAAGTCATGACATTACAAGAGTTATTGATATGCAGATTGAGTTCTGAAGCTGAGGTTACCTGCCATTTCAGACAGATAATTCATCTTGTAAACTGATACTGCTATAATCTTACAGTATCCATATAGTATAGTGCTTTATTTTCTCTTCCTTATGATTTTCTTAATACCAGTTTTTCTCTAGCATACTTTATTGTAAAAATACAGTATATAATATAGATAACATACAAAATATGTGTTCACTGACTTTATGTTATTGGTAAGATTTCAGTCAACAGTGGGCTATTAGTAGTTAAGTTTTTGGGGAGTGAAAAGTTATATGTAGATTTTTGACTGTGTAAAATTCAGTATCCCTAATCCCTGTGTTCTTCAAGGGTCAACTGCATATATTGACTTTGTATCCTATGACCTTGACCTTTCAATGTATCCTTTAAACTTATACATTAGTTTCAAGAATTTCTTCTGCACATTCTTTAAGATATTCTACACAAAACAATTATGTCATCTGTGATTAAGACAATTTTATTTCTTCCCTTCCAACCTATAAACATTTTATTTCCTATTCTTACATTATTGCATTAGCTAGGGCTTCCAATACAATGTTGACTAGGAGTGAATAGTAGTGAGAAGGGATATAATACTGAGTGGTAACTCATGTTTACAATACTGACCCGTGGCTATCAGATTCAAAGTAAACACAAATGATTTTTGTTTTATTTATGTTCCACTATCCATTATCATATAATGAATTATGTATACTGCATCTTTTTGTTTTCAAATTCTGCCATTGTGGGAAAAATAAACCTCACAGGCTAATGAATACCTGTATCATTAAAAACAAATCTATTTTTACTTTATGAATTTTTTGACTTCCAAAATTTATAAAATACTTTCAAAACTTACCATGGACTAAACTATTGGCAGGTGTTACAAGAGTATCCCACAAACATATATTTCTGGAAAAAAAAAATTACTTCTTGAGTGACACAAAAAGTTAACAACAAAAAATAAGTAAAATAAGTATACATACAGAACATCTGAAACTTGCTCTCACAGATGGTTCTTAAATTTATAAAAACATCAAATATAAGTAACCAACAAATTTACAATCTTTATACATAATTTAAATCTACTAGCTTACAAAACTGAATACATTTAGATTATATATATGCATTTACAAATACTACTGTATGAAGGTTGAATATGGAAACTACTTTTTGTACTTTCACTGATTCTCTAACCTAACAGCTGGACATGCATACACAAATATCAAGGGACAGAATTTTCTTGAGCACAGAGAAAAATGTATTTCTCCTATATGGAGGCACCAATATATGCAAGGAATTTCCTTTTTTTTTTTTTTTTTTAATTGGAGTCTCACTCTGTTGCCCAGACTGGAGTGCAGTGGCCGCTCCCGGCCACTGCAGCCTTGACCTGCTGGGCTCTGGCGATCCTTCCACCTCAGCCTTCTGAGTAGCTGGAATTACAGGCATGCGCTACCACGCCCAGCTAATTTTTTGATTTTATTGTAGAGATGAGGTCTCGCCTGCCCAAGCGGGTCTCGAACCCACGGGCTCAGGCAATCCACTCACCTCAGCCTCCCAAAGGCGCGGGATTACAGGCTCAGCCACCGAGCCCAGCATATGCAAGGAATTTCTAGGGAAGGTGGGCCAAGGAATCCATAGTTCTCCAATCCTGTTTCTAGTGAAAAGTCAAGTCTTATAGATAAACATAAAAGTTAAACAACCTCAGTAGGTCTTGATCTCAGAATTCAGTTGTGTAAGAGAAGCTAAAAGAAAGTTGAGGATATGGGGGTAGAAAAAGACACTTTCTTATACATTTAGCTTTCGGAGGTGGGGCTGTCACTAGCTACTGTATAACTAATAAGCCTTTCTGAATTTCTTGTTTACTTGTTATGAAACAGTGACTATCAAATATGGCCAAAGTGAGGATTAACTAAATTAACTGAATAACATGGTCAAGAAATAATAGTTCCTTTTTTGCCTCAAGTTCTCTTAGTATATAGTGATTAATACAGAGAAATATTCATTCCACTAACAACCAAATCCTTTCATTTTTTTCTTTTCTTTTCTTTTTTGAGAGAGGAGTCTCACTTTGTCGCCCATGTAGGAGTGGCTCATCACAGCCTCAACCTCCTGGGCTCAAGCAATCCTTTCATCTCAGTTCCCTGAGTAGCTGGGACTACAGGTGTACACCACCATGTCTGGCTAATTTTTTATATTTTTTTGGAGAGGCGAGGTCATGCTGTGTTGCTTAGGTTGGTCTTGAACTCCTGGGTTCAAGTGATCCTCCCACCTCAGTCTCCCAAAGGGCTGGGATTACAAGCTTGAACCACCGCACCTAAAGACTTTACATCAGAATATAAAAAATACAGAAGTGGATTTTGTTTTTAATGGCATCAGAATTTTCCTAGCTTTACAACTAGAACACTAAAAATGCTCTAAGTAAGAAACAAGTCTTTACAATAAAAAACACTGTACCTAGAGGCATAATTATAAAAACAATCTTGAAACAATAAAGAAAAAAAAAGTTCAGCTGTACATTTATACACTTCAATTGCAGCTATTACTACTTACCTATTGTCAGTTGAAAGACCAGCTGTAGCTATCAGAGAGGAGGAACTAACGAAGACAAAATCATTGGCTGTTTTGTTATGACACTGCCAAGTCTGAAATGATTATAACAATAAATATCAATGCTCTCACTAAAAAATTTCACAACCAGGTAGATGTAATATTCAAAAAGTAGTCATGTAGTTTATGGCTTTCTTAAATTCCCCTAAACTTTAGAAGAGTTGCAAAAATTAACACAGAATTTTCATATACCCTTTACCTACATGGAACAATTTTTAACATTTTGCTGTATTTGTTTTGCCTCTCCTTCTTTTTCAGATATAGACACATACCCATACACACACCACACAAACTTTTCCTGGCCCATTTGTAGGCTGTATATGTCATCACCCTTTAAGAAACCCTTTGCTTTTGTTCAACCAAAGTTCCAAGGGAAACATAAGGAGATTAAACTTCAAATTTTTCCCTTAGTATAATCAGTGAAAATTTTTGTCTTAGAAGATAGAAACCAGGATTTTAGATCATCATAGACTGAACTGTCTGTTAAAAAACTGACATCATGCATTTTTCAGAAATATTTAAACTTTGAAATAATTATTCAAATACATGAAAAAAATTAATAGCACCAAAACTAGAAAAGGTATAGTATTTCTCAATATTCTATCAAATAATAAACTTTAGAAATTATAAAAGGTTTAGCCAACTATAAAAGCTTCCAAGTTATGTTTAACTTTCTTTAATAAAAAATGAATTAAGTATGACAAAATCACCACACCAAAGATATTTTTTCCTTTGAGCCACCTCTTCATTCCCCTGGAACACCACTAGAGCTGGGTAGATGATGCACCCGTAAAACAAACAAAATCTACATTAATCTGCAAAAGCCAGTTATGCACATTTTAATCCAATTTATTTATTTTTTTACTTAATCCCCAATGTGATAGCATAATTTAGCTTTTTAAAAGTTAAGAAAGCAAACAGTCTCATGGGAACATTAACTTGTACATCTAAATCTGCCGACTTAATGAAAATATAAGAAAAAGTTAATACTCTTTCAAGATATCCTAGCCAATTCTCCCTTGCTTGCTTTCACTTAGATTAGTACTGTATTGCAGCATTTAACCTTGGGCATATTACCAGAATCTTAGCTTATGTTCTTAACTTCTTACTGATAGGTATTACTTATAGTACTATGAAGGGCTTCACTGAAGAATATATTAAATATAAATTCGACTTTCTATGAAACCATAGAAGGTTCATTAACCCATACAGTTCTGAATAGAGATGTATCAATATTCTGTTTAAAAAGAGATGAATGAGAAAATAACAGTATCAGCTATAGGATGTTGTTTCTACTTTGTTCATTCATAAGAGATAACTGTAAAAAAATAACCACATGTATTGGTCTGTTAGTCATTATATTTAGGTATAATACTCAGCTCAGTGAGGTTAGAAAAGGGTTCCAGTAATTCATGGGTTGCATGGGTCTCTGGAGGTGCCATATTGGGTCTATACACATTAACTTTCCAAACTACCAGAGAATAAGGATTTTTATTCTTCATGAAGCAATTGTCACTTAGTACAAGGACAAGAGCTTACATTAAAGTGACTGGGTACATAGGATGAGATAGTATTAATTGGCTTTAATATTTCTTGCCACAAATATATATTCTTGATTTCTCTAAAATAAAAATTCAAATTTTAATTAAAGGTAGATATTCTTGGCTTACCAGGTATGGCTTAGGCATGCTTCCAGTAACTGGACAACATTTCCAGTTTGTCTGATACAAACTTAAATATCCATCTGCATCAACTATTCCAAACTTAGAGAAAAAATTTTTTTTAATGTTTAATATAAATATAAAAGCACATATTTATCCCTCCCACCATGACACCCACATTTGACTTGTAAATATTTGACTGATATATCATTTGATTTTTCACTTCACCTATGAATGGATCTAATACAGAAAAACATTTAGCTACTGCTTTAAAAAAAAAAAAATTCCAGGTGGACATAATGGGAACAAACATCAGATATCCATTTTATTATACTAACCTACAGCACAGTCTATATATTCTCTATAAGTACTACAAAAGTAGGATACTAGATTAACACATTAAGCTATCTGACAAAGCTTTATCATTCATAAGACAGAAAACTGTTCATTTTGAAAAAGACAAAATAAAGACTTTCAGAAACATACAATAAGGAAAACATAAACAAGAGTAGAAAGCAAAATAAAATAAGGATTATCACAGTAAAAGAATTCTTACTATGGGAACTCAGGGCAATTTTGATTGGAAAGCCAATAAAATAATCCAGTAAGAGAGTATGTGATACAGAACTAAAAGCATGAGTAATATGGCTAAATTTTTTTCTTTAGACTACAAAAATGTGTGCTTATATAAAATATATAAAATAAATGTCTACTTTTGGATTTTCCCCTAGCTCCAGATCTAACACTTATTAGCAATTCAGATTTGTTTCTATGAATATTCAAAAATTCACATATAGAGCACTTAAAAATTAGGATCATAATATACAGTTCTACAATTACATTTTTGATGTATTGTAAGTATCTCTTTCATGTCACTACATGTAAGTCTAGCTCATTCTTGTGTAGTATCACACTGCATATGTATGCATATTTGCATTATAATTTAAAACTTTCCCTTTATAGAAAGTTTTCAATTTTTCCTATTATAAAAAGTGCTGCTTTGAAAATTTTTATACATATACCTTTGCACAACTATGTAGGACAGACATCTAGAAATGGGAAAGCTTTGTCAAAGAGCATCATTTAAAATTAATACATGATGCCAAAATTAAATCCTACGCAGTAATATGAAGTTATACCCATATTTTGTTTACACTTTAGTCAACATTGGATATTATTAAAATCTAAAATATCTGTCAGCCAGGCTCGGTGGCTTAGCCTGCAATCCCAGTGCTTTGGGAGGCTGAGGTGAGTGGATTGCCTTTTCGAGACTCGCCTGGGCAACTTGGCGAGACCTCATCTCTACAATAAATCAAAAATTAGCCGGGCATGGTAGCACGTGCCTGTAGTTCCAGCTACTTGGAAGGCTGAGGTGGAAGGATCGCTGGACCGCAGCAGGTAGAGGCTGCAGTGGCTGGGAGCAGCTGCTGTACTCCAGTCTGGGTAACAGAGTGAGACTCCAACTCAAAAAAAAAAAAAAGACAGAGCCGAGTTTTGTGGCTCAGCCTGTAATCCCGCACTTTGGGAGGCTGAGGTGAGTGGATTGCCTGAGCCTGCGGGTTCGAGACCCGCCCGGGCAATTTGGCGAGATGTCATCTCTACAATAAATCAAAAAATTAAGCTGGGCGTAGTGGTGCGCGCCTGTAGTTCCAGATACTTGGAAGGCTGAAGCGGAAGGATCACCGGAGCCCAGCAGGTCGAGGCTGTGGTGGCTAGGAGCGGCCACTGCACTCCAGCTTGGGTGACAGAGTGAGACTCCAACTCAAAAAAAAATGTCAATTTTATCCAGTAAAAAAAAAATCTAATTTTAATTTGTATTTCTTCAGTTATTAGTGACAGTTATTCACCAAGCATAGCTTTTTGGTAAATTGACTGTTCATATCCTTTGTCTACTTCTCTATTTGTTTTTTTAAAAAGTCTGATAGAAAGGGCTAATATAATAATGTTAACTTATTGTTTTTATATTTGTTACAGATATTTTTTCCAGAGTCTATTCCTTTTTCTAGTTTATCTTATGTTTTCTGGAGTAGATCTAGGTATCTTCTTTATTTTATTTTTTTATTTTAAAATTTTTTTTTCTTCTAGATGAGGTCTCACCAAGTTACCCAGGCTTGGTCTTGAACCTCTGGGCTCAGGCAATTCTCTAGCCTCTGCCACCCAGTGCTGGGATTACAGGCATCAGCTACTGTGCCTGGCTAAATCTAAGTATCTTCTTCAGAAAGGGTATACAAATGAAATGTGTTAAGTCCCTGCATACCTAAAAATATGCTTATTATGCTGTCAAATTTGAATGGTATGGGTGGGCACAGACTCAATTCTGACGGATTCCTTATTCATCAGAATTCTGTGGATATTGTTCTACTGTCCATTTGTCATCTTTGAGTAGGTCGATGCCATTGATTTGGAAGAAGCTATAAGTAATCATTTGCACCTCTACTTCTTTGAGAAGCTTGTAAGATTCTCTCTTTATTCTTGAACTGAAAAATGAAAGATAATCAGGATGCCTGCAGGTATATGCTGCTTCTCAATACTTCCGCCTAGTACTTGGTAGGCACTTTTTTCCTTTGCTTTGGGAAAATATTTGTTACTCCTTTGCATATTGCTTCTGCTTTGTTATTTTTTTCTTCTTCTGAAATATTTCCTAAGTTATTTTCCCATGGGATAATTTCTTAATTTGTGGTTCCTAATTACAAACCAACTACTCCCATTCTGCTGCTCAGCTTTTCTAATAAGGAGCCCCTACTGGTCAAAATTCTGGGTAATGTTTTTAATTTCCTTGAACTCTTTCCTATTCTCCTACTGACCTTGTTTCAAACTAGTCTGTTTCTGTTTTGTAAATGCAATATAATTCCTGAATCTCTATGAGGAATTGTTCTCATAGGTCATTTATTTTGCTTAATGTTCACTGACTTTTGGCTGTCTATTTCTACTCATAACTGAATACAAGATTCATCAGAATTATTGTGATACAATGTGGGTCATCTCTTCCATTCACCTCCAAAGAATTCCTTATTACTCCAAAGAGACTGCGCCTATATGGAAGGCTGCAGTGAGTGTTAAAGCTGAAAAATAAGTAGATTGTAGAAGGTCTTAAATACTATAACATGAAAAGCCTTGAAGGGTTACTGAAAAAGCAGTAAGATCGTATCGCTACTGTAGTTATATAACTTTGTTGGCAAGATGCAATAGAGAGATAAGGATTGAGGCATATAAACTAGATAAGAGCAATATACTATGAACCAATGGAAAAGCATGACAACGTAAAGGACACTGATATGGAATACAACTGAAAATATACATATTTAGAATATATATAAATTTATATTTATATTTATACTTAAGAAAAAAAGCTTCCAGCTATTTCTGTTAAATTGTAAAAAATCTACTCAAACTATTTAATCTTTAACCCAGCAATAGCAATACATAAATAACAAATAATCTAAATATGAATCAACTATAAATAGTAATTGTTGTATGGTTTATTGCTTCTATATTTTTACATGTGTTAACTCATCAGGTGATAGGTACTAAACCAATAAGTCTTTACTCAAAGATCAGTTGATAAACTAACCAAATAGAATAACAACATAAAAGAATGTATTTTTTGATATCCTGCATACTTGCTTACGAGTTTTCTGAAAAGACAGGAAATTTCTTTTACCAGAAAAAAAAAAAAGACTTATTCAGGCCAGACACAGTGGCTCATGCCTGTAATCCCAGCACTTTGGGAGGCAGAGGTTAAGAGACTGCCTAAGCCCAGAGGTTTGAAGCCAGCCTTGGGCAGCTTGATGAGACCTCGTCTCTACAATAAATAGATAAAAAATCAGCCATGCGTGATGGGACATGTCTGTGGTTCCAGCTACTTGGAAGGCTGAGGTGGAAGGATTGTCTGAGCCCAGCAGGTCGAGGCTGTGGTAGTCATGAGCATGCCACTACACTCCAGCCTGGGTGACAGAATGAGACTCCAACTCAAGAAGAAAAAAAAAAGACTTACTCACTAAATTCCTCACATTTCCCATTAAAGAGCAAAGAATGTTGCTAATTGGTATTAAGAAATATGCTCTCAATTTTTTTCACAACTACCTGAAATTACACTGACTTTTATGAAATGAAAATAGAGTCATGTGGCAAACACGGTGGACAAAAAAGGTAGCACACAATGATTCAAGTAACTTGTGAGGAGGGTTTAAGGTTAGGAGGCTAAGGGGAAAGAAAAAAAAGATGTACCATCAGTTAGGGTCTGTGGGAGTAATTTTTGGTGGAGACAAAGAACATGCCAATGTAACCTTTAATAGTTGTTTAAAGGGCTATGAGATATTAGGAACAGAAAGAGGCAGTTTGAGGAAAATAGGATTACGGAAGGTGAAGACAATGAAAGATGGTCTAGAGAAGGGTTGGCAAACTCTTCTTTTGCAACAGGATCTTGCTCAGTTGCTTAGGCTGGAGTGCATGATCACAGCTCACTTTAACTTTGAACTCCTGGGTCCGAGCAATCTTCCTGCCTCAGTGTCCTCAATAAGTAAGACGACAGACATGTGCCACCATCCCAGGTTAATTTTTCCTTTTTCTTTTTTGACAGAGATGGGGTCTTGCTATGTTGGAAGATTATTTTCTTAAATGGCCATATATAAATATTTTAGGCTTGCCAGCTATAAACTCTTTGTCCTGTTGACATCTGCTGTTATGGGGAAAATAGCTATATAAAACAAATAATGAATGAGGTAACTGTGATCCAACAAAACTTTATTTACAAAACAGGTGGTCGGGCTGAAGTTTGCTGATGCCCTGTTTTAGAGCAGTATCTCTCAAAACTTTAATGCACACACAAATCACAACAGTATCTGGTTAAAATGTAGACAATCATTCAGTAGATCTGGAGAAGGGTCAATAGTAAGCATTTCTAACAAGCTCCCAGATGTCACTTGCTGCTGGTTCATACTTAGAGTAGGTTCCAAAGGATAAAAAAAAGTGGGAGCATTTACTAATCAGACATACACTATAAGGTGAAACTTCAAAGCATGATTTGGTCTGATAAAAAAATAAAGTGAACCTAAAATCATTTGGTTCTTAAGAACTGCTTAAATGAATTTTAATAGACATATATATATAACATACTCCCAGGAAAACCAAATGAATTTAAGCATTCTTTGAGAAGAATTTTAAAAATTCATATAGATCAATACTTACTATAAGCCAGCTGAGCTCTCCTCTCCTCAGAAACCCAAACAAGTAATATTTATAAACCTTCAACACAATTAACTCTTTTCAGCATCACAATTTTATATACTACCTTGTTTCCCTGATAGTTAAATCTCATTCTTGTAATTCTTGAATTGCCACCAGATCGGAAACAGGTTATTTGTTGAGAATGGCCCCATTCAAACATTCTCACACTTCCGTCTTGAGCTCCTGTCAGATCTGCATTATAATAGGGCAAAAATTGCATATTTATTTGAAGCACTACTGGGAAAATTTATTTTCTTAAAACAACTTGAAAATGTTTATGGAAGAAAAACCAAGAAATTAATCATAGTCAATTTATATAAATTTACCTTCAAATGAAATTTCATTTGAATATTTAATCCTAAAAACAGATATATTATTTTTTTTAATTTTTATTTAATTTTTAAAAATAGAGATGAAGTCTTGCTATGTTGCCCAAGCTAGTCTTTAACTCCTGGTCTCAAGTGATCTTCATGACTCGGTATCCCAAAGTGCTGGGATTATAGGCATGAGCCACCACATCTAGCCAATTGTACTATAATTTATATATTTTTCTCTAGGAAAAAATGTCAGATTATAAAAAGTTGTAATGCCATGGTAAAAAAATTTTTTAAAAAAATTTATCCTAATTGATTTAGTATCTCAAATATATGCTCTCTGTTTGTTTTTAATTATTTATTTAATTTTTAGTTTTTATTATTTTAGAGATGAGGGTCTCCCTATGTTGTCCAGGCTGGTTTTGAACTTCTGGGCTTGAGTGACCGTCCACCTCAGCTTCCCAAAGTGCTGGCATTACAGGCAAGAGCCACTGGCCCCACTGTATTTGCTTAAGAGATGGGGTCTCATGACTGGGTGCAGTGACTCATGCCTGTAATCCCAACAACTTGGGAGGCTGAGGTAGGAGGATTGCTTGAGGCCAGGAGTTCAAGACCAACCTGGGCAACAGGGAGACACTGTCTATACAAATTATTTAAATAAATTAAATAAATAACATTTCTTCCCCAAACTGTGATACAACCTTTTCAAAACTTCCAAATATATCACACTCCCAGACTTTAAGCTTTATTATAAAGGTACAATAATCAAAATCGCCTGGTATTGGTACAAGAAAAGGCATACAGACCAATGGAACAGGATAAAGATTCTGAAAGCAAAACCTCAATTTCTTAACCAACTCATCTTAGACAAAGCCTCCACCAACAACCACTGGGGAAAGGAGAACCTATTCAGTAAATGGTGCTGGGAAAACTGGCTGACCACATACAGAAGATTCAAACAAGACCCCTACCTATCACCACATATAAAAATCAACTCTAAATGGATCAAAGACCTAATGCAAAACTCCAAACTATAAGAACCTTAGAAAACGCAGGAGACATCCTTATGGAAATTGGAACTGGCAACCAATTCCTGTTCAAAACCCCAAGTGCCCATGCTACAAGAGATAAGATAGACAAGTGGGACCTCACTAAATTGACAAGCTTCTGCAAAGCAAAAGAAACCATCAAGAGAGTGGGGAGACAGTCCACAGAATGTCTGCTAACTGTATAACTGAAAAAGGGCTAACATCCGGGAGATCTACAAGGAACTCAAACGTGATGAAAGGAAAAAACTAACCCAACTAAAAAGTGGGCAAAAGACATGAATAGGCACTTCTCAAAAGAAGATATACAGGCAGTCAACAGACACATGAAAAAGTGCTCAGTCTCACTAATCATCAGAAAAATGCAAATCAAAACCACACTGAGATACCACCTAACTCCAGTAACAACAGCCATCATTAATAAACCAAACAACAACAGATACTGGTAAGATGCGGAGAAAAAGAAATGCTTCTACACTGCTGGTGGGAATGCAAAGTAGTGCAACCTCTTTGGAAAACAGTGTGGCGATTTCTGAAAGAACTAGAAATTGACCTTCCATATGACCCAGCAATCCCCCTATTGAGAATATACCCGGAGGAACTCATTCTACAAAAAAGATACCTGCACCCACATGTTTTCTGCAGCACTATTCACACAATAGCAAAAACATGGAACCAATTGTACTGCCCATTGAAACTGAACTGGATACAAAAAAAAAATGTGATACATATACACAATGGAATATTATGCATCATAAAGAGGGACAAACATATGGACTTTGCAGCAACTTGGATTTAGAGTCTATCTACTCAATGATCTATCACAGAAGAAAGAACAGAGTACCATATGTTTTCACTCATAAGTGGACCTTGAACAATTATCATAATACTATAAGGGATTGGCAGTAGTGGGAAACTGCTGGGGGGGGGGATTGGCAGTTGAGGGAAACTGCCAGGGGTGTTGGGGGGCATACCTCATCAACAAGGTTACCTGCATAATGAACATTTGTATACCTAACTCTGAATTGTACCCCACATCTTTAAAATAAAATAAAAATTTTTTTAAAAAAGAACTAGACATTGACTTTCCATATGACCCAGCAATCCCCCTGTTGGGAATGTACCTGGAGTAACTCAAATCATTCTACAAAAAGGATACCGCACATGCATGTTCATTGCAGCACTATTCACAATAGCAAAAACATGGAACTAACCATGTTGCCCACTGAAACTGGATTGGGCAAAAAAAATGTGGTATATATACACAATGGAATATTATGCAGCTATAAAGGAGGGCAAACATATGGACTTTGCAGCAACTTGGATGGATAGAGTCTATCATACTCAGTGATCTATTACAGAAACAAAGATCAAAGTACACATGTTCTCACTCATAACATTTACTATAATACTATAAGAAAGGGACTGGCCGTAGCAGGATACTGCCAGGCGGGGGAGTGGGGGCAGGGGGCTACAATATCAGTATCAGGAAAACTGATCTCAAACCAGGCAAAGTGGGGACCAAAGGGAGACCCAAACTTTGCGTGTACGATGACTACTTGTATACCTAATCCTGAATTGTACCCCACATCTTTAAAGGAAAAAGAAAAGAAAAAGAAAATCAGATATGACCAGTTTTAAGAACTACTGCTGAATTTACAGAGCAAATAAGGAAACAAAACAAAACAAAAAAAGTTGGCCTGGAACTGTACATATATAGTTATCTTAATACGGTTGCCTTACAGATGAGTAAGGACTATCACCACCTTACCAGACCAGGAACCCAGAATATTTTTAGGACTTCAAGAAAAAAAGAATTCACCCAAATCTATAGACTACAGGTGAAGTCTGATGGCAAGTCTTTGGCTTGGCTTCCTAGCCACAAGAAATTATCTCTTATCTGAGATCGTTTATTAATAATATTCCAGCAAAGCAGACTTTTAAGAAGGCTGTATGATCCATCACTGCTCTTGCTGAACTTATGTCAATAAGTTTAATGAAACTAGACAGATGCTGAACATGAATCAGACTTGGTATAATTACCTTTGGTAGAATGAGGATAGCTGTAAAATGATGACCCATGCATGCATGGTCTCATCACTTTTACTCAGCTACGCCTATATACAGCCTACCATATAGTATGATTTCAACAAATATTTATGAAAAGGGAAACACAAATTAAACATTTTGAAAGAGAAAAAGAAGGACTCAGTGTGGAATAAAATACTGTTATTTATTTGGTCCTTGTCCCTAGATCCTAAGTCTCTTAGATAGCCTAGAGGACTGGAACTTTCAGTCCTACCCTACCAATCTCCAGAAAAGAGTAGGAGAGGGAGCTGGAGATTAAGTTCTATAGAAAGTCTTGAACAAGGAGATCTGAGAAACTTCTTAGTTGGCGAATATGTCTATGTGCTGGGAAGATAGCATACTCCCAACTTCAGGTGACAGAAGCTCCTGTGCTGAGGTCCCTTACAGACCTTGCCTTATATACCTCTTCACTTGCTTCCTTTATAATGTTTTGTATGATAAACATGTTTTGTATGGTAAATGTAAGTAAAGTGTTTCCCTGAATGCAAATCTTTCTAGCAAATTAAACCCAAGGAGCGAGTGGTGAGAACTCTGATTTATAGTGAGTCAGTCAGATGTATAGGTGACAACCTACAACTTGCAATTGGTGCCTGTAGTGAGGGGCAGTTTTGTAGGACTGAGCCCTTAACTCATGGGATTTGACTTGAACTCCAAGTAGATAGTGTCATAATTAACCTAAATTATAGGGCACACAGCTGGTATTCAGAGTTGGGGAATGGCTTGGGACGGAAAGAACTAACATATCTGGTATCAGAAGTATTTGTGGGATTATAGAGAAACAGAGTGTGTTTTCCCACACAGAAAATTATAAATATATTAGGCCAACTTCTAAAAAGCTTTTTGGAGTATAAGTCAAAAAGTAGAGGCTTACAATGACTAAGATCTGTTTCAATAAAACAGAAACAAACAGCTATTTTGAGATATTTCAACTTCAGGCTAATTTTTAAAAAAATTCTGTCTCATAAAATTTTTACTACATAAAAGTGTTTATTGTTGAACCAAAGTAAACTTACTGGTGAACTAAAATACTACCTGCATGTTTGTAACATGAAAAGATATGCTGAAAAAAATCCAGTGATTAATTTAATTAGCTTTACACTTTTCTGGTCTCTTATCTGCCAGTTATGGTAGTTCTCTGAACAGAGAAGGTACTTACCGCAAGACAGCAGTGACTAGATAATATCTAATACCTCTGAAAACAGGTTCATTAATCACCACTGAAGTTGGGAGGTGATCTCTTTATTTATATTATGGGCTTGAAGAACAGGATGTTCACTAAAAACTATTCACCTGTCAACATACATGCTATGAAATTGAGAGAAAATGAGATCCTTTTGATATCTCAGGAAACATCCAAACCAGATTGTGAAGAGTTAAGAATAGTTTTAAGTCATGCCAGATATTTCCTGCTGTGGGAGAAATATTATTTAAACTTTGTATGTAAAATACATTTGGACTTTTTATTCTTCGGGTTTCATGAATGGTTTTTAGTTCTTACTTCACATTAAACTTGTGAAAAAAAATACACAGTTCTAACGTTGAATAAATTCAATGTAAGGAAACAAAACTTTTTTAAGAGGAAGGGTCTTGCTCTGTTGCCCAGGTTGAGTGCAGTGGCATGACCATAGCTTACTGCAGCCTCAAACTCCTGGGCTCAAGTGATCCTCCAGCTTCAGCCTCACAAAATACTAGGATTACAGGCATAAGCCACCATACCTGGGGCCTGATTTTGTCAATTGTAGTTTATCAGAATATCCCCCATGAGTAAAGGTTCAAAGTCTTTTAAGAGGTCATTAAATTGGAAGGGCATGAATACTTCTTACTTAACACGCACTATTCTTGTTACTGTGTGGTAGAACAACTTGGTGAAGGGCACAACTTAAAAAACGTATTAAAAAAACTTGGAATACTAACTTATCAACATGAGTATTGATTCCAACCCACCAGAATCAATACCTTCAACAAATTCCCCATTAATTAAGCACTTGGTTGAAGGAAGAGAAGCTTTTGAGATTCCTATGAAGATGAACTGAAAACAAATATATTCTGCTGTAGAATATAGGAATTTACTAACAACTATTTCCTATGCTTACTATTAATGTGTCTCATAAAAGATAAACTGAAAAAAAGACATACAAACTGATTATGATAAGGTAATAAATGACTATGGCATGATTGTGGTCTATGTAATAAAAGTTGGCAGCAATCCTATTATTAAAACAATAATTATTCTCTACAATTTAGCACTAAGAAATCCAGAAACATTCAAAGATAAAATCTGTTAACAAGGAAATAAACAGTCAAAATGCCAAAAACTGTACTGCAATAAGTTAGCATTCACCATTAGTTCAGAAAAACATATTTTTCTATTTTTATCCAGTTTTGAAATACGTTATTTGCTAGCAACTACTCTATTAAAAGTCAAATAAATGCTGTCTTCAAATGAAACTAAAAGGTTCCCATAAATTTCTTATAATAAAATTACCAAAAATAGAGATAATAAGAATAATCACTAATTATTATCAACTTACAGTAAGGAAGAGTTGGATGAGAAGTCATTCTTCTAACATTATTAATGGCTTTCTTAATCATCTGGTAAAAAAGAAAAATTATTTTATAGTTATAATAAAAAGGATTAAAATTTTATTTTATTTTTGAGTTGGAGTCTTACTCTGTCACCCAGGCTAGAGGTCAGTGGCATGCTCCCAGCCACCACAGCCTCAACTTGCTGGGCTCAGGCAATCCTTCTGCCTCCAACTAGCTGGAACTACAAGGCACACATCACCATGCCCGGCTAATTTTTTGATTTATTACAGATATGAGGTCTTGCCAAGTTGCCCAGGATGGTCTCAAACATGCAGGCTCAGGCAATCCTCTCACCTTGGCCTCCCAAAGTGCTGGGATTAGAGGTGTGAGCCACCATGCCCAGCCTAAAATTTTAAATTGTGACAAAATTCAAATAGCATTTATTTTTTAATGTGATTTCATAATTACCATTATGAGTGTTAAAAATACTAGATATGACAAAAAAGAAATTTAATAGTATACCTCATAGTTAATTGTGCATACATTTCTGCATTTTTTATTAGGATCTGCTAACAAATTTCCCTCACGAATTTAGTCTTTCCCTCCTTTCTTGCCAATTCTTTGCTGATTCCACTAAATTTATTAGAATAACCCTGAATACTATAAGGTTAAAAAGACAGACAGAAAATAAAAGAGGTAAGCAGAAAATTAAATAAAATTCATAACTGATAAAATGATAGCTTAGAATTGTCTATTAACTTTAAGTCATGCTTTAAATTATTTAACTTGCCTATAAAGTAAAACAAATACATAAAATTAAAAGGAAAACTTAAATTTATAGAACATTCCCTATTTTCGTAGCACCATAACCACAGCTACACGTTATCCTAAGTTTGTAGCATCATTCTCTGGTAGATTTTGTTACTGCTGCTATTCTTTTGGATTTTGAAATTGTTCAATTAGCCTAAAGCTGTGGAGAAGGTGGGGAGTTAGTCATAAGGGTAGGCCAGAAAAATGGTGAGGGACAGAAAAACTGAAAGATACAGATGCGGTTATACTCCAAAATAGCAGAAGTTGGTCACAACAAGAATGCTGTTATTAGCTATTATTTACCTTTTGATAAAGTGACAGGATTAAGAAAATACTTGATCAAATTCTAGAAAAAATAAAAAATCTGAAAATTACCTTTGTTCAGTAAACATTGTAATTAAACCCCATGCTCTTAAAGAAATGCTTAAAGGTTCTTGCTCTTGCTTTTGTCTTTTTTTTTCTTAATATATCACAAGAGAACCATGAGTAAAAAAATATGATAACATAGGCTAAAAAACAGTTTCTAAAAGCATACATAGAATACTATAAGACAGAGAAATCATTAACTGTTTTAGAAGACCCACATAAAAAAGAACAACCTTATTCTATTGGTGTCTTTCTCTTAAGGGTAGAGTTAGATAATCTCAATATTTATGTTCATAAATCACAATTCCTAAAAAAAAAAAGATGTCTTTCTAAGACACAGATAGGAAGAAAATTCAATCCTAAGAGGAATGCCAAAAAAGTCAATTTTTATATTATAATGCTTTGGAGTATAAACACATTTTTCTGAACATCTACTATATGCCCAACACCATTCGTAGTTAGGGATCATCTGCCTGCTTGCAAAGCAAGTAGAATCTAAGCTTACTTTCCCAGGGGGTATTAAAAAAGACAACTAAATAATGAAAAAATAATTTCAGTAACTGATGAGTGCTAGAAGGATGATAAAATGAGATAATAAAACATAAGGTGAGTGGGGACAGAGTGGGTAAGGGCAAATGCCTTCATTAGGGAAGCCAGAGAAATCTCTGGGCATTTGAGCTGAGATGTGAACAATAAAACAGAGGGAAAGAGCATTTTAAGCAGAAGGAGAGGCAAAGGCTCTCACATGGCAATGAGCTTACTGTGTTCAAGAGACAGAAAGAAGCCAGTGTAACTACCTACAGCAAAGAGAATCAGATATAGGATGAAAGGAAATTAGGCTGCAGAGGATTACATTTTGTAGGGCTTTAGACACCACATTAAAAAAATTGTTTTTTTAAAGTTGTGTTGGGAAATCTGAAGTATTTAGAAAGGGAGTGGCAATCTGAAAGATATTTTAGAAAAGAATAACTAGCTGCTATGTAAAGAACAGAGGGAGCAAAAGACTAGCAAGAAAGCTGTTACAGGAGGAATTGTATTGTAGTCTCCAAAACAGGAGTTCAAAAAAGGACCTATTATTCTTATTCACATCTTTTGCATATTCCCTTTAAAAGATTATAATATCAGCCGGGTGCGATGGCTCACACCTATAATACCAGTACTTTGGGAGGTGGAGGTGAGAGGATTGCCTGAGCCCAGCAGGTTGAGGCTGTGGTGGCCGTTAGTGTGCCACTGCACTCCAGCCTGGGCAACAGAGTAAGACTCAAAAAAAAAAAAAAAGATCATAACATCAGTTAAATTTTACACATGAACTTTAACATATCTGTCAATTGGAAAAAATTTAACTGCTATTGACCATGTCATTTCATTCGAATAACAACTAGACTGCATTTAAAATTCAATGCAATCCTTAAAATACTGCTACCTGAAATCAGTTCTGGGATAGGCATGGTGGCTCACACCTGCAATCCCAGAATCTTGGAAGGTGGAGGTGAGAGAATTGTCTGAGCCCATGTCTCTACAATAAACCAAAAACTTAGCTAAGTGTGGTGGCTTGCACCGGTAGTTCCAGCTACTTGGAAGGTTGAGGCGGAAGGATCACCTGAGCCCAGCAGGTCGAGCTGCAGTGGCCACGAGCATGCCACTGTACTCCTGTCTGGGCACAGTGAGACTCCAACTCAAAAAAACAAACAAACATTAAAAACTAGTTCTGGCCATGTGCAGTGGCTCACGTCTGTAATCCCAGCACTTTGGGGGATCAATCCCAGCTCAGTACTGACTGAGTCCAGGAATTCAAGAGCAGGCTAGGCAATGTTGTAGGAGTTTTGAATTTTATTGTTTGTTTAAATTAATAATTTTGGGTTTTTGTTTTACAATTATGAAGATTAAGGAACGTGAATATTAAAAGGATGAGTGAAAGGAGTTTAAGTAATAAAGTTTTCTAGTAAAAGAGAGGGGGTCTGAAATGGGTAATTTGTGTTAAAAGTTTGTTTGTGGTTTTTACTTTAATTTGGGGGTGTGTGTTCTTTATTTATATTTTATTTGTCTCCTATTTTTTGAGACCTAATTTTTATTGTGTATGTGGGTCTTTGACGCAAGTTATTTTATCTTGACTATTTATAAGTATTTTAGAAAAGTCTATTGGGAGGGTGAAATTGTAATGCAAATATTATGTTAATAATAGTATAAGAAGCCAAGGTTAATTAAGGACATTTAGTTAAGCTAAGCTATAGTGTCTAACCAACTTTTAATTATTTTCTCTCTCAGCAACATAGCAAGACCTTGTCTCTACAAAAAATAAAGAAATTAGCCAGGAGTCATGATACACGCCTGTAGTCCCGACTACTTAAGAAGTGTGCCACTCACTGTACTCTAGAGCCTGGACAAAAGACACTCCAACTAAAAAAAGAAAAAAACAAGTTCTACCACAAATCCAACACAGTGACCTGAGCTGAGTATCTTGACTGCCCTGGAACTGGATCTCAAACTTTATCTGAAGAATGGTTAAGCAGGAGTAAATAATAGCTACCATAGATACTGCAAATAATTTTAAGGTTATCTCAATGATAAAGGAATTGCATTAAGTACAACATGCTATAAGGTATTATTGAAGACGTTTGAGCATTTACTTAAACAATTATCCATACTAATTAATAAAAAATAATATTTTTTGTCTAAGGAAATTATCTTGCAGGACTTATAAAATTTAAAAAACCCTACCATCTTTCTTTGATTCTTTGAATCTGTGTATCAATTCCTACACCCTAAGTAATAATAAAGGAAATTCCTAGAAGCATAAATGCTAATCACAACTAAAAAAGCAAAGCTCAAATACAAACTCCATCATTTCAGTTCATCTGTATAGTATATTTTGCTTAATTTCTTAAAATTTTATGCTATTTTTGTTTTTAAAAAAGAATAGTATATTTGTCTCAGTATTTTAAAAAGTCATACTTAATATGGACACAGTTGTTAATTGATATTCACTAAAAGATATCATAGCAATCAAGGGGTTACCAAACCTTTTTTTTTGAAACCAGATCTCGCTCTAATGCCCAGGCTGATGCCTTGAGTTTCTGGGCTCAAATAGTCCTTTTGCCTAAGCCTCCCAAGTAGCTGGAACTATGGATGTGTGCCACCATGCCTGCCTAATTTTTGTATTTTTTTCTAGAGATAAGATCTCACTATGTTGCCCAGGCTGGTCTTGAACTCCTGGGCTCAAGTGGTTCTCTTGTCTCAGCCTCCCAAAACTGCTGAGATTACAGGCGTGAGCCACCATGCCTGGCAATAAACCTTTTTCATAAAGGATTGGATAGCAAATGATTTGGCCTTTATAGGCAAATAATTTTTGTTACAGATACTCAATTCTGTCACTGCAGTGTGAAGGCAACCAAAGATAAAATATAAACAAATAACCATGGCTGTGTATCTGTAAAGCTAAATTTAAAAATAGATACTGAAATGTGCCACAAATATTTTTTCTATCACTGAAAAAATGTAAACACCATTCTTAATACACTGGCTGTACAGAAACAGGTGATAAGCAGGATTTGGTCTATTGACCATAACTTGCTAAAGCCTGATTTGAACCAATATGTTCCAAATTATTATTAAAATATAGCTCTTTTGTTTATTAACAATGTGTATTTTTAAAACAACTTTTGTTACCCTTTCAAATGAAAATGCATTATTCTTCATAACCAAAATTTCTAATTTCCAGGTTATAAGACTTACTAAAAATTCAGTAATTTAAAAAAATTTTAAAACCATCCTTTATCCATTAACCTAGATGGAAAAATAAGATAGTTATATACAAACAAATATTTTTAACTTTACATACCACAGATGCTCCTCTGCCTGTCTGTGTACTACCAAGCCATGGCATGTTGATTGGAGTGCCAGGATTGCTATGTGTATATGGGGTGGTTCCCTGAACAGCTGTTAAATCATCACGAGCATGTATAACCAAGAAATCTTCTGATCTACAAAGGAATGTTGACTAGAATGAAAACAACATATCGATTCTTTGTTTTTTACACTTGAAAGCTCTAATATTTGAATTTTTACTTCTCTTTAAAATTAATTTATTCAGCTTACTCCTAACTCATAGACGACTTCATACCTGAACAGTTTTCATTCCTTTCACATACTCTTTTTTGACTCTCAATTCCTTTTGTTAAAGCTCTTCCCACCCTCTGTTTGCTCTTTAGTACATAAGCTAGCTTCCATTGTGCTTATAATCTAGGAGTATTCCTTTACAGAGTATTTTGAAAGTTATAGTTCAGTGGATATAGCCATTCATACTACAACATTTCTAAATTAAAAAAAAAGTATACAAGTACCCTTTTGTTTCCATTTCTATGTCATCATCTACCCAAGTATAGATTTGTGTAGCCAGAATTCTGGAAACATCCAGTTCTTGAACATCATGGCTGGAAGCAATTGCTATGCAATTTCTATTTGCCTGAAAAAGAAATCAAACAGCAATTTAAAAATGAATAACCAAAACAGGTATATGAGCTACTTTTGAATAACCTCTAAAATGGTAACTGAAGTATAGGATACATAGAATTCTTACAAAAGAATATTTTACATTAATTTTACCAATTAAATTTTTAGTGAAATAATCATTAGCTTGAGCTTAGAAATATGTTTATGCTCTAGGAAAAGTAGATACAAAAGAAAGCCAACTATAAATGGCAATACATATACCACTTTACTTCCTCTCCCAGAACTCTCTCTAGTCTGCCAGAATGCTATGATGTGTCTAAGGTTTGCACAATTCAGAAATGTAGAGGAAGATGGTGAAGATAGGAGACCTGGAAGGTACAGAAAGGTGAGGGAGATATAAAGATATAAACTAAAGATATAATTGTTAATTATTCAAATAAAATAATATCACATTCTCCTAAAGGTTTTCAATCTTAGGCAAGAAAAGCAGAAGTGGGATAAGGTTACATAGAAAAGGTGTAGGAGGAGAAAAATAGAGGAAGAAGTATGCCAAAAGAAATCATAAATGAAAAGTTGGAAAAATTAAATGGCAAAATTTTTAATGTCTATAAATTAAAAGGTATATCTCTAAAACAGAAAACAGGAAGATATTCAGAGCAAAAGGAAAACAGAATTAACCTTATCACTATGCCAAATTCTAATATAAACTAATAAAAAAAAAAAAAGAAAACCCTGAGATCCCAGAGAGATATGTGGAAAAAAGATATAATTAGGCTGTTGGGAGACAATTCTCCATGGGTCTCCCCATTTCTGCTTGCCTTACAAGTGAGTCATTTCTGCTTGCCTTACAAGTGAGTCATTTCTGCCCTGGGTTCTGTAGTATCATTTACCAGGATGTTTGTATAGCTATAGTCTCTTCCTCCAGATCAAAGAGCAGGTATGTTTACTGTCCCTTACAAAATATTTGGGTTCCTTAAACTCGGTGATCCTCACCTGTAGTGTTGTATGTGTTGTATATGTAGGTATCACCTGGCTCTCTGCCTCTCACTCAGTTCTAGGAATTTTCCTTTATAGAATCTTTGGAAAGTTATAGTTCAGTAGATAAAGTCATCCATATTGCAACATTACTAAATTTTTTAAAGTATAAAAGTACCCTTTTGTTGGGAACTGTGGGAAGTTCGAGACCAGACTGGGGAACAAAGCAAGACTCAAGGGAACTGTGGGAACTATGGCTCAAGAAACCAGTGTAAAATACTGATTTGCTGGCTACTGTTCTTGCTGTTGGAAATAAACAGTCCTTTGTCTCTGAACCAGGAGTCCTATGTCTTCTAACGGCATCTCTTCAATTGTCAAAGTCGACCTTGCTAGTTTGAATTTAAGGCAAAATCTGAGACTTTTCACAATTCTTGACATAGATAGCTCCCAATTAAATAAATGAAAAAAAAGTTCAGCCTCAATAGCATTTAAAGAAATGCAATTTAAAGCAAAAGGTATTATTTCTGAGCTACAAATTTAGCAAGGATATTTAAAAAAACAAATCCTGGGAAACAAAAATTAAATTTACTTATACACAGTAAATTGCAGACTTTATATATGTGTGGATAACTATTTATTGCTAGTTACTTATATATAATCCTCAAGAATAAAAAATTAGTTTTTTTTGTAGCACAGAATATTTAAAATCATCTGTTCTTCAAGAGGGCAAGTAATACAGGGTGTAGATAATAAAACATATATATGTAAAATCTTCTTTAAGTATCCTTTAAGAATACATAAAAAGAAGACACATACATCCTTCAAGTTAACAGAAAGAATAGGAAACAAAAGAGCAACTAGAAGTTACTAAAAGCCGGGCTCGGTGGCTCAGCCTGTAATCCTGCGCCTTTGGGAGGCTGAGGTGAGTGGATGGCCTGAGCCCGCGGGTTCGAGACCCGCCTGGGCAGCGAGACCTCATCTCTACAATAAATAAAAAAATCAGCCGGGCGTGGTAGCGCATGCCTGTAATTCAGGCTGAGACGGAAGGATCGCCGGAGCCCAGCAGGTCGAGGCTGCGGTGGCTGGAAGCGGCCACTGCACTCCAGTCTGGGCAACAGAGTGAGACTCCAACTCAAAAAAAAAAAAAAGAAGTTACTAGAAACTATACAGAAAGGCAATCAGGGGAGATAGAAAGGAAAAATGATTAAGACACTTTTAACCTTGGACTAAAGTACCTAAGGCCACCTCTTCTTTTTTTTTTTTTTACACACCAGGGTCTCATTCTGCAACCCAGGTTGGAGGGCAGTGGCATAATCATGGCTCACTGCAGCCTCTAATCCCTGGGCTCAAGTGATCCTCCCAAGTCAGCCTCCTGAGTAGCTGGGACTACAGGTGTGAGCCATTACACTCAGCTAATTTTTTTTTTTTTTTTTTTTTTTACTTTCTGTGAAGATGAAGGCTTGCTTTGTTGCCCAGGATGGTTTCAAACTCCTGGGCTCAAGTGATCCTCCTATGTCAGCCTCTCAGGTGTGTACTACCATACTCAACTAATTTTTTTTTTTAACTTTTTGTAGAAATGAGGTCTCACTATGTCATCCTGAGCTTAAGCAACCCTTCTGCCTTTGTCATCCAAAGTACTGGGATTACAGCTGTGAGCCACTGTGCCTAGCCTTTGGGAGCATTTTATAGATATCTTTAAGGAAAATGTTAAAGAGTCTAAGAAATACAAAGAAAATATACTAGTTGGGCAGCTATTAGAAGTATAAATCAAAGAAGGAGAATTTACGAGTCATACATAAGCTTAAATGTTATTAAATATTAAGAACCACATTCAATATACTTCTAAGGAATACAGAAAACCTTTTCTGAGATTTAATATAATTGGTTATAATATGTTATATATATCTCTCTCTATATATATAAAATACTCCTCTCTATGAAGTAATAAAATATGTATCTTATCAGTTATATGTCCAAAATCATATAGTAAAATAGTATTATCAAATAATAGAATCATTTTATAAAACAAAAAAATATTTATGCTGCAATTTTTTTTTTTTTTGAGTCGGAGTCTCACTCTGTCACCCAGGGTGGAGTGCCATGGCACACTCATGGCCATCCCAGCATCGACCTGCTGGGCTCCAATGATCCTTCCACCTCAGCCTTCCAAGTAGCCAGAAATACAGGCGCACGCTACCATGCCCGGCTAATTTTTATTTATTGTAGAGACAAGCTCTTGCCAAGTTGCCTGGGCTGGTCTCTAACCCACGGGCCAGGCAATCTACTCACTAGCCTTGGCCTCCCAAAGTGCTAAGAATATAAGCTGAGCTACTGAGCCCGGCCATTAGACTATAATTTAAGAAATTGGAAGCAGTTTTGGGAAAGAGAAATACTAATACTGAATAAACTGATAAAACAGAAGATATTCTCCAACTATAAATACTTAACAGTCAAACCAAAGAAAAGTGTCTATGTACTTACTTTATTAACAGCAAAGGCAGTAATGATATCAGATTCCTTATGAATAATTCTTGCTTTTCCTCCAGGATATCCCAAATCTGCTTCTATCTAAATTGGAGGAAATAAAATACAAAATACAGTGATTTTTAGTAATAGAACAAATAATATATACTCACCTGTCATTTAGTATTTACAAAATTATTTTAAGAAGTTATTTAGAAGTTTCAATTCCAAAGGTACTTTTATATATATGTTAACTATCTCCTAAAACAAAATTTGACAAGGTGAATTTAAATTTTTTGAAGCTTGTTTTGCATATAAAAAGACAGCTGATATAACATACAACTTCATTAGTTATTCTGCCAAGCTAAAATGAATTAACTTTAAAGGATGAGACATTCTAATTGCTAACATAAAATTTATTTACCTAGTTATAGTCTTTAATACTATTTCACAAATATCAAAAGGCCAGATAGTCAATATTTTAGGTTTTGTAGACCACGAAGGGTCATTGTTGCATATTCTTTTTTTTCAAATCCTTTAAAAATTCTTAGCTCATGGGATATATAAGAACAGGTGGGATTTGGCCAGCTGGCTATAGTTTACTGTCTTCTGGTCTAAAATAATTTTCAAATTATAGAAGAGAAACCTGAAACCCTGAAAGGCATAGTAATTCGCCGTAGTCAGTAACCATTTTAATTGCTAAATAAATCATAATTTAATGCACTTCAGATGAGACATATATTTGACTTGCTTACTCCAGAGAAGGTGTATACAACATCTGTGAACTTAGAAGAAAATACAATACAAAATCAAAATTTACTTTTAAAAAGTTGAAAAGAGGAGTCAATTAGGAGTTGAAAATGTTACTTAATGTAGGATGTTATTTCATTTTATTTTTCCCAACCTTCAATCTTTTAAAATGATTAGTTTTACTGCTCACTGTGAAATGCAGAAATTATTAATTTGAAATTAGTGCATAATAAATTTACTTCCTGCAAAATTTAGACATAAATATCACCAATGCCTGTCCACTGACCACAGAACTGATCAGGGTTGGGAGTATTTTTTAAAATGGCACCTAAGATGACTGTTCAATTGCAGAGCTGAAAGAGAATTTTAAGATAACCAAGCCAAAATACCCCTATGTAAACAAAAATCCCAGTCACCACATACAAAGATAAATATTCTACTTTAAAATGTAATCTGCTCACAAATATAAAAGAATTTCAGTTTTGCTGAACATTCTTGCTTACTCAAGGGTCAATTTGTCTTCTAAGGAAAGTCTTAGCAGTGATCATCCAGTAAGAACGTATGAGTCAAATTCCATAATGTTATGACAAAATTCCAACTTACCCACCTATCTGCCTGGTATCTAAAGTACACTAAAGTGTCCACTGCTAGGTTTTGAAGAAATTGGAGGCAGAGACAGATGACAATTCCATGGAACAGAGGAATCAGTTGTTTGCTGGTAATGCTTGGATGGGAGACCACATCAGTTTTACCCAGGGAGCTTTTTCTTTGTATGCAGGAGAGGAAAGTTCCTGCAGGCATTAAAAAAGCTTCCACAATTTGAGAATACATTCCTGTCCTCTAATTATCTAGATTTACTTGATTTGTTGTCTGTCAATAGTGTGATGTCAAGATGACCTGCATGAGAATCATGAGATGATTTTTTAAATATGAAGACTCTGAACCCTGTATCAGACATATAATCAGAACACCATGGGGGTCAGGCAAATAAATGGTGGTTAGCATCTCAAGAGTCTTAGACACATTAAATTTGATAACAACTATAAGTAGTAGGAAATAAGAATGGAGATGAAGGCAGGGTTCAGCTTAAGCAGGGCCTTAAAAAACATAACAGTTCAAATGCTGTTTTAAGGCTGAGAAGTCCATTAGTGGATTTTAACAATTCTGCTGTTGTGAGATAAGATATAAAAGATCTGAGAATGACTTCCAGAAAACCAGTCAAAAGGTTACTACAGTAGTGGAAATAAGAGACCATGGTGGAATGAATTAGGGCAGTAGGAATGGAGTAAGTGACAGTAGCTGGAATTGGGATAAATTTTGTTAATGTACTCTCATTGTAGTGTGAGTAAAAGAGAGAAAGACAAGATAACTCCAAGTTTTCATGTTTGATAAATGTGTGAGTTAAGGTACCATTTACCGAGATGGACAAAAGTGAAGGAAAGAGTAGGTCTAGGTTGGGAGTAGGTGATATCTGGAGTTCAGGAAATGAGTTGGGAACAGAGAGATTTGAGAGTTATCAGCATACTGATGATATATAAGCCATAAGATAACCCAAGGAGACAGTAAAGACAGGAAAGATAAAAGGTTAGAGAACTGAATTCTGTGATACCCAACATTACAAGGACA